>JABWPP010000047.1:15404493-16604493 GCA_016920855.1 Puya raimondii | reverse complement strand
AAGTTAAGATAATTAAAATAAATTACTACTTTAGAGTTAAATCATGTATACAATCTCAAGAGAAACAATTGCATACAAATTTCTCATGCATAAAGAAAAATAGTATTCATAGTAATCTCCATCACAGAAGAATTCAGAGTCAAGGATTCGGTTTATAATAGTCTCTGATACCAATGAAAGTAAGAATAATTTTTAGAATACCTCAATTGCTATTCGTAGATCGTAATAAAGTAGGATCAAACCAAACCACTCGCTCCAACAGATCAAATGCAAGATCACAAGATGAATATTGCACTAATTTCCACAACCCAAATGTCAAATCTTCTAAGAATAGAGAGTAAATCTTCTTAGAAATTTTCTTCTTCTAAAGAGTGATAGGGCGAGTTTTTTGAAAATGAGAGAGTGAGTAGTTTTTTTCTCCGTTCCCTCTATTTCTCTTCGTTGTGGTAACTGCACGTAGTGCAGGGTGGTTTCTCAACCAACCAAGGAAACCATCAATTAACTTAATGGGTCAGGCTGGATTTGCCCATCATGGGCGACCCAAAACCTGATTCAAAAAATCAACACTAATTGTGTCCGTATGAGAAAAAGGAGTGTTTAATCGCCAATCTTTAGCTCCTCTAACAAGAAGAACCTTAGTTATAAAGGAATAGTGCAAATCTGACAATGAATAAGAAGCTTATCAATATGCGGTCTATCAAAGTCAAAAATGAGTCGTGCAAACTCACTAGGCAACACTTGAAATATTCCCGCAAGCAGCATAGTGCCAAGGAGTGCTACCATCTCCTGCCACATTCATGAAAATTTAAAGGCGTCATAAGTGGTCTAGTGTTGTAAACTAAATAAGAGTAGTTATAGAAGCTATGAAGAAACCTATTAAATCTATGGGTGAAGAGACGAAAGAAAGTGTTCGTGCTGCAGCATGGCACGCAATTATAGAAGCAGATGCGCACATTGGAGATGGCCATTCACTGCTCAGTAACAAAAAGCCACCACACCACTACTAGGTGGCTTATTGATGAAGCTTGAGAGGGCACTGTTTCGGAGATATAGAAACTAGCTCAACATGATCTTGACATCTAAGACATCTAATAAACATTAGTGGAATCTCATGAGAGAATACCATTAAAGTAACTAGTAAGGTAAATGCTCCCTTAGCAATGGGTTTTTTAAAATAGATCATTGAACTTCACCTTGAACATCAACATTCAGAACCTTCATATCTCTACCTTCCCTGCATAAAGTGTAGGTGTAACCTAATCTAGGAGTAGTCATAACGTAGAAGCCACCGTCCTGGAACCACTGCCTTGCCCGACGACGATCTCACCCACGACGACCACCTTTAACCTTGTCGGACTAGTGCATTCTTCACCAATGAACATCCTTCCATACTGCATGCCTCCATTCATGTAGGGTTTTACCTCAAGAATCATTACTGTACAATGATATTCTTCGAAATAAGCTTTGGCTCAGACCAGCATCTGAACCTTGAGAAGCTGAAACATCCGAGCTTCAGCTGGTATTTGAACGCCTCCAGATTGCCTCTTAATGGTTGAACCCAACTAGATTGTTCCCTCTCTGGTCCGCGCCTGAGACAAAATTAGATTCAGCTTGCGCATAGAGGGATATTATAGGGTGGACGAACCGAATCGTACCACGCATCATCCAGTGAGCTCTCTCTTGAACATATTTTTTGGCACACTCGATGGGACTACTCTTTAGGTAACTATGTTCAACATTCGAAAAATGGCTTGCGACAGTGCGAACGAATTGCACCTCCGAAATCGAACGGTCCCCAGAGAAAATTTGGATAGGCAATCGAGATCGACTTTCCCGCCGAGGAATGACTACAACAACTGGCCTCTAGCTGCAATAGCAATTGAGCAAGCCCCCACGGCCACTCCTACCAAACCAATTGTGACTGGTCAGTCCTTGATCACCCATGGGGAAACGACCAATGGGTTTCCTACCCTCGCTAGGGCTTTTGCTCAAGGATACCCTCACACCACTCTAGCCACTGGCCTAAACATGGGTCAAACTATAGTTGCACCTGTAAGGCAACTGCCAACAACAATCTATTATCTGCGGCCTACAACAGCTTACCCATGGCCACAAATTGGCAAGGTAATAATCTCGTGCTGGGTTACAACCAAAATGGGCAAGCTAAAACTGTGTAGATATAGGACCTACTAGGTGCGGGAGCAGTATGGGCAGCGCCACAAGTGTAGTGTATTGGACCTTGAAAAGTAGACAAGGTTGTAGTGTGTGTTGGTAGTCAGCACTTCTGGAGAGTACTACTGGACTGAGTCAGAGCTGTTGGCGTGAAATGGACATGAAAACAGACTCCAAAGACTTAAAATCAGCTGAAACTAAGTTTCTGTGCATTTTCGGATGCTCGGATTAGGTCTAGGGTGCCCGAAAGTGGCGAACTGAGCTGAGAGTAGTTTCAGATCCCAGTACGAATGCCGAATTGCATTGTAGCAGTTCGGAGGGTAGGTGAGATTGATTTGACTATAGCAGTGTGCACGTGACTCTGCCACAGTGACTCACTAGAGATTTGGGCATCGGATTTGAGCATCTGAATGTTTTCGGACGTAGCTATGATGAATTGGGACGCTGGTCCAAGTGCCCAAAATCTTTCCAGGTACAGCTACGAAAAGTTCAGGCATACCATTACAGTAGAGAGCACTTGAAAGTGTTCGACAGTAAGGATTCAGACACTCGAAAGTTGAGTTCGGGTGCTCGAAACTTGGGTTTTGGCTGAAAGAGGTGAGTTCCTGTTTGTTGGAGGGCTTTTCTACATTTTGGCTTCTTGTTTATAAATAGAAGAGGGGTGTTTGGTCTATTCTTTTTTCACACAGATCCCTCTGAGCATCTTCCCCCTTATCTTCTTCTTCTTCCTTTTCCTTTTCCTTTCCTTGGCGTAGCTTGAGCTCAGGACCAGGAGGTGATCTTTCTCCCCTATTCCTGACTGGTGGTGTGCTGAGGACCTTGAAACGCACTTAGCTGGGTATCAGCTGGTTTTTCTCTACTACTAGTACTTGAGGTAGGTGATAGATGTATTCATCAGATCATTTGGGGATTTTGATCAGAAGTTTTGGTCGTTGTTGATTTCGCAGTTGATTTTATTCCTGATTTAGGAGTGGAGTGTTTTTGGAAATTTTCTTGCTAATTTTTTGGTGCTATGAGGAGGTTTTGAGCGTGTTTTTCTCTACCACCCTCGGAGCTTGTCCAGATGGGTCTATGTTGCCTAGAACGCCAGACTCCCTCTTATGTCTACCCTCTGCATGCTCGGTTTGTTAGTATACCTGATGATTTGTTAACATACCTGTTAGTAGTATTATTGTGATATTTGTTAGTATTATTGGGGAGAGTTGTGTATGAGATGTTTACATGATCATGTTTGAAGGATCCTACCAGATTGGGTACTGCCAGTATATTAAACCTATCTTGATGCTTTTATTTTTCAACTGTTGCACAATATGTAGTATATGTACTGATTATCAGTAGTTGTATGCGAGAACTATGAGAAAAATGTCAAGGGACTGTTTCGCAGTGGTGGATAGTGGGACAGTATATGATTTTCCCAAAGGGCACCTAGACGGTATTGTTGTCATGATCTAGTTGATCATTATGTTTTGACTTTAGCCTGCTAGCTACATTGAGCTTGACAGTTCGATTGCTATTATACTTGGTTAGTGTCATGCTCCGCGAGTGCCATTTCGATGATTGGCTGAGATTCTGTACTGCGTGATAGTGGACCACTATAGATGAGTGCTGGACATGAGGCGGCATAGGCTTGACCGGACTGTTGAGTCGGTCGGTATATTATTGGGTCTTATTGCATGATATTCGGTTGCTTTAGTTGATGCATGAGATACTTGCTTTACTGCTTTCCAGTATATATTTTAGAGCTATGATAGACATATTTATTATTTTAGTTATTTCATGTTGTTACACAGTTCATTCACCATTATTATCTCTAGTAGATCTAGTGACATAGGTCGTCGTTGTCATTGACTGTACCCACTAGAGATTACTGTTCAGTAGTTCTCACGCCCTCAATTTGGTTGTTTTTCTGTTTTAGAGCCCTCTGCACCTGTTTTGGATCGAGGTAAGAGAATTCTGAGGTATATAGCATTTCCTACCAAGGGTTGCGTGCGATAGAGGAGGCCCTCAGCTAGTTTTGGAGTATAACAGACTGTAAAACTGGCTAGGCTAGTGAGAGTTGTGATCTATTTATGGTTATATTTTAGGAGATGTATGGATGCATGATTGAGTGAATGTCATATGTACACTGTTCACTATACCTGTTTAGTTGTTTATTTATAGACTTTGATACTTGCTAGTTGTAGACTCCTGTTACAGGTTGTTGTGGACACTACATAGGTGCAAGGTGTGTCCTTGTGCCGACGGCTGGTCTTTGCGGGTGCCGAGGGCTTCCGCTGTGGCCTGTGGCATGACAGCAGGCATTGATCCCAATGGAGGGTGCGCGCTGCGATCAGTACAATTGGATGACTATGATTAGCCCATATATAATAATAGTGGTGTCACGACCCAAACCACTCCTTAGTTCGAGCAGCTATCGCTGCATCTCCATACAATTCAAATTCAATTTTCAAATTTGAACCTTTAGAGATATAAGGTTTTAAGCAAAATCACTATCTAATAACACTTGGGGGGTTGCGCAATAGAATGCCCAGACATTGATGCACAATAATATAAGTCAGTCCAATATGAATAGCTATAACTAAATGTAGGCTATCTATAATTGTATTGCTTTACTCCATAGTCTGCATTTGGTGTATTATCCAGTCCTACCTGCAAAATACTAAGAATATGTTCCATGCAATTAACCAGAAGAGCTTACAACCAACAATGCATGTATAATCAAACAAGACTAGAATGCTCATGACTGCTTTATGCTCGATACGCAATACCTCAGCACTCCAGTGCCCTACACACAAACCCATCAATTTTACTGACCAACTCAACAGTCCAACACAAAATCTCTACATTCATACTACCTACCTCCAGCACCAGCGTGTCACTTCAGAAAAACTTGTCATAACGTACTCAATATGATCTATCAGGAGGATGTTACTCCTCACTAATACTACCAGGGTCATAGCTCTCTAGTTGCGCATGTCCCCTGGCATGTTCATCAGGCGTATGTTGGTCATCCCAACTGATATGCTATGAAGTGTAGCCCAGCTTAGTATCCCTGCATGATATACACTAGCGTCTCAGTGCTTCGCTCTCATCCTGGTAATCCGTCAGGCGTACAGATGTTACGATTAGGCCTAAACCTTATCACTCTGGACAACATTAGGTCTAGTCCCAGCCTACTAAACTTGGCGGACATCGGCTCACCATATCCTTCTTTACATCTCTTCTTCACAGACCAAATCTCTGCAATGTAACTTATCTACGCCACTAGTGAAATAGTGGATTGTTCCATTGGCTCACATATCCTCGGGCCTCTGCCCGGTACATGCATGAATCCTCGGGCCTCTATCGATACACAAATTACATATATATACACTTATATCCATTGTTTGAGAAAAATAATAATCCATTATTTGTCTAGATTGCACGACAGCTCCCACTCAACACATGATACTCGACTAAATGCAGTTTATAGCACATAGTAGATACAACTCGACTCGACTCATGTCATATGAACATGTTACCATGACTCATGTAGTGTCCAACATGAAATGATAATTTAATTGTAATGACCCGACCCACTAACAATAATAACTCGTTGGGCCCAAACCACCGGCCCAAAATGCTTAAGCCCAGTAATTATTACTAGTGTTCATGGTCTCTTATATACTGAATTATAATCCCATTTTCATCCGATGTGGGACTATTGCGGTGTCACAGACTCTCCCCGTTTAGGTCCTGACATCCTCATCAGCCCAACAACACACAGCCCAAGATCACCAAGCGATGTGAGACTTGTCTCGCTAGCATTGTCGTTCAGACCATGACATAGCCTATCATTCCCAAACCCTGGTTTAGCCTGTCATTCAGACCCTAACTCATTGGAGACTCGTCTCACACTTCCGGTTGGCAATTGGCTATGATACCAAATGTAACGACCCGACCCACTAGCAATAATAACTGGTTGGGCCCAAACCACCGGCCCAAAATGCTTAAACCTAGTTACTATTACTAGTATTCCTGGTCTCTTATATAGTGAATCACAACCCCATTCCCATCCGATGTGAGACTATTGGAGTGTCGCATTAACTGAACTATTATGTCCAAAATCACAACAATCACGTAGCTACTATGTAAGTTACGAGGGAGCCCTAAGGATCTATCTAGATACTATCAATACCTAGAGGGGGGTGAATAGGTATAACGGTAAAACCACAAATCTCGATGCAATAAAATAAGTGCGGAAATAAAAATAGCACACGGAGATTTATGTGGAAAAACTCCAACTAGGAGTAAAAACCCATGGGACCAACACGCAATAACAATCCACTAAGAAATAAAAGATTACAAGGTGATTACCGACTCCACGGACTCAACCTCTTCTTTGGATCTCGCGCACACCACCGGGTTGTTCACGCCCCACGTTCGAATCCACGAACGCCACGCCTCGAATCCACAAGACGCCCAACTTCGAATCCACGAAGCCTTCTACACGCCGAATCCACGACGCCCACTCGAATCCACGAGCGCACTCCGTCCGGAGCAAGAACAATAAAGTCGATGATGATTTATTGCTTAGAATATCATTGAAGATCTGTGGGAATAATCTCTAAGCAATTCTCAAATTGATTCTAGAAGAACATTAAAGATCTAGGGCACTATGAATCAATTTGAGAGAAGCTTGATGTAAAAGATGAGGAAAACGGCTACCTACAAGCTTCTAGGGTTTCTAAAAAGTATTCTATGCTCAACCACGTTTTAGAGACATCCCCACATCTTATTTATAGGTTTAGAAGCAATCCGAAATAGACTAGGATTGAAAACTGATTTTAAAAAAGTTTGGAATCAAATTAGGATTGCAAAAACTGATTTTAAAAAGGTTGGAAGCAATTAGAATCAAATTAGGATTGCAAAATAGATTTTAAGAAATCTACCATCTTATTTATAGGTTTAGGAGACATTAGAATCAGAGTAGGATTGAAAAAATATATTTTCAAAAAATCGCGACGGGTCGGGATCCGGACCTTGGATGCAGGGTCCGGACTCTGAAACTCTCCAGCGTTTCATAGTCCGGACCTCACCCTTAGGGTCCGGACCCTCCCTGCATGACAGCTAGGGAGGCGTACGGGTTCCGGACCTCACCTCAGGGTCCGGATCCTGAAAATTGAAAAAGTCAATTTTTATATTTTAAATCAATTTTTATCTATTCTAATGTCTTCCAAACACTTGTAAATGATCATAAATCATCATCAAGATTATTTAAACTTACCAAGCATCGTGAATTCATACGTTGAGTCTTCGAGTCTTCAAACTTCGTCTTTTCTTCTTTGAACCTTCAAGACTCTGACTCACTTAACAAAATATGCCAATATAAAATCCGTAACAATCTCCCCCTTTGGCAATTTAGTCACAAAACTCAAAAATACATAAAACACTCACAATGCTCAACTCTCCAGAAACTTTGAAATTCATTGCCATCACCAAAACAATGAACTTCTCGCGTGAAAGATCCAAATAAAATCGAAATTATAATTTTGTAACTCCTAAAACAAACTCTATAACTTAGACACACATGGAGTCTTGAAGTCTTCAAAGACCTGCAAAAAATTTTCATTCTCCACGAACAAAGTTAGTAGAAAACATATATCAAAATCTCTCCCCCTTTGTTCATGTGTCTAAGTTCAAAATCTCTCCCCCCCTTTTTTTATGAAGTTTTCAATATCATCACCTCTCTCCCCCTTTTTGTCAAAAATTGCCAAAAGAAAAACACCCAAAAATAGAGAGAGTTTAAAGAGAAATCAAATCGAAGCACAAGAAACACAAGTTTAAGATTTTGTGCAACTTTGAAACCACTTGTGATACAATGAGAAAACATAATGATTGCATTGAAAATAATGTTAGTGCATGACCGTGATGCATTCAGATAGACTTCTTTCAATCCCTATTAATTTTATAAAAATTAAGAATTTTACTACACAATTACCATGATGTAGATAAAATATTACACGATTTCTTAATTCATATAAACTTCAAAATCAAATCATCAAAAATAATCTAAAGGCTCAAAAGCTATCAAGATGTAAACGGATTATGAAGATGACTTAAGGGATTCATCAAAGAGACAAAAATTTGTCGCATAAACGTTCAAATTTGAGATAAAACAAACATCACACAGGGGTTGGCTGTTTGAGCATCTTTCATGTATGTGGACCATAACTCCGAAAAATAAATTTTGTGAAATTTTTTCTTTTGCATGCTTTTGCACTTAAATTTTTTTTTTCCGGATATGCAATTCAATTCTCATGTGGTAGCTGCACACACTAACCGGACGACCAGGGTGGTAGCTCTTTCCTCCATGTGGTGGTAGTTTTCACACTCCTTTAAGGATGTAACTCTTTCCACATCTTTCAAAGCATATGAGCATTCTTTTTTCAATATAATAATGACTCCCCCTCACTTAAGCAATCTCTTAGTTGAAAGAACATGTGACAAATTTTAGTCCATAAGAGAATGACTATTCATCAAATTCAACACACACAAACGTGATAGGTTAAGCTCCTAGAGATTACACATGATTATCTAAATTTGATGAATATAAGTATTAAGAATTCTCATAATAAATTATCTTCAAATATAATAAAAATAAAGTAAAACCGATAATTAATATGAGATTAATTAGGAATGAATGAAAGTGAACCTATTGATGTTCAAAGTACTATTTAATGTTGTAATTGTTCAATGAATTTTTCAAAAATCGTAACAATGAAAGCACCAAAACGTGTAATGCAATGATCAAGAGATATGCAATAAGAACCAATCAACGCACTACACAAAGTCAAAAACAAGTTAAGATTTAAGACAAGGAAAGATATCACCTTTTCGAACCCAAACTTGTCGGATCGTTGGTTGTCTTGGTTTGTTGACATTGGGCACCGTTTGTTTTGACTTCCGATCAACCGTGGGTCTCCACGTTGGATTTGGCTTTGTAGAAACCGGTTGTTGAGGCTTCGACTTTTGGTTGATCTTTGCTACTCGACTCGATTGATGTTGCTTTTGAATTCGTGGGGGTTGTCGAGTGATGGAAGATGCCGATATATGTTTAGAAGATGTCACTTGAGTTTTCTTTTTAAGGCATGTCTTCTTGATATGTCCTTTCTTTCCGCATCTATGGCATGTTTTCTCTTTTACACTTGTTGAGACTTTGGAAATAGAAGTTTTTGCCTTCTCAATAAATGTCCTCTCATATCCAACACCAAGTTTGTCCGTTTGACCCAACACGAGCATATTATCAAGCTTTTTCGAACCGGAGGAGAATTTTTGTATGTCGGACTTGAGTTCATGGACTTGTTTGGTCAAAACTTGGTTGGATATGTGAACTTCCTTGAATCGTTGCTCCAAAAAATCAGTCTTCTCTATATAGGATTTTATTATGATTTCTGATTGGTCTAGCTTCTCTTGGAGAGTGTTATTATTTGTCAATATATGTTCCCTTTCCTCCGCAAGAGCTTTAGATGTCTTCTTCAAGTTGTTGTTCTCATCTTCAAGCTCGAGTAATCGCTTCTTTAGCCTCTTGTTGTGTTTAGCCATCTTTTTCGATTCTTTAAGGAGTTGTTCATAAGCCTCGGCTAAGCCTTCGTCATCCGACTCCCCTTCACTTGTGCCATCGTCGCTCGACGTTTCATGCAAAGTAGGAGAAAGAGAAGAGTCAGAAATAATAGATGAAAAATATGTAGCTAAAGGCAAAGGAGTATGAGAACTTAAAGCAACATTATTTTTCTCTTCATCACTTGAGGTCGATTCTTCAGAACTAGAATCGTCCTAAGTTCTCGCTTGCAAAGCCTTCTTTTTATAGGATTTCTTAGTGGGACAATCCGTAGAAATATGGCCGTAGCCTTTACATTTGTAACATCGGATTTTCCCCTCAAGCTCATCCTTTTCTTTAGAGGACTTTGCAAGTTTCTTCTCTTTAGAGGATTTAGAATTTGAAGATCCTTTAGAAAAAGATTTGGATGTAGATCGATTTGTCTTGTTCTTCCGAAAATTTCGACGAAATTTCTTCGTGAGACGCGCCAATTGAAGTTCAAAATCGGCAAGTGAAATTTCTTCGTCGGAATCCGAGTCGTCGTCTTCCTCCTTCGTAGATTTGAGTGCAATACCTGTACTTTTAGAAGAAGACTTGAAAGAAGATTCATTAGTAGGAAAAGTCATTTCATATGTTTGTAAAGCGCCTACTAATTCCTCTACTTTCATCTCGTTCGGGTGATTTATAGTCTCTATAGCCGCAACCTTCGGACGAAATCTTTCGGGAAGAGTTCTCAAAATTTTTCTTACAACTTTAGATTCCGAGATTTTCTCTCCCAAGTTTGCGCATGTATTGACTATGTCCTGAAGACGAGTATAGTACTCGGTAAAGGTCTCATGATTGTCCATGAAAATTGAATCAAATTTACTTGTAAGCATTTGAAGTTTTTGGACCTTTACCAAGCTTGTTCCCTCATGCGTAACTTGGAGAGTATCCCAAATCTCCTTGGCCGTTTCACACGCCGAGACGCGTGAAAACTCGATTTGAGATGGAGCATTGAATAAGGCATTAATTCATCTACCGTTGTAAGAAGATAAATCAATCTCTTCCTTACTCCATTTATTCCGAGGTTTGGGCTTGTCAACATTCTCTACCTTTTCGGTAGGATGTTTCCATCCAAATTCGATGGATTGCCAAACACGCTCGTCGATGGCAATTAGAAAAACTCTCATGCGAACCTTCCAATACGCATAGTTTGTGCTATCAAAGAATGGAGGTCGATTAATGTTACCACATTCACCCATAATGATAGATAAATCTAGATCCCTCTCTGATACCAATTGTAAGTTACGGGGGAGCCCTAAGGATCTATCTAGATACTATCAATACCTAGAGGGGGGTGAATAGGTATAACGGCAAAACCACAAATCTCGATGCAATAAAATAAGTGCGGAAATAAAAATAGCACACCGAGATTTACGTGGGAAAACTCCAACTAGGAGTAAAAAACCCACGGGACCAACACGCGATAACAATCCACTAAAAAATAAAAGATTATAAGGTGATTACCGACTCCACGGACTCAACCTCTCCTTTATCTTCTTTGGATCTCGCGCACACCACCGGGTTGTCCACGCCCCACGTTCGAATCCACGAACGCCACGCCTCGAATTCACAAGACGCCCAACTTCGAATCCACGAAGCCTTCTACACGCCGAATCCACGACGCCCACTCGAATCCACGAGCGCACTCCGTCCGAAGCAAGAACAATAAAGTCGATGATGATTTATTGCTTAGAATATCATTGAAGATCTGTGGGAATAATCTCTAAGCAATTCTCAAATTAATTCTAGAAGAACATTAAAAATCTAGGGCACCATGAATCAATTTGTGAGAAGCTTGATGTAAAAGATGAGGAAAATGGGTACCTACAAGCTTCTAGGGTTTCTAAAAAGTATTCTATGCTTAACCACGTTTTAGAGACATCCCCACATCTTATTTATAGGTTTAGAAGCAATCCGAAATAGACTATGATTGAAAACTGATTTTAAAAAGGTTTGGAATCAAATTAGGATTGCAAAAACTGATTTAAAAAAGGTTTGGAAGCAATTAGAATCAAATTAGGATTGCAAAATAGATTTTAAGAAATCTACCATCTTATTTATAGGTTTGGGAGACATTAGAATCAGAGTAGGATTGAAAAAATATATTTTCTAAAAATCGCGACGGGTCGGGGTCCGGACCTTGGATGCAGGGTCCGGACTCTGAAACTCTCCAGCGTTTCATAGTCCGGACCTCAGCCCTCAGGGTCCGGACCCTCCCTGCGTGACAGCTAGGGAGGCGTACGGGTTCCGGACCTCACCTCAGGGTCCGGATCCTGAAAGTTGAAAAACTTAATTTTTATATTTTAAATCAATTTTTATCTATTCTAATGTCTTTCAAACACTTGTAAATGATCATAAATCATCATCAAGATTATTTAAACTTACCAAGCATCGTGAATTCATACGTTGAGTCTTCGAGTCTTCAAACTTCGTCTTTTCTTCTTTGAACCTTCAAGACTCTGACTCACTTAACGAAATATGCCAATATAAAATCCGTAACATACTATAATCAAGAATGTTGCTTTTTAAATGATCAAGAAGATTTTTGCAAAATTGCAAACTCAGTGAGATAATATCCTGCTCACAGTTCATTTGTGTATCAAGGGTCGGTCAAAATCAAGGAAGGTGTTGCTTATATCCTCTGGTTGTCCCTTGTCAACTTAGGGTCAAAGCACGATTGACTTCCATATAGAGTTGACTGCACCCAAACTAGTTTGACCACCAGAATCCAAAGCTAGTCCACTAGTTTGACCGCCTGAACCCAAAGCCACTCCACTATACCTATGCTGATGGATTGTGCCACATCCGACACAAAAAAAAGCAAGGCCAAATCACATCAAACAATATCCCTAAAGATTCCAAAACTCGCAAAATGATAAAAAGATAAGAAACAAAGCAAGTTGCCCAGGTTTCGAGCTTTGTGGTCAAAGAATGGGTGAAATTCGTAATCTCAATCTTCATTGTCGTGGTCGTCGGTTCTCAAAATTCACCCGAGCTCGGGATGAGGGTTGGGAGAACTCCTACCAAGAAAAAAGTACTAGGGGTTGTAGGAAAAAAGGAAGAGAGAACGAGTGGAATGAGGTAGGTGGAAGCTGCTGGTTAAGCTGACACGGTCGATTGGGCCTGACCTCGGTCGATTGGCTTAGCTGATCCAAGCTGAGCCTAATTACAACAATCGGTTCCAATGGTGCTTGAAAATAACTTGATCCGGTTCTCAAATTCAAATAGACAATATTTGTGAAAAAACTCTAGATCAAAAGGTACAATTTAAAATCAAACAAAGGATGATGAGAGAGTTACATTCTAACACCCCTTTTTAAGAATTTCGTCCTTAAAATTCCAAAACAAGGAAGGAAGGAGAAGAAAGCATGAGTTCAGCCATTAAGGTTACTCTCAACCAATAGATGTGGATGTTTAGTGGACCGAGATCTTGTTTGAGTTCTATTTGACTCTACTAAGCAATTTACCCGTCCTTCGATCGACTGGCTGTGCAGTGCGGTCGACCATTGTTCAGGCCGAGGTTGGAAAATTAAGACTGTAGGTGTAAAATTATAATTAATACAAGGATCTGAAATTAAAAATAAAATTACCTTCATTAACATAGAGAAGGAATTTACATCAAAACCTCTGTTAATACAGTGAAATACATCAAAATCTCACTAACTAGGAAAAATAACAAGCATCCTAATGTTGAAAAGGAGAAGAGGGAGGAGTAGAAGGAGAAGAGGGAGGAGTAGAAGGAGGAGGGGGAGGAGAAAGAGGCTAATGGTTCCGGAACACCCCCATGGACGAAGTTCACCATGTTGTAGTATTGTTCCCACTAACGAACTCGTGCTTCCTCCATGATCTGCGCCTTATCCTATCGAAGTCCTTCAACCGATTGGCCGAGGTTGTCCGCTAAAGTCAAGAGAGACGCTATCTGCCCTATCAAGACATCCATGCATTCCTCCCAATAGCTGGCATTTGATGGCCCAGCTTCCTCCAATGTTTGCTGATGTTGTTATTGTAGCTATTGCATTTGTTGCCTTGGGTCCAGTCCTATGTTTGCATCGCCGTTAGAGTTGCTAGAGGACGTCTCCGGCTATTATGGTAGCTGATTGGTTCGGCATCATGGACCCAGATCTCCTCATCGTTAAGCCGATAGCGCATCAGCTAGAGGGTGAGGGTGGATTAGACGTCACAGTCAGTATACTGCTTGACGGTGTCAGTAGGGAGGAGAGGAATGTCTTGGTAGCACAAGAGTTTGTGATGATGCTCCTATAAGGGAGGCTAGATGATTGCGAGGACAACTTGTCATGCACGTGCTGCATCATCACGACTGCGATGTTGGACTCCTGCTGTAGTAGCTTCTTGATCAGGTGTAGATCCGTATTTTGCACCGCTGCGTAGTGCCGTGCCCGTGGAATGAGATTAGTGGCGATGAGCTAGGGGACCAGGCAGTGGAGGAGCGAGAGTCATGCTGCCATTGGTGTCTCATCGTCTTGGGGCTGTTGTCATTGAAGGCCACCCACAAAACTTCTTAGGGCCTCGCGCGGATGAGTACAGGTAGTCGTCATATAGGTGGTGTCGCCTCCGACAGGGATATCGAGGATGTTGGTTGTGGCAGCATCTAGGTAGACGCTTGTAATATACTTATTTTGTCGTGCCTTGGGATGCAGTGAAAGCTTACCCATTGGTATGTGCACAGACCCACCATGTGTACAAAGATGCCCCCGCACACACGAAGCATCAACAACCAACTAATTTCAGCAGTATTATAAAACACAATATAATAAATGAAATACAAGTTGATAGGTCTCAAGAGCACGAACAACAACTAACTAAACTTAAAATATTGTAAATTCATACATCATCCCCAAAATAGGTTACAATTCAATTATATTTCCATCTCACAAATTTATACATGAACTTGAACTATAACTTGACACATCATCATCCCAACATAGTTCTCTAATATGCAAATAGGGTCAATCCAAACTAGGGTGGAAAGGCTTTATCTATTACACAATTCCATTTCGCAGACCTGGACTTCCCTTGCAGACGAAGGCTCTGTAGAAACTATGAAATATAGTTCCTAGTGGGCACTGCCGCCTAGAGGGGCACACTGCACTACTAATAGTTCTCAGTGGGTGCTGCTACAGAGAAGGGCACACTATACTACTAGGTCAACTGAAGCATGAGCAATAAAAGCAGGAAATAATAACGGTAGTAAAGGTAACATGATAGAGAAGTAATATTACTATGCCTCTATGGTACATGAAATGAAAGGAAATAAGTCTCAACTTTTCCAACTATTAATTTATGTCATGATATCCAATTTCAAAGCTTTACCCAATCTCTAAAGGACCGACCAATGGTACAGTTTTAGCTTGCATCGTGCCTTATGGATCATGTTCGGCGCCCTAGATACGGAGTCGTGCCTCACACCTGCCGCCCAATCAGCTCTCAAAAAGCAAAGCGAGCTTTACTTGCGTGGCTACACCTCCGGAGGGCCTTGACTTATAGGAAGCGACTCTCACAAGCATGTGCTAAATAAGCTTAGTTTGGCTCTTGCAAGCTTTGGTCTCATGCGTCATGCTGAATAGCAATATATTCCAAGATACTTGACACAAGGGTCGTTAACAAATTCTCTAAACTTTGGCAACTATTTTTCAATATGTCATATTTATGTGTTATGTGATCAAGTAACTAATAAGTAGATGCCTTTGTCTAATAATGAAGCTCAGTTATGTTGACTCAATCAACATGTTATTTGAAGTTAAGAACAACAAACATATAGGCATGCTCCACATAAGGCTATCATGGAGCATATAAAGTGAGATGTACTACTAGCATGTATATGAGAAGAATGCCACATTGTACGTAAACAATAAGGAGTCCAATGTTATAATTAACAAGGAATTATAGTCAGTTAAAGAGTAGATTATATAGAAGGAGCTCACCGATTTCGATTAGGTTGCATCCACCAGATAGTCAACAAAATCTTGTCATTTCGTAATCCAAGTTGTTGAGTCTACTCTCCTACCCTAAAGGTAAACTTCCAACTCATCAAAATGACTAAAGATCCTTATCTCAAAATTCTCCAAAATTCATATGAAAATATAGAGAAATTGTCTCAACTTGGTTAATCCTTATCGCAAACTCGATTGGAGTTGTTGAGGCTTCTACTCCAACCGACATGAAGATTTATAATCCATTAATTTCAACTAGAAACCCCCAAATTAAAAATCTCTAATGTAAACCCTATTTCTTATATTCTAGCAAAATCTCCAAGTTACCCAAAAATCACTATCCTAGAGGCTCTAAGCATGAAAGCTTACCTCAACTAAGGTCTAATCCATGTCCAAGGCAATGCAATTGAAAATTGGAAGCTCCAAGCCAATCCTCTTCACAATCCCTAGCTCCAACTCCAAGCTTAGGGCAAGGTTGGAGCTCCTTGAGGTAGAAAATGGAGAATGAGAAGATGATTAGTGAAGGAAAAGAGAGAAGATGAGAGGTCATTCCCATAGCCCGAGAGTTTACGAATGCTTGAGGGCATCCCCATAGCCCGCGAGTTTACGGATGTGTTCCCAAAAGAGTTATCGGGAATGCCATAGGACCGAAGAGTCTATAATTGACTTGGTTCCTGGGATCGCGCCGATATCTAAGGCACCCTAACGTGTAGTAGCAGTGAAGTTGAGAGAGCTTAAGGCTTAGTTGCAAGACGTACTAGAGAAGGGCTTCATCAAGTCAAATGTGTCACCGTGGGGAGCTCTGGTATTATTTGTGAAAAAAAAATGATAGATCCTTGTGGTTGTGTGTAGATTATAGGAAGCTCAATAAGGTCACAATAAAGAATAAGTATCCACTGCTGTGCATTGATGATCTGTTTGATCAGCTATAGGGGTCCTGCGTATATTTCAAAATTGATCTTCAGTCGGAATACCATCAATTGAAGATCAAGCCAGAGGATGTGCACAAAATGGCATTAAGACGCGATATGGTCATTATGAATTCACCGTCCTACCATTTGGGCTTATCAATGCCCCGGTGGCCTTTATGGATCTTATGAATCATGTCTTCAAACCTTTCTTAGATCAATTCATCATGGTCTTCATTGATGACATTTTGTCTACTCCGAAGTGATGACGAACATGAGGAATACCTGGGAGAAGTTTTACAAGTTCTTTGGGAGCGAAAGCTATTCGCCAAACTGAAAAAGTGCCAAACTTGGCTCCAAAAAGTTGCATTCTTGGGGCATGTGATTTCCTAAGTTAGGATTTCGGTGGACCCTAAAAAAGGTGGAAGCAATAAAGGATTTGCCCCTACCGACAAATGTCACTGAAGTTTGAAACTTTATCGATCTTGCAGCGTACTACTAGCGGTTTGTGAATGGGTTTTCAAAAATTATCACTCCACTTACACGTCTCACACGCAAGAGAGCCAAGTTTATTTAGAGCGATGAATGAAATGAAAGCTTCCAAGTGGACAAGTTGACATCGGCTCCAATTCTCACTTTATCCACGGTGGGAAAGGGATTCGTGGTGTATAGTGTTACATCCTGAAATGGTTTTGGGTGGGTGTTGATGCAAGAGGAGAAGGTGATAGTATGTGACTCCTGGCATTAAAGAGGTAGGAAAAAAATTACCCCACCCATGACCTAGAGTCCGCGGTGATCTTCACTTTGAAGTTATGGCGGCACTATCTTAATGGCGAGCATTGTGAGATCCACAAGGATGATAAGAGCCTCAAGTACTTATTCACATAAAAAGAATTGAATCTAAGGCAGCGCATGTGGTTAGAATTGTTAAAGGACTACGATGCCACCATTTTGTAGCACTCTGGGAAGGCAAATGTGGTGGCAGATGCGCTAAAGTGGAAGTCCGTGAAGAATCTCGCAACGTTAATCACGAAGCAAGCACCGCTACAAGAGGAGATGCGGTGGTTCGAGTTGGAAGTTATTGCATCCAAGTTATTGCATCCGGTGCCCCGGTGAAACTCATGACCCTTAGAGTACAACCGACCTTATTGGAAAGAATCAAAGAAAAGCAAACATTGGATATGAAACTCCAAAAGGTGCGGTCAGACAAGGAGAGTGGGCATTCGGGGACTTTAGTGTGAACTCCAATAGAGTCTTGTGATTTCGGGGTCGATTGTGTGTGCCCAATGACCTGGAGATCCGGAAGAAGATCTTGAGAGAAGCACATCGCTCCTAGTACACCATACACCCGAGTGGCACCAAAATGTACAAGGATTTGAAAACACATTATTGGTGACTTGGAATGAATGGTGATGTTGGGCGCTACATGGCTCGATGCTTAGTGTGCCAACAAGTAAAGGTGAAACATCGACTTCCGGCGGGCTAGTTGTAAAATTTACCTATACCCATGTGAAAGTGGGAGAATAATGTCATGGACTTCATCATGGGCTTGCCCCTATCACAAGCGGGCCAGATGCGATTTGGATGGTTGTAGATCGGCTGACCAAGTCAGCTTATTTTCTACCGATCTACACCACTTGGTCGAGGGACAAATTGGTACGGCCCTACATCAATGAGGTTATGCACCTCCATGGGGTGCTGGTATTGATCCGTTCGGATCGGAATCCCCGATTCATATCGCAGTTATGGAGAAGTCAACACGAGGCTCTTGGGACACGCCTTGATTTCAGCACGGTGTGCATCAGGATGGCACCATATGAAGTGTTGTATGGGAGGAAATGCTGATTTCCATTGCATTGGAGTGTGGCTGGCGAGATATCTATCCTGAGTCTGACATAGTGCAAGACGCCGAAGAGAAAGTTCGCATCAAAGGTTGTCGATGGCGCAAATTCGGCAAAAGAGCTACTCTGACAAGTGTCGATGTCACGCTCCGGGTTGCAGTGATACCCGGGCTTGCCAACAGATCCGTTGCATACACGGGAAGCGCCGTTCACATGAAGCGTCTAAACCTGCACAAAGATAAGAATCTACTACAACCATAGATATACGTGCGGTAAATAAAACTAACATAAAGCTAAAACCATACTGTACATACAACAGCTCCATAATAGGTACAACATCTACCTCACAGTACAGAAACTAAATGCATCCAAGCTGGCACCGCCAGTCCAATATGTACAGTATGTATCCCAAAACTAACATCTGTTGGGTCCATCACTTGTACAATCCACCAGGTAGGAGATGCTATCTATTCCGCGATCCCCTTACCTCGATCAGAAGTAACGGCAACAGGTGCAGAGGCATCTGAAAAAGGGAAACATCAACGGGTATGAGAACTAGTGTAAAAGTAGTTCCCAGTGGGTACCATCATCAGTGACTACGACCTACCAATTAGGTCTACTAGAGGTATAAGTAATATACTGCTAAATGAATAGAATAAGTAAGTAACTGCATAAATGAAATTGCTACTACTATGCCTCTACACTAACAACGGTAGGAAAATGAATGCATCATGTATGATATTATCAACTAGCTACAATACGGCCGAAAGATACCCAATCATACCGACTAGGTCGTAGTTCCAGTCAAGCCCGTGCTCGCCTCACATCTGATCCATACCAAAAATCTGGTGGGTCGTCGAGTGATAATAATCTATCTACTAAATCAAGTCGCTAGCCTGCGGAGTGGCACTTGAGGGCCGCTCGAGGATCAAAGTAATCAGATCGAGCATACTAAGCTCTTGTAGGCTATGGTTGATGCATATGATCAAGCATATCATAAAATCACTAACTAAGTGTCTTTGGCTCAAACTAATGCAAATAACTCAATTTAGTACAGCTGTCTAATCCCACGGCTAAAATAATCACATAAAATTAGCCAATACTCGGACTCGGCCAAATCCCGGGCACAAGGTGATCCCTACTACCACTAACCCGTAGTCTCTTCCCAATTGTCTGGCATCACAGGATCAAAAGATCTATCAACTAGATACAAAAATGTTGTTATACTAGGTTCAGATTTGCATAGTTATAGGCAATGTAATAGGAACTACAATTAAGCTAGATGGCTAATAGCATGATTATCTTACAAGAAAATATAACGATGTAAAACAATGAATCAGGTAGTAGTGAATTTATGTCCAGTAAAATTACCAATATACTACTAATTCCACAAGATTGTATACAAGCTGAATGTCACATAGACATAATAGCTAGTTTGTTGCATTTGATGTACTAAATCCACCTTAAATCCAGCAACGAAGCAACCACTGCTCCCAGGAAGAAAAACACAATTCCACCAGTGAGAATCAACTCCAAAGATCTGCAAAAACCAGCAAGAATCTTACTAGAACAACCGAATTCCGAAACTCACTAAAAACTGCCTTTCGGTTAACAAAAATTCGGAATTCATCCAAATTAAGACACTTACCAACACTCGGTTAGAATCCAACCATTCATGCACACTCCACAGCTCCAAATCAAGTAGGAAAATTAAAGAAACTCCAACTCCAAGCAGAGATTACATTGGTATAGAAATTGGAATAAAAAATCTAACGAAAACTCAATTCTGTTCGAAAAACTCAAATTTCACCTGACTAACCTCAGAACCAGTTGAGAGGAACAAAGGATACTATTTGTAGGTGAAAGGAGTGGATAAAATGAGCCCTCGGATTAATAAGAAATAACATGTTCCCTGGAACCACATTCGGGCGCCTGGAACCACATTCGGGCGTTCAAATCGCCACGAAACAGCGTCCAAAACGCAAAATGGGTGCCTGCAGGAGAAGTCCAAATCAATAACTTGCGCCCGAATACAAAACGGCCACTTTACACATGTCAGAATGCTTCGATACACTCGAGGGGTTCACCAACTCACTTCTGGGCTACTACAGTATTTTTCGGGCATCCGAAAAGAGGGTTCGAAATGACTTCAGTAATTCCAGCAGCTCCGCACTGCACATTTGGGTGCTTGGTCCATCATTCGCGCGTCCAAAAGTTGCCAGAACTTTAGTTTTGGCTGTTTTCAGTGCTCCGAGTTCGTTTTCGTGTCCATTTTGCGCCAAAACGACTCCCACTAGACTCGACACTCTACATATGTGTCGACCTGCTGCTAAGACTGTAGTCATTCTGACCTGTTAAGATTCCGAAACATCACATCCTCCCCCCGACAAAAAGTTTCGTCCTTGAAACTTAAGTTCATACCTCAAGTAGAAACCTCAAAAAGGTAGGGGTAAGACTCTAACATCACTGCCTTTGACTTTCAAGTCGCCTCGCGCTCCTCGTGATTACTCCACAACACCTTTTCATAGGGAATGACTCGGTTGCGTAATTATTTTACCTTCAAAGCAAGAATCAACATTGGTGGCTCCTCGTAGCTCACGTCTTCGCCTAACTTGAGTGGATACTAGCTAACCCGGCAATAGTGCAACCCTGTATGCCACCGGTCCAACTCACTCCAATACCTCGAAGGGACCAATATACCACGGACTAAGCTTTCCACGCACTCCAAATCTCCGAATCCCTCTGGACGGTGTGACTTTCAAAAACACATGGTTTCCAACCTGAAACTCCAAGTCTTGTCTCCGAGTATCAATATAAATCCTCTGTTCACTCTGGGCGGTCACTAGATATTGTCATGCAATCTTGACCTTTTCTCTGCCTCCAATAGAATATCAGCCCCCAAAGTCTTTCTTTCACCTACTTCACTCCAATGCACAGGTAATCGACACTTACGTCCAAACAATGCTTCAAATAGAGCCATCTGAATGCTTGCTTGATAGCTGTTGTTGTATGCAAACTCAGCCAGTCTCAAGTGCCGATGCCACCCTCCTTCAAAGTCCAAGACACATGCCCTCAGCATATCCTCAAAAATATGTATAGTCTTCTTCGACTGTCTATCGGTCTGTGGGTGAAAGGTTGTACTGAAGTGCAATTGAGTACCTAAGGCTGCCTACAGGCTCCTCTAGAAATGCGAGATGAATCTCGGATCTTGATATAATACTATCGAGGTAGGTACTCAATGTAGCCTCACATCTATGTACAACTGTGTGAGTCACTCTCGAGACCATGTAGTCTGCATAGGAAGGAAGTGAGCAGGCTTGTCATCCTGTCCACTATCACCCATATTGCATCAAAACCACCCTGGGCTCTAGATAATCCCGCAACAAAATCCATCGTGATCTGATCCTACTTCCACTCCGGAATAGGAAGATTCTAAAGTTTGCCAACAAGTACTCAGCACTCGGCCTTCACTTGCTGATAACTCAAACACTGAGTTACATATCTTCCAATATCCCTCTTCATTCTATTCCACCAGTAGTGTGCCTTCAAGTCCTTATACATCTTAGTTCCATCAGGGTGATTAGTATAAAGTGAGCAATGAGCCTCTCTCAATATCTCTTCGCGGAGCTCTGTATCCACAGGCACACACAGCATGTCCCTATACCGCAGTACTCCAGAGGCATCTACACTGAAATCCCCTATCTGTAACCTCAGCTCGAATCCTCGTCAGATGTGGATCCACATTCTGCTTCTTTCTGATCATGTCCAACAGAGTAGGCTGCAAGACCGTAGACGTCAGTCTCACAAAAACCCCAGGGAACACTACCTCTAATCTAAACCGCCTCATCTCCTCGAACAACAGCATTTGCCTCGTGATCAACATACTCAGGCTCTGCACCGTCTTCCTACTCAAAGCATTTGCCACTACATCAGCCTTGCTGGGGTGATACTAGATAATCACATCATAGTTCTTTAAAAACTCTAACCACCGGCGTTGTCTCAAATTCAAATCTTTCTGGATGAACAAATACCTAAGGCTTTCGTGGTCAGTGTAAATCTCATAGTGCTCTCTGTACAAGTAATGACGCCAAAGCTTCAAAGTAAACACCACAGCCGCCAACTCCAAATCATGTGTAGGGTAATTCTTCTCGTATTTTCTCAATTACTGTGAAGCATAAGCAATTATCCTACCATAGTACATGAATACACATTTCAGGCCACTGTGTGAGGCATCACTGTAGATCACGAATCATTTTCCTATAACTGGAAGGATAAGGATAGGAGCCGACATTTGTCTCTGCTTGTGTTCCTCAAAACTCCTCTGGCAATCCTCACTCCAATTGAACTTAAATCCTTTTCGAGTTACCCGAGTAAGGAGTGTGGAAAGCTTCACAAAGCCTTCCACAAACTGACGATAATATCCAGGTAATCCCAGGAAGCTCCTCAACTCAGTGATCGTCGTCGGTCTGGGCCAATCCTGAATCGCTTCAACCTTCGTCGGGTCTACTGCTACATCTGCGGTTGAAATCACGTGGCCCAAGAAAGCAACCTCCCAAAGCTAGAACTCGCACTTCTTCAATTTGGCATACATCTTTTTCAGCTTGGCATCACAGGATCAAAGGATCTATCAACTCGATGCAAAAGTGCTGGTTGTAATATGTTTAGATTTGCATAGTTAACAGGCAATGTAATAGGAACTATAATTCAGCTAGATGGCTAATAGCTTGATTATCTTGCAAGAAAATATAGCAAAGAACAATAATGAAAATCAGGTAGCAGTGAATTTATGTCTAGTAGAATTACCCAATCTACTACTAATTCCACAAGATATGTATGCAAGCTGAATTTCACATAGACATAATAGCTAGTTTATTTTATTCAATGTTCTAAAGCCACCTTAAATCCAGCAACGAAGCAACCACCCAAGAAGAAGAACACAGTTCCAACAGCGAGAATCAACTCCAAAGATCCATAAAAACCAGCAAGAATCTTACTAGAAAAGCCAAATTCCGAAACTCACTAAAAACTGTCATTCTGTTAACAAAAATTTGGATTTCGTCCAAATTAACACACTTACCTACACCCCGAGAGAAACCAGCCACTCAAGCGTACTCCACAGCTCCAAATCAAGTAGGAAAATCATAGAAACTCCAACTCTAAGTAGAGATTACACTGGTATAGAAAATTGGAATAAAAAATTTAACGAAAACTCAATTTGGTTCAAAAAACTCAAAATTCACCTGACTAACCTCCAAACCAGCTGAAAGGAACCAATCCACAAGCTCCCCTCCTTAGCTAAACCATGAGCAAGAACTCAATTCTGCAGTTGGAAGCTTCAATTCGACCCAATTTGCAGAACTTCCACTAATGCTACTACTGCTGCTACTGCTGGTGCGTCTGCTGCCAGCCCGAAAGGAAGAAGAATGGAGAAGAAGGAGAATGGAGATAGAATTAAGGTGTCTGGTACACAGGGATTCAAAAAAGGTAAATATAGGAACTAATGATGGTATTTATAGGTGAAAGGAGTGGACAAAATGAGCCCTCAGACTAATAAGAAATAACCCATTCCCTACAAAAATCCCACATTTCGGGCGCTCGGAACCACATTTGGGCATCTGAATCACCACGAAACAGCGTCCAGAATGCAAAATAGGCACCCGTAGGGAGAGTTTGAATCAGTAACATGCGCCCAAATCCAAAACAGCCACTTTACACATGTTAGAAGGCTTCGATACACTCGAGGGGTCACCAACTAACTTCCGAGCTGCTACGATATTTTACGGGCGTTCGGTAAGAGGGCCCGAAATGACTTCAATAACTCCTGCACCTCCGCACTGCACATCTGGGCGCCCGGTCCATCATTCGGGCTTCCGAAAGTAACTAGAACTTCAGTTCTGGCTATTTTCAGTGCTCCGATTATGTTTTCGCTCTATTTCGTGCCAAAACGACTTCCACTTGACTCAAACTCTATGTATGTGTCGACCAGCTGTTGAGACTGTAGTCATTCTGACTGCTAAGTTCTCGGAACACCACAGCCGACGCGACTTGAAATTTAGCATCAGGGATCGTTTATTCTTGAAGGTCTCTCCAACAAGAGGAGTGAAGCATATTGCGATGCGAGGGCAGTTGAGTCCTCGTTACATCGGACCTTTTGAGTTGTTGTAGTGAATTGGCCCCATGGCATATCGAATTGCACTACCCTCAAGCTTGGCAGGAGTACATGACGTGTTCCATGTGTCCTTACTCCACATGTACCCAGCCCCACGTACGTCATTAGCTATCCATCACTAGAATTTCATGAGGATTTGAGCTGCGACAAGTATCCAGTTAGCATTCTCATCCGACAAGAGAAGGCATTGCGGAATCACTCTATTCCATATGTCAAAATATTGTGGAGCAACCATAAGGACCGCGAAGCTACATAGGAGCTCGAGAGAATAATTCGGTAGCATTTTGCCTATCTTTACGGGGAGTCCTCTTGAGGTATTAAATTTTAAGTTTCATGAACGAAACTCTTCTTTAGGAGAGGAGAATATAATAAACTGAACTTTTGAAAGCCAATAGAGTTCTACTGAGAAATAGTAATGGAAACCAAGTTGCCCCCCATAGCGCAGGGCGCGCGAAAATGGGCGCAGCCACCATCGCGATGCCTCCGTCGTCATCTACGTAGGAGGTGAAGGTGTGTGCTCCTGGCTCATCAGGCGCAACCCCAGCTTGTTGCGCATAGAGGTCTTGAAGCCTTTTAATCTGCTCATTTTGCAGTCGGATGGCTTCCTCTTGTCATCGAGAGGCTTCCGCTTGTCGTTGAACTACACAAATTTGCGCAGCCATTTGGTCGCGCAGCTTCTGCACCTCTCTCAAACCCCAAATGCTCAAATGCCTTGGGTCACATCGACGTGGACCACGTCCTCGGTCGACCACACGGTGCCATTGCTATACCTGTAGCAGCACAGCACCAAAAATAATTCTTAATCCAAGTCTCCCACTTAGACCCCTTAGCAACATACAAAAAGTAGTAATAGACCCAATTAAGCGAAAGTTCTTGAGGAAAACTCCCTTTCATTTCCAACATTACATTGTCGGCCGCTAACATACGCTCAAAGAATGAAAGGTCATCTCTCTCGATCGGTCCCTAGCATCCAATTTGGAAAAATCACATGACCCAATTACATACTTTCGCCAATGTTCACGCACCACTCACGTTCCTAAGTCCCTAGGGTCTTCCTAAGGCTCAATGTTTACCAAAACCACTTAGGACTCTTCCTAGGCTGTGATACGACTCTTATCTGCCACCCCCAAAGACCCCCAATTGAGCCGCTCAGGCGCGCGCACAAACCCGCCCAGGCGCGCGCACAGACCCGCCGAACGGGCAAGACCTCCCCTTACCCGAACGAAGTGGAGATTAACATCCGACCTGTATAAATTTGCACGAAATGGATACATAAAGCATCAGAGTTAAACTACTAACATCTAATCCATTTATCTGAACTTTAAATATAAAGTTTACATTCATTCATCCCACTCCAAAATATTATAATTTTTCATTGTTTTACAAAAGGGATCTTTCTAGACCTCTCACTTGGTCTATCTACTCTGCGACACCTTTGTCGCAACCTCGCACCTCACCGATGGTGACAGGATCGTAAAAGGGTAAACATCAACGGGGTGAGAACTTTCAACAAGTTTTCAGTGGATGCAACCACCGAACATGGCGCTTTACACTCACTCAGTCTATAGGAGGCATTAGTAGATAATTTTGATAACCATCAGATATTTCTACTACAAAAATGCAATAACTAAAAGTACGACTAGAATGCCTCGATGTAAATAAGATGCTACTATATCAATGATTAAATGTTTACCCAACTTGCCACTATGCTACCATGTCATAGTTTTACTTCACTATTCACCTCATTTCATACTTTGACCAACATACTACTTTGGTTTCACTTGTCGAGATACAACTCATGTATATATTCTTTAAGCCATTTTTTAACCATCTATATGATTGGTTCCCTCACTCATTACACCTCATGGAGAGCCGAGGAAGATCGTACAGCTCTCCAATTGGTAGGCACTTGACGTCGAGGGTGATCAACATCGCCAAGCGCAACAGTCACTTGGAGTGAAAAGGATCGGTATCTCCAAGCACTATATAGGGAGTCAACAATGATCGGCATCTCCTGGCACTGCCTTAGAAGTCGAAAGTGATCGACATCTCCTACCACTACATTGGGAGTCAAAACATGACCGACGACATATCTCACTTGACCATTCCGAAATGTTGCGACCTATGTCAATGTCATACCCTAAGTTTTCTTGACCTCTAAGGTTCCACTTTGTCCAACACACATACAATTATTCTCTAGCTTATGTTTAGCCTAGAGTTCTTATATCACTAAGTTTCACCTTAGGTTTTGACTTAAGTTTCGATGCCACTTGTTTAACCTATTTCCAAGGTTCTCAATTTGCACCCACGTGTCCAATTATCTCATTAACATGCAAAAGGGTTAAAACCCTAGTTTTCTAGCACACAACTAGATTTTCATTTAGTTTAATTATATATATGCCACACATTTCCTTTTTTTATCATACAAGGGTTAGAAACCCCATTTTTTCTAGGTGAGGCATTTATTAGCTAACTTAACTATCCAAACCCATTATCATACAACTCAAATATTTTTAATCTACAACTTACTCATATTACTTGCATATGTCCATTTCGTACAAAAGGGTTAAAATCCTAATTCCCCTATCATACAATTGAAATCATGTTTAGTTTGATTACCCATATCACATATGCTATTATTCCAAAAAAAAACTATAGACAAAGAGGAGATCAAACCATTTTGTAGGTATTCCCCCACCTTTGCTAGGTCTCACAGATGATGATCTTGATATCTTGAAATCTCCAAGAAATCCTAGAAAATAGCTCTAATAAAGTTAAAATCCCAAAAAAATCCTATTTGGAAAACCCTAGAACCATAATATTAAAACACCCACTTACCTCTCCTCCTCTAACACCCAAAATGTGGATCAATAGGGCTCTTTCTTCCTCCTAGGGCTTCCTCTTGAAGCTCTCCACTGTTTCCAAGCTCCCAAAGAAATCAATCCCCAGCTTCCTCAAAGAAATCTAGGGTTTCCTCTTTGCTTGCAGGGAGAGAGAGAGTGAGAGAGGCTGGAATAGGGATTTTAGGGTTTTGATTGAGGTTGCGGTTTATATAGAGGTGTAACAATTACAACTAAATCCCCCAATTAATCTTATCCGCAACTCCTCAAAAACTGTTGTTCGCAGCATTGAGTACCGGTACTTAGATTTCAATACCAGTACTTGGATTCCGGTATTGATACACGGCCAATAGTACTGGCACTCCCAGTCCAGTTTTGCAGAACCCGAACGTTGGTTTTCTCAACTTCCTACTACATACCGATACTCGCACGAATCAGTACCGGTACTTGGTGAATCAGTACCTGTACTCGAGAAGAGTTCCAAAAAAATCCAAATGTGGGTTTCCACTCTGTACAACTGGGTGCCGGTACTACTATGTGGTTCCCGTACTCAGCGCAAAACCTGTACTTCCAGTAGAATTGAGTCTCTTAAGTTTGTTTTTACGTCGTTTTCGCGTCGAAAACACACAATTGACTCTTAAACACCCTTGGATTGTATAGCTTTCAATCATCGTTGCCCACCAGAACTTCGAAATTTTCAAAAGTTTAGTGCATTACAGATACGGTTCTATCGTATCTATAAGGATAAACGATCACTTCTAGGGGATCGAGCCTCCTAAAGAGAAAATATTAAGAGATAGAGAGAGATAAGGAGAAATAGAATGAGAGGGAAGATAGAACAAGATAGCTAATTTCTCATTATTCCACAAACTCTAAAAGATACATATTTATATGACCTCAACCCTAAATCTATTTATTGGAAATAAGGAAAATATTACGATGACAATATAATTTTCTATAACTAGATAAACCTAAACTAAGAAATATATCATATGCCAACTAAGTCAAAAATCAACAAAAAAAAAACTGAATTAAAATAAAAGACAAGCAATGCAATGATTAAAGAAAATCAATCATTACACTACTAAACTCCAAGTTTTTACTTAAGAAGTAAGGCGAGAAAAGATATCATCTTTGCTCACCAAAACCTTTCGAATTTTAGGTTGCATCTGCTTGATGGAGGTAGAAACTAGAGGCCTAGATTATGCGTTAGATTCTCCTTTTTCGACTTCTATAAGGAATGCTTTAGTGTTGCTTCCCTTTGTGTCTTTAGCATGCGCCGAGATTGGTGTTCTCAACTTCCTACTACATACCGATACTCGACCAATGGCATCGAGTCGATGCCATTGGTTGAGTAGTTATTGTCGGTTGTCTTGACTTCACCTTTTACTTACAAAATCTTTTGATGTGGCCTTTGATCCCACACTTATGGCACATTTTCTCTTTGGCTTGTTCAACTTTGAAGTTAAAGAAAATGTAATAGTCGCATATTTGGACTCCTTTATTTTCTCGATGTAGATGTGTTCGTATCCAACTCCAAGTCAATATGATTGCCAAGTCCAAGCATACAATCTAGCTTCTTGTATCGGAGGAAAATTTTTGAATATTTGACTCAAGTTGATGAATTCGTTTGGTCAAGACTTGATTAGAATTATGAACTTCCACACATTGCTTCTCAAGAAAATTGATTTTATTCGAGTGAGATCCAATTGAGGTTTTCCGATCGAGTAAGCTTGATCTTTTGAAGGATTAAATTATTTCGATAGAGAATTTCGTTCCTCATTGAAAGCTTAGTTGCTAAGTCAAAGTCTTGTTCTCATCTCTTCGTGCTCAAGTAATCACTTCCTCAACATCTTTTTTTTTTTAGCCATCTTCTTTTATTCCTTAAGAAGTTGTTGATAAGCCTCCGCAACATCGTCCTCATCCGATTCTTCTTTACTCTCATCGTGGTTCAATAAAGTTACATCATGCATAGAAAAAGAGGAAGAAAAGTCAGTAAGAATAGAGGATAAGCACATGAAAGAAGAGGAAGGTAAGATAGATGTTGCAAGAAGTGTCGTAGCATTAACATCTTCATTACTTGAGGCCAACTCCTTTGAAGATGAGTTGTCCCAAGTTTTAGCTTGCAATGCCTTATTTTTTTAAGATTTCTTGCTGGGACAATCCGTTGAGACATGGTCGAAGCCTTTGCATTTGTAGCATTCGATTTTCCCTTCTTGATTATTCTTCTCTCTAGAATACTTTCCTAGTTTATTTGAACTTGAACTTGGAAAAGTCCTTATTTGAAGTCTTTTGCTTGGATGAGGAAGAGTTTTTGCTGGCTCCATTTTTTTTGAAGGTTCGTCTAAACTTCTTCGCCAATTGTTGCTCGAACTCAGCTTAAGAATTTTCATCATTAGATTCTGAGTCTGAAGTCTCCTTCTTGATAGGTTTCTAGGCCATACCTGCAATATTAGTAGACTTGGAAGAAGAAGAGTTAGTAGGAAAAGTTATTTCATAAGTTTGAAGTGAAGTGACTAACTCTTGTACCTTGATTTGCTCAGGGTATTTAACTTCCTTAATAGCTGCCACCTTCGGCCTAAAGTGTTCCGGAAGAGTTTGAATAATCTTTCTTACAATTTTAGATTCTAGTATTTTTTTTCTTCCAAGTTAGCACATGTATTTATAATGTCCTGGAGTCTAGCAAAGTAATCAGTGAACGTTTCATGCTCCTCTATATGTATGGAATCAAATTGACTTATAAGCATCTAAAACTTTTGGATTTTTACTAGACTCCTACCCTCATGTGTAACTTGAAGGGTATCCTAAATCTCCTTAGCCGTTTCACACACGGAGGCACATATAAATTTGGTCAGGGAAAGGATGTTAAGTAAGGCATTAATATATTTCCTATTGAAAAAAAAATGCATCAATCTCATCCTTCATACACTTAGTCCAATGTTTAGGAACAGTAGCATTATCAACCATTCCAGTTGGATGCTTCCACCCGACTTCAGTGGTTTGCCATACGCGCTCATCAATTATGATAAGGAAGGCTCTCATCTGGACTTCCCTACAAGCATAATTATTACCATGAAGTAGTGGAGGCCTATTGATATTACCACCTTCACCTATGGTAGTGTTAGAACCTATTTCAGTTCCAACACTGCTTGTAGGTTATGTTACTCTAAGAATCTAATAAGTTATGTTAATACTTAGAGGGGGGTGAATAGGTGTAAAGGTCAAAAGAAATAAATCCTAATGCAAATTAAAAGTAAATGTGAAAAAATAAATAAACGAGATTTACATGGGAAAACCTCCAAATAAGAATAAAAACCCATGGAACCAATCATGGGATAACAATCCATTAAGAAGAAAAAGATTACAAGGTGATTACCAATTCCATAGACTCAAACCTCTCTAATTTTTCTTATATATCATTATGCAACTCCACCAGTGGCCTATCCCTATGTCCAAATCCATGAATGCCACGTTCCTAATCCACAAAACGCCCACTTTGAAACTATGAAGCCTTCAACATGTCGAGTCCACAATGCCTACTCAAAACCACAAGCACACTCCATCCGAAGCAAAATGAAGAAGGGTAGTAGCGATTTCTTACTTAGAGGATCATAAAAAAAATCGTAGAAGATGTCTCAAAATAATAACCATATCAATTCTCCATATAAAAGAGAAATTATGGTTCTGAAAATTGATCCTGAACAAACTTGTTGAAGGAAATATGAGAAAAATGAATAAAGAAGTTTCTATGATTTCTCTATGGATAAATCTATTAAATCCATGTTTTTGAGTAACCTCTATAATACATTTATAGATTTGGAAGAAATATAAGTTGGATTACAAGTCAAATTTTCAATATGAAAAGTTGAAGTCGCATTGGAAGTTCGAACCTTGGTGGAAAAGTCCGGATTCTAAAGTTCTGCCAAACTTCAAAGTCCAAACTTTGAGAGGAAGGTCCGGACTTCTTCTGCATAACTTGAGAATCCAGCTTTAGGATCCGGACACAGAGTCCGAACTTCTCCTGAATACCTTGAAACTGTGGTTCGGGATCCGGACTTTGGTTGGAAAAATCGGGCTTTCATGATAGAAAGCTTCCAAATTGAAAGTACAGTTTTAAATCCAACTTTAATCAGTTTAATCTACTTCTAAAGATATAAATATGTATTAAAATCACCACAGCCGATGTAGAGCTTACCGAGCATCGTGAATTCATACTTTGAGGCTTTGAGTTTTCAACTTATTATTTTAGTGTCTCGAATTCTTTAAGACTCCGATTCGACTCGTTATGAAATATGTCAACATTAAAATCCCTAACACTCCACTACCGCCACCTCCCTCAAATTCCATGGTGCAACCTCCCTCCCATGTGTTCATCTCTCTCTCTCTCTCTCTCTCTCTCTCTCTCTCTCTCTCTCTCTCTCTCTCTCTCTCTCTCTCTCATATTTTACGGGAATCGGTTGGATTATGTTGTAAATTGTAAACAATATTTTTTTTGTTTTTTTAAGTAAATTTTGGATATACCCTCTCTTTCTCTATCTCTATTTTTTTAACTAAAGTAGTATTTTAACTCTGTGAGTGTGTGTGTGTTTTATACAATAAAATAGGTTTATACCCTATCTTAACTCTCTCTCTCTCTTGCATTTTATGTGGGAACAGGATGGGAGTAAGTTTAATTTTTTCTTAAACAATATGTTACTTTATTTCTTTGAAGTAAAATAGGGTTATACCCTACTAACTCTCTTCCTCTCTGTCTCTCTCATGTTATGTGGAAAGAGGATAGAGTAAATTTTGTTTTTTTAAATAAACAATGTACCTCACCTCTCTCAGGCACGTGCCTGCGCCTTGCGCCTAGGCTCTAATAGACCTTTGCTCCTTTTTACACATTAGGCTTTTTCAAATACTATTTTTAGTGGGAAGATGAGAGGGACATTATTATATATTGTGGGGAAATAATATGGTTTTTTAAGTTTTTCATTTATTTTTATTATTCATTTCATATTAAAATTGCATATATGTTGGTTTAATCTTAGGTTTTATTAAATAAAATGTAGATATATAAAAATTTGAACATGTATGTAAAACTTTAGTTGCATTATTGCCAATTCTAGTTCATATTCATTTGTTTATATTATTATACGAATAATATTCGAATACAAATTTGATCCATATTCAAATCCGAAAAAATAACCGACTGTATTCGAATCTGTTTTTAGCGGATACAATAATAAAAATTTATCATCCGACACATACCCGCATCCGAATTCGTATCCAAAATAAGGATGCAACTATGGTTTCATGAAATATCCATCAGTTTCCAATTCTCTTTCACCGGTAGTTTTACGTGATTAGCAAACCACCTTTGATAAAAGGCATTAAATTTAGTTCACATTTCTGGGAATATCAGATCCATATTTGTATGTGTTGTTATAAGTATGGTAATAAAATTTAACATCTGTTTACAAATATTTTTTTGGCTAGTTTAAACTGCAATTCCTGTTTTCCTGTAGGCGTTTCTCTTCTCTTTGCTATCGGGCTTTATAAAGGGTCTTCTTTTGAAGGTATGCCCGCGCCTCTATCCTATAATTTTTTGCTTTTCACTTATTCGGATCGCTAACAGTGTTATTAATGTGCAAAAAAGAAAAAATTGTTAAACAGATTTAGAAAATCACTTTTCTGCTAGACTCAACTAAATGTTCTACGATTTTTAGCTCAACATCAAGGTATTTGCTTAAATTAGTGTTTTGTGGGGCCTACCTGTCATATTAAGTTGCTTTACTTAATTATTTTTTGTGGGGCCCACCCGAAATTTTCCCCCTTCCAACCGATGTCGCTCGCCCCTTGACGCCGCTCCGACTCCCAGCGCGTTCTTTCTCTTACCGACGCGTCGTTTCCCCTCCGGTCATGAAAATGATCCCGCTTCACTCCCTTCTTGCTGCCTATATATTATGCCTCCGTAAAAAATTTATTCGTGACAAAGACCTCTATTTCGCCACCGGTGATTTTCCTTCTCTGATTTGGTTTCAATTTTTTTATTTTTGTTTGAATTTTAATTTAATTTTTTATTAATTTTTTGAACAAAAAACTGAATAATTTTATTTTGTCTCAGGAAATTAACTGCCTATGTACATTTGATCTGCGATTGATTGCCTTAGACTTTGTAAGTTCTCTGGTTTAAGTTTTATGTATAAACTTAATTTTTTTGCCTTCCCGTTTGTTGCTGCGAATAATTTAGAAATTTATTCCTTTCAAAATTTCATTGTATCTTTGGTTGCTGCTGCTACTGTTGCATTAACTGCTTATACTTTTATTTCTTCCTTACTTAATATTTTTAAATTAGTCTTATGTATTTACTATTTCGTCTTTCTTTACCTCAAGATTTCTTCAGTTTAACTCCGCATCAAATTTCCTTCTCTTATAGTTCTATTTTTTTTTCTTTATTTTTTTTCTATGTTGGAAGTATGATATATTATTTACATTGTAAAAAAAATAATCAAATATTATAATTTAAAGAGAAGATTTACATATCGAATATTACCTACCCGCCGCATCGCGCGGGTCACTACACTAGTATAATGTTAAGGTACGTGAGCTTCTTTTTTCTCCCCCCCCCCTCCTGAGATACATGTCTAATGGCATTTTGAGATAGGGTTAAAAAAACCAAAAAAAAAAAAAGAAAGAAAAGAAAGACAGGTTTGATTCTATAAGAAAGCATCAAGAGTTAAAAATAATAATAATGAAAAAAAAAAACATGTATGGATATTATCCGAACCATATGACATTTATAAATGGATATAAAAACTTTGAAAATTTTAATTTTATAATCTATATATATATATATAGAGTCCGGCTACTATCCTCTTAAGAGGATAGAAGTCTTTGTCCTATCAAATTTTTTACCGTTAGATCTAACTTTTAATCATTTTCAACCGTTAGATTATACTATTCAACCAACCACCCACTCAATCCTAAGGGGCCCACTATCAACCTAACCGTAACCACTCTCATCCTAGCCGCACATCTTTTCATCCGAACGGTAGAAAACTTAGGAGGACGAAGGCTCCCCTCCTCCTAAAAGGATAGTAGCTGGATTCTATATATATATATATATATATATATATATATATATATATATATATATATGTAGAATTGAGCTTCTATGCTTTTAAAAGCACCAAGCAATTGGTGCTTGTAAGTTTTTAACCATTGGATTAAAATATGAACGGTTAAGATGATGTGGGCCCCCTAGGGTTGAGTGGGTGGTTGGTTGAATAGTATAATCTAACGGGTGGAATTGATCAAAGGGATGAATCTAACGGCAGAAAACTTACAAGCACCAAGTGCTTGGTACTTTCACAAGCACCATAGCCGGACTCTATATATGTATATTTGATTTAAGTATGATCCTAGAAGAATTGTACAGGATTTTAACAAAATATTTTGCTGTTTATTAGAGTATTCAATTATTTGATAGATTATTTTAGAATTCTTCTAATATTAAACCACTAAATTCTAAATAGTTTGATAAAACCTTCTAAATTTTTTTGAAATCTGAAGAAAGCTATATAAAAGTTAAATTTTATTTGAGATGCATTTTAAGACTATTTTTGTGTATAACTTATAGTTCTTAAGAAGAAATTCTAAGTTATGTACAAATTCCTTAATTACATCATTCTAATGTTATATCTTTTTTATTATATATTTTTCAAACTTATTCCTCTGAAATACCAACAAAATGGGGCATTCCAATAATTTTTAGATTTCACAACATTTCACCCAATTTCAACAGAAACAAATAGTACTTACATAAGAAGATCAGCAAATACTTTGTACAATTGCACTGCTCCTTTCAGCATAATAGCCAAACAAAGGCCCAAAAAGCCTGGGCCTGCAGATATCACGGCACTGGAAACATCTAGTTCAGGCATGTCACTATTTTTGCTGAAGAGTAACATAGCCTCTGTTAATCATCACTTCCACAAATACCATAATCTGAAGGGAAAAAATAATAATAATAATCTTTTCAATCATCACCATTTGCTGTATTACTACTACTATAATCAGTGATCACGTTGTAATGCAAGAAATGCATGATGTTACCACTCAAAATTACAAAGGTCCTCTACTTAAAGAGACCACCTTATGGACCCAATATCATACGCCGAAATAACCATAAAGTTCCATTATAGCTGATAGAATAATTAGCTAATCAGAATCTACAAACTTATAGGCCATTTCAGGCCCCTTAAGTTAAGGGTGACTGAAAACTGAAATGCTCCTTAGTACCAAAACTGAAATGCCCCTTAAGTTAACAGTAACCCAAGACTTATCTGAGGATAAAAGAGCATCCCGCTCTCTTGCTATTACACCGTACAGCACTCAGCATACCATATATCACATACTTCTTGGTGAACTACCGTCTCCCTCTCTAACCTTCTCCTTTCCTTCGTGTGGCTCTGTTCAGCTGATGAAATCATTTCACACATTCCAAATGAATCAAGCCAATGACATGAATAAGATGGCGCTTCCTTCCAAGCTCTCTCTCTTTACGCATGTTTTCTACCTGTTCACCTGTTCATTACACAGCAAGTTCAGGTACTTAGCAAACAGAGAGAGGAGGGCGTTGTGGCCGGGAAGATTATGCACTAATAATGTATGAAACTAGAAGCCATAGGCCATAGGCCATAAGCTCAAAGAGTATGGCACTAAATTTGTGTGTTAACCTAGAAGCCATAGGTCCATAGCGCAAAGAGTATGGCACTAGCAAATGTGTGATCCTAGAAGCCATAGATCCATAGATCACAGTACTAACCAACTTTTTTAAATAGGCCTGAACACAAGAAACAATTCACCAATGCTGTCTAGAATTATAGAAACTCCATGCCATTTTTGGCTTCAAAATACAGCAATAATCTGAAAACTGCACCAATTTTGTGTCTTTCTCAGATTCCATCTTGAAATCTTTACCAAAAGAAACATAAAGATTAAAGAGTGATAGTCAGCTTTGTGTACGTGGAAGTTGCTAATGTTTTAACTTCTCAGGATTGATCTCTATGTCATAAGTCCAATGTGAAATTTGAATAGTTAAATCACTCAGAAAGAGCCTATGTATACAACACAGACCCGTCAACAACATTTGGGCGTACAATCTAAGGTAAATATAGCACTACTTTAAAACATAATGAGATGGTGATCGCCTACTCGCTTTCTAACATTTACAGCCCACTTTGGCATCATGGCAGTGCAGCGTGTGAGCATGCAATGCATGTTGCAGAAAAGCATTCAGAAGTATGCTTTCGACTAATCAACTGGGAATGCTGAAATTCTATAATAATCGCTCACCATGAAAACTAGGTGAGAGCACATGTACCACATGCATGACGCAGCTTGTGGGATTGTCACACGCCCCCAAACGAGACATATATGACAGAGTACCAACTAAAGGAAGCAAGGTTAACACCGGCAGACATCCTATTAGACCTTAAAATCTGCACATTATTGTAGTTTCACTAATCACACAATTGGCGAATGAAGAGAAAAACTAAGAAACTGTTACCTACAAGGCTACAATTAAAACAAAGGGTGGTTGGTGAAAGTTATAGCTTAATATTTTCTCCGAAAGGACTTGATATTCCAGTGTTCAGAATTAGTTGTACATGTTAATTGGGAGGGGGGTCTGAATGTCTTCACCGTCAAGTAAGATTGGAATTATGGTGCACTACTTAAGTTCATTTCTTTCTCATTAGTGATCAGAATACCTAAAAATCTTATAGACAAGCATCAAAGTTAGTATATTCTGGCCGCAAAGTTAACTGATCACAATCACAATGACAAAATGGAAAAATAAACAGAGAAGACACTCATGGCAGTTCTCCCACATCGTCACATCTGGAAGACATGAGAGGAAGGGTTGCACTACGTTCACTTTCCTCTTATCATTTCTAAATAGATTTATTTTGTTCTTCACAGCAAGTCAGACATCTCAATAATCAAGAGACAACACACAAACAGTACGGAAGTGAATAATCGCACATATTCTTACGGCGGATCTTAGACATAAATATTCAAAACTACAGGAATATAGTGACAGTAAAAAGGATATCAATTGAAGTACAAAAATTAGCAGGGAAAATGACAATTATACACAAATATATTCAGTCACTATAGCATTGTTCTGAGAAAATAATACTGGTCAGTTTTCATTTATCTAATTTAGTGAATAGACCTATCAGCAAAACACAATGACTAATCAGAAAATTATTACGGAAATTTAAATAGCAAGTATATCTCTTGCATAGTAGAATCTACTGAAATACATGTTTTAGGTTACTTGTTTTACTTTGTAAAATCTTTCGTTGTAGTATTTACAATTTAGGCAACTTAGCACAACTATTGCTCACCTCAACATACAAATTGGCCCATTCGCATACCTATTTTGATAACTTATATATTCAAAAAGCATGATGAGTGAGCAGCTTAAGCACTTACTAACTTGTCCACAATTCTTTTGTATTCTTATTTCACCCTTTTCACCATGCATTCTACGTCAATTATACTCCATAATCCATTTGTACCCGACATTATTTTCTCTTGCAAAAAAGAAGAGTAGACTCACATTGGAGTCAAAAGTGAACTTTTGACAATATCATTTAGCTGTCTCCTAACGGAAGACAAAGGTGCGCTGACAACACGCCATATGCATGTCACTTAACCAGAATTAATGCATACGGCGGTAGCAAGATCCTCGGTAAATGATATTTCTTCAACTATAACATGGATATTTTGAGATAAAAATGTATGAAGATGAAACTTACTAGCTTCGCCAATGCCAGTGCGAGCCCATCAAGAAAGATGGCAGCTTAATCTTACATTTGACAGCCAGTTCTGAAACAAAGGAACCCCCATTACTCTAATAAGCACAAGAATTTGCACAGAACTTTTCTATAGTTCGTATTACATCATAAACTTACTAGAGTGAGACAGTTCGCCTGTAGAGAATCTCATCATCACTCTCCTCCTCATCTTCATCAGACATCAAGAGACTACCTGGCATTTCCAGCTTACCACCCATTATAAAAGAAGGCCCCGGCGCATCTCCCTCAATGTAATCGCCCTGCAACCTCTCCTCAAACCTCTGGTCGCTACAATTCAAAAACCAGTCAAGGCTGCACCGGATCCCCTTCGTCGCTACTCTTTGGTACCTCGGCTTGATCCGGGACTCCAAACTGTACGTAAAATACTCCGGAAATTCAAACAGCTCGTGCACGGGCCGCTTCATCTCGCTCTTAAAGAAGTAGTAGCTGTTCTTCATGAGCTCGATTCTGAGGGCCAGCAACTGAGGGCACTTCACCACCATATTTGCCACCTCGTCGTCGGGTATGGCGCGGCCTCGCAGGAACTCGACCGGCTTCAGGATCACGTTTTGGTTGAGGCTGACGATCTGGGGCATCTTCTCAAGAGCACGGGCGAACCCGTCGGGATCGATCTTCAGCTTCAGGCTGAAGAAGTACTGCTGGGTGGAGAGCTTCGCCTTCAGCGGAAGCCCTAGAATCTGCGGGAACTGCGCGATGACCGAGGGGAGCGCTTCTCTGCGCACGCCGAAGCTGAGAAGCGCTTCGACGTTGGGCCTGACGGTCTCCTCGAGGTCGTAGCCGAGGACGTAGGCCCGCTTCTCGATCATCCGGGCGAGGATGCGCTTGGGGAGGCCGAGGGAGCCGAGGTACTCGACGAAGGGCTTGAGGGCGGTGCCGACGCGCATGCCGAGGAAGAAGGGGTACTGCGTGACCATGGGGCCGACGTCGCGGGGGTGGACGCCGACGCCGACGAGGTAGGCGACGGAGGTGCTGATGGTGCCCTCGGGCTTGAAGCCGAGGAGGTCGGGGTAGCGCTGGAGGACGTAGGGGACGTCCTGGCGCTCGACGTCGAGGCCGCGGAGGGACTTGACGACGGGGGCGAGGTCGGCGATGACGCTGGCGTGGAGGACCTGCGGGTAGGCGCGGAGGAAGTCCGCGAGGCGGGCGCGGGGGACGCCGAGCTTCTCGAGGTAGCCGAGGACGGGCACCACGTTCTTGCGGACGGAGCAGGCGAGGGCGAGCGGGTAGGCGTTGAGGTCGTCGACGGTGAGGCCGAGGCGCTGCAGGAACTCGACGCGCTCGCGCATGACGTCCACGGTGGAGGGGAGCTCCACGGCCTCCAGCTCGTCGGGGACCACGCCCAGGGACTTGAGGTAGTCGGAGATGATGACGCGGGACACCAGCCGCTCCTTGCGGCCCTGGATCGCGCCCCACGTCACCGACGGCATCTCGTACTCGGGGAATTTGGAGGCCTGGCTGGAGTACGGGTGCTGCTGCCGCTGCTGCTGCTGCTGCGGGGGATTTGCAGCAGCAGCAGCAGGGGGCGGACGAGAGGGGACCGCCCCGCAGCCATGGACGACCGGGGGGACTGGCGGGTTTGGAATCGGGAGGGAGAAGCTTGCGGGTTTTCTTCGGAGGAGAGGAGGGATCATGGCGGAAACCCTAGTAGGAGAAGGAAGGCTCCGTTGAATGGTTGACTCGAGCGGCGAGAGGAGGGAGACGACGACGTTAGTACTGGTGGGGTTGTAACTTGTAAGGCGTTACGAGCGACAAATTGGAGAAGCGCGAGCCAAATCGGGCTTTGGACCGGGTTAGCACAAATAGATCAAAATCAGCGCATGCGAATCCTGACCCGCTCCGAAATTTATCTCTAGCCCACCGCCTACATCTGCACCCCTTGAGAGAGGACACCGGACGGTGGCGACAAGTCAAGGAGACGCGGGCTTTGAGGTTTCGTAAAATTAGTGGCCGAATATAGGAAGGAATTGATCGATCGAATTATTTATAAAAAATTGTAATACCTCAAAGATTTCAAGTTGCTTTTTATGAAAATTTGAAGGTATTAGATTTTTTTTTTTTTGGCTTTTTTGTCTAAAAATTCTACTGATTTTGCACTTTTGCAGATCTATTCCGCTTTTATGAATTTTGCAGATTCGGTCTGTTTTCTAAAATTTTGGCCAACTCTTCCAATATATATACATATTATTTTCTTAAAAAGACCAATTTGCATAAAAAATTTATAGATTTTGACATTGTGCAAAAGTAGACAGCCTTTTTGAACTTTACAGATTCGATCCGAATTTTTAATAAACTGAATCAAAATACTCCTATTTCTCTTTCTCTCTTATTTTTTAAGCTCGTATTTTTTCGTACGGTTCGTTTTCTTCCTCCTCGCCGTTTCTTCCTCCCTTTCTTCTTCCACTTTCTCTTCTTTCTCCTCCTCCTCCACCACCCCGACGTCAATGCCCCGCTCCTTTCTCTTACTTCGCCCGCACCTCCGCCGACGCCAGCTCGAATATGGCACAGATCATGATGCGGTGGAATACATGGCAGCGGATGGTGATGGTGATGGTAATGGCGACGGCGACGAGGGTACCGCAAGTTTTGAGGATGACGGAGATGGAGAGCTCATCGGGGCGGCGGCGGCTGCGGTAGCTACGGCAAAGGGCGAGGGAGGAGATGCGGTAACAGAAAAGGATGCAGAGGGTCAAAAAAAAATTTCTCCTGAAAAAATCATTGCACCATATAAAAAGAAATTGCACTATTCTTGGACTGATATGTACTGTTTGAGACTAAACTGTATTATTTGACAGAAAGAAGAGAGAAGAAGAAGACGAATTTGGACTGTTTGAGATAAAATTGTATCATTTAGAATAAGTTTGTCTCAAATAGTTCAACTTAATCTCAGACAAAATTGCACATCTCCCACCTCCTCGCCTGCGCCCACACGCTTCCCGAGCTCCATTCCCTCCACCACCAACTCCTCATCCTCCCATCATCCTCATCCGCGGCCGCCGCGGCCGTCGCCGTCGTCGCCTCTGCACATATCTCAGTATTTTTTCACTTGTTCATGGTCTCGTAATTTTCCTGTATATGACATTGTTAGGATTTAATTTATATTTTTGTGTTGCTCTAATGGTGATATTTTTGTTATAAAGTTTATCAAAAAATTAGGATCGTACCTTCTACCATGATTTCGATTTCTTTACCGGAATTGTCGTCGACGATTCTCGCTTGTGGTTCGTCCTCGTTAGCAATCTGCAAAACAACGGAACGTTTCGAGTCTAATTCCCTTATCCCCGGAGATGGAGCCGTCACAGGTATTTTGGATTAGGGTTTAGACCGGGACTCCCATATGATGTATTTATATACAACTTAATATAAGGATGTTAAATCACGTCCGTCCATCAAGGACGTGTCCAGATACATCCTAACCGTAAGATCTAATATATCTTTATAGATCGACTTAAATAGATTGACTGTATCTTTATGGATCGACTTGAATAAATCACGTAGGCCACATCCAACATTCTCCCACTTGGCCTAGTGATATATTCATTACCATATAGCCGAAACAAAACTTTATTAGGTACCAACTAAATTATACAGTCAAGATCTCCCACTCGATTAAAAAATCACAATACTTTGATCATAGCGGTTATGTCCCAACAGATGAACACTCCCTTCCATGTATCAAAAGTATGTATTTCTTAATCAAATATCTTTATGAGTTACAACCGTATGAACTTATTATAAGTTCAACTTAGAGTCCCACTTTAATGCACAATAATACTTTAATGTACAAAAAATAACTTTATGCGCATGTGCAGAAACCAAAATATATTCTTATCCAATAGAATAGTCATTAAAGTCTTTTTACAAGAAGAAAACACTTAAACTTTAATGGACTCAAGATACCCATATGATGAACATGATCCTTGAACTTGATTGCCGACAATGCTTTAGTCATAGGATCAGTGATCATCAGCTCAGTCCCAATGTGTTAAATATCCTCATTCTTCTTGTCATATTCTTTCATAGCAAGATACTTTATATCGATATGTTTGCTGCGGTCTGTAATTCGACTATTCTTGGCAAAGAACACTGCAGCAGAATTGTCGCAATAAATCTTGATTGGCCTTGTAATAGAGTCGACAACTCTTAAACCTGAGATAAAATTTCTCAGCCATAAAGCCTGTGACGATACCTCGTAGCAAGCGATGAACTCTGCCTCCATAGTGGATGTAGCAACTGTATCTTGCTTAGTGCTTCTCCAAGATATAGCACCCTGAGCAAGGAGAAAAATATATCCTGATGTGGACTTTCTAGAATCCACACATCCAGCAAAATCAGAGTCCGAATATCCAACCACCTCAAGATGATCAGAATGTCTGTAGGTGAGCATATAGTCCTTTGTTCCTTGTAAATAACTCATAACCTTCTTTGCAGCTTTCCAATGATCAAGGCCAGGGTTGCTCTGGTATCTACCCAGCATCCCTAATGCATGAGCTATATCAGGTTTGGTACAGACCTGCACATACATCAAGCTCCCTACTATAGAAGCATAGGGTATGCTCTTCATATGTTCTCGTTCCAAATCATTCAGTGGGCACTGATTCTGATTGAATCTGCCATATTAAATCTTTCTAGAACTCTTTCGATGTAGGCTTTCTGAGATAGACCCAAAATTCTTTGAGATCTATTACTGTGAATTTTTATGCCAATGACATAAGAAGCTTCACCCATATCCTTCATCTCAAAATTCTTAGAAAGAAAATTTTTAGTCTCTTTGAGCAAACTTAAATCACTACTTGCAAGCAGAATATCATCCACATATAGGACTAAGAAAATGTACTTACTCCCACTAACCTTAAGGTATATACACTGATCCATAATATTTTCTACGAAACCGAATGTAGTAATTACATTATGAAACTTGATATACCACTGGCGGGAGGCCTGTTTGAGTCCGTATATAGACTTCTTTAGTCTGCAAACAAGGTGACTATTTTCATCTGTACTAAAACCTTCGGGCTATTGCATATAGACTATCTCCTCTATATCCCCATTTAGGAATGCCGTTTTCACATCCATCTGATATAGCTCTAAATCAAAATGAGCTACCAAAGCCATGATAATTCTTAATGAATCCTTCTTGGATACCGGAGAGAAGGTTTCGTGGTAATCAATGCCTTCCTTTTGAGTGAAACCTTTGGCAACAAGTCTGGCCTTATATCGTTCTATGTTACCCAAAGAGTCCTTTTTGGTCTTGAAGACCTATTTACAGCCAATGGCTTTGACTCCTTATGGTAACTCAACGAGATTCCAAACTTTATTATCCGCCATAGATTTCATCTCTTCCTTCATGGCATCATACCAAAGAGAGGATTTATCTCCCTGCATGGCCTCTGAAAACGTCCATGGGTCTTTATGGTGTTCAACATCATAGTCGGACTCCTGGAGATAGACTACATAATCACTAGGAATTGCCGATCTCTTTTGCCTTGAGTGTGAGAATCCGAATTTTTTGGGAATTTGGAATTCTCAGTGTTCCTCTCCCCCATTACTGTGTTTTTGCTCGGTATACGTATATAATACAGATATATGTATATATAGGTATATAAGTGAGTTTTAGTGGAGTTTTTAAGTTTTCGAATTTTCGTCGCGGAGAGTGAACGGCTTAACGGCGCGACCCGGAGTCCGATTCTGGCGATCCAAAATGCTAAGTTCGATGTCTCGGCAGTGCTGAACGCGATGGCGCGATCCGTGTCGCCGTGCGACGAACGGATTAAAAGTTATTCCATCTTGATCGCCGAGAGGTCGTACGTCACGTTTTTCGGTTTCGCGATTTAGACCCTGTTTTCGCACCGTTTCGCGTGAGATCGCAAGTGGAGGGGTGTTTTAGCATCTTGTGCTGGCTGAGAAGGGGTTTTTGTGTTTTGAGTGAAGAGGGAGGTTGAGTGTTTGAGTGGGTTTAGTAGGTGGAGGGGGTGGGTGAAACATCCCCTCACACCCTCTCTCACTCCCTCTCTCTCTCCCTCTCTCACTCCCTTCTCTCCCCTGCTCCCAGGGGGTGAGCACGAGGCTCCCCTGCCCCTTGGCCTCCTCCCTGAGCAGCGCCGGCCGCCGCCGGCCACCGCCTGGCCGGCAACTCCGGCCACCTCTCCCTCTCCCTTTTTCTCTTTTCTTCTTCTTCTTCTTCTTCTTCTTCTTCCCCTCCTCTGAGGTCAGCACCCAGGGGGAACCCACGCCGAGCTCCCCCTGAGGTTGCTGTGACGCGGGGGACCGCCGTCGTGCCGCCGGAGGACCGCCGGAAGCAGCCTGAGCTGCTGCGGCCAGCTGCTGGAGCAGCAGCTGGCCGAGGATGGTGAGCCCCTGCCGCCGCCGCCTCCCGCACCCTGGGAAGGTGAGCATTACCTCCCCCGCGACCTCCGGCGCCGCCTCTTGCTTCCCCGGCCATCGCCGTGCTGCCGGAGCGCCGCCGCAGCCGCCGCAAGCTTCGGCTTGGCAGCTTGGGCAGCTGCGGCTGTGCTAGCTCCGCCGCTGCCACCCGCCAGTTGTTGCTGTCGCGGCCGCCCCCCCCTACCCGACGTCCGGCGACGCCATCTTGCCGGTGCTCGCCGTCCGGGCCGCCGCCACCACCCCGCGCCGTTCCTTGCCGGTGTGGGCGTAGCAGAGCCTTCCCGGAGCTAGGGCTCTCCCCTACGCCGCCGTCGCCGCACCCTGTCACCGTCTGAGGTGAGGGCTGCCACCCTTGGGTCCTCCGGCGCCGCCTCCTGCCTTCCCGGCCGTCGCCGTGCCGCCGGACAGTCGCCGGAGCCGCCGCGGGCTCAGTGTAGGCACCTTGGGCAGCCGCGGCCTACCTTGCCCCGCGCCGCCACCGCCGGTTCCTGCCGCCACCTGAGGTGAGCCCCCACTTCCTCACCTCTCCCGCACTCACCCCTGGCCGCCGCCGGCCATGCTTGTCCGCCGGCAGCCGACCGGAGCTAGCTGCTCCGGCCGAGGGTCATTTTGTAGTGTTTTTGGTGTTGCGCGCTTGTTTGAGCTCTCCGTTGCCTCCCGAAGCTCGGGAAGGTGAGCACGATGATCGCGGCGACGCGCTGATCATCATGCTCACCCTGGTTTTCCATTTTGGTGGAGTGATTTTGCCGCATAGCCGTTGTCGAGCCTTTTTGCCTTGTTAGCTCTGTTTTTATGGGATTTCCCGGCCTGCGACTTGCCCTGTCGCAGTGGGGCTGCGAGCACGGCCTCCGTTGCGTCGTTGCCTATCCGCTGGTGCTTGCGAGAGGTGGTGTGGACGAACGGAGCGCTCGAACGGCCTAAATTATGCTTGTTTAGTATGTATGTCTCGCTGTTTTTATGCATTTTCCCGGCTCGCGACTTGTCCTGTCGCAGCGGGGCTGTGAGCACGGTCTCCGTGACGACGATACCTATCCGCTGGTACTTGCGGAAGGTTGAGCGTACGAACGGATTGCTCGAACGGCTTAATTTAGTGCTTGTATGTATGTGTATGTTGCTTGTTTGGGGACTTTGGCGTTTGTGACAGCGTAGCGACGCTGTGGGCAGCAAGGGTAAGGTCTTGGAGACCCTGTGGACTGGTTGTCCAACCCCCTCGCCCTTCGTGTAGTTTCGGATTCGTTTCCGACGCGTTTTTCGATGAAATAATCGGCAAAACGCGCGTTTCTAGTTGTGCGACTCGCTCGCTGTTTTTGCAAGCGACTTGGCTTCGTCATTCAGCCTTGTTGGCTGTTCCTCAACGCTGTCCCGAAGTTCCGAGGACAGCGGTTGAGCGACGAAGGGTTCCGGTGCCATTTCGGCATTTTTCGGGAACCCGGGAGGCCTTTTCGGGTGCGTTTTTAGTCGTGGCACCCCGAGCTTGCGCTCGCTGTCCCAGCACTTGGTTTTACGTGTTTGGGGACAGCGAGGGACGTGTTCGATGGTTTAGTACCCCCTCGGGGGCTTGGTGTGGTTTCGGGATCGTCCCGGCGGTTTTTCGGGCGATCCGTCGGGTCGGGATGTGAGAGCTTTACGTTTAGCATCGACTTGGTGGACCTTGACCCTGTGAGTCTTTCGTAGGTCCTGTCGCGGTTCCCGAGAGCCGTCGGTGTTAGATTGGATCTTACCTACAGGTGGGTACCTCGATCCGGAGTCGGTTCAGTGGACTACGGTGATACCTTTCTATCCCTTCTTTCGCATTTCAGTTATTAGTTCACTTGACTCCCGTAGACTCTACTTATATGCCTGCTTGGATAGTAGAGTAGTTGTGGATTGCATGTTCCTTGAGACGACCCAGTCGGTCGGCGGTGATCGCTCGTCATTCTGAGCGATCCTAGTTGTGGCTTGCATGTTCCTTAAGTCGACCCAGTTGGTCGGAGGTGATCGCCTGTTGTTCCGAGCGATCCTAGTTGTGGTTTATTGGTTGCTTCTCGGCTTGTTGCCGTTCTGTGGATTGAGCATTTGCATCGATCGTCACAGCTCTTCTAGCACTTCACGTACACCGCGGTCTGATCCACCGTTTGGAGGTGTTCTTTTCCGGAAAAGGGTCGTTGAGTTTGTGCCGACCCGTGAGCCTTGATGCAGTGCGTCCAGAAGGTTTATGTGCCTATAGATGAGCAGGTGACAGTGCATGGGATACGTCCCGGTGGTTTTAGATTGGGTTTACTTTGTGGTTTTCCCTTTGATGCATACTAGTTGTTTACAGTAGCACAGTTATTTCAGTTGTATGTTAGCCTCATATTTACTTGTGCTACTGTTTACCATATCTATCTTTTGTTGACCCTCGTGCCGGTGTGTACACCTCGCCTTCGTCGGCTTGCGGTACCCACTGGGAGGGGAGACATGTGTACATGTTCTCACCCCCCACCCCCGTTGCAGGTTTCAGGCGAGCAGGGTGGTGAGTGTCGGGACGCTGCGAGGCACGATTAGATAGTAGCTCTAGAGGTTCCGACTCGTGAGGCTACTTCCCCAGATTTGGTTATTCCCCTACCCCTATTTGATAGATGTGATGTGTGGTTCAGTTACCCCGTTGTAAATTCTAGCATGCTTATGTTGTGGATTCATTCTATATGCTTGTGTGATGACTGCATGCTTGGACTTGTTGATTGTATCATTGTTTTTCAATCGTTTCGTTATCTAGCATTTCGGTTTTCTACCCCTCGTGGTAGCGTCGTAAAACAAGGTTTCCGTGTGGGAAACGGTTTTCAAATGGATTTCTGATTGCTCGGTTTTGTGATTTCAAAAAGAGAGTTCTCGTGTGGAGAACAGTTTTCAAATGATTCTTGAATGTTTGAAATTAGGGTTTCAAATAAAGCTTCTGGGTAAGGAGCAGCTTTCTAGAATGTTTGTTGCTTGTGCATTGCATCATCCTTCGCTTAAGGACCTGCTTAGATTCATACAGGTTTAAGGACGGCTAGCTGTATGAATCTTTGGTGTCGTTGTGCTGTTGGGATGAATGAATAGTGGTTGTGATCTTGTTGTATGCTGTTGACGCCGTGCAAATACAGGGGAGGTTCTGTCCGTGTGTACAGTGGACCCTGTATTTGTGGCGGGTCTGTACGTGGCGCGGGCTAGGCTTTCAAAAAAAAAAAAAATTAGCACGTTTTTCCGCATCCTGAACTAGCCCGGGGCGTGACAGATTAAGATGGTATCAGAGCGTAAAGGGAACAAACACTCATTCATTCATCAACTTGTAACTGAACCACAGGTTAGGCTGACCCATAGGGAGACCTAGGATGTATAGGCGCGCGAGCTCGAGGGGTTTGTTTTCGGCTTGTGTTTTGTGGGAGTTGCCGACCCCTTTTCTCTTGCGCTGGTTTCTGCTTTTGCAGTTGGCTTGTGGTCTTGATAGACCTCCTCGTCCGGGTCGTGGTTGTGGGCGTGCGCCTGCGGAGCTGTCTGCTGGTTTTCTGTTTCGGGCTGTTGAGGCCGGTACGAGTGAGGAGCTGGCAGGAGGCGGACAGCCTGGTGTGGACCGTACCCTGTGTGCTTGAGGCCGAGGCGAGGGGTCTGTTGGCGACCCTCTCCGGCATGTTCCGGGTGGTATTTGTAGGTTTCCGTGTTGCTGCGAGATCTTCCAGGTTCTTGTTGGGGATCTCACCGCGTTCGACGCTGGTTAGTCGACGCTGGTTTTGTTTTTCCTCCGCTTTGGTACGGGTGGATTGACGACCCTTGTCGCCTGTAGCTGTCGGTTCGTTGTTGGAAGCCGATGACTCCTAGGGAGTCGGCTCAGGGCAGACTTTGTTTTGTGGGTCGGTTTGCTGTTCCCGTTAATTCGGTGACTCGTCTGTGACCTTGGTCCAGCTGTTGAGTGGTTGACCCGGTACCTTCGTGGTGTTGCCGACTGGTTGTTGGCTTTGACCTTAGGATATTTCGTTTTCTTTTGATAAGTACGTTGGCTGCAGACAACGTAGTGTCGAAAGTTAGAACGAAATACCCTATCCCTTTTGGGGACTTTCTGGATTGGGTCGGTGCTTTCCCTTGCAAGACTCTTCTCTCGCTCCTTGTCGTCTTGCGGAAAGCTGTGTGTTGGTCATCCCCGTTCTAGTGGTGAACCTTGAGCTAATTCTAGCGTGGTTTTCGCACAGTTAATTTGCCATCACTGCCGTTGGTTTGACTCCGGCTGAGTCAGGTTGCCTTTTAGCTCGGTTTCGGGATGACGGGAGCCTGGATGTTGACTCCGAGGTCTCTGTGCTTGTGTTCGCGTGCTGGGTTTTCGCCGCGTCTTTCGTGTAGCTATGCTTTGGAGCGCGTGCCCGATCTTTTGGGATCTGATGTTCGGCATCGTTGGTGTTTTTATCGCTTGTTGCGATTGGCGATCCTCTGCACCTGAGTGATGGACTCGCAAGGTTTTCGTTGGTTGGATTGTGAGTCGAGCTTTTAGTTGGTCGGTGTTGTTTTAGTACCCTCTACCGCAGACCTTTGACCTCTTCGACTGGCTCCAGGGAGCCTCGGTTTTCTCGAAGAGTGTGTTCTGCAACCAGGTTATCCTTAGTTGGATCAAGGCCGCGGACGTTGCGTTAGACGGCCCTCCGGACTCGTTACGGGTTTTACGAGGTCACGGTTTTGCCGTTCGGTTTGACGAACGTCCCGGCAGCTTTTTTTTTGGATTTGATGAACTGGGTTTTCGGCAGTTCTTGGATCAACTTGTCGTGGTCTCCTTTGACGACATACTGATCTATTCGAGGAGTTTCCTTCTTGGTTCGCATCGTGACGTGGGTTGGTTTTGTGGAGGAACCAAGGAAGGTGGACCTTGTAGTAGTTTGGCCTGTTCCGACTTCTGTGGCAGAGTTTAGGAGCTCCCTCGGCTTGGGCGTTGTTGCTGGCGATTTGTTGAGGGTCCTTCTCAAGATCGCCGCCCCTTTGAGCATGCTGTCGAGGAATGGCGCGTTGTTTCTGTAGACTCCCGCCTGTTTGATGAGCTTCTAGGACCCGATGGACTGTTTGACTCGTGCCCCTATCTTAGCATTGTCGCAGCCTGGTGAGGTTGTTATGGTCTTCTACGATGCATCTTGGACGGGATTGGGGTGCGTGCTCATTCAGCATGAGAAGGTTATCGCTTATGCTTCGCGCTAGTTGATGGACTATGAGAGGATCTATCTGGCGCTCGATCTCGAGTTAGCAGCAGTGGTGTTCGCTCTCTCAGCCTTGGAGACACTACCTGATTGGAGCGCATTGTGAGATCTTCACGGATCCCCTGAGTCTGTTGTATCTCTTCAAGGAGCCGTCTCTTTTGATCACCGACCAGGAGCGATTGGTGGTGGAGTTTCGTCGACCAGAGTTGGAGACTTTACCTTGTGGAGCTACCGCACGGTTGTTGTCTTTGGAGGTGCACCCACCTTGACGGATCAGTTTTTCGGTGGGCAACCGATGGATCCGCACTGGTAGAGAGTGCGAGCTGGACTGAGAAGGTGACTTCGTGCTACATGCTGATGGTTGCCTTCGAGGACGGAGTTGTGTGCCCAGTGTTCGGGATTTGAGGTGAGAGTTTTGGCTGAGGCACACCGGTCGCCGTACATCGTTCATCCTGGAGAGACGAAGATGTACTGCGACTTGAGGTAGAGTTTCTGGTTGTAGCTCAGCATGTGGCACTGTGCCGGGTTTGTCAGCAAGTGAAGGCTGTGCATCAGCAGAGAAGCTTTGACCGTTACCTGTACCTGTAGGGAAGTGGGAGCGGATCACCATGGTTTTCGTCACCGGGTTGCCTCGTTCTCTGCGAGGTCATGTTGCGATCTGGGTTGTTTCGTGGACTGTTTGACGAAAACGGCTCACTTCCTACCGGTACACTCGACTTAGTCTCGGGATCGACTGGCGCAGCTCTACTTGGATGAGTTCGTCGGGCTGTTTGGAGTGCCAGTGTCGATCGTTTTGGATCGGGATTCTCGCTTCGTTTCCCAGTTCTGGAGGAGCTTGCAGTAGGCACTGGGGACGAGACTCGACTTCAGCTCAGTTTACCACCCTTAGAATGTTGGGCAGTCGGAGCGAGTCTTCTAGGCTCTCGAGGTTATGCTCCGGGCATGCGTTTTGGTTTTGGTGAGGTTTGGCTCGGGTATCTTTCCTCGTTGGAGCTTGCTCTCCTCTACAGCTTCCTAGCGAGCGTTGGTTTGGCACCGTGCGAGGCGTTGTTTGGTAGTCGTTGTCGATCACTGTTCTGTTTGGTTGACGTGGGTGAGCGTCGTGTGATCGGCCCGACAACGGTTCAACTGAGGAAGGACCTCAGTTGCGGTGAGGTGCCTGTGAGGTTTTTGGCTCGCAATGTGAAACAGTTGGGGAATCGGAGCTTTCTGTTTGTGAGACCGCGTGGACGAATCGCGGGGAGCGCGAGACTTCTTGGGAGCTAGAGTCTGCTTCGTGTGAGCGGTATCCGCTGTTGTTCGCGGATAGTGTGTGGGTAAGTTTCGGGGACGAAACTTCTTGTTAGGTGGGAGTGATGTGAGAATCCGAATTTTTTGGGAATTTGGAATTCTCAGTGTTCCTCTCCCCCATTACTGTGTTTTTGCTCGGTATACGTATATAATACAGATATATGTATATATAGGTATATAAGTGAGTTTTTAGTGGAGTTTTTAAGTTTTCGAATTTTCGTCGCGGAGAGTGAACGGCTTAACGGCGCGACCCGGAGTCCGATTCTGGCAATCCAATCCAAAATGCTAAGTTCGATGTCTCGGCAGTGCTGAACGCGATGGCGCGATCCGTGTCGCCGTGCAACGAACGGATTAAAAGTTATTCCATCTTGATCGCCGAGAGGTCGTACGTCACGTTTTTCGGTTTCGCGATTTAGACCCTGTTTTCGCACCGTTTCGCGTGAGATCGCAAGTGGAGGGGTGTTTTAGCATCTTGTGCTGGCTGAGAAGGGGTTTTTGTGTTTTGAGTGAAGAGGGAGGTTGAGTGTTTGAGTGGGTTTAGTAGGTGGAGGGGGTGGGTGAAACATCCCCTCACACCCTCTCTCACTCCCTCTCTCTCCCTCTCTCACTCCCTTCTCTCCCCTGCTCCCAGGGGGTGAGCACGAGGCTCCCCTGCCCCTTGGCCTCCTCCCTGAGCAGCGCCGGCCGCCGCCGGCCACCGCCTGGCCGGAGCAACTCCGGCCACCTCTCCCTCTCCCTTTTTCTCTTTTCTTCTTCTTCTTCTTCTTCTTCTTCTTCTTCTTCCCCTCCTCTGAGGTCAGCACCCAGGGGGAACCCACGCCGAGCTCCCCCTGAGGTTGCTGTGACGCGGGGGACCGCCGTCGTGCCGCCGGAGGACCGCCGGAAGCAGCCTGAGCTGCTGCGGCCAGCTGCTGGAGCAGCAGCTGGCCGAGGATGGTGAGCCCCTGCCGCCGCCGCCTCCCGCACCCTGGGAAGGTGAGCATTACCTCCCCCGCGACCTCCGGCACCGCCTCTTGCTTCCCCGGCCATCGCCGTGCTGCCGGAGCGCCGCCGCAGCCGCCGCAAGCTTCGGCTTGGCAGCTTGGGCAGCTGCGGCTGTGCTAGCTCCGCCGCTGCCACCGCCAGTTGTTGCTGTCGCGGCCGCCCCCTACCCGACGTCCGGCGACGCCATCTTGCCGGTGCTCGCCGTCCGGGCCGCCGCCACCGCCGTTCCTTGCCGGTGTGGGCGTAGCAGAGCCTTCTCGGAGCTAGGGCTCTCCCCTACGCCGCCGTCGCCGCACCCTGTCACCGTCTGAGGTGAGGGCTGCCACCCTTGGGTCCTCCGGCGCCGCCCCCTGCCTTCCCGGCCGTCGCCGTGCCGCCGGACAGTCGCCGGAGCCGCCGCGGGCTCAGTGTAGGCACCTTGGGCAGCCGCGGCCTACCTTGCCCCGCGCCGCCACCGCCGGTTCCTGCCGCCACCTGAGGTGAGCCCCCACTTCCTCACCTCTCCCGCACTCACCCCTGGCCGCCGCCGGCCATGCTTGTCCGCCGGCAGCCGACCGGAGCTAGCTGCTCCGGCCGAGGGTCATTTTGTAGTGTTTTTGGTGTTGCGCGCTTGTTTGAGCTCTCCGTTGCCTCCCGAAGCTCGGGAAGGTGAGCACGATGATCGCGGCGACGCGCTGATCATCATGCTCACCCTGGTTTTCCATTTTGGTGGAGTATTTTGCCGCATAGCCGTTGTCGAGCCTTTTTGCCTTGTTAGCTCTGTTTTTATGGGATTTCCCGGCCTGCGACTTGCCCTGTCGCAGTGGGGCTGCGAGCACGGCCTCCGTTGCGTCGTTGCCTATCCGCTGGTGCTTGCGAGAGGTGGTGTGGACGAACGGAGCGCTCGAACGGCCTAAATTATGCTTGTTTAGTATGTATGTCTCGCTGTTTTTATGCATTTTCCCGGCTCGCGACTTGTCCTGTCGCAGCGGGGCTGTGAGCACGGTCTCCGTGACGACGATACCTATCCGCTGGTACTTGCGGAAGGTCGAGCGGACGAACGGATTGCTCGAACGGCTTAATTTAGTGCTTGTATGTATGTGTATGTTGCTTGTTTGGGGACTTTGGCGTTTGTGACAGCGTAGCGACGCTGTGGGCAGCAAGGGTAAGGTCTTGGAGACCCTGTGGACTGGTTGTCCAACCCCCTCGCCCTTCGTGTAGTTTCGGATTCGTTTCCGACGCGTTTTTCGATGAAATAATCGGCAAAACGCGCGTTTCTAGTTGTGCGACTCGCTCGCTGTTTTTGCAAGCGACTTGGCTTCGTCATTCAGCCTTGTTGGCTGTTCCTCAACGCTGTCCCGAAGTTCCGAGGACAGCGGTTGAGCGACGAAGGGTTCCGGTGCCATTTCGGCATTTTTCGGGAACCCGGGAGGCCTTTTCGGGTGCGTTTTTAGTCGTGGCACCCCGAGCTTGCGCTCGCTGTCCCAGCACTTGGTTTTACGTGTTTGGGGACAGCGAGGGACGTGTTCGATGGTTTAGTACCCCCTCGGGGGCTTGGTGTGGTTTCGGGATCGTCCCGGCGGTTTTTCGGGCGATCCGTCGGGTCGGGATGTGAGAGCTTTACGTTTAGCATCGACTTGGTGGACCTTGACCCTGTGAGTCTTTCGTAGGTCCTGTCGCGGTTCCCGAGAGCCGTCGGTGTTAGATTGGATCTTACCTACAGGTGGGTACCTCGATCCGGAGTCGGTTCAGTGGACTACGGTGATACCTTTCTATCCCTTCTTTCGCATTTCAGTTATTAGTTCACTTGACTCCCGTAGACTCTACTTATATGCCTGCTTGGATAGTAGAGTAGTTGTGGATTGCATGTTCCTTGAGACGACCCAGTCGGTCGGCGGTGATCGCTCGTCATTCTGAGCGATCCTAGTTGTGGCTTGCATGTTCCTTAAGTCGACCCAGTTGGTCGGAGGTGATCGCCTGTTGTTCCGAGCGATCCTAGTTGTGGTTTATTGGTTGCTTCTCGGCTTGTTGCCGTTCTGTGGATTGAGCATTTGCATCGATCGTCACAGCTCTTCTAGCACTTCACGTACACCGCGGTCTGATCCACCGTTTGGAGGTGTTCTTTTCCGGAAAAGGGTCGTTGAGTTTGTGCCGACCCGTGAGCCTTGATGCAGTGCGTCCAGAAGGTTTATGTGCCTATAGATGAGCAGGTGACAGTGCATGGGATACGTCCCGGTGGTTTTAGATTGGGTTTACTTTGTGGTTTTCCCTTTGATGCATACTAGTTGTTTACAGTAGCACAGTTATTTCAGTTGTATGTTAGCCTCATATTTACTTGTGCTACTGTTTACCATATCTATCTTTTGTTGACCCTCGTGCCGGTGTGTACACCTCGCCTTCGTCGGCTTGCGGTACCCACTGGGAGGGGAGACATGTGTACATGTTCTCACCCCCCACCCCCCGTTGCAGGTTTCAGGCGAGCAGGGTGGTGAGTGTCGGGACGCTGCGAGGCACGATTAGATAGTAGCTCTAGAGGTTCCGACTCGTGAGGCTACTTCCCCAGATTTGGTTATTCCCCTACCCCTATTTGATAGATGTGATGTGTGGTTCAGTTACCCCGTTGTAAATTCTAGCATGCTTATGTTGTGGATTCATTCTATATGCTTGTGTGATGACTGCATGCTTGGACTTGTTGATTGTATCCTTGTTTTTCAATCGTTTCGTTATCTAGCATTTCGGTTTTCTACCCCTCGTGGTAGCGTCGTAAAACAAGGTTTCCGTGTGGGAAACGGTTTTCAAATGGATTTCTGATTGCTCGGTTTTGTGATTTCAAAAAGAGAGTTCTCGTGTGGAGAACAGTTTTCAAATGATTCTTGAATGTTTGAAATTAGGGTTTCAAATAAAGCTTCTGGGTAAGGAGCAGCTTTCTAGAATGTTTGTTGCTTGTGCATTGCATCATCCTTCGCTTAAGGACCTGCTTAGATTCATACAGGTTTAAGGACGGCTAGCTGTATGAATCTTTGGTGTCGTTGTGCTGTTGGGATGAATGAATAGTGGTTGTGATCTTGTTGTATGCTGTTGACGCCGTGCAAATACAGGGGAGGTTCTGTCCGTGTGTACAGTGGACCCTGTATTTGTGGCGGGTCTGTACGTGGCACGGGCTAGGCTTTCAAAAAAAAAATTTAGCACGTTTTTCCGCATCCTGAACTAGCCCGGGGCGTGACATTGAGGATCTTCCTAAGCCAACCTCTTCCAGCAGATTTTCATTATTCTGTGCAGCTGGCTCTATAATTGTCTGTTCCTCTTGAAACAGCTCTTCATGGGGAGGTTCAACTGGTTCAGCATTTTCATGCTCCAGAATTAGTTGATCTCCAATATGATCAAAATGATCTCTTGGAAGAGCAACTAAATCATTATCCATTAATGGGTAGCCAGTTGAATCCCTTATTTCCTCAAAATCCATCTTTTGAGGTACGACACTCCCACTAGTTCCAAAATCCTCAAGAAATTTCGCATTCCTGGCCTCAACTATCTTGGATGGGTGATTTGGACAATAGAACCTGAATCCTTTGGAGTTTACCGCATAGCCAATAAAATATCCACTGACTGTTCGAGAGTCCAACTTCTTTATATGTGGATTATAAATTCTCACTTCAGCTGGACATCCCCATACATGCAGGTGATTTAAACTAGGTTTCCATCCTTTCCATAACTCAAAAGGAGTTTTGGAAACAACCTTCGATGGAATCTTATTTAAAACATACACCGATGTCTTTTGTGCTTCACTCCAAAGAGAAGATGGAAGACAAGAGCCACTAATCATGCTCCTTACCATGTCCATGAGCGTCCTATTCCTCCTTTCGGCAACATCATTTTGTTGGGACATGCCAGGCATCGTATACTGAGCAATGATACCTTCACCTTCGAGGAATTGAGCAAATGGACCGGCCATCTGACCTTTATCCGTATGTCTTCCATAGTACTCACCCCCTTTGTCGGACCTAACAATCTTTATTTTCCTATCCAATTGTTTCTCTACCTCAACCTTATAAGCTTTGAAAGCATCGAGCGCTTCAGTTTTTTCAAATAAGAGATAGAGATACATGTATCTAGAATGATCATCAATAAATGAGATAAAATATCTCTGACCATTAAAGCAAGGAGTAGGAAAAGGTCCACATATATCTGTATGTATGATCTCTAGAATTTCAGAACTCCTTCTGGCACCTTTAGTGGTATTTGTGTTGGTATGCTTTCCCTTTATGCATTCCACACAAGTACCAAAATCGGTAAAGTCAAGATCTTGTAAGATCTTTTCCTTTACCAATCTCTTTATTCTCTCTAAGGAGATATGAGCCAAACGTTTGTGCCATAAACAAGATGAGTTCTCTTTAAGAATGTTCCTTTTAACACCAATATTAAAATTATTCTCAAAAGATTGACTCAAAATAAATTTGTACAAATTATCTACCAAACAACCATCGCCAACAATGACATTATCGGAGAAGATAGTAAAAGATTCATTTTCAAATAAAAATTTGAAACCTTTATTTCTCAGTTTAGATACAGAAACTAAATTTCTAGAAAACGTAGGAACATAAAAAGTATTTTCAAGTTCAACTACAAAATCAGTACTAAGTTCTAAAATAAAGTTTCCTACGCCTTTAACTTGAGATTCTTGTCCTTCTCCAGTAATTAAAATATTTTCATTTGGCTTCAATATCCTTAGGTTGTGAAAACCCTGCATGGTATTCGAGATATGTACAGTAGTACCAGAGTCAATCCACTATGTGTTTTTAGGAACATTAACTAAATGAGATTCATAACAAATATAGATAGTTTCATCACCTTTCTTTTCGAGCCAAACTTTATACTTTAAGCAGTCGCTTTTTATGTGTCCTTTCTTTTTACAGAAGTAGCATTGATTTTTTTTGCCAGAATTCTTTATTGGCAACTGAGCTGACTTCTTGTAATTTGAGGCACCCTTACTCATTCCCCTTCTGCGCTGAGTCGTCAGATTAACAGATTCTGTTAAAATTTCCGGCTTCTCCTGCTTAAGTCTCTCCTCTTCTTGAACACACATGGTCAATAATTTATTTATTGACCATTCATCCTTATGTGTGTTATAGGAGATCTTAAAGGGGTCAAACTCAGACGGTAATGAGTTTAAAATTAGATGGACTAAGAAAGAATCGGAGATCTCAACTTTTAAAGCCTTTAGTTGAGCCGCTATATTCCGTATCTCCATGATGTGCTCGCGCACACCCTTGGCTCGATTGTAGTTAATGCCCGAAAGTCGCTTCATTAGCGTGCTCGCCAGAGCTTTATCGGAGCTGACAAACTGCTCTTCAATGGCTTTTAGGTAATCCTTGGCTTTCTCACATTCCGGAATCGAATCCCTTATGCTTTTTGATACTCTAGACTTTATGAGCATCAAACTTAAGCGGTTGGATCGCTCCCACTTTTCCTGCGCGGATTCCTGCTGTGGAGTCATTGGCCCTATTACTTTAGGCGGTTGATCAACACGCAGAGCCAAGTCTAAATCCATATAGCCCAAAGTAAAAAAAATACTTTCTTTCCAATCAGAATAGTTGTCCCCAGTAAGCATAGGGATACGAGAAACATTATTAAGAAATGCAGTAGAGGAAGAAGCTGCAAGAACAAAGAATATATAGAACTTTATCGCCTACTATAAGACAATAATCTTTAAATTAGATAAATTCTACCTTCCTGTGGGCAGAAGCGCTACACGCATAGAATTTATCTACTTTAATAATAAGGCTAGCGAAAAACTAATTTCTAAATAACAAGATTTCTGTACCTGTGGGCATAAGAAAACTCGCTATCTAAAAATTCAATCCGCTATCCTATTCCAGTCAAAATTTAATAAATTATTCTTCATTTGACCGCAACAATTAGTCAAATCTTAATTCAATATCAGTAAATCTTTACATATTCTTCATTACCTATAGAATGATGTGGCTACTCCTAAGCATAATGAAAAATATAAATAACCTTATTTGACATTGAATGACTATTAAAATTAAATTAGAAATCCATATGAATTTTCGGATTAACTTTAGTTCAATATCATCTTGTAAAAATACCGTAAGTGATAATATACCATGACTAGGATGCTGTGGCTACTCCTAGACATAGTTAATTTCACCAAACCTTATATGATATTGAATGACCGAAAATTCTATGTTGTTCTAAAACGCAGCGGAAATAAAATAAACAATAATAATAATAATTTTATCCTTTTCTCAAATAATAATAATAATAATAAATTTTTTTTTTTAATCCAAACCCCACATGGGGTTGTTCTCTAGGCAACAACCTAGGGCACCCTTAGGCAGCCCCAATGGGCTGCCACGTGCAGCCCCAAAAAGGGGCTGCATGCGGGCCCTTGTGAGCCGCATGGGGTTGCCGCATGCATCCCCATGCGGCCGCTTGAGGGCCGCGTAGCACGGCCGCGAGAGCGGCGTAGTCCGCCCGAACACACAGGTTCTAACGGGCCAAATAAAATCCAAAATACAAAAAATTATTATTATTATTCTTAATGAAAAGGAAACCAAATAAAATCCAAAGAAACGAAAAATCGGCAAAAGATGCGGCTCTGATACCACATGTTATAAAGTTTATCAGAAAATTAGGATCGTACCTTCTGCCATGATTTCAATTTCTTTACCGGAATTGTCGTCGACGATTCTCGCTTGTGGTTCGTCCTCGTTAGCGATCTGCAAAACAGCGGGACGTTTCGAGTCTAATTCCCTTATCCCCGGAGATGGAGCCGTCACAGGTATTTTGGATTAGGGTTTAGACCGGGACTCCCATATGATGTATTTATATACAACTTAATATAAGAATGTTAAATCACGTCCGTCCATCAAGGACGTGTCCAGATACATCCTAACCGTAAGATCTAATATATCTTTATAGATCGACTTAAATAGATTGACTGTATCTTTATGGATCGACTTGAATAAATCACGTAGGCCACATCCAACAATTTTATCTACATAGACTCCTTGGGCTTGCATACTTAAAGGCATCTATCTCCACTAATTTAATTGATACAGGAAATTAAAAATTGTCATCTAAGAGAGGGACAGAGAGTACTTTGGTATAGACTCGTTATTTTTTCTGTTTTAATTATCCCCACTGCTTATAGGCGCTATTTTTCCTAGTTAATATTTGGTGACGCCACGGCGGAGACGATGGCGACGGCGGCGGCGGCGGCAACCGCCGTTGCAGAGGAGGCGGCCGTGGAGGAGGCGGAGGAGAATGAGGGCAGGAGGAGGAGGTGGCATTGGAGGGCGTGGAGCTCGGGAAGCATGTGGGCGCGGGCGAGGAGGTGGGAGATGGTGCAGTCTTGTCTGAGACTAAGTTGCACTATGTGAGACAAATTTATTTTAAATAGTACAGTTTTGTCTCAAACAGTGCAACTTTTATCTCAAACAGTATAATTTCGTCTTCTTCTTCTCTCTTCTTTCTCTCAAATAGTACAATTTAATCTCAAACAGTGCAATTTAGTCTAAAAATAGTGCAACTTCTTTTATATGGTATAATTTTATCTCAAATAGTATAATTTATTCTCAAGCAGTGTAACTTTGGTCTCAAACAGTGCAATTTTGTCTTCTTTTTCTTTCTTTTTTGTTTTTAGCGGCCACAACACGTGAGGAGAAAAAAAAATATATATATATATTTTTAAGGAGAAAAAAATATTTTTTCCTTTATTTTTTCTTTATTTTTTTCTTTCACCCTCTGCATCTTTTTCTGTTACCGCACCTCCTCCCTCGCCCTTTGCCGCAGCCGCCGCCGCCCCGACGCGCTCTCCCTCTCCGTCATCCTCAAAACCTACGACACCCTCGTTGTCGTCGCCATCACCAACCACAGCCATGTATTCTGCCGCATCGCGATCTGTGCCATATCCGAGCCAGCATCGGCAAAGGTGCAGGCGAAGTAAGAGAGAGGAGTATGGCATTGACGTCGTAGTGGAGAAGGAGGAGAAAGGGGAGAAAGTGGAAGGAGAAAGAGAGGAAGAAACGACGATGAGGAAAAAGACGTACGTACAGAAAAATACGAGCGTGAAACAAAAAAGAGAAACAAAGAGGAATAAAGGTATTTTTGTCAGTTTATTAAAAATTCGGATTGAATCTGCAAAATCTAAAAAGACGGCCTACTTTTGCAAAATCTCAAAACCAATGAATTTTTTATGCAAATTGGCCTCTTAAAAAATAGTATAAACGAGTCATAATTATATATATATTCTTCTCGAAAAACGAAAACATCATCTAATGTGAAAATAAAAAGATAAATTAAAAAAAAAGTACAATATACTCTCCTAAACAGTGCAATGTTTGTTTGTTATACTTTACAAAAAAATTAATATGCATATACTTTATCTGTATATTGGAATATAGGTAATTTATCACATTTCTCAAAAAAAGATTGAGTCTGCAAAATCTAAACGAATTAGATCTACAAAAGCTCAAAACCAATGGATTTTTAATGCAAAAAGCCCAAATCTTTATACTGGATTTATGGTTTATCAATTTAATTGGACCAGTTTTATCCCCACTGTGCGGTCAACCGTGGTAAGCCCTTCGGTCGACCGACGGAGGCTGCCAATTTCACCTACCCTCCGCACTTATTCTCTCCGACACACACACTCTCTCTTATGCCATTATTACTACAAAAGAGGAGGGCTCCCCCAGCCTATAAGTATCTTCTCTCCATCCCTCTCTCTCGCTTCCTTTCTTACCTCTCCCTCCTGTTGTGCTCTTTCTTTCTCTTCCCCTCTTATCTTTCTTCTCTCCTAATCTCCTTTACTATCTCTTTCTCTCTCACTCCTCTTTCTTTCTCTTCCTCTTTTCCACCTCTGTCATTCTCTCTCCCCCTCCCTCCAAACCTACATTTCTGAGCTAGTTGCGTCCCTGCACTTTTGAGCAGTCAGCGTTGCTGCTAGAGCCATAGTAGGAATGTGATAGTGAAATCGGGCTTCAAATGATGAACTCATGTAGGCAAAACTTTCACCAATAAAATATGTAAGACTCGCCTATAATATCATCATATCCATTTATTTTATTCGGTTTTGGCCGGTTTTATGCGTATTGTGATGATGATTCTTTTGTGGTGGATGGACTATTGCTTTTGTTACAAGTTGGTGACATTCAAACTGGAACATAATTTCGAACTACTATACGGTCGACTGACCTCACTACATAGTCATCCGACATGGACATCAGAGAAAGTTGTGGCTTTGGGTTGCCGAGTGGTCGACTGCCAGCACTGCTCCTCGGCTATGGTCGATCGACCTTGGATGAAGGTCGACTGTAATAGTCACAAAGATATCAAATCTTACTTTCTTTTAAATAGTAAAGTAAACATATTTCTAGTCATAGAACATTATAATATAATAGGAACTTTTGGTGTTTACTTTCTATATTTGCCCGAACCGATCCTTCTCTCATTAGCTTATCATTAAGGACCCGACCATTTCAGGTAAGTATGAAACTATTTCATTTAGTTACGCTATGCAACTATATCACTGACTTACGCCTCTTAAATATATATGCTAAATTTCGTGTAAGTTTTCGTTACATTCCTCTTGTTGGACATATCGACATGTATTATGTTTCAATTGGATACATGTTAGTTATGTTCATTGTTGACATGCATTCTTATAATCTTATATACACCCATTGGTGCTACGTGTCCTTACTGAACCTTTGCTTTTGTACAAGACATGATATAAATTTATGTATATTATAAGTATTGATAAACTACGAAGATCCGGATAAATATCAAGACTCATATTGGTTATGTTACTTCTCTTTTAACTTATGTTAATTTTGGACATATCTACTTGTTAAACTCTAGAACGCTCACTTATTCTTCAATAAATTGTTGAATAAGTATATGACAGGACCTACTTGGCACTCTAATCACATCAATTGTATTTCGAGAGCACTTCTAACACTACTCCTTTCTCTTATGGTACTAGGGTACTAGCTGAGTATTGGGTATGTGTCGGGCATAGATGTATTTCACTTGTCGATAGTTGTGGTCATGTGGTTTAAAGGTGATCAAGTGTACTTTGTACCTTGTTGTTAGAGGCATTGGGTCAGTCTCCTTTGTGTATTTGTCTTATATCATGGATCGCGCCAGGGGCCTTAAATGTTATAATGAGACTTTTGCATGGGCATAGATAAGGATCTGACCTTCGATTGGCTTACAACCTTGGATGTAGGGTAATATGTGGAGTAGAGAATTAGAATAGTACAAGCACGAGTCAATGTGTGTCGAGTTAGTAGGCTAGGATTTGCTGACCTAACACCGATAAGGATAAGGTTAGATAGGATTTTAAAATTTTGTATGTCAACATAGCCAGGATCGGGCAAGATGCCGAGGGACTAGCTTATATCGTGTGGGGATACTATACTGAGCGGCACTTGAGGAGATCAATTGGTATCATCAATGTGCACTAGGATGGCTAGTATAGTTGTGAGCAGAGGGATATCTCTTGGTAGTATTAGTGAGAAGGAATAACCACTCTTGAATAGTTGGATATGTTATTATAAGCTATTCTAGAATAGCACACGATATTTGGAGGTGAGAGGTATAGATCTAGAGTAGAGTGATAAAATCTCGAGGTGCTTACCTACTATATTAGTGCTTATGGTAAACCTTAACTATCACAACTCAAACCACCCTCTAGTTTGAGTCGTGATCACCGCTTCTCCAAATGACTCAAATCCGAACTTTGAATTTGAATCCTATGGAGCTGTAAAGCTTTAAATGAGAGAGACCTACATCAACCAACATTTTTGGGTTAATCAGAGTTGCGTAACAAAATAACTAAACATGCATGCAACAATAATATAACATCTTACTAAGTGCAAGCTACCTATACTGTGTCGTCTCTCCATGTAGTTCACATTGGGTAATGTAATATATTGAACTTCAGCATATCGCATTGAATTTTGGCCAAATTCAACAAAGTATAGTCAACGAGTGACTGTGAAAGTGCTCGAGGAGAGTTCCAAGAGTTTCGGAACAGTTAGAAATGACTTGGAGCTCCTCGGAACGAAAATAGAATTTTGGGACGAAATGAAGTTGAGCCATCAAAATCTTGAGATCTGGACCTTGGCAAGGGGATTCAGATCTGAAGTTGTTGTGGAGGCTTAAAACTTCATTGTTCGGATCTTGGAGGGAAGATCCGGACCTTTAGCTTGAGAAAATTCAGTCCAAACTTTTGGGATTCGGACCTTGGACTCGAAATTCGGACCTTAACTGTGTACATGGCAGAAATCGACATTCGGGATCTAGACCCTGACCAGAGGATCCGAACCTTACCAGGCAACTCGCGCAGAACCTTCGGGATCTGAACATTGAATGAAGGATCCAGATCCTGCGCAGTCTGGGAGTATTGTAAGAAGGATATAATTCTTTTCTTTTGGGGGGCCTAGTTATAATTGTGCAACTCTATAAATAGGATCCACAACCATATACCCTTTACATTTTCTCTTAACAAAAGAACCATTCTTTCTCTGTTCTCAGTCTTCTTCTCCTTCTCTCTATAGAAAATCCCTCCAACACTTGGAGATTTAGAGGAATCAAGCTTGAAGAAGCTCCTTGAGGAGTGGAGCAAGCCTCTGGAGCAAAAAAAAAGCTTGAGAGACCAAGGAGACAAGGGAGCTCTTAGACTTTTGAGTTAACGTTTTGAGATTAACCCTAGAAAATAAGATTTTAGTAAACCCTAGGCTAATTTAAGCTACAAATTATAGAAATTTGCCTTGAGAATAGGGTTTTTTTAAGGATTTGGAAATTCTAGATCAAGAATTAGGGTTTTTGTATCTAGAAAGTTTAAAATATTTTAATCCTTGGGAACTCTAACTGAAGGTTAGAGTAACTCGTGGGACAACAAAAAGTTGAGGAACGACGAGGTTTCGGTGACCGATTGGAGGATTTGGATTGATTTTGGAGATTTTTGACGAATTGGCTCGAAAGCAGATAAATTCGTTTGCGGATTTCTAGTTGCTTGAGTCTACTAATAATTAGTGACAAACAGAGGTGGGTTATACTTTACCGAAGTGTATTGATCACTTTTCATGTCTAGAGAGCAATTGCATGTTAATCCTATGTATGTAATAGCGTAGCTTATCTAGTAATGTGCATCTATCAAACATACTTTGCCGAAGATAAATTGCTACCAGAGTACGAGTAATATTCATGTATTAACACATATATACCTATGTTATGGGCTAAGAAAGCAGGTTGATATTCTCTAGGACTATGCGCAAGCTTGACCGGACTTATGAATCAAGTGGTGTGATTGGGTTACAGTTTTCCTTACTTAGTAGTTAGTTGATGCATGCTATTCATGATTAAGAGTTTTAGCAGTTGTAGTTTAGAGGCATGATAATGGTAGTTTATCTTTCAGCATTTATATATATCCTACTTTTTCATTCAGTTATCCTTACAATTCTTGCCTCTAGTAGACCTAGTGGATAGGTTGTTGTCATTGGTAACGGTACTCATTGGGAACTACAGTTAAGTAGTTTTCACACCCTCTATTTGTTGTTTTTCTATTTAAGAGCCCTCAGCTCCGGCTGCTATTGATCAAGGTAAGGAGATCGTGGATTAGATAACATCTCCTACCCGTGTCGATCGGATTAAAGAAGGACTACCCTATGTAGTTTATTTTAGTAGCAAACTATACATATATGAACTGGTGGGGCCAATGGTGGTTGTATCTATTTTACAATTGTATCTGGCAAATATATGATGTACGGTAGATGTTTTTATATATAGTGTTGCTTTATGTTTTAGTTTTCATTATACTTTGATATCTGATAGAGATTTGTGTAGTTGTGGACTCATAGGACTTGCTTTTACAGGTGGATTGACACTTCATGTGTGCAGAGCTTCCCATGCATACGGCAGATCTATTGATGTACTGGGGGCTTCCGCTGGTAGTCCGGGGTGTGGCAGATTAGGTTGGTATCAGAGCCTTGGAATAGATCGTCCGCGCTTAAAAAACCCTAGATTTTTGGCAGATCTTAGGAATATTAGATGTGAGAGATATGACTTATAGTAAAGTCGGCAATTGGTTTGTGTAAATTCTTAAAGAGAGTTGAAGAGTAATCGAAAGAGATGTATCTTTTTCTACTAGATAATTATATTGGTTGCAGATAATATAATGTCGTGAGGGAAAAAGGATGTCCTTATAGACTTTCACTTGATTAGATCAAGTTGTGCGTTTATTACATCAGGCAAGTGCCCCGTAGTGAGCTCTCGAGTCTTCGGTGCCATCGCTGACTGTATCGGCAAATACTCCAATGGTGGCTACACCTCTGGCATAGACTATTACTTCGATTACCGACACCTAGTGAAGAGATGTCGAGGGTAGGCAGACAGATGTCTGAGGCAGAGCAGGAGCAGATCCGGGCGAGGTTAGCAGATTTTAGGAGATTTGACCCACTATAGTTCAGTGATCAAAGCACGGAGCCTTGGGTAGTGGAGGCTTGGGTTGGTGCAATGAGAAACTCTTTAGGAATCTATTTATTCCGGAAAGAGACTAGGTGCATTCGACGGACCACTACTTAGAGGGGGATGCTCATGCCCGGTGGAGGAGAGTCAGAGCGAGAAAATCTCAGAGTGCGCCTTCGGTGTCGTGGACAGAGTTTTGAAGGATGCTGTTTAGAGCCTATTTTTTGAACAGCGTGAAATAGAGACTGGATGATAACCTAAAGAAGCTACAGCAGGGAGATCGAGCGGTTAAGAAGTATGTGAAGGAGTTTTACTGTCTCTTGAACTGTGTACCATTTGCAGCACGCGACGAGGCACAAAAGGCCTATCTATTTGAGCAGGGATTGCGGTCGAAGATATACTTATTGGTTCAGGCACAACACCTCCAAAACTCTGGACGAGGTGATCGAGATGGCCTTATGGGTGGAGCGACGCGTGACAGTGATGAGGGAGTGAGTAGAGGAGTTGGATAAGGGCCGAGAGAAGAAGCGACTAGCGAAGAACAATGAGGGATAGACCGGTTTGAGGAGACCGCTAAGGCATCCACGATCTCGTTCTCAGGGTCATGGATCTTTGGCGGGACGGAGGTCTGGTGGATTCCAGTAACAACCGCATAAGTGGCGGCCTGATAGATGTGTGATCTGCGGAGGATCGCATCAGTCTTACACATGTCCACAGGCGAGGGAAGGTATTTTCGCTGTAGATAAGCGGGACATAGATAGTCAGCATGTCCCCGAGGAGCTTCACCAGCCTCGTCGACAACTTCCACTCCTTCTACCCTACGACAGATAACGAGAGCTCCACCTACCTTTGCTCCAGCAGATCGAACTTCAACACCATGCTCGACTGATTGACAGTAGTCGGCGCTAAATGGTAGGGTCTATGCTACACAGGTCGAGGATTCTGTGGCGGCCGACGATATAGTTGTAGGTATCATTTTAATTACAGGCAACAGAGTTCAAGCTTTATTTGATACTGATGCATCACATTCTTTTATCAGTCGAGTATTTGCGTTACTGTATGGATCAGAGATAGGGACATTACCACATGTACGAAAGGTGTACACTCCTGATCATGTATTACATGTGGAGGAATGTTATATATCTTACCCAGTGTAGTTAGGGCAGTGGATCATGCTCGCATACCTACTGGTCTTAAAACAGTTGCATAATTTTGATGTGGTGCTAGGGATAGACTGGCTTACTCCCTATTTTGTGACTATAGATTGTGGAGTGAAGACTGTATATTGTCTTCCGTGAGCTAGGTCAAAAGGAATTTTGCTTATAGGGATTATAGAAGTACTCTATTTGCCACAATGATCTCTACATCAGGGACAAGACAATTGATAAATAGGAGATGTGTGGCCTATTTGGCGACTGTAGTAGAGGTGCCTATGGCGGCGCCACGACTCGAGGATATCCCTATAATTCAAGAGTTTTTTAAGGTGTTTCCTCCTGAGTTAACAGGTCTATCGTCGGATAGGGAAATTGAGTTTGTGATTAACGTAGTCCTAGAATTGTGCCAATCTCAAAGGCATCCTATAGGATGGCATCGACTGAGTTGAGAGAGCTAAAAGTACAACTATAGGATTTGATGGAGAAAGGGTTCATGAGACCTAGTGTGTCGTCTTGGGGAGCACCAGTGTTATTTGTGAAGAAAAAGGATGATTCACTGAGGTTATGTATGGACTACAGGGAATTGAACAAGTAACCATCAAGAATAAGTTTCCTTTACTATGCATTGATGATCTATTTGATCAGCTGCAAGGATTTTGTATATTTTCGAAGATTGATCTGCAATCGGAGTATCATCAATTGAAGGAATATGAGAAGAATTATCCTAGTCATGATTTAGCATTTGCTACAGTGATATTTGCTTTGAAGTTGTGGCATCACTATCTATATGGAGAATGTTGTGAGATCTACACCGATCGCAAGAGTCTCAAGTATTTATTCACCTACAATGAGCTAAACTTGAGACAATGTCGGTGGTTTGAATTATTAAAGGATTATGATGTGGCCATTATGTATTACCCCGGCAAGGCTAACGTGGTGGCAGACGTAGTGAACTATAAATCAGTGGAGAGTTTGAGTATGATGATCATGAGGTAGACACCACTACTAGGGGAGATAAGGTGGTTTGGACTTATGTCTATGGTCTTACAACCCACTCAGCTAGAAGGATTAAAAGAAGTAGAATAAGGACCCGCATCTGAAGAGGTTTCTAGCAGATATTGAGAGCGGGCAAATATAGGAGTTTACTATTGATGCCTTAGGAGTACTTTAATTTCGAGATCGGTTGTGTGTGCCTATGGATTCAGAGATCCGCAAGAAGATTTTGAGAGAGGCTCACAGTTCTTCTTATACTATATATCCTGGAGGGACTAAGATGTATAAGGACATAAAGGCACACTACTGGTGGATAGGTGGCAAGCTTTATAATCTCCCAATTCCGTTGTGAAAATAGAACATGATGTTTACATGATGTTATTGGACTACTGCGATCTTAGGGTGGACATGATGTGGTATGGGTGTTAGTAGACAGACTGACAAAGTCTGCTACTTCATAACTGTGCAAACTACTTAGTTTATAGAGCCACTCGCACAAATATATCCGGATGAGGTAGTGAGATTGCATGGAGTTCCTACCTCAATATTATCAAATTGTGACTTCAGATTCATCTTGCATTTCTGGAGGAGCTTACAGGCAGCTTTAGGGACTCAACTACACTTCAGCACGGCCTTTCACCTATAGACGGATGGACCGTCGAAAAGAATGATCCAGATCTTAGAGAACATGTTGAGGGCTTGTGTCCTGAACTTTGTGGGAGGGTGGTGTTGACACTTAGCATTAGTAGAGTTTACTTATAATAATAGCTATCAGGCGAGCATCAGAATGGCTCTATTTGAGGCACTGTATAGCCAAAAGTGTCGATCACCCTTGCATTGAAGTGATGTGGGCAAAAGAAAGACTTTGGACCCTAAAATTTTGTTGGAAATAAAAAAAAAGGTCAAAATTGCTTGGTGATATCTTGCTACCGCCCAAGTCGACAGAAGAGTTATACTGATACTCGGCGACAAAACTTATAGTTTTTGATTGAAGATCATGTCTTTTTAAAAGTTTTGTCATTCGAAAAGATACAGAGATTTGTAATTCGTGGAAAGCTTAGTCCACGATACATTGGTCCTTTTTATGTTTCAGAACAAGTTGGATCAGTCACTTATAGAATTATTCTACCGCTGAGATTAGCTGGTGTCCATGATGTATTTCATGTCTTGGCATTAAGGAGATATGTGATCGACCCCTCATGTGTGATTGATTTCACTCCACTAGAGTTGAGCAAGGATTTGAGATACGAGGAGTGAACGGTTCGGATTCTTGCATGAGAGGAGAAAAAATTGCAAAACTAGGTCATTCCTTATGTGAAGATTCTGAAGAGCAATCATGAAGAGCGAGAGGCGACTTGGGAGCCTGAGGTTGTGATGAGAGAGTCCTACCCTACTTGTTTGAGGATTCAGCTTGAGGTATATGCCTAAGTTTCAAGGATAAATTTTTTCGTAAGGAGGAGAATGTTGTGTTCTAAACCTCGGTAGCTAGATGTGGTTACAGTATGGGCAACTGGTCAGCATATTTGTAGAGTGCCGGGTTGGATTGGAGCCGTTTTGGTGCAAAATAGACGCGAAACGGACTTGGGATCTAGAAACATGTTGAAACTAAGGTTTCAAGAGGTTTCAAGAGGTTCAAAAGCCCAAAAGGAGATTAGGGCGTCCAAAAGGCATATGCATGCTTTGGATGTAAATGTTTATCGTAGTTCCGGAAGCCCGAAAGCACTGTAGCAACCCTGATATGAGTTGGTGACGATCTGACCGTTGCTTTGACACTGCACATTGACTCATTGGAGTTTGGGCGCGGCGTTCTGGGCAGCCGAATGCGACCGTGTGCACCTATGATGGTTCCAGGCTTCTCACCAGGTGCCCGAAAGATTTCGGATGAAGTTACGACAGTTTCGTACTTCTGTCCGGGCGCCGGAAGGCATCAAGCGGATGGAGTTACGACAGTTTTGGATGACCGAAATGCTGGTTTTCCAGCACCAAAAATGCATATTTGAGCTGAATGCATTATGTTTTATTTTCTAAGGGGTGGGCTCAATTGTGTTTCGTTTATAAATAGTTCAGGGGACCTTCTTCTTTACCTTTTTCCACTCCATTCCACCAGAGATTCCCTGTTAGCCATTTTCTTCTTCCTCTTCCCTTGGTCGTCATCTTCTAGAGCTGGACTGTGAGCTGGGAGTTGGGAGCAATGGATCCTCTATTATGTTGTACAGGAGGTTGGTCCAGTACATGGCTAAGGAGGAGGAGAGCTTATAGGGACACCCCTTTTTACTAGGTAGGTTCCAGTATTTGATCTGGAGGCTTTGTTGTCTGGATTTATAAGGGATTTTTGGTCGTATTGTTTTGGAGCAGTGGGTTTACTACTGGTTTAGGTTGGAGTTTTTAGAAGTTTTGCCCTAGAATTTCTAATGCTGAGGAGGTGATGTTTTGCAGTGTTCATCTTCCATTTTTGGCGTAGCCTCCACAGGTGGGTTTAGTTTGTTGAAAACAATGAATTTCCTATTATGTTTAGAATGTAGAATTCGGCATGTAAATTATCTTGTTGACATAGTAGAACATTAGACATTTTTATCTGGACCTAAACTTTTAGCATGAACCTGGTTGCTTTGATTTGTTGTTCTACCTGAAAACTAACAAAATGGTCATCTAGCTGAAACTCTATTAACCTTACTTGCATTATCAGTTCCTTAGTAGCATTGGACATTGTTGATTTATGCATGATCTATTAGTTTGGATAAATGCCCGGGATTTGCGCGGTGATGGATTATGGACAACTTCAGACTTATTATTGATGTGGGTCGGTACGGCGGTTTATACAGCGTGATAGACTTGATAGACCACCTGCGAGAGTGGTGATTGATCATCGGGGGCAGTTTATGTGTTGACGGGCCATCTACAAAAGTGGTGTCGTGGCAGTAGGCGGGCGCATGCTTGACCGGAGTTACGAGTCGGTTGGTGTGATTGGGTTACAGTTGTGCTTACTTAGTAGTTTGTTGATGCATGTTATTCATGATTTACAATTTTCAACAATAATAGTTTAGAGGCATGATAGTGGTAGTTTTTCTTCCAACATTTACATATATCCTGCTTTCTATTCTTGCATCTAGTAGCCCTAGTGGGTAGGTCGTTGTCTTCGGTGAGGGTACCCACTAGGGACTATAATTCAGTAGTTTTCATACTTTCTATATGTTATTTTTCTATTTTAGAGCCCTCAGCTCCTGCTGTTATTGATCAAAGTAAGGGGATCGCGGATTAGATAGCATCTCCTACCCGTGCCGGTTGGATTAGGGGAGGACTACCCTATGCAGTTTTTTTTGGTAGCAGACTGTATATATATGAACTGCCGAATTCAGTGGTGGTATCTATTTTACAATTATATATGGGAGATGTATAATGTACTGTGGATGTTTTTATATATAGTGTTGGTTTATGTTGTAGTTTTTATTGTACTCTGATATCTGTTAGTTGTGGACTCTTAGGATTGTATAGTTGTGGACTTGTAGGACTTGCTTTTACATGTGGATTGACGCTTCGTGTGTGCGGAGCTTCCCGTGCATACGGCGGGTCTGTTGGCATACCGAAGGCTTCTGCTATAGCTCGAGACATGATATAATACTATCTAACTACTCATAAGATTGGAACTGTTTCATTTATTTTACTTCTATTTATAAAGAAAAACACATAGTAATATTTGTCAATAAACCTTAAGCTTTTAACTATTATGTATTAAAAAAAGTATATGATACTAAATATATACAGATAGAAAGACGTACATAGACATACAAACAAATGTTCACTAAAAAAATTCTCTTATATCGGACTCAACTGCTCATCACGTGATATGATTCCCATCATGTCGATCGACTACTTAACATACCTCAATCAGTTAAAAATAATAACAATAAATATCTTTTTAAACAATAAAAACTTTCTCCTTCATCTCTTCCCTTCTCTCTCTCGGCACTGTAGTAAATAGGGTCCTTCCCTATGCACAAAAAAAGAAGAAAGAAACAAAAAGGAAAAGAGAAGTTAAAAAAAGGAAGAAAAAAAAGAAGAAGAAGAAATTTTATCTTTCTTAGTTGGAAAAAGAGAGAGGTGAGAGAGCGCACTCGGTTGGGATTAGTGAAGGAGAGAGAAGTAGAAGAGGAGTGAAGTAAAAAAATATCATCGTGAATAAAATGAAATAGAGAAAAGAGATGGATTGTTTAGAAACAAGTTGGGCAATTTAGCTAAATTACGAAAGGACTAAAGATAATTGTGTGAGAATCACATTTATGAAACAACTTCCTGTTGACGAAAAAATAAACTCAAAATTTTTAGTTTGAGTTTATTTTATTTATATTTAATATTTAATATTATTTATTAATTATTAATTTTATTATTTTATTTATTTATTTATTTATTTATTTATTTATTTTCTTGGCGTGAAAGAAATCTAACGGGAGACATGAGATTTTCTCCCGTTCCGTTTCTTGTGCCAAACGGGAAGGAACATGGGTTCGTGAGTTCCGTTTCTTTCACCTGACGGGAAAGAACGTGGTCAGACATTTTCTAATGTTTGACTCCCTCGACTCCCTTTTCCTTTTTTATATTCCTTTGTTCTTACAAAGGTAGAGGAAAGATTAAGATAAAAAGATAATCATCACTTCTTCAGTTTTTACTATTTTTCAAATTTCTCTTATTTACCTCTGCCACAATCGAGCTCGTAAGAGGAGGAATTCTGGTCGTACCTTGGAGTGTTGTTCTCGGTTAATCCAGCACTAAGGACGGGAATACACCTTAGGGCATGCTACGCACGCTTCTGGAACCACTTCTGAAAATCTTTAAAGTAGCCACTCTAACCAGCAGCATCAAATATTCATTCTTGTTTTATTTATTAGCTCAAAACCTTTTATAAATCTGATTGCAGTATATTGTTTGATTATATCATTATTTACTTGAAAGTAATTAATTGAAATCAAATCTGTTTGGGCCATCTATTTGCTATTGAACCAAACCTCATTAGACATTGTTAATGTCATAATTTTAAGTTCTGATGTATCTCAGAACTTGTGGGGGAGGCTCTTTTATCAGCTTGATAAATTTGGGTATTATGATTGATCTTATGTTTTCACTTCTTTTGATCTTAGTGTTCAGTTTTTAAACAAAAAATGGTAAAATCTAAGACAAACAGATATATTAAATTGAGAAAGAAGTCTGTTAGATGGCTAACTTCTCATGATGTTATTTCTTTGAATTTTATCAGATCTAAATAGAATCTTGTAGATTGCTTCACGAAAGATCTGAATAGGACTAAGATCCTGGAGTTATCGAGGAGGATGAGACTTTATCCATAAAGAGCCTTCGTGCAATGGGAACCCAACCTTTGTAATAGGAGATTCCCTGAAGAAGGTTCAATGCAGTAAAAACAAGCTGTCAGGTTGGCGAAAGAGCACTTACTATATTTTTTACAGAGGAGCTTTAGCTCCATCCTATCCCTATGGTGAGCAGTGCTCTCTGTAATAGTTAAGGTTGAGCTTAAGCTCTTAATGGGATCCGAAACGGTAATTTTCGCGAGATGTGACTCTACACGCATCCTTAGAGAAGACCACCTATATAAGAGTATCCGTATATGGTCGTGGCTATGAGATATGGGCTATCCATAGCAACTATTATGAAAAATCAAGATACTGTGCATGACCATTAATTCACAGGCTCGCGATGGAAAATTTTATACTGTATGTGTGGTAGCTGAAGTCAGAGCCAAAGGAACGTAATTCAAAACCTGATTCACTCGGATTCCTTCTGATGAAAGCTGCTTACACTAAGTGAGGTTAAGTCTTTTAAAAATACCTCACCCATTGCATAATATAAACACCCACTAATTTTTATTTTTAAATTTTGATTTTAATTTTGATTTTTGAACATTTTGAGTTTTGTGGGATTGCTGATGAAAAAAAGCCTCACAATTTGTAGTTTATTTTTATTTATATATAATATTTTTATTATTATTTATTAATTATTATTTTTATTATTTTATTTATTTATTTATATGTATTTATTTATTTTATACTCTTTCTTGGTGTGAAAGAAATCTAATGGAGAAATGGGATTTTCTCCCGGGAAGGAACGTGGATTCGTGAGTTCCGTTTCTTTCGCCTAACGGAAAAGAACATGCTCGAACGTTTTCTAACGTTCGACTCTTTCAGTTCCCTTTTCCCTTTTTATATCCCTTCTTCGTTCTTACAAAGGTAGAGGAAAAATTTAGATACAAAGATAATCACCATCTCTTCGTTTTTTTACTACTTTTGAAAAAAAATTTATTTATTGGGTGTTGAAATAATCTCCCTCAACCTCTGCCACGATCGTGCTTATAGGAGGAGAAATTTGGTTGTACTTTGGGGTGTTGTTCTTGATTAATCCAGCATAAAGGATGGGAATACATCTTAGGGCAGTGCTACACACGCTTCCGGATTTGATCAAATCTTTATTTGGATTTTACATTTATCTGTAAAATTAATTTTATCTTTATAACTAAATTAGTTATTTTTTGATTACAATCAGACCTAGTTGTACTATATATTTCCCAACACTTCCAACTATTACTAATTTTGGAGCTCCTAGAATCACAAATCTGATTCTAAAAATCAGAAACAGATTTTACAAAAAAGCTTATCAAATACTTCATTGAAGGAAAAAATCAATTTTGATGGAAATGATAACAGTGATGATGTGGCAAGATAGTTTGGCATGAAATACTTGAATATTGGCATGAGTGAATGTTTTTTTTTATGATTTCTCTTGGATTTTAGTAATTGAGAGTGTGTTTGAATGGGCTTGAATAGATTTGAAGGTGTACTATTTAAGCAGGCAACTATTAAAATTTATAAAAAATTTCAACAGATGGACCTATTCGAAACCCATTTTAGCATAGTAAATACTATTTAAATTTTGGCTAAATTATATAAAATCTTCTGTCAATACCCGCTTTTCACTTTTCCTCCCCAACTTTTAAAAACCTACATTTTACTCCCTTAAAAAATAAAAAACGTTTACTTCGGCTTCGTCGTCAGTTTTCCGTTAGGGTTCCACCTAGATCCTATTATTATTTTTTATATCCAAAATACCCTTGTACCCCTCCTCTCAGCAGCGCCACTTCCTCGCCGACAACGTCCTCGGCCGTGCCGCCTCGCCCTCCTCCACCACCTCGCCCTCGCCCATCCCTCCGGCCACGCCCACACGCATGCGCTCGCCCTCCTCTGCCATCTCACCCTTGCCCACCCTCTGTCCGTGCCCACCCGACCTCATCCCCACCGTGCCGAATGGAGAGGCGGCGGGAGTACAAGAGGAGCAGAGAGAGCAGGTGGACCAAGCAGAGTCAGAGCTGGGGTCGAGAGAGGCGCGAGGGGCGGAGGATGAGAGGCTGCAGTATGCAGATGAAGCAGGATTAGGGAGGAGATGAAGAGAGAGGGCAATTTGGTCATTTTATCATCACAGTTAACATCGTACTCCCATGTAAATATTTTTATTTTTAAGGGGGTAAAATATAGGTTTTTAAAAGTGGGGGGAGGAGGGGGGGAGAGTGAAAAAGCGGGTATTAACAGGAGGTTTTATGAAATTTAGCCATAAATTTCTTGGGTCAATTTCATCCATGCCCATGTAAAACTTACAACTATCATAAATACCCTTATAAATTTAATAATATCAAAATTACCCCTTTAAATGTCTACTTTCTTTCAAAAATACCCAAACTTACCGTTAAATCCTCTCTCTCTTTGTTACTTTTACTTTAGTTAGGTTAAGATTAAAAATAAGTTGAAAATTGAAATGTCTTTTTTACCCTTGACTATTATAAACTCTTAGAAGAGCAAAGTATGGGTTTCAAAATAAAAGGGATTTCAAAACAATCCCTCACTTTTTAAAGCTTCTTTGTTTATATAAAGATAAACATTTAATAATAGTTTGAATAAATGTACTAATATTTAACTCAGATCAGTTAAATATTTAACAGTAATAAATTTTATTAGTATCTTTTTATGACATGTATTGGGTAAGTTAGCTTGGATACTTATGTTAGTTTAAATAGTCAAATTTGTATTATGCAAAATTTTACTCAGTTTTGGATTACAAATTGTTCAAGCTAATTATTTTAGGTTATTTTAATATTATAGAATCTTTTAGTTCAATATTTTCAGATTAGTCTTAGATTTTTAGATTTTTTTTTGCTTCAATTTATTTTAGAATGCAAAATTTTAAATGTATAAAAGCTTGTTTACATGCTAATTTGTAACGCTATTCCAATTGAGTTTCTTAACTTGCATTATTTTTATAGTTGTATCAAAATTTTTTTTGTTGCTTCTTTCTAATCTTGTACATAATATTAAACCATTTTATTATTACTTCAAATTTGATAAGTAATCTTATACTGCATAATTGATGATAAAGCTTTATAATTGTTCAGTCGATTTATTCTTCACTCTCTCCCTTTATAAAAAACTAAAAAAGTTTAGGAGCAGTTAACAAGATTTAATAAGAAAAAAATACTATTTTTTTAGATTAGATTATACAAATTTTACAGAAATCAATATGAGAATCTAACTAAATGACTTACACAGATTTCATAAGTAGGTCTAAATAATTATATTAAGGATTTTTTTAACTAAATATCTTAGACAATAAGTATGCATGTTGCTAAAACCTAATTATGAAATTTTAAATTCAAAGGGTATTTACGAAAGTTATAACTTATTAGTGAGAGTTGGAACATTTAAAGGGCAATTATGAAAAGGCTAAAATTGGTATTTGCTTGTCGTTAGTGTAGATTTTAACGGAAGTTACTTAGAAGGGTAGTTTTGAAAGTTTGCTGTATTTAGAGGGGCATTTAGGATATTTCAATTTTTATAGAGGCATCTATGTAAATATGTGCTTTTGGAGGGGCACACAGGAAATTTTCCCAATTTTTTTTGTAGAGAGGTGTTTGAGACAAGGAGCTAAGTGTCCATATGTTTTTATAATCAAGCCAATTTTTCTTAAACAAGTTGTAATTTAGTATTTAACCAGATGCATTGAAAACTAACCAACTTTAACAACACAATAAGAGTCTTTTTTGCAATCCATCAAGTTATATAGAATTAGTAATTAAAAAAAAATGCAACTATACCAAAGGAGGCCTAAATCTACAACCGAAAAGGATTATAATTTCTACATCCCCTCGTTCAAGGATTGTAGGGTTTACCAATATGGCTGGCAAATGAGCGAGTCGGCTCGTGTTTGGCTCGCGTTTGGCTCGGTATTTGGCTCGCTCGAACTCGACTCGAAAATTAAATAAGTCGAGCTTGAACAGTAAAAAAACACTTGAAATTTATTTTAAGCCGAGCTTGGGTATTACCGGGCTCGCTCGAATTAGGCTCGAAAACTCGAATATATATATAATATATATTTTAATTAGATATAATAATATATATTATGTATATTAATTTTATATATATATATATATATATATATATATATATATATATATATATATATATATATATATATATATATATATATATATATATATATATATATATATATATATATACATATATATATATATATACATATATATATATATATATATATATACATATATATATATATATAGAGTCCGGCTACTATCCTCTTAAGAGGATAGAAGCTTTTGTCCTATCAAATTTTTGACCGTTAGATCTAACTTTTAATCATTTTCAACCGTTAGATTGTATTATTCAACCAACCACCCACTCAACCCTAGGGGGCCCACTATGTCTTCTTCACTTTCTAGCAATTCTATGTCTTCGTCTTCTTCTTCTTCTCCTTCTAGCAATTCTATGTTCATTAATGTAAATGTATTTTCTGTGGTTGGAGATTCTGTAGTAAACAGGCTGGTATCTTTCCTAGTTGTTTTGTCTTCTTCGTCTTGTGGATAACTTTTATAATCTGTAAATCTTATGGAGGTCCTTCCTTGTTCATTTTTATAGTAGATCATGTCTTTAGGCATAATTATTTTTTCTTTGTTATTTATAAACTTATCTATATCCCATTCTAACCCCGCATGTTGGTTTGAGTCTATGGATAGTGGTTTTAATAATTTCATCCCTTTGCTTCCCATTAATTCTACAATACTCTTTACGTCTAGTTGGAAATTGGTATAGCTTGTTTCGGTTAGAAGTCCTGTATACCTAACACAAATTAATAAATTACTAGTATCTACAAACATATTATACCCTTTTGTTTGTATACCTATTTTTATGTGCTTAGAAAATTCATTTGTTTTTATTAAATAGTCAGGACTACAATAAAAGATTCCTCCGTTTTGGTTCATATCAATTTCTGTTAATCCTAATGATGCTAATGGGGCTTCCATGTGTCTGTCATCATAGACCATTACAAATGTTTTGGTGCCTAACTGTTTTCTTACTAAACCTTTAACTCGGGACCTCGGGTACCAACCATCAAGCCCTTTGCCACTTGCTCTAGGGAAGATCGGTATAATATCGTATTTCATATATTTATTTTGTATATTAAATTATTAGACATATTTTTATATCAAATTTAGATAATATTTTATAAAAATTAAACTATAGATTGCATAATGTTAAGAATTTCAAGCGGCTCGTTTAGGGCTCGAGCTCGATCGACTCGAAATTAGGCTCGCTCGAGCTCGAGCTCGGCTCGAATTAATTTCAAGCCGAGCTTGAGCGTAAGTTTAGGCTCGAAATTAATTTCAAGCTAAGCTTAAGCTTATCCACATAAGCTCGCTCAAGTTTCGACTCGTTTCCATCCCTATTTACCAACCACGTTTTGAATATTTTTTTAGTTTTGTTGAAAGCTAATATATCATTATTAATATTTAGTAGTGTGACTGAAAAGATGTACGAGGTATTTGAGATCAGGAGAAAAGGAGTCAAGATGGGAAATTAAAATAATTCTCAAACTCACTTTATTTTTATAATTCAAATATTCTTATTAGCAAAATTAAAAATTTCATTAAATTCATAAAATTTTTTACCAAATTTAAAGAATAATTAATTTAATAAATAAAACAAAAATAATAACAATAATTTTGTAGCTAATAGAGTTATTAAACTGTTTCAAAAAGTTAAATCAACTAATTAGGAAAAAAATTAAACAAAGTAAGAAAGTTAGAAATTTAAGAAGGTGCCAAAGTCCCAAGATAGGAGGAGGGAGAGCAAAGAAGAATAGATTATAGCTTGCAGCTAGTGAATGCTAACACTCCATATATTTATATCTAATATTAAACGATTAATATTTTAAAATTTAAAGTTCATTCAATACGTACAATCTACACCATACAAATAGTTTAAATATGTTCAGTTAACTTAAATTTGAAATCTCCATTCTAATATGTTCAGTAAATTTAGTGAATTGCGTCTAGCGTATGCTAATACTGAACATATTTAAATATATTCAGTAAATTTAAAAGTGTATTGTAAGTATAGATATGGATTGCAGAAGACGAAAGACACTCCAGATGTCCGTGAGTGTAGAAAATTTTTGTGGCCGGAAAAAGAAATTTTAAGAAAATTCGTTATTTATTTTCCCACTTAATAAGTCGGTTGCGATTTGTGTGATGAGGTGGCGCCTATTAGAAGGAGGCGTACGTAATCAAAAGCATTTTAAGTGCCGCGTAATCTTGATTCACTACAATCCCGGATGTACGAAATTAAATGCAACCCTTCGTCCCCTTATAATAGGGAAACGCATCCATAAATTCATATCCGAATAAAAATATTCTATGAGTTCTCCACCAATCAAAAAATGCCACGTGATAGAATGTAATAGTACCTACAGCATAATTTGTACAATATTTCTCCCAATTATGAAAACGAATTTTGAATGAGCCCCTCAACTACGGGAAATTCAGAAATGGGATCCTAAATTTTAATTTTTCTGATTGATAATTTTAATTTAAATTATTCTAATTAATAAAATATAGTCTTTACTAAATTACTACGGTAAAATTTCACAATTATAGCGCTTTTAGCTAAAAATGGTAAAAATATTTTATAAATAATAGACAATTTTGACAAAACTTTCAAATAAATCGATAATAAAAGTTGAGAATTTGACTATATCAAAAGATTAAAGGGATTAATTTAAAATAGTCCATAGTTGAAGGGGTTTCAGTACATTTTCACATGAATTAAATGCAAGGCAACGTGATCTTACACCTACGATTCCCTGTTACGCGTCCTTTTTCATTTATTCATTTTTCATAATAATTAATAATAATAATAATAGAATAATTTATTTTTAAACGGGGACAAAATAGAAGAGGGGCTTTTCTTCTCTTTCACATGCCACCACCACACAAGCTCTGTAAGGGAGTGTCCAAAGAAGCAACGAGAAGCAAAAAAAGAGAGGAAAAAAAAAAAAAAAAATCCTAGGTTAATACTTAATATTACGGGAATCGGGGCCAAAATTTTCTTTTCTATTTTTCTTTTATGTGTTCTAAATTTCGCGATCGTGTTTTGGGGATCGAAGGGGCCGCTCCATCGAAACCCTGCTCTTCCCCTTCAAAACCCCCCATTTTTAAACTGCTCCCTCGACGCGTAATCGGTTTCGGGGTAGCGGAACCGATTTCGCTGATTCGGTTTCTCCCTCTGTGTAGAGGGATTTGATGGCTATATATCGCCGTTTTGCTTATCGTGGCCCGATCTTCAGTGATTTGGAGGCTGGGGGATTCGTTGGTAACAAATCGCTTCTATTTTTCCTGTTTTTGGATCGAATCAGTGTTTTCTAGCTTTTTTTGATGGTTTCTGATGAGAAAACCGGTTGACGTGATGCTTATACTGTTGGATTTTATATTGGTGGCCGCAGTGGGATTATAGTTTGGATTAGGAGGAGTCGTTTGATCTCCTTCTTTTGATATTGGCATTTGTAGTTGGTTTTTTTATGGATTTGCAGTTCAAAAAGAGGCATCTTCATCATCGCGGGGTGATTTAGATACTAGGTATTGTTGGTTTGATTTGTTGTCGTCGATTATTTCCCCAAATTCATCTTGAATTGGATTGTTTTGTGGTTAAAATTATTTACTCCTATTCGGTTCTTCAAGGATTGAGTGAAATTTCCGAGCTTGCAGATGAACGAATCAGAATGAATGGTCCTGAGGAGGTTTGTCGTCGATGGAAACCCCCGATAAGAGGTTTTCTGATTTTGTCGACGTAGTGAAATCATTGATCCCTCGCAAGAGCGAATTGGCCAATGCTTCGAGGGACTTTTGGATGCCCGATAATAGCTGTAGGGTTTGCTACGACTGTGATTCCCAATTTACGGTTTTCAACCGTCGCCACCACTGCCGCCACTGCGGGCGTGTGTTCTGTGCAAAATGCTCGTCTAATTCCGTTCCCCGTGTGTTCGACGACCAGAAGAGTGCGAGGGATGAAGGTGAACGGGTTAGGGTTTGCAACTTTTGCTTCAAGCAGTGGGAGGAAGATATGGCGGCTGCTACTTCTGTCAGTGGAGCTCGGCCGTCTAGTCCAATGCTCAGTCCATCTCTTTCGACTACTAGTATAGCTAGTTCTAAATCAAGTTGCACGGGAAACAGTAGTACTATAACGGCTGGGTCGGCCTCTTGCTCTGCAGGAGCTTATCAACATACACAGACTTGTTCTGTTGCTAGTCCTCATCAGTGTGATCTAATGGAAACTTGTTCTGATAAGCATGACATGCTAATGCTGGGGAGAAATGCAGACTCAACAGTTGATATGGGAGATGGTTCTAATCATTTTGGATATTGCTTGAACAGGTAAACATGGCTTATTTAGTTTCTTTGCTTTTGGTTGAACAGGTAAACATGGCTTATTTGATTTGTTTGCTAGTTAGTATATTGCGCAATTACTTTATTTTCTCATGGATTTATGTTATACATTTTTGTTATGCTATATGTGCAGTTAAACTAAATATTTTAGTTTCTGGCAATTGAGAGGACATGAGTGTTGAAATTAGGATAGATTCCAAGTGTCCCATTACATTCCACGAGAAGAAGAGGCTATGCAAGGAAACAGAGATGAAAGTCAGTTTATCCATACTCGTTATGCTAGTATTACAATGTCAAGAACAAAGGAAGGAATATTTATAGAAGTACTATATCCTTTAATGGTATTTGACATCATGTGTTTTCCATTAATTTGGGCTACAAGTTCAGACATCTTTAGTGTCAACCTTGGTAGTCTAGAAATATGAAAATTGAGGTTGTTATTATAATCATGTTCAGGTAACCTTGAGATTGAAGGTCTTCTCTCTCTCTCTCTCTCTCTCTCTCTCTCTCTCTCTCTCTCTCTCTCTCTCGCTCTCTCTCTCTCTTGTGTGTTCAGTAATATACTAGCAGTTTTATTAGTGGATATACCTTAAGTGTTCAAACATTATATTTTCCAAAAAACGTGGTTCGTGGCATTCGTGAAGTTTAGTATTCAGAACTTTAAGACTCGTTTCTAGGAGAGTCTAATTCTTAATAATCCCAGAAGTTAAAGAAATTTGATTAATTATATATGTGTCTGAGCTCAGAAGTGCCAGATGCTATTCAACATTATTAAAACAATTGTCAGATTTTTCTTGTGTGTGTTGTCCATGTAATTGAGTATTCTGCAGATGGTATAATAAGTTTAATAATAACTTTCTTTCTGTACTGTTATCAAGTGCGCACTGATAGTGTTAATATCTAGTATTTATCTATGAAAGACAAATAAAAAATGGTACGTTTGCCATTGAGCTTTATTTTTGCAACAGCATTTTAATCAAAAAGAAAGAAAGAAAGAAATGCAGCAACATGGTGTGTGATTAAAATTCCATTGTTATGCCTAGTAAATCTATATCATAGAACAGACCAAAACTAAAATGTTGGTCGGAATATACTAAAATTGAGTTTGAGTCACTAGTATATAAAGTAACACATTATATAAACTGTGTAGAGGAAAAGATAGAAATATAACAGGAGTTATATCAGGTTTGAATTGGGAATGGTACTGGGTCTGCTTATAAAAATTTGACTAATACTGCATTTTTGTAATAATTGGCGACAAGTTTTGTAATGGGCAGACTTTTAGTCCATTCAATTGTAGACTAATTCTCCATGTAATTTAATATGTAATATCATTTTCATCCCAAAAATGACGTTCTACAACTGGATCTGTATGGGGGATCACAATCTGCATGTATTTATAGTAATATATATGTATGTCTTTATATGTAAATGCATATATTAGATATCAATAGTCATTGGAGACCTCAAAACATGCATGGACCAGCATGCATAGTGGCATAACGCACGACTTATTGCATATTATCTTCAAGTTTGCTATTTAGGATTTGCTAGTAACTGATTAAGCCTTTACTTTTTTAGGCCCCGTTTGGTTGGGGGGTTAAGCGGGGATAACTTTAGTTATCCCCGCTATTCCGCCAAACGGGGCGAAGTTTGGTCGGGATATTTTATCCCGGTCAAACTTTACTATTCTCGGTTATTCCGGAATAGCTGGGATAAAATATTCCACCCTTTTGGCGGAATAGCGCTATTCCCAGCTTAATTCCAAACTTAATTAAGATTCTAAATTTAGTTAAACATAAATTATATAGACATAATATATTTAATTAATAATAAAATAATAAAATATCCAAGCTAGATTTATAATAAAATATTATTTAATTAATGTTTTATATATTAGTTTATTTACTAATTAACTGGATGACTAATTAACTACTTAATTTTTTACTCTAATAAATATTTAATTAATTATTTGAGTAATTAATTCATTATTTTAATTAATTTGCTGATTAAATAATTAATTATTTAGTATACTTTAGTCAATAACTAATACTTATATTGATTAATTAATTAATATTTTGAGTAATTTAATTAATTTCTTGATTAATTATCTGACTATTATTAACTAATTTATTTATTAATTTATTAATATATTAAATTACTTGTGATTAATTAAATTATTAATTACTAATTAATATTAAGGGTTTTTTAGCAATATTCATAATTAATTAGTAGATTAAATAAGTTGAATTATTACTTAATTAATATTTTGTATTAATTAATTAGATATAATATCATTATTTTTTATTTATAACTACCCACTTTAATTCTTATTCCATCTTATCTAACCAAACGCTATTTTTCTTATTCCTAGGAATAACCCAATTTTCATCCAAACGCAAAATTGATTTAATCCCCGCTTATACCTCAATTTATACCTATCCCTGGAATAGTCACTTTTTGTTTATCTCCGAACCAAACGATACCTTAGAGTATATAAATTCTTTGGGGGAGAAGAGGGGGTTAAACTACTATACCAAATACAGGAAAAAGTGGATTGGGATTGTTGTTCCAGTCAGACCAGGTTATTCTAAGATAAGTTGGGACAACTATTCAAGCTCCCATTTTGAGGCTTGAGAGTATTGTTGCTTCTCACTTTATCCCACTTTTTTTTAATAATCACAGCTATTCCTCATAATTATAGTTGTAAAATCATTACAATAAATAATTCCTGTACTGCAAACCAAACATAATGTGACTTTTTCTTGGTTATCCTGGAATAAGTGGATACCGCAAGGATTAAAAAAATTTAAAAAAGAAAGTTCCCTGTTAAATTTCTTCCTGAACCAAACTCTGCCTAAAATAATCAGTTTTTTCTTGTGAACTTTTTCCTTCTTGAATTGTACAATTTCCCTGTTCTGATAATGAATATAGGCTTTATCAAACTTATTTACCATTGTGCTTTGATTGCAGAAGTAGTGATGATGAGGATGACTATAGTGCATGTCGCTGCGATTCAGAACCACAGAATTGCCAGACTTGTGATGACTATTATGGCCCAGTCGAGTATGATGACTATCAGTTAAATAAAGATCATCAAAATGAAGGAACGAATGATGCTAAAGATGCTTGCACAATCCATGACAGGACTGAACTCAATGCATCTTTAGGTGTCGATAAGATCAGAGAACATAGCCATGAAAATGGTGATGAATGCAATGCTTCTTCCTCTATATATAGCATGCAAGGCGCTGACGTGGAGCCCGTGGACTTTGAAAATAATAAATTAATTTGGCTCCCTCCTGAGCCTGAAGATGAAGAAGATGAGCGAGAAACCATTTTATTTGACGATGATGATGAGGATGCCACAGGAGAGTGGGGTTATCTGCGCTCGTCAAACAGCTTCCGAAGTGGAGAGTACAGAAGTAGAGATCGGTCAGCTGAGGAACATAAGAAGGCCATGAAGAATATTGTCGATGGGCATTTTAGGGCTTTGGTGGCACAACTTCTTCAGGCTGAGAATCTTCCTGTGGGTCAAGAAGATGGCAAGGAGAGTTGGCTGGACATAATTACGTCTCTGTCATGGGAGGCAGCTTCTCTTCTTAAGCCAGACACTAGCAAGGGTGGAGGAATGGATCCTGCTTTGTATGTGAAAGTTAAATGCCTTGCTTGTGGACGGCCCAGTGAAAGGTAAATCAGTTCATATGTATCACTGGTCTTGCTGTTGCTAAGATCTTATTGCGTGCATCTACTGAGACAATCCTGCGTTAATAGATATCTGAAAGGCCTAAAAACGTAATGCATGTTCGCATTCTTTTTATTTTTATTTCCTTTTTCTTAGATTCTATGAGGTTAAAGGGATTTAGAATGGCCTTCTTTGGTTTTGCAATTGTTTGCTGGCTTACTAATTTGGTAAGATTTTGTTTCACAAACTAATTTTTTTTCTTCTGTTTTTTAATTTAAAAAAAGAGATAATTTGCAAGCTTATTGTTGATAAAGACAAAACTGAAGAAAATTCATTCGTAGTTGTCTCACTCTAAAGAATATGAGGGAAAAGAAAAACAAGGAAAATATACAATGGTGAATCCACCTTATTTTTCCTTGCGGTGCCTGTGGGATGTCTCATAATCCTGTGTTCTTCTCTATATATATTATTAAGGTTGATAACTACTGCTGACAGAGCTGCTTTGCCCTTTCAGTTTTGTGGTGAAAGGAGTCGTTTGCAAGAAGAATGTTGCTCACCGTCGTATGACATCAAAGATTGTGAAACCACGCCTTCTTATTCTTGGTGGATCTCTTGAGTATCAACGTGTCTCAAACTTGCTTTCGAGTTTTGATACGTTGTTGCAGCAGGTGTGTTGGCCACTTTTTACATCAGAACCCTCGCATATATTTATAGTGGGTGTTGTGTCAAGATCTTAAAATTATGCATATTCATTCTTTTTCCCCTCTTCCTTCTATCCTGTGTAGGAAATGGAGTATTTGGTGATGGCTGTTGCAAAAATACATGCTCACCAACCCAATGTCCTTTTGGTGGAGAAAACAGTGTCTCGTTTTGCCCAAGATTTATTTCTTCAAAAAAATATTTCACTTGCTTTAAATGTCAAAAGACCACTTTTAGAGCGTATATCCCGATGTACTGGTGCTCAGATAATCCCGTCAATTGATCATCTGTCATCTCAAAAGATGGGGCATTGTGATTTATTTCATGTGGAGAAGTTTCTAGAAGAGCATGGGAGTGCTGGGGAAGGTGGCAAGAAATTGTTGAAGACTCTTATGTTTTTCGAAGGTTGTCCAAGGCCGTTGGGTTGTACAGTAAGTTCTTAGTTCTCAGATTTATACAGTTTAAAATATCTTTCATCTGGTTCTATTTTTTTTTATAAATTAATTAGAAATATTGGATTGTTTCACTGGAGGCTGAAAAGGAATAAGTAATTTCAACAGTCACCTTGCATGTCACACGGCTATGAAATCTGTTCCAATTTGTTGTAGAACCAATTATGTTTTGTTTTTCTTGGGGTTTAAATTTATGCATGAACCAACCTGTTAAGTGAGTTTTTTGAGGAGGTAATGCAATCCCTTAAGGATTAAATAGAGATATCTTAAGCTATATATGCCTCCAAATTATCTTGTCATGTATGCTTCTGCAAAATCTGAATTTTCTTATATGACCTTCAAAAGTGTAACTATTATTATGTAACCTTGTTCTTCGAAAAAAGTCCCTCTTCAAGATAACAACTTCCCCCTTTTGGATGACTACCCAATTTAAGATAATTTCTGAAAAATACTGTAGTTTCTAGGAATAAGTACAACAATTGAGATTTTGCAGGGCTATATGTGTGAGTAGATGATGTTGCATGGATACACACGCGAATGCCCCCATAAACATGATGCTTATTTTTTTCTTTCTGGTTTCCAGTAAATTACTAATACAGGAAATATATCTAAGTAATTGACAATCTTTCACAGATTTTGCTTAAAGGTGCTAGTGGTGATGAGCTGAAAAAAGTTAAACATGTTGTACAATATGGAGTGTTTGCGGCCTATCACCTAGCTCTGGAAACATCTTTTCTCGCGGATGAAGGTGCAACTCTCCCTGAACTTCCCTTGAAGGCACCTATAAATGTAGCGCTGCCTGAAAAACCACCTAAAGCTGACAGATCCATATCAGTAATACCCGGTTTCACGATGCCTTCTTCTAGTGGAACACTGCAATCTAATACGGTGCAACCACCAAGTGTGACTGATCCTAATATACTATCTGGTGACTCAACTGAAAATGATTATGCTATCTTTCAACAAGATAAGGCTTCTTTACATTCTCTATTTAACTCATCTGGCTATACACAGTCATGTACTAAGAAAGAGCAGAGTCAAGTGAATGTTGTTGGGGAACTTCCTGCTGAATGTAGAGTTGACGACCGATTGCCATCTAAGTGTTTGGAGAGCTTTGATTCCATGAACAAAGATGATGAATTGGCTCATAATTTTGGAGTGGATACCAAGTCAAAAGATCCACCGCCATCTGATTTGAGGACTTTACCGCAAGATAATGGCGCAAGGGATGTGGAAGCATTTTCCAAAGAGGATGTACCCCCTTCTCCTTCTGACCATCCAAGCATTTTGGTTTCCTTGTCTTCCCGTTGTGTGTGGAAAGGGACAGTGTGTGAGCATGCGCATCTCTTTCGGATCAAGTATTATGGTAGCTTTGATAAACCTTTAGGGAGGTTCCTGCGGGACCATCTGTTTGACCAGGTTAGTCTTCTACAAAGTTCTGCATTTGTATATACCATGAACTTGTGATTTGCAACTTGGTGGCCTTCACACACACACACATACCCCTAAAAATGCAAATTCGTACAAACATACCCTTACATAAGTTGGGGAATCGTCCAACTCATGGGGTAAGTTTGTATTGTGTTAGATGATATTTTCGAAGTGTATGAGTGTATATATGAAGGAAAAATTATTTGAATGGCATATACAAAATTACGAAATGTGATAGGGATCTGCATTAAAATTATAATTTTTAGGGAAATAGTTACTTATAACTGTTCCTTTTTGTAGAGTTATAGATGTCGTTCCTGTGACATGCCATCAGAAGCTCATGTTCACTGTTATACTCATCGCCAAGGCAGTCTTACAATATCAGTTAGGAGGCTTCCGGATTCTCCTTTGCCTGGAGAAAGAGATGGCAAAATATGGATGTGGCACAGGTGCTTAAAGTGTCCTAGGGTTAATGGATTCCCTCCTGCGACTAGAAGAGTTGTGATGTCTGATGCTGCATGGGGTTTGTCTTTTGGTAAATTTCTAGAGCTCAGCTTTTCGAATCATGCTGCTGCTAGTAGAGTAGCTAGTTGTGGTCATTCTCTTCACAGGGACTGCCTCCGCTTTTACGGGTATTTCTCCCTTACTTCACTTATCTAAAGTGCCTGTTTGGCCTGGCTTGAACAATTTTTTTAGAAAATAGAAGCTTCCGGAAATCAGATCTTTGGCTAACAAGCAAATTTGGAGTTCTGCTGGGAAGCTATTTTGGCCTTGGAACTTGGAAGTACCAGCTCTGACTTGTATTGCTCGGAGAAGTTGTTGAGTAGCTTTTAGTGAAAAACTGGTAGCGCTTCTTCAAACAACTCTAATCGAACAACAGTTCTACTGAAGCTCCAACCAGGCCAAACAAGCACTAAACTACCATTTAGCTAGTAGTTAGCTTCTGTTTGTTTTGCTGACTTTTACTGTTTTTTGGGGTAGGTTTGGAAGGATGGTTGCTTGCTTCCGATATGCCTCTATCAATGTTCATTCTGTTTATTTGCCACCTCCGAAACTTGATTTTAATTATCGGCATCAAGAGTGGGTAGAAAAAGAAGCAAATGAGGTCCGTCAAATATTCAAGCATCCCTTCCTGCAAAGATGTTTAAGTTCCTTGCTAGATCTTCTTTTCATATTGATTCAATACTGCAGGTTGAAAAATCCACTGAACTTCTCTTCAATGAGGTTCTTACTTTACTTGCAAAACTTAAGGAGAAAAGGCAAAGTACTGGGTCTCTTGATGGCAATGTGAAAATCCTGGAATCAAGAAAAAACATTATTGAACTAGAAGGAATGCTGCAAGTGGAGAAGGCAGAGTTTGAGGTATACTTTTTATCCTATGTTTTCTGGTAAATTACACCATTGTTCACTTTAGATATCAGGGTTGTATGTTGGTCAATGAACTTCACTTTCTTGCAATTGATGCACTGAACTTTACTTCCGTTTCAACCGGATCCTGTTGTTGAGCTCTGTTTAATTTCATACTAAAGGAGACACAAATGACATGTCATCTCTAGCCTATTGTGAATCAGTTACATTCGTCAGCCCTCCAGTTGCTAAATTAAAGAGAAGTTGACAGGGGACCCAAATAAAACAGAATGCAAAATCACATCAATTGCAGCAAATTGGGGTTCTGTGATATAAGTGAAATTCTGTGATATTTGCGACCAATGGTGTTATCCCCTGTTTTTACTAATAACTTTTGCAGTAACCATACTGAGTGAAATGTGTAACAATTTTCAGGAATCATTACAGAAATTAAGGAAAAAGGAGACAAAAAAGGGACAACCTTCCATCGATATTCTTGAGGTTAACAAAGTAAGAAGGCAGTTACTCGCCCTGTCATATGTATGGGATCAGCGATTAATTATTGCTTCCTCTTCATATGGTGGCTCTTTCGAAGTGCTTAGTGCTTTCCCTGCCAAAAACAATGAGAAGCTTGGATCCACTGAGAAGGTAGCGAATTCAAATATCTCCATCAGGTCAGATTCAAAGGCCGATGAATTACTTAATGGAATCCTAAATTCATCTGAAGAAGGTAAAGAGGCAGTAAACCATCCTAACCAGCGTAACATAAATCCGCCAAAGAAAGAGTCGGAAAATGTTGTCACTGATGGGAAAAGCTCGAATATGCATCAGGTTAAGAGTGCTAGTGTAAATAATCAGCTTGGTACTCAGGAATCTGGTGGCGGTGTTCGAAGAGTTCTCTCTGATGGGCAGTTCCCAATTGCAATAGACCTTTCAGATACTTTGGATGCTAAGTGGAGAGGTGAAAATGGCCCTTCAAAGTCGTTAGTTTCTGTAGAATCAGAGAATATGGAGGAAAATCGAGTAATTGAGATCCCCCACTTGGCATATGCATTGCCTGCAAGGTTAGGAGACACTGTGGAGGACTTATCGAGCTGGATGAAAATGCCATTTTCATTGTTTTATAAGTCTCTGAACAAAAATTCGGGAAGTGCCCCAAGATTTGATGCCTTGAGTGAGTACAGTCCTGTCTATATTTCTTTGTTCCGGGAGTTAGCACGCCAATGTGGGGCGAGATTTTTCCTTCCTATTGGAATAAATGATACGGTCATCCCAATTTTTGATGATGAACCGACCAGCATCATATCTTATGCGCTCGTTTCTCCTGATTATCACTCTCATTTGTCTGACGAGGGGAAGAAGAAAAAAGATTGGATGGATTTACCAATTCCATTACCAACTTATGATTTGGGTTTTCACTATTTTCAATTACTTGATGATATTTCTTTAGAAAGCTTTAGGAGTTTGGGTTCGAGTGATGATAGCATTTCATCTTTTTCTGGAAGCAAAAGTTCCATCACTTTGGACCCCCTTACATCTATGAAAGCGCTGCATGTTAGGGTTTCTTTTCAAGATGATGGGCCACTTGGAAAGGTGAAATATACCGTGACCTGCTATTATGCAAAATGCTTTGAGGCTCTGAGGAAGGCTTGCTGCCCATCCGAGCTTGATTTTGTAAGGTCTCTTAGTCGATGTAAAAAGTGGGGAGCGCAGGGGGGAAAGAGTAATGTTTTCTTTGCGAAATCGTTGGACGACAGATTTGTTATAAAGCAGGTCACTAAGACAGAACTTGAATCGTTTATCAAGTTTGCACCAGAGTATTTTAAGTATTTGTCGGAGTCGATAAGCACAGGATGCCCAACGTGCTTGGCAAAGATTTTGGGGATCTACCAGGTATTATATTTGTTGAGCATTTTTTTTGTTGTTGTTATTTTATTGGTTTAATTACTAGCAACTCCATGTTATTTCTTGGACCTTTTGGTTACTTGCTGCAATTTGTGGTGCAGGTTACAACTAAACACCTGAAGGGTGGAAAAGAATCAAGAATGGACGTTCTAGTTATGGAAAACCTCTTATTTGGGCGAAATGTGACAAGACTTTATGACCTTAAAGGATCCTCAAGATCACGGTACAATCCAGATTCCAGTGGTAACAACAAAGTTCTTCTTGATCAGAACTTGATCGAGGCAATGCCAACTTCTCCGATTTTTGTCGGCAACAAAGCAAAACGGCTCCTTGAAAGAGCTGTTTGGAATGATACTGCTTTTCTAGCGGTGAGTAGAAAAACTGGCACCGGTTTCTCTATGTGATTTACCTAAGTATGAATTCTTGGATATTTTTACTTGTTTACAATAATATTTTTAACATTGCTATATTCATAGTTGACGAAAGACTTGGCCTTCACCTCTCACATTTGAAGATTGCTGAAGGACACAAAGTTATAGATAAAGATCTTGACAAAACATTAATAAATTTTAATGTCATGTTTTATAGCAGAATTGACAAACCTGTCAAAGATAATTAAGACCATGTTTTTTAGGGGATACATGTCATATCTTATCTTGGTGTAGTTCCTAGTTGATACTTTGCTATATATCAGCACGGAAAGATGATTAAATTCTAGATAACTTCCCACTCGCATTTTTGCAGTGCAGATTCTTCTTGCAAATAAAGGTATGAAACAGTTTTAGCCATTAGTGTCAGAGAGAGAGAAATTAATTTTAGAATAGCCAATAATATTTGGCTGCTAAAAGAAATGAAAAACTGATGATGTTAGGAAGCGGGAGGTTCTCTGTAATGAACTAAAATTCTGTCTCAAAACTTAAAATCCTACATTGAGTCGTACGGTTGGTATTGGGCCCTTCAATGAGAAGTTTTTTTTTTTTATTTAATTTTTTCACTTAATGAAGGGATTTTTTGTTCATTTTATCTTCCTCTTTTTAATATTGATGCAGTCGATCGATGTAATGGATTATTCTTTACTGGTGGGTGTCGATGAGGAGAAGCACGAACTGGTCCTCGGAATAATCGATTTCATGAGGCAGTATACATGGGACAAGCACTTGGAGACATGGGTAAAAGCTGCAGGTATCCTCGGCGGACCCAAAAACGCTTCGCCCACCGTCATTTCCCCGAAGCAGTACAAAAAGCGCTTCAGGAAAGCAATGTCTGCATACTTTCTCGTGGTTCCCGAACAATGGCCGCCTCTGACCATGGCTTCGAGCAATTCGCAGTCCGACCTCTGCCAAGATAATCCACAAGGCACCTCTCAAGAATCCTAAGATATCGTTTTCTGTGTATATTTTTGGGTATATAAAATGAGATGGCCCTCATTATTTGTTGGGTTTCTTTGTTTCTTTTTGTTCTCTTCTTTTTACCTTTCATATAGTATTGTAGACTATCAGTCTTTTTATTTATATTTATGAATTTTTTGTTTAAACGTCACAACATGGTTATTAGACGCCATTAGTTTTTCCATGTAGGAGAGCTTCTGATGAGCTCATGGTGAGGATGTGCAAATCTATATAATAATTCCTGTAAATGTTACGACAAACATTATATTGAAGTAATGAAGTCTTATTTTGTGTATTTTGGCTCTTTAGTCAGCTTTTTGTTCATTGAGCGTTTATTCCAATTTTTGTTATATGCATCTGTTTTGCCGTTACATTTTGTGATATTTGTTTTAGGTGAGTTTGTTTATTTCACCTGTGGCCATTTATTGCCGATTTGTGCTGAATAAAAATGAGGTATGCTCCAACGGTGCGTGTTTGGTTTCAGAACAAATAAAGTAATACAAATTTTAAAGCAAATTATTCTGCCTATTTATAAAGTTTTACTTGAAATGGCTTATTCCAAGTGTAAAATAAACCTTAGGGGCCCGTTTGGTCTGGCCGTTGGAAAAATAATTTCTGCAGAATTAGTTTTAAGTTGGAGAATTAATTTTGGTTAAAAATTATATAGTATTTGGCTAAGTCTAAATAAAAAATAATTTTTCTGAAGAAATTTTGTGAAGCTCGTAAATTTTTTTTTTCTCTTTGCAAATAATAAATGTTTTAATTAAATATTATTTTAAAATAATTCAAAATTGAAATGGAAATTGAAATTTAAAATTTAAAATTAAAATTTAAAAATCTAAATTGAATTTAAAATATATTTGAATTTAAAATCTAATTTTAAATTTCAAAATTTGACATTTGATCTTTTGAATTTAAAATTTAAAATTTAAAATTTAAAATCTAAATTCTAAAAATTTAACAGTTCTAAATTTTTAAAATTTTAAATTTAGAATTTAAAATCTAAAATTTCAAATCTAAAATTTAAATTTTAAATTTAACATTTAAAGTTTTTAATTTTGAAATTTAAAATCTAAATTTAAATCTTGAATTTTAAAATTTAAATTTTTCAAATTTGATATTTGAAAATTAAAACTTAAAATTTTAAATGTTAAATTTCAAATTTTAAATTTGAATTTAAAATCTTTATTTGAATCTTGAAATTTAAAATTTAAAATTTTAAATAGAAAATTTAAAATTTGATATATAAAATTTGAAAATTAAAACTTAAAATTTTAAAATTTAAAATTTAAATTTCAAAATTGAAATGTTATCTTAAATTTTATATTTTAAATTTAAGATCTAAATTTAAAGTTTTAAATTTTGAAATTTAAAATTTAAAGCTTAAAATATGAAACTTATTATTTAAAATTTAAATTTCAATTTTTTAAATTTAAAATTTTAAAATTTTAAACTTTTAATTTTAAATTTTAAATTTTAAATTTGAACTTAAATTGAAAATTTTAGTCCAAAATTAAAAATAAAATATGAAGCTTGAGTCCAAAATCAGGATCAGATTAGGTCTTAACTATTTCTGATTTTAGATATCTAAAATAATAAAACTAATTCTAAAAACCAGAATCAGATTTTGAAATAGAGATTACGAAACAAATTATTTTTAAAAATAATCTTACTCATTTTTATAATTTTAAAAATAGTCTTTATTAAGATTTTATTGTAAGAGTAGGCCTCAGATCAGCAGTCGTGGGTAAATTCTTCATACGCGGTGAATGGTTCACCGCATACAGAAACGCAGTGAACCATTCACCACGTTTGTGGGCCTATATCACTTCCGTAGAAAGTGGCGAAAAGTCAAGAACGCGGTAAATGGTTCACCGCATAGTGCAGTGAATCATTTACCGCTTATAAAAATGGTGAATGGTTTACCGTCTATAAAAGTGGTTAACCATTCACTGCATTCAAATGCGGTAAATGGTTCACAGCTTCATTTCCTATACCCTAAGCCACGCCCGATCCCTTCCCCTTTCTCCCTCACTCCTCTCCTCGAGCTCTTTCTCTGTCTCTCTCTAAGCCGCCAGGAACGCCGATGCCGCAATCGCCGAAGTCGGCGCCGAAGCCGCCACTGCTGCCACCACCGATAAGGCCGCCGCCGCGCCCTCTCTCCTCAGTATTGCATCCACATTGTCCTCATTAGGTTATAAGTGAGAAATTTGAAAAAAGTGGTTGTAATTTTTAAAGTAGAGTTGATTGTTTGTAGAATTGATTAGTTGTTATGTTCTCTCAATATAACTTGGTTGCATTTTGCCTATGTTTGGTAGCATGCGCACTTTAGATCACATTTTAAACCCTATTTGCATAACTGTATATTGAAAATTGAAAAAAATGAGTGTAGTAAACACATGTATACTGAAAATTGATAAATTATATTGAAAATTAATAAATTTCTAAAAAAACTTATACCATAGTTTTATCAAAATATTATAATTTATTATTTTCTGTGTAGTAAACACATGTTATTTGCAAATTGATATTGTAAATTGGTCAAATATTGCTATGACTACGTTAATTTACAAATATTATACTTTTTTAAAAGTTAGGATGACGCGTAGTAATGTGGCTATTGTTGTTCATTGGAAGTAGAGTTGATTGTTCATTGTTGTTCATTGGAAGTAGTTTTTGAAGCAGAATTAATTGTTTGTAGAATTGATTGGTTGTTATGTTCTCTCAATATAACTTGGTTGCATTTTGCCTATGTTTGGTAGCATGCGCACTTTAGGCCACATTTTAAACCCTATTTGCGTCATTGTATATTGAAAATTGAAAAATGAGTGTAGTAAACACATGTATACTGAAAATTGATAAATTTATATTGAAAATTGATAAATTTCTAAGCAAACTTATACCATAATTTTATCAAAATATTATAATTTATTATTTTCTGGTGTAGTAAACACATGTTATTTGCAAATTGATAATGCAAATTGGTCAAATATTGCTATGACTATGTTAATTTATAAATATTATACTTTTGTAAAAGTTAGGATGGCGGTTAATAATGTGGCTATTGTTGTTCATTGGAATGGAGAACTAGTTGTGCAAGATAGCAATCCACAGTATGGTGGCGGTCGTAAGATTAAGTGGTATTCCAGTGGATATTACATTTACAGAATTGGAGAGAAAAATATATAGATTGATCGATATCCCAAGATATGAGTATCGTCTAATTATCAAAATCCGATATCCGACTGGGGTCAATCAATTCGATGTGGTTGAAGTTACGGACGATGACTCATTGTGTGATGCGATGGCGTTGTCGGGGAACTGTGCGTGTTTGATAATCTTTGTTGAAAAATAGATGGTTGTATCTCAGGGGTATTATTTAAGAATGTTAAATAGTGACTTAAATGTGGATGTATTATCCCCTGGTTCCAAAAGAGAACCTTTTCATGCTGACATTGGAGGGGGAGCAAATGCACCTAGGTTAGTATTGCAAAATATGGCTTTTGCATAATTATTTTAATATAACAAATGTTTAGGTTGCCTTCTCCCATCAATTGTAGGGAGTACGAAGTTCCGAATGTAGATGTTGGTGGTTCTCTTCCCCTCCCACGTACCATTCATCATGTCATGGCATCTAGTTCCCATGCCCCACTGGGTGGACAGTAAGGCGTCTCATGTGAAGAAGGGTTAGAATATGCTATAATTAATTTAATCAGTACACCGTTTTATTTCATTAGAAAATGATTAATTACGAAATAATTACAGATTTCATACTTCTCATGATGTGCATGACTTTGGATCCTATCCATTGGGAACGGAGAATGATGGGATAGAAAAATCAGGCGGAAGCGCAACAGGAAGTAGCTGAAGACGGTTACGCTACTGATCAGGAGGGTGTTGAACATGAACCTCCGAATTTGGCCTTAAATGAGAATATCGTGGCGGAAGGTCACCATTGTGATACGGATCATGATGGCGGACTGGGGGTCCTCGCAGATATCATATATACTGAGGTTAATGATCCAATCGCCAATAATGAATATGTTGATGATCCAAATGAAGGTGCATAGTTCATAGATCATCCAGAGCAGTTTGTAGAGGATGACGATTGGAAAGACCAGTATGTGGTCGATAACGGTGAATTTGATCGTCCGCAGATTGAACAGAGCCCTCCTAGCATTGATGGCTCATGGGTTGGTCGGGTATTTCGTGATAAATCAAGTTTATTGCACACTCTTGGGGAATGGCATATTGCTCACAACGTGCAAATGAAAGTAATAAAGTCGACGACAAAGACTTATACAGTTAAATGCATGGTAGATTCTTCTCTTTGGAGATTACATACTTCGGTGTCAAAGGATGTGAGTTATTTTAGAGTTAAAACATATGCCGGGCAACATACATGTTTAGTTCCGGTGCTTAACACTGCACATCGAAACTGTACTTTATCTCTTATATGTCGACATATTCTCCCATCATTGAGGGTAAAGCTTACTTTGACGCCGGCGAAAATAAAAGAAAAGGTGCGTACTGAATTGCATGTAAACATACCTTATTCGAAGGCGTGGCAGGCTAGAAGTAAAGTACTACAGATCATTTATAGTGGTTGGGAGGAATCATACACCGATCTTGGTCGTTTTCTATCTGTACTACAGCGCGTGAATCCTGGGACTCAATGGCGTCTTGATCCTAAAATTCTGCCAAATGGCGTTAGGCAGTTTGGACGAGTATTTTGGGCATTCGAGCCGTCAATTAATGGGTTTTCTTATTGTCGACCATTGTTGAGCATTGATGGAACTCATATGTATGAAAAATATCAAGGGCATGCATTGATTGCGACGGGTGTAGATGCCAATAATGGGTTATATCCGTTGGCGTTTGCTATTTGTAAGGGAGAGAATGATAATGGGTTATATCCGTTGGCGTTTGCTATTTGTAAGGGAGAGAATGCGGCTAGTTGGCGTTGATTTTTACGACATTTAAAGGTCTTGATGACACGTGATCGATCTATTTATTTTATTTCAGACCGTTTTCCTGGGTTAAAGGAGATTGTTGCGGAGGAGTTTCCGAGAAGCGAGGGATATGCTCACCGTTGGTGCCTCTGCCGTATGAAGGCTAACATGAAAAAAGTCGATTTCAAAAATAAAAATGTGCTCAATAAATTTTATACGGGCATAGGATGTGCTGCAACTGCAAGCGAGAGCATAAGGATCAGTTGAAAGAAATGGATCCGGCAGCATGGCTTTGGGTGCACGAGCTCCAAGGGGAAAGGGAATATTGGGCGAGAGAATGCGATGGAGGCCGGCGTTTCGGGAAAATGACGACAAATCGGTCGGAGAGTTTAAATGGAGTGCTTAAAGGTGTACGTGGTTTGCCTATCACGGTATTTGTGGCCGCTACATTTTATAAGGTGAACAACTATTTTGTAAAGCGTCGTGATAAAGGCGAGACATACTTTACAGTGTTGGCACCAAAACAGGAGGCGCTAGTTAGGAGTTGTATGATAATCGCAAGAGGACACTGTGTGCATCGCTTCGGAGTAAACGAGTTTCAAATTAATACCAGAAATGATCAATTTGAGGTGGTTCTTGATGGGAGAAGCTCGACTTGTTCATGCCATGAGTTTGAGCTCACTAGGTTACCATGCTCACTTCTTCTAGCTGTATGCAATAATGGTCAAATGAACATTGACTACTATAGTCTATGTTCTGAATGGTATACATGTAAGTATTACCGTGGTGCTTACGTCCCGCAATTTCACCATGTTCCAGAAAAAAGAAGCTGGCCACTCCCTCAGGGACCACCGCGTGGCACCCCACCTATCAGGAGAAAGAAAGGCCGTCCGAGATCAACTCGTATTCGAAACGCCATGGACGAGAGAGAAAGAATGCGAAAAACTATGTGTACTATCCGTAAACAATAGAGACATTATAGGACTACATGTCCAAGTAATCAAGATCGAACAAATGAAGGCCGTAGACATAGAGCTTTAGGTTGTCTACTTATGTTTGACTATCTACAGTATTTCTATTTTTAGATTTATCTTTTAATGTTCAAATTAATGGTCACTAATTTGTATACTTTATTTGGCAGATGGACGATCACGAGGATCCCGGACCAGTTGATCCATCAGTTCTATCAGACCAGGCTAGGCATCGTTCGAGCTTCGTGCGAGCAGAGGTCTGTTTAAGTTATGCATGTACAATTAAGTTCGTAATTTAATACTTAATTATATACTAATTTATAAAGTGAATAAACTTTATAGGGGTATGCACCAGTTCAGTTTACGGAGTATGGCCGTAAACTGAACACATGGACGGTCGAGTATCCGGAAGTGATAGACCACTTACGTCATGCTGGATTTTTCTATGTCTCCCGGCTCAGACGAGTACAGCTTGATCAGGCTCTGTTAGAGGCGTTGACGGAGCGATGGAGGCGCGAGACGCAGACATTCAACCTATGTCACGGAGAGATGACGGTTACGCTACGTGACGTGGCCGTTATAGCTGGACCTCGAGTCTCCAGGGACCCTGTTAGGGGACGTGCTTTGTTTGATTGGCTACATACGTGTGAGGTCCTTCTTGGGATACAGCCAAATGATGTCATCGTCGGTCAGATCTGCTTAGAGTGGTTGTTTCAGCATTTCCATCATGTACCTTTGGATGCTCCATTGGCCATGGTTGCAGCAGCTGTACGAGCGTACATTTTATTTCAAATTGGATGCAGTTTATTTTCGAACCCCACCGAATATGGAGTTCACCTCAAGTGGTTATCGCTACTTGAGGACTTCGACTTCTGTGGAGGTCTAGCTTGGGGCGCAGCTACCTTGGCCCATCTTTATCGGGCATTAGGGGATACCTCCATGAAGGAAAAGGCCGAGTGTTGTATTTTTGGTACACTATTACAGGTAAAATCACTAATTTAGTAGTTATCGCGATGTTAACTTAGTTTATTTTACTAGCTTTTTAGTTAACTATTTTTTATTTTTAGATCTGGGCGTGGGACCATATACACATTGGACGTTCCGATAGAGTTGGAGCTCCACCGGATCATTGTCCATTGGGTTGTCGGTATGCTATGTATTTAAATATAATATGACATTTGTACAAAAACTTATTTTATCGATATATTATAAAATAATAAAATATATTACTGATCAATTCTTGTAGGTGGAACACGGGATTGAGATTTTGTGGAAATGTTCGGGCAACTGACATTGAGTTTTACCGTGATGAGCTGGATCAACAGAGAGAGTCGCAGGTACGTACAGATTTCTTGAATTAAATACACGCACATACATTTTAAAATTTTACATTCATTCTATTTTATACACTTGTACAGATTACATGGATGCTTTACACAGAGGATGTTTCGAATGGACTTCCTTCCTTTTGTCTCGAGGGCTTTGTAGTCTGGCGTTCGAGGACTTGCTTGATATGCTACCATATAGTGGAGCTACATGTATCTGATAGATTTCTGCACCAGTTTGGATTACTGCAGCATATACCAGAGCCCGTAGAGGCTGTACAGAGAATCACATCGCAGGGTAGGTCAGGCAAGGACTGGGCAGCTTTTCATGCTCCGTATATTCAGCGGTGCGCAGATCGTCTGGAGCATATTGCAGAGCGGAGTCCTTTCGTGGATCCAGATCCAGTACGAGCCACCTCTTTGTACATGCAGTGGTAGTGGAGAATCACAATGAGGTGGATTTCTCGTCCTGTACAGCGGCCTCCACCCTCTTTTCTGCCACGCCAGCATGTCGAGCGAACATTGGTAAGATAATTTTATTTTATCATTTATTTTAATATAAGGATATCCATTATATATAAATATATATTTTTATACAGATGGATGCTATGCGGCATACTGTTAGGAGTATCGAACATTTGATGGATGATCCTCCGGAGGCATCTAGAATGATGGATGCTCTAACACATGTGAGGTGGGACCTCGAGACTGTGTTAGAGAGCCTTTCGACATTACCAGTGACAGGGCTTCCAGATATTCCTTCTCCAACTTTTGATGATCACGGTGATATTCCCTCCACCTCCATGCCTGCACATGATTTTCCTTCGACATCCGACTCGATTTATCCATCTGACGTCCCCTCGACATCGGAAGTGCAGTTTGATATCCCGTCGGCATCTATCCCTCCATTTGATATTCCATCTACGTCAGAGGTATCCTATTTAGATATTCTATTCACGCATATCCCTCCCTCCGACGTTCCATCCACATCGGAGGTTCGTCGCGATGATATTGTATATCGACATAGGCGATAGCGACAGGATCATATTGCTACCGGCCTATAGTTGAGTCGCAGGAGAGGATGGAGCCGATTGTCTAGGGCACCGCCATCGAGCATATTGATCAGATGCATGGCATTGAGCCCGTGCATCCTGAGATGGAGCATGATATGCATATTGGAGAACGGGGTCGAGGACACAGACGTGGACGTGGACGTGGCAGGGGACGAGGGCGAGGGCATGAGAGGGGCATGAAGAGGACTTGATTTTCTTAGAATTTTTTGGATTCTCATATATATTTGATGTTTCTGATCTTTTGTATATGGATTTTTTATAGTATTATCTAAATTTATTCATATTGAAGTGTGTTGATATTGGTATAGTTTACTTTATATACTTAAACTGTGGTTGAAGTTGGTAGGGATGAATTTATGTACTCATTCTTGTGATTGAATTGCTTGAAAAAATTATTACTTTGTAAAATGTAAAAATTTGCAACTTACTGGTGCTGTCTGGAGAATAAATAGATTAAATGCAGTGAACCATTCACCATATATAAATGCGTTAAACGATTTACCGCCTTTAAAGCGGTAAACGATCCACCGCCTTTAGATGCGGTGATTGGTTCACCGCTGTTAGCTATTTATCGCTTAAGTAGAAAGTGGTATTACATGGCGGTGAACCATTCACCGCCTTCTTGGGCTTTTTAAAACTTTATGAATGCGGTGAACCATGTACCGCTTTCACATGAAAGCGATACATGGTTCACCGCATTTATTTGTTTCCGCCAGCTCACTGCCTATGCGGCAACTCCGAGTCTATTTTTACAAATATTAGTTTCACAGGTCTACCAAACGCTCTATTGGTAGAAAAGTCACTACTGATTCGAAAATCATTTTTCAGAAGCCAGGTCAAACGCCCATTTATTCCAAGTACCTATATCACCTGTCGTCTCATGCTTTTTGACTATTCCATCCTGTGGATTGTTGGTGGACCCGCCTCATGAATTAGATGCTGCTAACTTGTCTGCTAATAATTCTCCTAATATCTGCACACTGCAACATATGGAAGACCGTGGCCAGCTATGTCATATGTGGATCGCTGGTGCTAATCCATTACATATAATGAGTCCTCTGTTGGAGGTGAGGTGATGTGGAGCCTTCACATTCATTTGGAATTTGCGGGGACTATTTTTTGGATAAATTACACAAATAGTTTCTATTTTTTTAAAAAATTTTAAAATTGGGTTCCTTATCTATTCTTTGTCAATTGAGTTTGTGATCTATAAAATTATTTTTAATTGGGGTTTCCACTGTTGATCTTATGTTATAATTGATGGAAGTCGACATGTTGGTGCTGACGTGGCGCTGGGTTGGCATAATTTTTTAGGTTAGTAGAATAATTGGTTCCCAATCTTTTTCAAATTTTCAATTGGATCCTTAATTTTAATTACTAACAGCTCTTATATTTTTCTTACATTTTCTTACTTCTATTTTTTCAACAACTTTGCTTTATTTTTTTTTAGGGTCAATTGCTTATATACCCCTGAAAAGTTTCCAACTTTTTGATTTACCTCTCTTAGAAGGCTAATATTAAAAATACACTTTTTACGTTCCAACCTATTTCAAATATACCCCTAGAGTTAAATTCTGTTAATGAACTATTAGCAATAGTTGTTATCTCTGTGAAATTACTATTTTGCCTTTTCAAATATACCTTCTACCATCACCGACTTTTCTTATTTGCCCTTTAAGTTAGGGGCACAAGAAGTATTTTGATTTTTGGTCTTTTCAAATATACCCTTCCACCATCACCAATATTTCTTATTTGCCCTTAAGTTAAGAGCAAAAGACGCATTTTATTTTTTTTAACTCTGGTAAATATTAAACTCACGTTTAACCCAACTTAACTTAACGGCTGGTAACTGCAGGGATATTTTTGAATAACGGAGAAACATATAAGGGGTATATTGGAAAGAAAAAAGTAGTTTTAAATGAGATATTTCCAAAGTTTTGAGGAATATATAGGTAATTATCCTTTTTTTTAATTTTATTATTTTATTATTTTTTATATTTATAGTCCTATAAAATTATCTAATATTTAATGAGACCTAACCAAATTTTCTTCATATATATATAATTTTCGAGTCCGGCTGCGATGCTTCTAATAGCACTAAGCACTTGGTGCTACCAAGTTTTCCACCATTAGATTTATCTCTTTGACCATTTTCATCCATTAGATCATATTATTCAACCAACCACCCACTCAATCCTAGGGGCCCACTATCATCCTATCCGTAAATCTCTTCATCTAAGGACCGAAAACCTAATAGCACCAATGACTTAGTACTATTAGAAACATTTCATCTTATTCTATAGTTTTCTTCATACATATATAGTTCTCTCTCTCTCCTTAGGGGTTAGTGGGGGTTGGTGGAATTATGAGTCCATCCTATTAAATATTCTTTGCACAGTGTATATGTGTACGTACACCACATGCTTAAAATCATTTAACAGAAATTTTAAAATTAATTATTAAATATAATTTAAATTAATTAGACTTTGTAGATTAGATGTATTTAATTAAGTTTTGATATTAAAACATTAGTCATCTAATATAAATTACGGTGTATGAAGTATTAATATGCACCAAATACATGTAACAATTTCTTCTTTCTCCAATCAATTTTGATAAGATAAAGACACCCTTTTCTATTCTTCAATTTGAAATAAGCCCTCCAACTTTAAATTTTTAGTTAAAAATTTATTTATAGAATAGTTATAAAAACTATTAAGTTTAATTGAATTTTTATATAAAGTTTTTACAATAATTTAACTCTACAAATATTAAAAGTTTTTAGAATAATTTAACTCTACAAATATTAAAAAGTCAGAAAATATTAATAAAAAAGTTATTTTTAATAATGTATATCAGACTATTTTATAGATTTTTTTTTTTTAAAAAAATCTTTAGCTATAATTTTGTCAATCTTAAAATTTTAATAAATTATACATTTTAATTGATTGAAATACTACCTACCCGTCGCGAAGCGCAGGCGCTACACTAGTTATTATGAAGGTTTGAGCTATGCCATATGTTGATTGTTGGTACTCATTATTATTTTGATAGTCTGAGTTATGTCTTATATGGATCGTTGGTACTGATGATTATTCTGAAAGTTTGAGTTGATAAGAAAAGAGTAACTATTTCAATTAGGGCATGTTTGGTTCATTTATTTTAGACTATGGAATTGAAATGGAATTCATTGATTTCGATAGTTGTTGTTTGTTTTACAAGAATCAAATTTCAATTCCTATTCCACAGTGGAATGAAAAAATGGTCAAATCTATTTATGGCCCAATCCGAATTTGGATATCAGAATGATCCATTCCAAAGTAAATTACTCAAAATTCTCTCTCACAAACATCTTTCCCCTCCTCTTCCCTCGTCCCCTCCTCTCTCTTAATCAGAATCCTCTCTAAAAATCCTAAATTTTTATTACGATTTTTATTCCAATAATGAGCCAAATGTTTTTGGATGATTCGTTATTCTTTTTTTCAGTCCAAAGCAATCCAATCCAATTTTATTTTTTATTTTTATTCCAATCATGAACCAAACATGTCCTTAAAGTATATATATAGACAACTTATGAATTTTTATTGTGACTCGGGTCACCTCGGTCTCTAGTATGTGAGTAGGATGTTGAGCTATCTTTCAACATATCATTCGTAATTCTTGATGCAATTCAAGTATAGGGCTTGAAAACAAAAAATAGAGCTATTATCTTCTCTTTCTAGCTAATTTCTTCTTTAGATGGCCGTTATTTGATTTGTATGGGCAAGTATCTGTTTTGTATAGAAATACTTGTACGATAAAAGGCAAAAACTGTGATATAGGATGAAAAGAAATTATAATGTTCACATAAATATTATTTTTTTAAATAGCTGTTTCCAAACGTATTTTATATTGGACGACAGTAATTACTGTTTTTTACAAACTGAATAAGCCCGACATGAAAATGATATAGTTTATTAGATTCTATAACTAAATTTAAGCTTAATTATTCTCCAATATTAGTTTAATGTAATAGTAAAGTAATTATCATGAAAGTTGGAATCGTATATTCTTTTATGTTATGATGCTCTCTCACCTTTCCGTATGTAAGATTTATTAAATTATTTAAAATATTGATAAGATTAATTCTACACAAAATGCTGTATATAGTGAGTTCGGCTACGGCGCTTTTAAAAGTATAAAGCACTTGGTGTTTGTAAATTTTCTGCCGTTAGATCTACCCCTTTGATCATTTCCACTCGTTAGATTATACTATTCAATCAACCACCCACTCAACCCTAAGGCACTACTATCATCTTAGCCGCACATTCCTTAATTCAAGGGCCGAAAACCTACAAGCACTAATGACTTGATACTTTTAAAAGCATAGGAGCCCAATTCGTATATAGTATACTAATAGAATAAATATGCTTCTAGAATATGTATACAGAGATGGGCTACAATGCTTCTAAGTCCATTTTATAAATGTAGTGTGCAGATAGGATCTAACGTGTAAAAAGTTAAAAATATTAAAGAGTTGTGTCTTAAGAAAAACATAACTTAAGCTATAAACAAATTTCTTTATGCGTGCGCATTTACTTATATTTTTTTCTATTTTCTCCAATTAAATAATACTAGAAACTCAATCAAATCTCACCATGTTGGTCAATCTATATATATAATAGCACCAAGTCATTGGTGCTAATAGATTTTCGACCCTTGGATGAAGGGATGTGTTGTTAGAATGATAGTGGTCCCCTAGGAATGAGTGAGTGGTTGGTTGAATAGTATGATCTAACGGGTGGAAATGGTCAAAGGGATAGATCCAATGGCGGAAAGTTGGTAGCACCAAGCGCTTGGTGCTATTGATAGCATAGCGGCCGGACTCTATATATAAAATAAGGCTACTATACTATCTATAGTGCCGGAGCTCCGGTACTATAGTCTCATTTTTTATCTTAGAGTGTTCAAATGAACGATCCACACTGTTAAATATGATCTAGGGTATATGAAGTTCTTAGGAATAAAATTTTAATTTTTTTTCAACATTGTTTTAGTAAGTAAATCATGTTAAAATGAACGATAAAAATTGAACAACCTTTAAAATTTGAGGATAGGGTTTTTGAATTCAAGATCAAGGATGCTGACCTTGGTCTAGATAGTATAAAGTATTTTCTATCAAAATTTGAATAAATTTAAATTCTTCTGCACCATTAAATTACAAACTCGCCATATTAGCCATTGAAAATTGATAAGTTTGAAATGGTTTGATCATAAAAACTTCAAATATCCTAGATCAGTTTTAACGATATGGATCGTTGATCTGAACAACCTAAGATCGAAAAAGAGACTATAGTTTCGCAGCCCCGGTACTATAGAAATTATAGGAGCCTAACTATATATATATATATATATATATATATATATATAGTTGAGTTGGAATGCTATCGGTAGCAACCGGGCTCCGTTGCCACTCATTTGTTTTCAATGATGGAGCCTTCAAATCGACGATCGACACCGTTGAACATAATCTATACCACTTAAAGTATTAGAAATCAAATTTCAAATCTTTTCGACATCATTGGCTTAATGATCAAAGAGTTTCAAATTTTGTAATTTTAACAGTCGATATAAGACGTTTTCTCGTTTAACGGCGTATAAATATCCAAATCAATTGAATTTTGGTTAGAAAATTCTTTAAACTATTTAGAACAAGATCTATACTCTTGATCTTGATTACAAGACTACTATCATCATTTTTTAAAGGATATTCATTTTCAGCTGTTCATTTTTATGTCCAAGAGAATAATATTAAAAAAACACGAAATTTGGTTTCTAGATACTTCAAGTGGTATAGATCATATTCAACGGTGCCGATCGTCGATTTGGAGGTTCCATCATCGAAAATAAATGGGTGGCAACAGAGCCCGTTTGCTACCGATAGCACTCCAGCTCAACTATATATATATATATATACATATACATATATATATACATATGCATATACATATATATATGCATATACATATATATAGTAGGACTTGTGTGCTATTAGGAGCACGGAGGCCTCCGTGCTCTTAAGCCGTTTTTGATGATGGAACTTCTGAATCGACGATCGGCTCCGTTAGACTTGATCTAGCGTATTTGAACTATCTAGAAAATAAATTTTTCGATTTTTCGATATCATTTATCTAGTGATCGAAAGGACTTAAAATCAACGGTTGAAAATAAAAATCTCACAAAAAGTTATGATGTAGCACTACAATTTTCGATCAGAGACATTGATCTTGTTGTAGATAATATAAAGAATTTTCTATCAAAATTTCATCTGATTTGAATACTTCTACACCGTTAAACTTACAAACGGCACACATCAACCCTTAAAAATTATTGATTTTGAATCCTTTCGATCACTAGGTAAATGATATCGAAAAACCGCAAAATTTATTTTCTAGATACTTCAAATACGCTAGATCAAGTCTAACGGAGCCGATCATCGATTCGGAAGTTCCATCATCGAAAACGGCTTAGGAGCACGGAGGCCCCCGTGCTCCTAATTGCACACAAGTCCTACTATATATATATATAGTAGGACTTGTGCTCCTAATTTTGCGGTTTTTCGATATCATTTACCTAACAATCAAAAGGGTTCAAAATCAACGGCTGAAAATAAAAATCTCACAAAAAGTGGTAATATAACACTAAAATTCGATCAGAAATATTGATCTTGTAGTAAATAGTATAAAAAATTTTCTATCAAAATTTTATCTGATTTGAATACTTCTACACCGTTAAACTTGCAAACGATATACATCAACCATTAAAACTTGTTAATTTTGAACCCTTTCGATCGCTAGGTAAATGATATCGAAAGGCCGCAAAATTTATTTTCTAAATATTTCAAATATGCTAAATGAAGTTTAACGGAGCCGATCGTCGATTCAAAAGTCCCATCATCGAAAACGGCTTAGGAGCAGGAGGCCTCCGTGCTCTTAATAGCACACATGACCTACTCTATATATATATATAGAGTCCGGCTGATATACTATCGGTAGCACGGAGGCCTCCGTGCTACCAAGTTGTTTTCAATGATGCAGCTTCCAAATCGACGATCGGCTTCGTTAGATTTGATCTACACTATTGAAAGTATTTGGAAACTAAATTTCATAATTTTTCGACATCATTTACCTATCAAACGAGTAGTCTAAAAATGAACGGCCGAAAATAAAAATCTCATAAAAAATTATGATAAAAGACTTGAATTTAAGATCAGAGGTACCGATCTTACTCCAAATAGTTAAAAGAATTTTTTATAAAAATTGTATCAGATTTGGATTATTTTACACCGTTAAATTCACAAATGCATCACATCGACCATTAAAATTGTCAATTTTGAGACCTATTGATCACTAGCCAAATAATGTCGAAAAATTATGAAATTTGGTTTCCAAATACTTTCAATAATGTAGATCAAGTCTAACGGAGCCGATCGTCGACTTGGAAGCTGCATCATCGAAAACAACTTGGTAGCACGGAGGCCTCCGTACTACCGATAGTATACCAGCCGGACTCTACATATGTATGTATATGTACATATACATATGTATGTATATATATATAGCTAGGCTGCTATACTATCGGCTACCAAGTAGTTTTCAATGATGCGGCCTTCAAATCAACGATCGGCTGTGTTAGACTTGATCTACACTATTGAAAGTATTTGAAAACTAAATTTCATAATTTTTCGATATTATTTGGTCAGTGATCAAAAAATCTCAAAATTGACAATTTAATGGTTGATGTAATGCGTTTGTGAACTTTACAGTGTAAAACAATCCAAATCTGATGAAATTTTTATAGAAATTTTTTTTTACTATTTAGAGTAAGGTCAGTATCTCTGATTTTAAATTCAAGTCTTTTATCATCATTTTTTTATGAAATTTTTATTTTCAGTCGTTCAATTTTAGACTACTTGTTAGATAGGTAAATGATGTCGAAAAGTTATGAAATTTAGTTTTCAAATACTTTCAATAGTGTAGATCAAGTCTAACGGAGTCGATCGTCGATTTGAAAGTCGCATCATTGAAAACTACTCGGTAGCACGGAGGCCTCCATGCTACCGATAGTATAGCAGCCGGACTCTCTCTCTCTCTATATATATATATAACTAGAAAATTTTGAGCAATTTCGTGAAGCTACGTCATTCTCCTTACATAAAACCTTCAAGAGAATTGAAATTATTAATCAGTTAAACCGTAAATCTTTAAGATAAAATATCTTAGTCTTTTGTTTAAATTAGATTTAAATCTATAAGATAGAAATATTTTACTATTTAATGTGAAATAGAGTACATAAGACTGTATTATAATTTGATCCTGTTTTGACTCTCAATAGAGACAAAATTTTAAAAAATAAGATTATAGAGCTATAATAAATAAGATAAAAGTATGTTTTAAATAAGATAAGTTTATTTGGATCAAATGACTTTAGTGTTTTATCTCTATTTAGACTAGATTTTGGCTAAAAATATATAAAGACCTGACCAGATTTCGAAATCTGGTCAGGTCTTTATTACCGACGCTTAACTATAGCGTCGGCACATTCTAAATATTAAAGACGCTAGTATAAAGCGTCGTCTAAAAAGCGTCGGTATTAAAATATTTTCTTGTAGTGTTCTAATACGAGTATATATATAAATTCTGAAAAATGAATGTTTTTTTACATAAGAAAGGACAAATTTATTCGACAATCAAAGTATGTTTCTCCTTTTCTTTACAATTCTCCTCCAAATAATTATCATTTCTCTTTTTACTTAATATATATATATATATATTTCTTGTTTTAATTATTTTTTAGTAGTTATTTTTTCATTTATTTTTCTCTATATTTTCTATTTTTTAAATCATTATTGATAGATAAAAATAATTAATTTTTACTTTCAAACTACATGCCATATAATATGATTAAATTCTTATAAGCACACTCTTGTATCACACGAGTATAAATTTAGCGTCTAATTAAAAAAAAAAAGAAAGAACTCGCACTAATTTCTACGTTAGTTTGAAAATAGTTGAGATTTTAAATACTCCGGCTTGATGCATGCAGCGTTGCGGCTTGTTTTTTTCTTTTTTTTTTCTTTCCCTTTTTTTCAATTTACAAATATAAGTTAAAAATTTAAAAAGGATAAAAGGTTAAAAATAAAATTAAAAAATTAAAAAATTAAAAAATTAAAAAATTAATACTAGAAAGCAATGCATATATAAGGAGCTCACTTCTAATATTTTTTAAAAAAATAAAAAAAATAAAAAGGCTTAGATTTTTTTAAAAAATTATATTTGACTTGCTTGCTTTTAATGCTTGTAATCTGAAAACAAGGATTAATTAGTTATTATGAAAGAGACATAAAATTATTTTAATTTTGAAAATTTTAAAAAATTGTGTAATTTTTGTATGTTTTTAAGAAAAAAGTTTGGGAAATTCAAAAAAAGACAATCAAGTGTTATCTAAGTATATTAATAAAAAGCTCAAATAGAACAATTACACATTACACAGAAAAATATAAAATAAAATACAGCATGAGCTTATATGTCTCCCAATTTATTTTTTTTAATATTTTTTTTACTTACCGGTTCGGTAATTGGTTATACAGGAGGAGTATTGATATTTACAGGCACCTTTTATTTTCTTTACCCAACATCCATCTACGACCTACAATTAGTACCCTGAAACAAATTGCAAATCAAAAGCCAAAAAAAAAAAAACAAAAAAATACAAAAAAAAACAAAAACAAAGGAACTACATTTTGAAAATGCTATCTCAACCACTCTCACTTTCACAAAGAAATAGGTTGGATGTGTGGATAACTTTTCTACTTGTTGCAAAAACCAAAGTTAGGTAGCCAACAAAAGCCAACCATTTTGTCTTTTTTGAGAGACAGAGGGAGAGAGAGGCCACTCAAGCAGCAACAATTTAGGCTATAATTGGATGTGAGAAGAATTAACTTAATCGATATGAGAATTTTTGTTATAATTTTGTTTTCTGATAGGTTTTCTCGCATTCATGGTTTAGTCGGATAGTATATTTTACTTGCCAGGGGATTTATCTTATTATGTAAAAGGTGACTTGAGGGTCAAATTAATATGACATTCATTCTAAACATTTGATTACACTTTTCACCTTCCAAATACCGCATGCTTGCTGAGTAAATCAAGAAGATATGCCGAGTAAATTATTTATACATCCAAACAGAGTCTTACTAATTTTTTAGAATTAGCATCATAAAACGCCAATAACTTCAATTTCGTGCAAAAAAAAAAAAAAAAAAACACACCAGCTTTTTTTTTTTCTCGTTGTAGTTTGACTGGCAGAATCAGATTCGGTGCAGAAAGTTTCACTATCCAAAGGAATTGATGGGTTGTAATACCAAATCAAATATTTTGCCTGAGTTTCAAAGTTTTGTGCCACATTGAACTTACCACCATTTGCAGCAAGTTTTTCTCTTTTGGGTACTGAATCAAACTTTATGAGCTGATTGCAATGACAAAAACGCTAGTGAGTTGCCGACTTGCTTCAGCGCAGATGAGTTTTGATGGCTTCAACCCTAATCTTTACGGCGCAAGTTGAATGAAGATCCTCTGCAACAACTAGTTATAAGTTGTGATATTTATATATATAATATATATAGAAACAGTCCCATTATTGCGTGACACTGAAGTTGTCTTTTACTAATGTTATGATCAACTAACTCTTTAATTTTTTTAAAAAATTAATACCGATTCCTGAAACTTTTAACAATTTATCTAGCCCAGTCTGACAACCAAATCCAAATAGAGACAAAGTGAGTACAAATTAGAAATTGAAACTATTTGCAGCTTAAGAGGAGGAAAATTAGATGGATAAAAACTTTTCAGTCATACATTTTGGCAGTAGACGGATGAAACTTCTTAATTACTGGACTATTTACAGAAAAGTGTCTCAATGAGACTAATTAAGTAAGTCTATTGCTTGATGATGATGGAACTAACATCAAAGCTTACTCTCAGATCATTTCTTCTTGCTTTCGTACGAGTCGGTAAACGTCGACATCTTCTCCGAAAAATTGAAGCCTCGTCAGTCGGATGGAGTCGCAACTTGCCTCAACTAATTCTCTGTAGCTGAACAATTTTCAGCTGTGAGTAAGTGAGCCGTGAATAATAATAGAATGTTAGAACCAAATTAAGCTTGCTTACAAGTATGTGTAAATAGATACCTTTCGCAGCATGCTTCAGGCGACCGTTCCTCGTAACGCGGCCCTTCGTCGTATCCTTCGCAGATTAATTCGCCTTTCTCGTCTCTGTAACACACTATTCCTTGCTCTCGATCTTCAAAAATCTAATATGGAGGATAATAATAAAACTTGTGTGACTTAAAACAAAGTAATCTGCAAAACTCAACCAAAAAGTTGCACGTAGCGGAGAAATCGATCATTACCTTGCTCACCATGCTGAATTTTTTTAGAGGAACCGAACTAGCTCGTAAAACTTGTACATGTCTCGTGGGAATCGCAGTAGATCTCGTAATCTTATTCTGACCTTTTGGGATCATCATAATCATGGGAAAACTACATGTAATTGCCATAATCAGTTGATAACAAATTAAGGAGGAGGGTAAATAAACCTATAAATCAATCACTCATGTTGGGTGTTTTGAGACAAAGGAGGGAATTGGTGAGGAAGAGGAGAAGAGAAAAAAGTACTTAATTGGTATTATTTTCTTCCAGTACTCCACTCTCTTCCTAGTCTAGTAGTATATATTGCAATAGCATGCAGTAGGTTGTATGTTTATGGTAGAAAGAAGGGGGCTTCAATAATAGAGTGTATAGGGTGATCGATTTGGGGGTGGTGGCGTGTGATTGACTTTTAGGATATATTAATTAAAAGCAAATGCTTTGTTAATGGTGAAGTATTTCCATGACTGAATAATTTACGTTTCTCTTCTTCCCATGGTCGGCGGTTGGGTCTAATTCATATCACCTCATCCTCGTATATAATACTGATTTTATTCCTCCTAATATTATGGTTTTTTCGTTAGAATTATGATCTGTTGCTCTTTTTAATATTATTGGATTTTGTTGTTGTTGTTGTTGTTGTTTTGCACGTACCCAATAAGCTATCGGATCCGATCTTTAGGACTTGAACTCACATCGGTTGGGTGGGGTCGTAGAGTCCATTGCCATCCCTGCGATTAGCATCAAACGAACGATCCAATTTTGGACTTCGGCTCTTCTTCATGTAATTCAAAATCAAATGGCTGAAAGGGTGAGAGAGGGGGTCTAAAGTGAGTTGTGTGTGTAGGTCTGGGTACAAAGCGCGGAACACAATGTCAAGTTTTGGGCTGGCTTGTTTTGGACCAATTTGGCGGATTGCATGAGTAAACTACTTAAAAAGATTTTTTCGGAAAACTCTTTTTCACTAACATTTTCTTCTGAGAATTAATAACAGTTTTAAGATTGAGCTTCTATTTTTGAGACCCAAACTGTTCTGCAAACGAATACTATATTTTAGATCCGACTTTTAATTTGCTAAATAGAAGAGATCGAAGCTGGTTTTAGAGGTAGGGCAATTAAGGCCGCAATCCTGTCACAATCGCAGGCCACATGTGTTGGCACATTCTTATTATTTGTTGCATTTAATCTTCATTTCTCCATCGGGGTGCTATTCTTGCATCATATCCCACGCGGAGAGGGCGAGTTTTTCTAAATGGAGATACAATTCGGCCACTATCGTTAAGACAATAAGTTAACTTGAACTATTTGTCAAGAAAATGACTTATTCTTGAACTGAAGCTAAATGCTAAAAATGCACGCCGTTTGATAAAGCAATGAAGAGAATTATTTTTCAATACATACCGCCTGTAATTACTTACTTACAGGAACCACTATGTATCCTTCTGAAAACGATATACACTTATTTTCAAAAATAATTTGAAATGGGTTAGCTTCTTACACAAGCGAATCATGTTCTTACTCGTTTCTGAAGAGATTATTGCACCTATCGCTATTTCAAAGTCTCCATAACATTTTACAAAATAATTTGAATCTAAAATACATCCCAACAGGATTTAAGAGCCTTTTTATGTACGGCCACTGCACAGAGAGAGAGAGAGAGAGAGAGAGAGAGAGAGGAACAATCCGTCGAAGAACATTGAGGAATGATACATTTAGGTTAACTCACATACGTAGGACGTTATCTCTGCTTTAAAGAATGTAATTCAGAGGTAAATATCCCAAAATGAAGAGATACATATCCAAGCAAAAGTCCCTACAAATGGATAGTGGAAGAAGAAACATTGAGGTTATACAACAATAAATTTGGTCCATCTTATCGAATCCCAAGTGGGATAATGAATACAACATTCTCCATCTGTAATCCAACGAAAAAACAAAAAAAAAAAAGAAAAAAAAGAAAACAAAAACAAATTGAAAAGTATCCGTTCTGATCAATCTAACCAGGATTTCTGATGAGAAACAAACAGCAAAGCTTATACTTGGCGATGCAGAGGCAGCTTCAGATAGTAACGCTCGACTAAAATGGATGAGGAATGCACATTTCGGCTAAAGAAGGCCATCTAGTTGAGCTTGGAGATCCTGTACCGACAACATGCCAATGTTTTGTATTTCTTCCAAAGAATATTCGGATTTTAGCAATGACTGTAGCTGTACATGAGCTTCCACAATATTTGTCCTAAGAAATGAAGAAAAATTATCATCAATTATAATTTTGATGACCTATAGAACCCTATGAAGATGAGCAGCAAAAGTTACAAACAAAATGATAAGCAAATTAAGCTACCAAACAGAAGAAACCCAAAAAAAAAAATTTGAAAAATGAAAAATGAAGAGCGAATTTGCTAATTGCAAATTTGCAACAGGCTAAAGTCTAATAAACAGAAGCTCCAAAAATCAATAGGTGCCCCCAATGCTAGGGGGCAAAAGACATGATAACTAAAAATCAGGCCACAGAGTGAAATGTGTTTGAAATTAGATGATTTAGATAGAAGAAGAACATAAGCTTTGATCAGGCCAGCCAATCCACCTTTTTGGCCTAGCTTCTGCAAACAACTTTCCTACCCCAGGAAGCAATAACCAGGCATTCGGCAAACAAAAAGCTCAAGTTTTTGCTGTTACATAAAGCTAAGATGAGTTTCCTGAGCCCTAAAGGAAGCAGCGCAATTTAAAGCTTCTGCCTTTTAGTGCAGAATGAAGTTTCGGAGGGATTTAAGTGAAAAAGATCTACTCAAACAGCTAACTTAAAGAATTTCTATTGAAGTTCAGTCAGGGCCAAACAGGCTCCTAGCAGGCAAAAGCAATGAAGCAAGAACATTACTTGATTGGTTTGAACAAGATCATCCGTGTTGATGGGTTTTGAAGATAAAGCTTCATTTTTGCCAATACTTTAGGCAACTCTTGCTGGATGGCAGTTCCAACCTGTCATTAAAATTAAAAAGACGATCAAAACAAAAACTGCGGTGGAGACCTCCCAATTAGTGCATTTAAAGACACAGATAGACTGCATATGCAAGGCATACCCATGGCATACCTTTTTTACCAGCTCGGTGACTTTATCTGGTGAAGCAAATGCTTGATTCTTTAGAGGCCTGGCAAGAACTGAATCCGATTTCTGCCCTTGGTTAGCAGAGGATAATGCAACTTTCACAGCAGTTACCTAGCAAACAAAATTACTTTAGAACCATAGAAGCAACAGATGTAAATTCAAAAACTTTGCAACAGAATCATAAAATTATTTCAGAGGCATGATCTCTTCTTCATTCAAGAGAAAAAGAGGAAAGGAAATGAACAAGATGGGTTAAGTAGGATGGGATGGAGGTCTTCAATTAATTCTCCATGGGTTCAATTAATAGTGGCCGAAGAAATTTTTCTACACCAAGCAGAACAGTTTTCCCTGGACTTTTACTGAAAACAGATACAGATTACATGTACTAAAAAGATATCTGAATTCATTGCAGTTCTTTTCACAAATCAGTGATAGATGTTAAGATGGTTTCCAATTAACATGCAAAACATATCATGAATATAATACCTTCGTAACGAACGATAGCATAGGGTCCACAACTAATTTTGTGATGGACATAATGAACTCTTCACAGGTGGCTTTTAGACTTTTCTCGAGTTCCTGCAAACAAGATAACATTAAACAACTTGTGTGTTTTAAGTGGCAAAAGAAACTTCACTCTTATGAAGATCTCACGGCCAGCAGCTCACCTTCTTGGCATCAATCTGACTCTCTAGAATGCGAGGAGACCAGGTTCTCGCCAATGATGTTGATCTTGACCAGTCAAAAAGTGAGGCTTGACCTCTGAGAATCCTTCGCAAATGCTCCTGTAAAATGACCATTAAAGTGAACTTTTGTTTTAGATTTAGCATAGAAAAGTAACAAAAATTCCACTTCTAAATATAGGATAACTTCTCGACATGTGGCAAGTTGCACGTACATACTACTGTACTAATCTTGAGAGATCAGTTGTCGTACAACTACATGCAACGCTACTTAAATAAAAGAAACCTTAAGAATATTAATAGCTGTTTGGAATGGCACATATGTAGCAGCATACATGACACATAGATTGCATACTAAGATACCTGCGTACTAAGATACCGCTCGGGATGATCATCAATCATCAATATTTTACTAACAAGTTATCGGAGGTGTAAAATAGGATCCTGTACTAACCAGCAAATGAGAAAAGTCTAGCTCCTTGTGTATAACGGAGAATTCAATATCAAATGGTGCAATCTGGAATGAATAATAAATGCATCTGGGTCAGTACAGTAAAATATTAATTTACAAAAAAGTATAGGAATTTCTGGTAGTGAAACAAGAAAAGAGATTTAGATGCAGCCCACCTGCTCTCGTAGAATAAGAAGGTGCTTAATAAGAAAAAGCTGTCCATCCATAGGCGTTGATCTCTTTGCAATAGATTTGCTTGCATTCTGCCAGTAATACAGTGTTAAAGGTAATTTGTAGATCCAAACATTACTTCAAAATCAAGATATTGTTCTCCCAAAAACAATTGTCCCAGTTCAGTATCTAAGCAACGGATTGATACGAGTGTAACTGTTATGAACTGGATCTAGAATAAAGAACCAAGTCTAAGGTTCCTTGGATTCCAGAGTAATAAGCACTTGAAATCGAGTTTGCCTGCAGGAATTAGTACATATAAAGGATTTCATACCTGTATTGATATTGAGCAGAACTCCACAGCTTCCTGAGGAACAAGGTAATCAAGAAAAAAATTTCTGTAACTCCTTAGGAAAGTTAAACCTCTGAGAAGCAATATAGTTCGCAGATGCATACCTGTGCTAGACCAGTAAAAACTGTTGGTTCTAAACAACGGTACAATTTTGATAGGCATGATACTGTTTTCTCCAATGGCTGATACCATGTCTGAACTATGTCTGAATTATCAACAACCTACAGGTAATAAAAGATTCCACAAGTCACACTAAAATTTATCAACACTACGATGAAGAAATTATCAACAAATCAATCATCAATATAATAACAGATATATAAAACTGGAGAATTTCAAGCAATTTCGTGAAGCCACATCATTGCCCTTGCAGGAAACCCCCTTTCAAAAATTAAAATTTTCAATCAGTCCAACAGTAAATCTATAAGCTAGAAATATCTTAGTATTTTATTTAAATTAGGTTTAGATCTATGAGAAAGAAATATCTTACAATCTTATTTTGATTAGATGAAACTAGATTATAATTTGACCCTACTTTGAGCGACTTCCTAAAGCCACATCATTACCCTTGCAGAAAACCCCTTTTAAAAGATTAAAAATTTTAATCAGTCCAACATTAAATTTATAAGATAGAAATATCTTAATAACTTAATATTTTATTTAAATTAGATTTAAATCTACGAGAAAGAAATATCTTAGAATTTTAATTAAATTAGACTAGATAAGACTAGGTTATAATTTGATCCTATTTTGACTCTAAATAGAAATTAAATCAAAGTAATAGATTATAGAGATATACTAAAATAAGATAAAAGTGTGTTTTAAACAAGATAAATTTATTTGGACTAAATAACTTTTATATTTTATCTCTATTCTATGAATATATAAATTCTGGATTAGATTTAGGTTATGACTATATAAATTCCAAAAAAGGATGCCACTTTACATAGAAAAAAAAGAAGAAGAAAAGAGCTTTCTTTAGTGATCAAGGTATATTTCTCTTTTTCTTTGACAATTCTCCTCCAAATAATTATGAACTCTCCTTTTACTTACATTTTGTTTTTCAGAGGGCAGTTCTCTTTAGTTATTTTTTCAGCAATTATCTTTCTAGGCCTACATTTTAGGTAAAGTATTTATTTTCCTTAATTTTTCTGCTTTTGAATTATTATTGATTGGTAATTTTTTAGTTTTTCGACTGCATATTATATAACACTAGTGAAGGCACCCGCGCATTGCAGCGGGTCGATTATACAGTAAATAAATAAAAGAAGTTGAAGAAAGAAGGAACAATAAAAGTATAAGAAAAACAAAAAAAGAAGCCAAAGAATTTAAAAAAAAAAAAGTAGAAAAAGCCAAAGAAGAAGCAGTAGCAGCTGCAGTAAAAGTATAAGAATAAAGTATAAGAAGGATAAAAAAAGAATAAAGGTAAATACTATAACAATAATAAATTATATTTATAGCTGCAGTAAAAGTATAATAAAAATAAAAGAAGCTAAAAAAAGAACCAGAAGGAACAACAGAAGTAACAACGTTAGTAAAAGAAAAAAGAAGAAATATCTTGTGGATCGGTTGTAAAAGTAAATGTTATACATATATTTCTGAAATCTCATTATAAAATTTTAAATTATATAATTTTTTTATATATAATATTTTATATGGTTTAAATTACATGTATTAAATATAAATTTTGATCTTATAATATTAATATTTGAAAATAAATTGTCCAGCAAAAAATGAGTAAGAAAGATTGATGGAGAATAAAAGAAAGAGGGAAATTACATTGGAAAAAAAAATGCCAATATAAGAGAAAAAGGAGAATTGAATTGAAAACAAAAAAATATCTCTTTAAAAAAAACCAACCCCACCCCCTACCGTGCCCAGTTCAAATCAACGTGGAGCCTCCACATGGATTTGAACTGGGCATTCATACATGTATATAGATAATTAAATCATTATAAAAAAAAGGCAGTGCATCACACGGGTACAAATTCTAGGTTTGCATAAACTGGAAGAGAATGTGAATGCCAATAAACAAGTAAATTTTATTGCTAAAAAAAGTAGCAGGTAGGAAGACAAGTAAAACTCTGAAAAATGATGGGAAAATGAGATAGTTACTAACACTAGCTTCTGAAGTAGTCTCAACTAATCGCTCCAGCTTTCCAGGGTAATCTAGATCTTCATCTGATGGACGGTAATTAGCGATCTGGAGACAGAAACATAATCACCAAAGAATCTTTTAAAGAAAACTATGAAGCTGTAAATGATTACTGCTATTTACATTAGGAAATAGTCTGGTATAAAATTACTTTACATCAATGATTGCATCCCACCCTAATAAATGTTATTGTTCGGCATATTCACAAATATACAAAACCACAAATTAGCATGTCAATCTAATTATCTAAGGACTCACAACCATCATCCATATAATATTATACACTTAACCAGTGCAGATTGGCCAAAGGATTTATGACGGCTCACCAGATGGTGGAAACATGGCAAGCACCTTAAATTTGCATTGCCATTAGATATTTAATAATAGCATTTTATGCACCAACTATCCTTTTGATTTAATCACAAGCAATCAACAAGCAAAGTCTAGACATCCGCTAAAATCATCAACAATAGAAATCAAGAGTCCAGATGTGACAGAGATTAAAAAAAAAACCCCAAAGATATTTGCAGTGTAGCAAAACAGCACCCTCCAGCAAGGATTAAAGCGCCGCCCCGTGCCGAACGGCACGGGACAGCATGTACCGTGCCCCCAATAAGGGAGCAAGATACCCGCCGGGGGGGGGGGTCTCGCAAGACCCCCTTGCCGCGATACCCGCTGGGGTATTGCGCGAGACAGCGCAATACCCCAGCAGGTATCGCGGCACGTTGTTCTTTTGTTTTTTGTGTTGTGAGGTTTTTTTTTTCCCTTTTTGCACACTCCCCACCTCGTGGGGGGCTTCGCTCCTATCGGCCTGAGCCCTTCACTTCCACCACAGATATCCATTTTTTCTTCACAAATTGTTTTTCCAAAATTTGTCGCACCGCGAAGCTTTCGGTGAATCAGGGCACAAAATCGAACTCGATAATCAAATTTCGAGACATATCTAATATAAAATTTTATTTTTGGACTTAGAATTGAAAATACCGATAAAATTAAAAGCTAAATTAAATCAATTGATACTTAAATTTATTTAATTTATTTGTTATTTAATTTATTGCTAAATTTTTATGGATAGATCTAACAAATTTTTATGATCCACCGCGATGATCTATGTGGAATTAAGCAATCATCTCTCTGTAAAGATGTAAATTTACATAATTATTATACTTGTGAATTTTATTATTGTATTTTAATTTCTATTCTCTATAAGGTATAATTGTACTTTACATATAAAAAGAACTTACCAGTATGTTAATTGGTGAGTATAGTAAGCTATATATAGCCAATATTCATAATTATTTGATTAAACCTTTCAAAATAACATTATAAGAGCTTACTAGGACCAAAAAAACTAAAATAAGCCCGTGCCCGAGCGTGCCATTAGGAGGTCATGCATATCCATCGGCACGCAAGCGTGCCACGTGTCAGTAGGGAAGCGTGCCTGTGCCATATCGTGCCAGGCAAACAATGGCACGCCCCCGTGCCACGGCACTTTAATCCTTGCCCTCCAAAACGAAATTATATAGAAAATCTAGAGAAATCAGCTAAAATACATAAAGACACTTGGACTTAGCCCGCAACTGGGGCCAATAAGAGCCCTTTTAATCAACCTACATAGCAGCAATATACCAGAGTTTGGCTTATTATGGCACCTGTTACAATATATTTAGTATCTTATGGTATATTAGGATACTGTATATTATTATCATATATAGAGTAGGATTATATGGTATGTAATCCTAGTTGTAGTATTACTATAGTAGGCAATGTTACTATAGTAGACCTATCTCTTGTACTATATATTTTCATCAATTCAACCCAAGAGGGTATGCTCTTTTGCCCTTCTTTCATGGTATCAGAGCGGGAACCCTAATTTAGGGATATTGATCCACAGCTATCATCCACAACAAGTCTCACCTTCTTCCATAGGTATTTTTTTTCCTTTTGGTGTTCTATCTCCTCTTATCATTGGACTTCTATCTCTCCGCTACAGTACTGCTACAGTATCTGCGCTACAGTATTACTACAGTACTCGCGCTACAGTACTGCTACAGTCGCGCGCTACAATACTGCTACAGTACGCGCGCTACAGTATGCGCGCTACAGTCGGTGCTACAGTAATTTCAGCCTCTTTGTGATTCCTCTTTGCTCTTCGGGTGCCGCTCGGACTATCCTCGTACCGCTCGCTGGTTGCTCGTGTCGCTCGGTCCTTTCCCTGGTGCGGCCGTTCTTATTTGGTGCTAAGTGGTTCCTCTCTTGTGCGCTGGGTACAACTAGTTTGGTAGAAACCAGGTTCTTCCTTTTTCTCATCCGCTACATTCCGATTTATCTTTCTTTCATATCTAGTGGTGGATCCTTCTCTTTTGGTAGCAAATATGTCTTCTTCTACCTCAAATTTGCCAGTTGTTAAACATCAAAACTCTCATACCACTAGAACTCACTGATTCCACATATCTTGTGTGGAAGCAAGTCTTTCTTAATGTTCTAGAAAGTTTTGGTGTTACATCACATGTGGACGGAACTGGTGTTGTGCCTTCTCAGGCTATCGATACTGCTGATAAGAAGGTGGTTATAAATTCCGAATATTTAAGTTGGAAAAGGAAAGACACCACTATACTTTCATGGATTAATGCCACTTTATCCCTTAGCATATTACGAATGGTCATTTCTAGCTCACCTAAAACTGCATATGATGCTTGGAGAATCATTGAGGCATATTTTCTTGATAAGACTGCTTCCACGGCTTTTTCTCTAAAGTCTGAATTGCGGAGCATCAAGAAAGGCTCAATGAGCATGTGTGATTACATGCAAAAGGTCAAGTCGATTGGTGATGCTCTTCAGGCGATTGGTGAAACCGAGTCAGACCATAATTTGGTCATGACTGTTCTTCTAGGGCTACCAGAAGACTATCGCGGTTTTGTTAGTGCTCTAAACACACACAGAAATAAGCCCACTTTTGAACAGCTTCGTCCACTCTTGATGCAAGAAGAAACGGAAGTCCAACGTCGTACTAGTGTGATGACATCCTCTGCTATTCCCACTATTGACGGTGAAGCTCTTTATGCCAATCGTGGACGCGGTAATCGTGGAGGCCGTGGAGGTAGATATCGTGGAGGCCGAGGACAGCATGGTAGACACAACTCTGGTCGTGGATCTCCTGGAACCTACTCACACCCTCAACCTAATAATCCTCAACAACCTTACATTCCAAAGTCTGGCACACAATGTCAGATCTGTGGCAAGTTCAATCATTCTGCCCTCCAGTGCAGACAACGCTTCAATCATTCCTTTATTACAGATGATGTTCCTCAAACTTTTGCTGCTATGAACCTTCATGAACCCGGTGAGGAAGTATGGTATCCAGACACCGGAGCATCTAATCATATGACCGCACATTCTGGTATTCTCTCTCCTCTTCTAAACCTTATAGTGGGCACGAAAAAATTCTTGTTGGTAATGGAAATTTACTTGATATTACTCAGACAGGTGAAACTCATTTAAATACGTCCTCTAACTCTTTTGCTCTTAAAAACGTCCTTGTTGTTCCTTCTATTAAGAGAAATTTACTTTCAGTGCGTCAGTTCTGTCATGATAATAATTCTCTTTTTGAATTTGACTCTTCTGGTTTTTCTGTGAAGGACAAGGAAACCAGGGCGGAGCTTCTTCGATGCCCTAGTTCGGGAACATCACTCTATCCACTTTCCTCTAAAGTTGCAAGTGTAGGAACTAAGAAACCGCTAGCTCTAGTTGCATCTAGGTTTAGCGGAGATATATGGCATAGACGGTTAGGTCATCCAAGTTTTCCTGTTCTTTCTACATTTATTAAAAACAATAAAATTGTTTCTGATTCTGCTTTGAAATTATCTGTTTGCAATGCTTGTAATATGGGAAAACATGTTAAACTCTCTCGTTTCATGATTCAGAATCTCAATCTGCTTTTCCTTTTCATATTGTTCATTCTGATGTTTGGCAATCACCTGTTCCCTCTGTTTCTGGCTACAAATATTATGTTATTTTTATTGATGATTACTCTCGGTTTTCTTGGCTTTACCTTTTAAAATTTAAACATGAAGTTTTTGACAAATTTTTCGAGTTTAAGACAATGGTTGAAAACATATTTCATAGTTCAATCAAAATTTTTCAATCTGACAATGGTACTGAATTTGTAAATGACAAATTTTCTACTCTTTGTTCACAAAATGGAATTATTCATAGATTCTCTTGTCCTTATACGCCTTATAACGCCTCAACAAAAAATGGCCTTGCTGAGAGGAAGCATAGGCATTTATCTAACATTGTTAGGAGCCTGCTGTTTCAAGCTTGCTTACCTCCTCGATTCTGGGCTGAGGCCATTCAAACTGCCGTCTTTCTTGTGAATCGAATTCCTTCTCTTACTGTTTTGAAAGGACAATCGCCATATGAAATTTCTGCATGGTTGTGTTTCCCCTGACTTGCAACTTGTTAGAGTTTTTGGATGTTTGTGTTATCCCGATGTTCAGGACATTGCAGCTCACAAGCTCTCTCCCCGTTCTCTTCCTTGTGTCTTTTTGGGACTTTCTGACAAACATAAAGGTTTTCGCTGTCTTTATCCAAGCACTGGTAAAATTTTTATTTCTCGCCATGTTACTTTTGTTGAACATGTTTTTCCTTACTCTTGTCTTTCTAAATTCTCTTCTTCTCCTTCCTCTTCTATTTCAAACTTTCAAATGTTTCAAAATTTTCTTTCTAATCCTCCCCTACTGGGTGAGAGTCAATCCACTATTGATGCAATCTCTGGCCTCTCCTTCACACGCCCCTCTACTGACGTTAGTTCACATACGCTTGTTTCACCGTCTGAGCAATTATCAGTTTTTCCTTCCACTGTGAATCATGATGCCCCACAGGTTAGTAATGAGAATGCTGCCGCTCCTGCTGGCCAAACTGAACTCCGGGTCTATACCAGACGACACACCAGCCGGCCTGCTGCTGCTTCACCTTCACCTATTGATCTGGCACCTTCCACCTCTGATCATCCACCTTCCCCTCCGCCTGCTGCAGTCTCCCCCCTCCTTCTCATTCTCCTTCTGAGCCTCCGTTGCCTGCCAGAACACACTCTATGCTCACTCGATCCATGGCTAAGGGTTCCGCTGCGTCTTCCTCCTTCCTCGCTTCTGCACGTTCTATTCTTCCTGCTGAGCCTACCTCTTTTCATGAAGCTTCTCAGGATGCAGGTTGGCGTGCTGCCATGGCTGAAGAATTTGATGCATTACTGACCAATGCTACTTGGGATCTTGTTCCTCCTCCCTCTTCTGTTAATCTTATTGGCTGCAAGTGGGTATATAAAGTGAAGCAGAAGGCGGATGGTTCCCTTGAGCGTCTCAAGGCTCGGCTTGTGGCTCAGGGTTACAAACAACAACAAGGTATTGATTTTGATGAGACCTTTTCTCCGGTTGTCAAGTCGACCACTATTCGAACTGTTATTTCAGTGGCTTTCTCCTCTGGGTGGTCTCTTCGACAACTTGATGTAAAGAACGCCTTTCTTCATGGTACTCTCTCTGAAGAAGTTTATATGAAGCAACCGCCTGGTTTTGTGCATCCTTCTCTTCCTCATCACGTTTGCCGTCTCCGTAAAGCGATCTATGGTCTCAAACAGGCACCTCGGGCTTGGTTTCAGCGGTTTACTTCTTTTCTTTTTTGAACTTGGTTTTGTTGGCAGTACTGCTGATCCCTCGATGTTTGTTTGTCATTCCTCTTCTGGCACTCTTGTTCTTCTATTATATGTTGATGATATTATTGTCACCGGAAGCTCCTCCTCTCTTTTAGAGGCTCTTATTGTCACCTTACAACGAGAATTTGATATGAAAGATCTCGGGCCGCTACATTATTTCTTGGGCATTGAGGTTAATCGTTCGTCTTCTGGTCTTCATTTGACTCAGCAGAAATATGCGCATCAACTACTTCAGCGCCATGGCTTTCTTGATAGTAAGCCCGTCTCTAGTCCTCTCTCTCCGACTTCTCGTCTCTCTTCTCATGAGGGGCGCCTTCTTGAGGATCCCTACATTTATCGTCAGATCGTTGGTGCTCTCCAGTATCTCACCTTCACAAGACCAGATATCTCGTATGCCGTCAACTCTGTTGCCCAGTATTTACATGCACCTCGTGAACCCCACATGCAAGCGGTCAAGCGCATTCTGCGTTATATTCGCGGGACGCTGTCTTATGGCATTCCTATCTCCCGCTGTATCAATCCTTCTCTCGTGGCATTCGCAGATGCTGATTGGGCTGGTTGTCCCGATACCCGTCGCTCTACTTCAGGATATTGTATATTTCTAGGGCCCAATCTTATCTCCTGGTCCGCTAAGAAACAGCCCACTATTTCTCGTTCCAGTTCTGAAGCCGAGTATCGTGCTGTGGCTTACGCGCTTGCTGAGACAGTATGGATCCGACGTTTACTTCGTGACCTTGGTGTGTTCTTATGGCGCTCCATCAGCATCTATTGTGATAATCTCAGCACGACTTATCTTGCGGCCAATCCTGTTCTCCATGCTCGAACGAAGCACATTGAGCTTGACCATCAGTTCTTGCGCGAAAAAGTCCAGTCTGGTGATTTAGAATTGGTTCACATCTCTTCTGATAAGCAACTTGCTGATATTTTCACAAAGCCTTTGTCACCTTCTCGATTTTCGGCTTTGCGGCTCAATCTTCGCATCCGGCCAGTGGATGCTTAGCTTGCGGGGGGATGTTACAATATATTTAGTATCTTATGGTATATTAGGATACTGTATATTATTATCATATATAGAGTAGGATTATATGGTATGTAATCCTAGTTGTAGTATTACTATAGTAGGCAATGTTACTATAGTAGACCTATCTCTTGTACTATATATTTTCATCAATTCAACCCAAGAGGGTATGCTCTTTTGCCCTTCTTTCAGCACCTACAAAGGGCCCAGAAACAAAGAGTAAATGTAGGCCCATAGCGTAGTGGGAAGCAGTCAAATGCCATGACTTCAGCCATTGAAGAATCATTTTTTTAGATCTTTTGATGCAATAAAATGCGTGTATACTGATAAAGTAAACAACCTACTTAGTGGTTTCCAAAAATACAAACCAAGGATTAAAGTATCGGCCGTGCCCCCAAGAAGGGGGCACGGTACAGGGGGGTCTCGGGCCCCCCCCTGTCTCGCGGCACGCCGAGGCGTGCCGCACGAGACAACGCGGCACGCGCAGCGTGCCGCGCGTGCCGGCAATATTTTTTTTTTTGCTTTTTCATTTTAAACTTTGTTTTTTTTTTGCTTTTTCTATTTTTTTTTCCCTTTTTGTTTTGTTCTTTGGGAAACCAAGAAACATCCGAGTACCTCACATCCCTCAAAGACATTACAAATCGAAAATCTACTTGCTAGGTAAGTCAAAAAAGTATAATTTAATTTGTTTGTTTATCAATATACGGGCAAATTTTTAATTTACATGTCCGATCCATACCCGAGCCCGAGCCCTCCGCTTCCACCACAGACATCCATTTTTTCTTTACAAATTATTTTATCAAAATTTGTCGCACCGCGAAAATTTTTACAAATTAGGGGAACAAAATCGAACTCAATTAAACAAATTTTGAGGCACATCAAGCATAAAAATTTTATTTTTACGTTAGAAGATTAAAAATACTGATAAATTAAAAACTAAATTAAATCAATTGATACTTAAATTTATTTCATTTATTTGTCATATAATTTATTGCTTAAGTTCTTTGATAGATCTAATATTTTTTGAAAAAAAGAATTAAAAAATAATTTTTTCAAATAATTTTTAAAATAATTTAAAATTATTTTTTTGTATTTTATAAAAGAAAGACTGTAATATGGTCAAAAGAAAGAAAGAAAGAAAGAAATAAAGAAAGATGTCTTTGCATTTTAAAAATTCTAACCTGTAAAAATTTCTATCCTGCATCAGGTATAGTTGTACTTTACATACAAAAAACTTACAAGTATGTTAATTTGATGAGTATAGTAAGCTATACATTGCAAATATTTATAATTATTTGATTAAATCTTTCAAAATAACATTATAAGAACTTATTGGAACCATAAAAACTGAAATAAGTCCGTGCCAAAGCGTGCCAGTAGGAGGTCATGCGTATCCATCGGCACGCAAGCGTACCATGTGTCGGCACGGAAGCGTGCCCGTGCCGTACCGTGCCAGGCAGACAGCGGCACGCCCCCGTGCCACGGCACTTTAAACCTTGATACAAACACCATCAGAATTAACGCAATATAACAATCACGAAAGTACAAGTTATGCAAATATTACCTCTTCGCGGATGTGCGTCCTGGCACAAAACGTTAATCTCTCATGAATGTCTGCTAGAATTCTTTGTAACGTCGGATGTAATCCAGCTACTGACTCACCACGTCTACTAAGCTGTTCTCCTAGAACTTCAACTTTTACTATGTCTACAAGTTCACAGAGAGAATCAAGGTTTGCCTCGTGTATCAACTTTGGGCGCAGAGTATCATACAAATATGTGCACCTGAATATTAGAAAGCACAAGTTAAGCAATCAAATAATCAAAGTTCAAATAGCTGACCATGTAACTCCGGCAAAAATAAATAGAGCAATTAAAGTGGAAAAATAAATCTAGAAAGATTAAATAAGAGAGTGATGGTATTAGACAGACCAGAATGGCCCAAAAATACTCTGCTGACAAACGTAAGTAGTCGCATTAAAGGAAGAAAACATGTGAATTGCAAAAAACTGTTGAAAGTTATAAATTTCTTTTGTGCTCTCAGGAAATTTAAAATCAAGTTCTGAGTTAGTCTGTTCCTTTTCCATCCTATTTCTGCTGAAAATTTTGATAACACCAATAGAAGTCCTGTACCAGTACAAATATGCTGGATAATTTTATTGTCTAGACATTCCACATCACGATCACATCAAGTATTTTCAGATGAATGACGTTTAGTCTTCGGTTTGAGACTTGCTTCTTATATCTATGTCTGACAAATGATGTACAATATCATGGACAGTGGAATTATTCTGATTAAATGCCATGCCTCTAAAATCCCACATGCATGTCTATCCTCTTCCACTTTTTCTTTTCTATAATCTACTGTCTTCCTTATCTTATACAAAGGAATCTGGCATGTCTAAGTGCATTTGGTGAGGACATAAGGTCTTAAACAGGAAAAGAATTTGTCACACCCCATTATCCCCTCATTGCAATATGTTCAGAAAGTTCAAAGATATATACGGCCTTGCATTTCATGTCACCAACTAGAAAGTTAAAGTTAAGAATTTCAAGTATTATGGTCGAAGGCACTTTTGACAGTACCTAACACCATTAATATAAGCAACAGAACTCTTCTTTTCCCACATGGACTCCTGCATGAACAATTAATGCTCCAAGTTCTTTCTTCTATCATTATACATTTTAACAGCTACTCACGAAAGTAAAAAATTGGAAAAAATCATGTGGAGACCAAAAAAAAACTCACAAGGGGTCTATTAAAGGAGCCATGTTCGCGACATCTGAAGAAGATGACGGAAAGAAGTATTCAAAAAGCTGGTGTTCAAACTGGCAAACCTGGAAGATATTGCATAATTATATTACGAGTGCTAACCAAATTATGCAACAGGAACATCATAAACAACATAGTAGAACTCTCCTAATATAAACACATATTTGACATAAGAGTCTATAGTAAACGAATCAACTAACCTCCATTAAATACGCACATCCTGACCTAGTTAATGATGGCAAGGCCTCTTTTTTAGCAAACTCGGAGATCCGGTGCTGCACTATACCTTTGACCTATTCAACAACCATCATTTATTCAGAAGGCATTGCAAGAAAATATATAGCAAACATAATCAACTTACCAAGTATAGTCTTTGCTCACAATAAAGCTTGTGGCATTCTGAGAGAATCTGTGCATATTCTTTCCTAGAAGATCTACTTTCAATTTCCCCAAGAACAGGTTTCAGCTGCAATAATTCGAAATTTTTTAAATAATCAATTTTCATCAAACTTCTTTACCATTTCGAGATCTTGACATTGAGCAAAGGAAATGCTTTCATGAATTAATCTCCTTTAATTTTCGTATAGTACCTTAAACTTTCATAATAATCTATAAGGCAAGGAGAATATATACCTCACTAGCAGCTGCCTTGAAGCGAACATAGATAACAGATGCCTCCACACCCTTTGGAACAGCTGTTTTGCTTGAACCACTGCTTCGAATTGCAGCTTGTACCTGTGAATAATACACTTAAACAGATATCCAATCTTTTTCTTTCGATTCATGCTGGTTTCTCCCACAAGTATAACCAAGATAGCAACAAGAGTTACCTGAGATGAAGCACCTTTAAGGACTGAAAGCACGTGAGATCGAATCATACCTAATGCTCTTGACTGCATGAAAAAGGATCTTTCTCCTGTCAACATACCTAGGCTACTTGCAGGTGTACTTCATGAAGGAAAGTGATATCTAATGACTTTACCTGGAGTTGCCGAAATTTGACCAAGTAAACTGCAGACTCAGCATATTGTGGATTGCTTTCAACATACCTAGGCTTATCAGTGAAAGACACTTGATCAAAACTTGTAGTCCATAGGGAAAAAGATGTAGACAAATGGACATAAGGAAGAAATGTTCACTTACGAGATGCAATCATCTAGACGTTTCAACAGCGGAAGAAACTGTGCGCTTCCGATACTCATGTTCGGAGAATAAAAACTGGTAGAAACCTGCAAATAGCAAAATAAACCTTGATACAAAAAGACTGCGACCAAGTTCCAAAAAACTTACTGCATGCATTCTAGCAAGCATTGTGGCACAAATCAGGAGAACTATCTAGATATATACAGATATTCTAGAATGTTACTGATCAGCTGAAAGAGATTCATAAAGAACTGATGTACAAATCTTATAATGACTTTCTTTCTTCTTAAACTTGTATCTAAAGGGATTATTTCTGACATTTCTACGTGTTAGATAGATGCTTTAATTTATGTTCATTGTTAAACTTTACAATGCAGCTTTTCCTAATTTTCATTTTAAATTGCATTTTAAGTTGCCATACAACGCATCACAGTACCTATAAGGCTATAACATGGGAAAAGGAATTGGCTGCATGTCTGTCGATGTGCCCTAGCATGTCTCCAACTTTCATATACCATAGAACCATGAGTAATATAAATTAGTAATTTCAAGTAAGAAGACATTCATTAATTATGTAATAGCATTCCGTTGTTGCATTCTAAATTCTACGGAATCATCTTTTAGGCAATTCTAGCAAAGAAAGGATCCAACCAACAGATAACTAATGGATAAAGGGAAGTGGTGTGACTTTGAGGGTATACAATATCACTAGAAAATACCTTTCAGTAGATTCTTAAGGAAAGTGTTCAAGCTGCCAGCAAGCTAAAATGAAATGTCGATATGTAATTAAACTGCAAAGCATGCTCTAACAACAGTATACAGCAATAGAGGAGATAATCAGCAGTTTAAAAGTGGCCACCACACTATGATGCTTAAGTCTTTGCAGTATGTTAAATAAGTATCCTAATAAAGAAGAAATATGACAATAAGCATCCAAAGTACATGGCTATCAAACCTTACATTCTCCAACTCATCAAAATAGTTGAGCTTACTACGAAGCGCATCTGCAAATTCGATCAATCTTTGCTTCTCCATCAACTAAAATTATTAACAGGGAAAAGATTTAATTAGAACCACCTGAATTAGAATATAAATAAATTTACAACAATGAAAAAAATTTAATTGGCTTAAAAAAATTTTCAAATAACGAAAATAAATCAATAGTAAACACAAAAGACAGAATTGTCAAGGCTTTCGATAGGCATTCATCAGAAAGGTTTTAGATCATAAAGGCTTACACATAGCACATCATAAAAAGACTCTGGGCTATTATGCTGTTAATTTAAAAAGGATTGAAAAAAAAGACTTTTGAACAGATTCTTCATTCTACTACTATTTCTAACTACTCTGAAAGTAAGGATTGCCATGCCACGGGCACGGCCAGTGTCGGTGGCAATCCTACTACTATTTCTAACTACTCTGAAAGCAAGGATTGCCATGCCACTGGCACGGCCCGTGCCGCTGTGCCATTGGGACGGCACGGCACGACACAGCGGCAGGGGCCGTGCCGGTGTCGGCACGTTTTCTTTTCCAAGTAATGTTAGCATTGCCAATGGCACACTGGCAATGCCAACACCTTGTGCCAATGGCACGCTGGCAGGTTTTGGCACGATTTTTTTTTCAAGTAATGTTAGCTTTTTAGGACGTTTTAAGATTTATAATGCATATAAACTTGATCCAAATTGTATCTCTCATGCAGTTCAAGTCGAAATAGTCATATACAACTCATGAAAGTATATAAATGCTATATAAGACTAATAATTAATAATATATAATATTAGAGATAATTCAATATGCTCAAATCATAACTTCAAAGTTTGAACTTTTATATTTCATTGCTAGTAGTACATAAAGTGTCTAGGTGGATCATAATGATAATTGTCATCATCAATTACTAGATTGATCCCTCGACTATATAAATGTTGCTGATACTGGTGAAATCTTATTTGGTGCTGGTACATCTCATAATAATTGCGAACATATTCATTATAGCAAATTGTATCGTGATGTACGTGTACCACTGTGACCGGCACTGGCACAGGAACAGCGGTGACACCATCAAAAGATCACTTTTGACCCTTTAAAATAGAAAAAAAATGAGTAAATAGATAATCCAAACTGTACTAGTTCGATACGGACGGGCAAGGAGTGATACAGGGGTAGCACACTACGATACAGGGCGATACGGGGGCAGCATGCCGCGATACAAGGCGACACGCCCACAGTTTCTAGGTACCAGGCGGCACATACCCATGTCACTTGCCAGTACGCCACCGGCATGGTACCCGTACCACTTGCCGGTATGCCACCAGCACAGTGCGGCACGAGCCCATGCCATCGGCATGGACACTTGTCTAAAAGTGAATCATATTAAACTTTCTGTATCTACATGCAATAATTAAAACAAGTAGTATTTACAAACTTATTTTCCCTCAAAACCATCAGCATACAAACAGATAATTTAGAGTCAAATATTGAGCTTTTCTAGTAAACTCATTAACATGCACATTTGAAACGATATCTTTGATAGCAAGAACTTAGATTTCCATAAAACCATCAGTTAACACATCCAAAATAAGAAACAAGAAATACACCTACAAAACTATAAAAGGTGATGAAAAAAGAAAACAAAAAAATGTTAAGGGACATACTAGCCGATCGCATGCATCATGCAAGGTTTTAGTCTTTGTAGCAACCGACTGGTGCAGTGATTGCAGCTCACTAAACAAATTTAGGGTATCATCCACCTGCAAGGGGAGGTACCTTAAAGCAGTTTAAAATTCACAAGGCTAAGATCTGCAGTCCTAGCAAATAAAAGAAAATTAGTAATAGACACAAGCATACTTGTTGAAGGATTCCATCACATATTTGGATACGTTCCATCAGTGTATTCACATAGAAACGGTACTTCTCCTCTGTCTGTTAAGAACTAGGAAAGTGAATAAACACATAAAATCATATAAAAGCTAACTATTTCATGATAAAAGAGTGACCCGTGAACACCAACCTCAGACTTCATAGCTGACTCCAATTCTGTAAACCATTTGTAGAACTACAAGGAAATTGACACTATCAGTAAGCAGAAATGCATTAAATTAATGGCTAATGCTTCATTTAGCCTTATACTACTAAATCATGGAAACAATGAGCAACAGAAAAGAATAAATAAACATCATATGCTGGGCATATATCTAAATAGGTTGTCACAGAAAATTACTCAGAAATATACTGGGCCAGCATGAAAAGATTACTTGCATTCAAACGAATTTGCTTCTAGGTGAAATTAACTTTCATTTTGCCAATTTGCATGACTCTTCTTCCTATATAGAACATTAGAACTTTACCAAAAAGTGCCTGAAACTTCAGTTGGGTAGAATACTGAAAACAATCAAACAGTAGCAAGAGCCATGAGCTCGATGGATTTAACTATTTCCCTCAAACCCCACTAAGAATTTATTAGGCTTCAAGATAAAGATATCATAAGCTAGAAAAAAGATATTCAAACTCCAATTAAGATGGAAAATTAGCTCTTACGCCTAGATGATATAATCCAAAATTGACAGTTAAACCTACAGGTAATTGCCATCCTGATTGTTCACAACTTTAAAGTTTATCAAGAAGTATTTCATGAAAACATAGTTAAGCCCATAACATGAATGCCAATCTGAATTGAAATTCATAGAATATTAATAACTGTCCTTCAAAGTACAATTCAAAAATAGAACAGATCAACCCAATAATGACAAAAACAAAGGTGGAGAGAAACCTGATGCGTGTTAACCAAAACAGCATCTATTTTCCCGGCCTTTTCGAAAGTAGAATCTTCCGTCGAAACCGATAACTCGCCGCCCTTCACCGAGATCTCCTTCTGAGACTGCAACATAGCCAATAAAAGATCATCAGATCGAACCAGCTAGATCAACACAATGCGCATCCAAGATCAAACAAATCAACCTAGTAAGATCATCAAAAGGACCTCAAATCACTCACCAGATTCGGCGGAAACGGCCGCTCCGCAACGGCGTGGGAGAGCGCCAAGATCGCCGCCTTCTGCTGATCCGTGAGCGGCGCATTCTACAAAATCGGAATCAAACGGCATATGAGAACGAGATCCAGCGATCGGAGAGAGGAAAAAGTAGTAGATCTGATCACATCGAGTTCCGTATCCTAGAAAGATTAGGGGTAAGGGAGGAGAGATTAGGGTTCTGGAGATGGATCACCTGCTCCCAAGTGGAGGCGAAGTTGTAGCCCTTGGAGACAGCGCCGGATTTGGGGAGAGTGGTCGTCGCCATGGGAGGGGACGAGAGAGAACGGAGACCTCTTTGAAAGTGGGGAGGAGCCGAGGGGAAGAAGTGTGTAAACGACGGGCACGTTCGGGTTTGGATCCATTAACCCGTTTTGGAAGGAAATTAATTACGAAGAAGTTGCGTATTCTTGCTTTAAACTTAGTTAATCGGAATTTAGCAAAAATTCGGTACGAAGAATTGGTACCAATATAATACGAATAAAATTTATATTTTAGTTTTTAAATTTGTAAAAAAATATAGTTTAAAAAATAAATTTGTCAATTATTCGGATTCGTAATTTATACAAAAATTATACGTTCACCAATTAAAAATTCGGTGTAGTACACTAAATTTCAGTGCATCGTACTGAACTTCTACAAATTGTAGAGTTCTAGTGAGAAAATGGCATAAGAGGCTATGTGTGAGGCTTCGACCAAGTTTAGGACTTATGCGAAGTGTCTTCGGCGCAAAAGAGGCGTGAAAACGGACCTCGATAAGTTAAAACTGCAGAATTGGTAAAGTCTGCACTGGATTCCGGTATGTGAACTCCAATACCGGAATTGGAGCTTGGTATACCGGTATGTGAAATGGTATACCGGAATGCTGTGTTAAACCGAGAAACCTAGCTCTCGGGTTTGCAGAATTTTCGGGGTATACCGGTATGTGAAAATGGCATACCGGTATACTGTGTGCGAAACAGTGAAATCAGCTCTCGGGTTTTGCGGAATCCCTGAGGTATACCGGAATGTGTACCCGTATACCGGTATGCAAAATGCACATACCGGTATACAATGCCCAGAGTGGGCTGGGTGTTGTGTTTTGATTGGAGAAGGGCATTTAGGTCTTTTCACATGCCATGGGGTATTTGAAAGGCAGGGAACACTCCCCCTTTCACAGGACCTTCTTCTCCACACTCCCCTCCCTCTCCTCTCACTTTCTCTCTCTAGAGATCTCTCCAAAAGCTTGGAGAAGTGGTGGATTGATCTTGGAAAAGGCTTCCAAAGGAGAAAAGAAGCTTCTTGGTGCAAGAAGGAGCTTGGGGATTTCGTGATTAAGGTTAGTACCTCACGTTTTGGGTTCAAACCTTGGATTTAATCCTTTGAAATGAGGTTTTTGGGAACCCTTGGCAACCTAAACCACAAATGGTGGTTGTTTGGCCACGAAATCTAGGGTTTGGCTTGCATGCATGCAAACCCTAGGTAGAATGAGGGCTTTTGCAATGAAGGGTTCTAAAAATATTTGGACCTTCGATAATTGCAATTGAGGCATAGGAAATCATGTTGGAACACTTGATTTCGCATATTGAGATGGATTTAGGGTTCGTAATGAGTAACGAACCATTTTCTTGTAGAAGCTTGGGTTGAAGCAAGAACTCAAAGCTTGGACACTTAGGAGCTTGAAGAGTACAAGAAATTGGAAGCTCTTAAGGTGGGTTTTATGGTTACCGAAGTGATTAGGTCACTTCCATGTCTAGGGTAATTATCCATTTAAGAACAAAATGGTATATGTATGTGAACCCTAGGACTTGCATGTTGGCAATGGTAGAAATCATGATGGGTAGAACAATGAACTCCTATTGCATGATATGAATATTCAAGTATAATTCAATTATCTATACTTGTTTTATGGTTGCATGTGAGAATCTAACCTAATGTTGTTGAAACATAGGTTGGAATATGTATGATTAAACCTAGTGTCATTGAACATAGGTTGGAACAAGTGACATTTAACCTAGTGTCATTGAACATAGGTTGGAATGTGTGAGAACTTAACCTAGTGTCATTGAACATAGGTGTAAACCTAGTGTCATTGAACATAGGTTGGACATGTGATTGGAACCTAGAGTCATGGAACCTAGGTTGATAAATGAGAAAGTAAGCCTAGTGTTATCAAACATAGGCGAGGCTTAGTGACTTGAACATAAGATCATGAGATTTAGGTTGGCAAGTGAGAAATGTGAACGACGGGATGTGTGACGATTTTGCTATCCCGGGTAGGCGACGATTTCGCTACCATGCCATGAGTTGGCCATATTGAGACGGGATGTGTGACGATTTTGCTATCCCGGGTATGCGACGATTTCGCTACCATGCCACGAGTTGGCGGTGCCGACATGGATGTGCGACGATTTTGCTATCCCGGGTGTGCGACGATTTCGCTACCGCGCCATGGATTGGCGGTGTCGAAGGGGGTATGCGACGATTTCGCTATCCCGAGTATGCGACGATTTCGCTACTCGAATAGGAGGTGACGATTTCACTCCTCGAATGTTGAAACAACTATGGTGCGACGGCCATTCCGCAACCATAAGTAAATGACAAGTAAAAGAACTTAGTCAATGTGGAATATAGGATGAACCTAGGAGAGAATGATAAATTATGTTTCATTTTGGTTGCATCCTTTATGTTTATTTACTAAGCATGTAAATATTGTTGCATAGTTATATATATGATCTAACTTATGCATGTGGTATTTCTTTGGACCTGGTGTGGGTCGAGCTCTTCCCTTGGGTGGCCTTACCCACTGGGAACTATGTTATAGTTCTCACCCCCCATTTTCCCAGGTCTTTCCGCGAGTGAGGCGGCGGAGCGAGGCAAGGGTTTGGCTTTGTAGATAGCGACCCTTCCATTTTGGTGATACATAGAGTTGTACCCCGAGCTTTGGACTATGATAGCATAGGGGATTTGTATTACATGTATAAACTTTGTATATTCCATATTTTGGAACATGTTGTATGGAATGAAAAGAAAAAGTTAGCATGTATAATTGTGGAATGTGATGTAATAGAAGTAGAGCTTTTATGGTTGATGCTTTCCTTGTGCAACTCTTGTACTCCGTTCCTAGTTGGAACATTGTGGATAAGCTTGTGTTGTGACGCCTTGGGCGGGTAGAAAGGACTCTATCCGTTCGGCGGGTCTGGGGCATGCGCCCGTGCGGTTATCCTTTCCACCTAGTTGGTGTTAAAGGGCCGGCGGGGCGTGACAGACTGAGGTGGTATCAGAGCATAGAAACGGTCTAGGTTGACCTAAGAAACCCTAGGATGGAAATGACCTAGGAGTGTAGGCTCGTGAGTGACGAGATCTTTGATGTGGCGAAAGATAAGTGATTGGGTTATGTCCTTATGCCTCTAGTTGGAAATAGAGGTAGATTCGAGGTGTGTCTTATTCTTCACCAAGTGTGTTCATGTTGGCGGCCGACAACATGAAAACCAAGTGAGGGGAATAAGGACCCTTGTGTGACTTTCGCCTAGATTGGGTTCACGTTTATTTTCGTGAAATGTTATGTCGCAAATGACTTTGAATGTCATGAAATGACCAAAGTCCTTGTGTTTTCAGGATAATGGTACGTGGACGGCCTCCTAAGAGTGCTGGGCCCGGAGGATCGGGCGCGGCTCCCGAACAACTCGGGGAGGGCGAGAACTCGGCTCTTCGTAATGAGTTGACCGAGTTGATGGGCGTGGTTCGGCAACAGGCCGAAGCCATGCAACGACAGGAGGAGCAAATTAAAAGGCTCCAAGACGAGATGGCGCGGCAGACGGCTGCGACTAGGGAGGAGAGAACGGGAGTACCCCCCGGCCTCTGCTTCGGCACCGGCCGAGGAGGTGACACCGGCGCCAGCCGTGGTGCCACCTGCGCCACCGGCTGTGGCCGAGGGATCGGGTGCCCCTATACCCGATTCCGCGATGGAGGACGCGGAGCGAGAGCGCGCGCTTGCGGCTCTAATGAGGTTCAAAAAGTTCAACCCGCCTATCTTTAGCGGGGAGAACGTAGATCCGTGGGACGTAGAAACATGGATCGACGCTATCGAGACGCTCTTCGAGGACCTTTATACCTTGGAGAGGGACAAGGTGCACCTCGCCGTTCATTGTCTAGAGCGGTCGGCGAAGGTGTGGTGGAAAGGGGTTCGGCGTGATCGACTCCCTAGCCTTCCACCACCGTCGTGGGAGGAGTTTCGGGGCATGGTGTTCGCCACCTACTTCCCCGATAGTGAGAAAAGAAAGCTACAGGAGAGGTTCCGCAAGTTAAAACAGGGGAACCGCTCGGTACGCGAGTACGAGAGGGAGTTCTCGTACATCATTAATTGCGTGCCGCACGTTGTTCGCGGGGAGCTAGACAAGGTTGATTGCTTCGTGCGCGGACTTCGACCGGATATCTTTCGGGCGGTGCACGCCCTTAAGTTGCGGACCTTCGCGGAGGTCTTGGACCGTGCTCTTTGGGTGGAGCACGGGAATGCTTGTGCGCGCGAGGAGCGCGATTCTTGGGAGAAAGAAAAAGATAAGGAAAAAGGGAAGAAGCGACCGGCGGGTGGCTCGGGTGGGCAATCTAGCTCTAAGCGGCCCCCGAAGCACTCGCAATCCCAAAATCAGCCTCGAGGGTCCCGACGGAACCGACCCCCGACCCCGTGCCCGATTTGTAGCGGCCCCCACGCCCCTCAGCAGTGTGAACATCGTGAGGGCCGGTGCTACAAGTGCGGACAGCAAGGGCACCTGCGGTACAACTGTCCGATGGATGATGGCCGAGCACCGTCATCGGCATCGGCATTTGCATCCCCGAGGCAGCTTGCGGGCATCCCACCCGCGGCGATGTCGGCAGGCCGTGCACAGCCGCCGAGACCATTGGAGGGCCAGCGGCCAGCACCCAGTGGACGAGTATTCGCCTCGCAGGTGGAGGAGCCTGCTACTCAGGAGGACGTCGTGGCAGGTATTGTGTTGATTAAAGGCATTCGATGTAGAGCTTTGTTTGATACTGGTGCATCGCATTCATTCATTGCTCGATCATTTGCTATAGCACATGGAATAGAAATCATAGATGCCACACATGCAAGAACGGTACAAGTACCCGAACACACTTTTTGTGTACATCACGCGTGTATGGGTTGTCCTGTGAGGATAGAAAATTGGATCATGCCAGCTGACTTGCTGGTATTAAATCGAATGAATGAATATGATTTGATCCTAGGAATGGATTGGCTCTCTAAGTATCACGCTACTATATAGATTGTGAGAGTCGGATAGTGAAGTTTAAAGAGCCCGGGCACAAAAGAGTTTGTGTACCGTGGGTGTAAGAGTTCGCTCTTTGCTTCAATGGTGTCCACGTCGCAAGCAAGAAAGCTCATTGCTAGTGGTTGCATTGCCTACTTGGCGACGGTAGTGGATGACCGTAAGGAAGTGTTGGGGCTCGAGGACATTCTTATAGTCCAAGAGTTTCCCGGATGTGTTTCCGACGGAGTTGCCCGGAATGCCACCGGATCGGGAAATAGAATTTGTGGTAGATTTGCTCCCGGGTACGGCGCCGATCTCTAAGGCCCCGTACAGGATGGCACCCGCGGAGTTAAAGGAATTAAAAGCACAATTGCAAGATTTGATGGACAAGGGTTTCGTAAAACCAAGTGTGTCACCTTGGGGAGCCCCTGTTCTATTTGTGCGGAAAAAGGACGGTTCGCTGCGGTTATGTGTGGATTACCGCGAGTTGAACAAAGTGACCGTCAAGAATAAGTACCCGTTACCACGAATTGATGACTTGTTCGATCAGTTGCAAGGGTCTCGGGTATATTCAAAGATTGATTTACAATCCGGTTATCACCAATTGAAGATCAAACCGGAGGATGTGCATAAGACCGCGTTTAGGACGCGGTATGGACATTATGAATTCACGGTTATGCCTTTTGGGCTTACCAATGCCCCGGCAGCGTTCATGGATTTAATGAACCGTGTGTTCAAACCACTATTGGATCAATTTGTGGTTGTGTTCATAGATGATATTCTTGTCTACTCTCGGAGTGAAGAGGAACATAAAGAGCACTTGAGGATTGTGCTTCAAGTCCTTCGAGAGAACAAATTGTTCGCCAAATTGAAAAAAAGTGCGAATTTTGGATCCGTGAGGTCGCTTTCTTGGGTCACGTAATTTCCGCAGGAGGAGTATCTGTGGACCCTATGAAAGTGGAGGCAGTCAAGGATTAGCCTCGCCCGACCAATGTCACGGAAGTGCGAAGCTTTTTGGGTCTTGCGGGGTACTATCGGCGGTTCGTGGAGGGATTTTCAAAAATCTCCGGTCCACTAACGCGTCTTACCCGCAAGGGAGCCAAATATATTTGGAGCGAGGAATGCGACCAAAGCTTTAAGGAGCTAAAGGAAAGGTTGACTTCGGCTCCGGTACTCGCCTTGCCGATTGCGGGGGAGGGTTTTGTGGTGTATAGTGATGCATCACATCGTGGTCTTGGGTGTGTGCTTATGCAAAGAGGACAAGTAATAGCATATGCCTCTCGACAGCTGAAGAGCTATGAGCAGAATTATCCCACCCACGACTTAGAGCTTGCGGCGGTGGTTTTCGCACTTAAGTTGTGGAGACACTACTTGTACGGGAGCATTGTGAGGTCTACACGGATCACAAAAGCCTAAAGTATTTATTCACTCAGAAAGGAGTTGAATTTGAGGCAGCGGAGGTGGTTGGAGTTGATAAAAGACTACGACTTAACCATCTTGTACCACCCCGGTAGAGCCAATGTGGTGGCCGATGCGCTCAGTAGAAATCCGTGGAGAACTTTGCAATCGAGATGACGGGACAAATGCCGTTGATCAAGGAAATGGGCCGATTCGATTTGGAGATCGTGGCCCCGGGCGTTCCCGCTCAACTTATGAATCTCGAGGTGTGGCCGACCTTGTTGGAGCAAATAAAGGAAAAGCAATCCGGTGATCCGGAGCTCCAAAAGGTGCGGGGTACTATCGAGAGCGGGCATGCCGGTGATTATCATGTAGATTCGATGGGCGCGATTCGATTTCGAAATCGATTGTGTGTGCCAAAAGTTGAGAACATTCGGGGGGAAATCTTGAAAGAAGCTCACACTTCTCCCTATGCGATTCACCCGGGCGGCACCAAAATGTATAAGGATCTCAAATTGCATTATTGGTGGCCGGGGATGAAACTTGATGTTGGACGCTTTGTGGCACAATGCTTAGTATGCCAACAAGTAAAGGCCGAGCGTCGCTTTCCGGCGGGAAAATTGCAAGGATTGCCCATTCCAGTTTGGAAATGGGAAAATATCGCGATGGACTTTGTCGTGGGCTTACCTCGATCGCTAGGTGGCCACGATGCGATATGGGTGGTGGTGGATCGTTTGTCAAAATCGGCACACTTTTTGCCAATCCACACCACTTGGTCGGGGGACAAGTTGGCGCAAGTCTACCTCGACGAGATTGTGCGGTTGCACGGGGTTCCGACCTCGATAGTTTCAGATCGAGACCCCCGTTTTACATCGCACTTTTGGAAAAGCTTGCAAGAAGCTTTGGGTACACGGCTCGATTTCAGTTCAGCATTTCATCCTCAAACTGACGGTCAATCGGAAAGGACAATTCAGATTTTGGAGGATATGCTACGAGCGTGTGTGTTGGACTTCAAAGGTGCGTGGCCTACTCATTTGCCGATGGCTGAATTTGCTTACAATAATAGCTATCAAGCTAGCATCGGTATGGCACCTTTTGAGGTTTTGTATGGAAGAAAAGAAAAAGCCGCTCTCCTATTCATTGGAGTGAAGTCGGCGAGAGAAGGGTCTTAGGACCGGACGTGTTGCGTGAAGCGGAGGAAAAGGTCCGCTTGGCACGCGAACGCTTGTCGACGGCGCAATCTAGACAAAAGAGTTATGCCGATCGACGTCGACGAGATTTGGAGTTCGCGGTAGGAGACCGCGTCTTCTTGAAAGTGTCACCCATGAGAGGGGTGAAGCGATTTGGTGTTCGGGGTAAGTTGAGTCCCCGTTACATTGGACCTTATGAGGTTTTGGAGCGTGTGGGATCCGTGGCATATCGGCTAGCTTTGCCGCCAAAACTTGCGGGGGTACACAATGTGTTCCATGTATCGACCCTCCGCAAGTATGTGTATGATCCGGCGCACGTCCTCGAGTATGTACCTATGGAACTTCATGAGGATATGACTTATGAGGAGTTTCCCTTGTGCATCGTGGATCACGAGGTGAAAAGTTTGAGGAACCGTGAAATCCCTTATGTGAAAGTACAATGGACAAATCACGGTGAGCGCGAGGCTACATGGGAATTGGAAAGCTCGATGAAAGAGCGGTTTCCTTACCTCTTCGCTGAGTCCAGCTGAGGTATGATTTTAGTTTCGCGGCCGAAACTCTCTTTAAGGGGGGTGGAATGTAGTACACTGAATTTCAGTGCATCGTACTGAACTTCTACAAATTGTAGAGTTCTAGTGAGAAAATGGCATAAGAGGCTATGTGTGAGGCTTCGACCAAGTTTAGGACTTATGCGAAGTGTTTTCGGCGCAAAAGAGGCGTGAAAACGGACCTCGATAAGTTAAAACTGCAGAATTGGTAAAGTCTGCACTGGATTCCGGTATGTGAACTCCAATACCGGAATTGGAGCTTGGTATACCGGTATGTGAGGAGGGTATACCGGAATGCCAGGAGAAACCGAAAAAACCAACTCTCGGGTTTGCGGGATTTTGCGGGATTCCTAGCTCTCGGGTTTGCGGGATTTTTCGGGTATATACCGGTATGTGAAAATGGCATACCGGTATACTGTGTGTTCGAAACAGTGAAATCAGCTCTCGGGTTTTGCGGAATCCCTGAGGTATACCGGAATGTGTACCCGTATACCGGTATGCAAAATGCACATACCGGTATACAATGCCCAGAGTGGGCTGGGTGTTGTGTTTTGATTGGAGAAGGGCATTTAGGTCTTTTCACATGCCATGGGGTATTTGAAAGGCAGGGAACACTCCCCCTTTCACAGGACCTTCTTCTCCACACTCCCCTCCCTCTCCTCTCACTTTCTCTCTCTAGAGATCTCTCCAAAAGCTTGGAGAAGTGGTGGATTGATCTTGGAAAAGGCTTCCAAAGGAGAAAAGAAGCTTCTTGGTGCAAGAAGGAGCTTGGGGATTTCGTGATTAAGGTTAGTACCTCACGTTTTGGGTTCAAACCTTGGATTTAATCCTTTGAAATGAGGTTTTTGGGAACCCTTGGCAACCTAAACCACAAATGGTGGTTGTTTTGCCACGAAATCTAGGGTTTGGCTTGCATGCATGCAAACCCTAGGTAGAATGAGGGCTTTTGCAATGAAGGGTTCTAAAAATATTTGGACCTTCGATAATTGCAATTGAGGCATAGGAAATCATGTTAGAACACTTGATTTCGTATTTTGAGATGGATTTAGGGTTCGTAATGAGTAACGAACCTTTTTCTTGTTGAAGCTTGGGTTGAAGCAAGAACTCCAAGCTTGGACACTTAGGAGCTTGAAGAACACAAGATTTGGAAGCTCTTGAGGTGGGTTTTATGGTTACCGAAGTGATTAGGTCACTTCCATGTCTAGGGTAATTATCCATTTAAGAACAAAATGGTATATGTATGTGAACCCTAGGACTTGCATGTTGGCAATGGTAGAAATCATGATGGGTAGAACAATGAACTCCTATTGCATGATATGAATATTCAAGTATAATTCAATTATCTATACTTGTTTTATGGTTGCATGTGAGAATCTAACCTAATGTGGTTGTTGAACATAGGTTGGAATATGTATGATTAAACCTAGTGTCAACATTGAACAAGTGGTTGGAACAAGTGACATTTAACTAAACTAGTGTCATTGAACATAGGTTGGAACATGTGTGAGTGAAACTTAACCTAATGTTATTGAATATAGGTTGGAACATGTGAGATGTAAACCTAGAGTCATTGAACATAGGTTGGACATGTGATTGGAACCTAGAGTCATGGAACCTAGGTTGAAATGAAAAGTAAGCCTAGTGTTATCAAACATAGGCGAGGCTTAGTGACTTGAACCTAAGATCATGAGATTTAGGTTGGCAAGTGAGAAATGTGAACGACGGGATGTGTGACGATTTTGCTATCCCGGGTAGGCGACGATTTCGCTACCATGCCATGAGTTGGCCATATTGAGACGGGATGTGTGTGACGATTTTGCTATCCCGGGTATGCGACGATTTCGCTACCATGCCACGAGTTGGCGGTGCCGACATGGATGTGCGACGATTTTGCTATCCCGGGTGTGCGACGATTTCGCTACTACCGCGCGCCATGGATTGGCGGTGTCGAAGGGGGTATGCGACGATTTCGCTATCCCGAGTATGCGACGATTTCGCTACTCGAATAGGAGGTGACGATTTCACTCCTCGAATGTTGAAACAACTATGGTGCGACGGCCATTCCGCAACCATAAGTAAATGACAAGTAAAAGAACTTAGTCAATGTGGAATATAGGATGAACCTAGGAGAGAATGATAAATTATGTTTCATTTTGGTTGCATCCTTTATGTTTATTTACTAAGCATGTAAATATTGTTGCATAGTTATATATATGATCTAACTTATGCATGTGGTATTTCTTTGGACCTGGTGGGTCGAGCTCTTCCCTTGGGTGGCCTTACCCACTGGGAACTATGTTATAGTTCTCACCCCCCATTTTCCCAGGTCTTTCCGCGAGTGAGGCGGCGGAGCGAGGCAAGGGTTTGGCTTTGTAGATAGCGACCCTTCCATTTTGGTGATACATAGAGTTGTACCCCGAGCTTTGGACTATGATAGCATAGGGGATTTGTATTACATGTATAAACTTTGTATATTCCATATTTTGGAACATGTTGTATGGAATGAAAAGAAAAAGTTAGCATGTATAATTGTGGAATGTGATGTAATAGAAGTAGAGCTTTTATGGTTGATGCTTTCCTTGTGCAACTCTTGTACTCCGTTCCTAGTTGGAACATTGTGGATAAGCTTGTGTTGTGACGCCTTGGGCGGGTAGAAAGGACTCTATCCGTTCGGCGGGTCTGGGGCATGCGCCCGTGCGGTTATCCTTTCCACCTAGTTGGTGTTAAAGGGCCGGCGGGGCGTGACAGACTGAGGTGGTATCAGAGCATAGAAACGGTCTAGGTTGACCTAAGAAACCCTAGGATGGAAATGACCTAGGAGTGTAGGCTCGTGAGTGACGAGATCTTTGATGTGGCGAAAGATAAGTGATTGGGTTATGTCCTTATGCCTCTAGTTGGAAATAGAGGTAGATTTCGAGGTGTGTCTTATTCTTCACCAAGTGTGTTCATGTTGGCGGCCGACAACATGAAAACCAAGTGAGGGGAATAAGGACCCTTGTGTGACTTTCGCCTAGATTGGGTTCACGTTTATTTTCGTGAAATGTTATATCGCGAATGACTTTGAATGTCATGAAATGACCAAAGTCCTTGTGTTTTCAGGATAATGGTACGTGGACGGCCTCCTAAGAGTGCTGGGCCCGGAGGATCGGGCGCGGCTCCCGAACAACTCGGGGAGGGCGAGAACTCGGCTCTTCGTAATGAGTTGACCGAGTTGATGGGCGTGGTTCGGCAACAGGCCGAAGCCATGCAACGACAGGAGGAGCAAATTAAAAGGCTCCAAGACGAGATGGCGCGGCAGACGGCTGCGACTAGGGAGGAGAGAACGGGAGTACCCCCGGCCTCTGCTTCGGCACCGGCCGAGGAGGTGACACCGGCGCCAGCCGTGGTGCCACCTGCGCCACCGGCTGTGTGGCCGAGGGATCGGGTGCCCCTATACCCGATTCCGCGATGGAGGATACGCGGAGCGAGAGCGCGCGCTTGCGGCTCTAATGAGGTTCAAAAAGTTCAACCCGCCTATCTTTAGCGGGGAGAACGTAGATCCGTGGGACGTAGAAACATGGATCGACGCTATCGAGACGCTCTTCGAGGACCTTTATACCTTGGAGAGGGACAAGGTGCACCTCGCCGTTCATTGTCTAGAGCGGTCGGCGAAGGTGTGGTGGAAAGGGGTTCGGCGTGATCGACTCCCTAGCCTTCCACCACCGTCGTGGGAGGAGTTTCGGGGCATGGTGTTCGCCACCTACTTCCCCGATAGTGAGAAAAGAAAGCTACAGGAGAGGTTCCGCAAGTTAAAACAGGGGAACCGCTCGGTACGCGAGTACGAGAGGGAGTTCTCGTACATCATTAATTGCGTGCCGCACGTTGTTCGCGGGGAGCTAGACAAGGTTGATTGCTTCGTGCGCGGACTTCGACCGGATATCTTTCGGGCGGTGCACGCCCTTAAGTTGCGGACCTTCGCGGAGGTCTTGGACCGTGCTCTTTGGGTGGAGCACGGGAATGCTTGTGCGCGCGAGGAGCGCGATTCTTGGGAGAAAGAAAAAAAAAAAAAAGGGAAGAAGCGACTGGCGGGTGGCTCGGGTGGGCAATCTAGCTCTAAGCGGCCCCCGAAGCACTCGCAATCCCAAAATCAGCCTCGAGGGTCCCGACGGAACCGACCCCCGACCCCGTGCCCGATTTGTAGCGGCCCCCACGCCCCTCAGCAATGTGAACATCGTGAGGGCCGGTGCTACAAGTGCGGACAGCAAGGGCACCTGCGGTACAACTGTCCGATGGATGATGGCCGAGCACCGTCATCGGCATCGGCATTTGCGCCACCGAGGCAGCTTGCGGGCATCCCACCCGCGGCGATGTCGGCAGGCCGTGCACAGCCGCCGAGACCATTGGAGGGCCAGCGGCCGGCACCCAGTGGACGAGTATTCGCCTCGCAGGTGGAGGAGCCTGCTACTCAGGAGGACGTCGTGGCAGGTATTGTGTTGATTAAAGGCATTCGATGTAGAGCTTTGTTTGATACTGGTGCATCGCATTCATTCATTGCTCGATCATTTGCTATAGCACATGGAATAGAAATCATAGATGCCACACATGCAAGAACGGTACAAGTACCCGAACACACTTTTTGTGTACATCACGCGTGTATGGGTTGTCCTGTGAGGATAGAAAATTGGATCATGCCAGCTGACTTGCTGGTATTAAATCGAATGAATGAATATGATTTGATCCTAGGAATGGATTGGCTCTCTAAGTATCACGCTACTATAGATTGTGAGAGTCGGATAGTGAAGTTTAAAGAGCCCGGGCACAAAGAGTTTGTGTACCGTGGATGTAAGAGTTCGCTCTTTGCTTCAATGGTGTCCACGTCGCAAGCAAGAAAGCTCATTGCTAGTGGTTGCATTGCCTACTTGGCGACGGTAGTGGATGACCGTAAGGAAGTGTTGGGGCTCGAGGACATTCCTATAGTCCAAGAGTTTCCGGATGTGTTTCCGACGGAGTTGCCCGGAATGCCACCGGATCGGGAAATAGAATTTGTGGTAGATTTGCTCCCGGGTACGGCGCCGATCTCTAAGGCCCCGTACAGGATGGCACCCGCGGAGTTAAAGGAATTAAAAGCACAATTGCAAGATTTGATGGACAAGGGTTTCGTAAAACCAAGTGTGTCACCTTGGGGAGCCCCTGTTCTATTTGTGCGGAAAAAGGACGGTTCGCTGCGGTTATGTGTGGATTACCGCGAGTTGAACAAAGTGACCGTCAAGAATAAGTACCCGTTACCACGAATTGATGACTTGTTCGATCAGTTGCAAGGGTCTCGGGTATATTCAAAGATTGATTTACAATCCGGTTATCACAATTGAAGATCAAACCGGAGGATGTGCATAAGACCGCGTTTAGGACGCGGTATGGACATTATGAATTCACGGTTATGCCTTTTGGGCTTACCAATGCCCCGGCAGCGTTCATGGATTTAATGAACCGTGTGTTCAAACCACTATTGGATCAATTTGTGGTTGTGTTCATAGATGATATTCTTGTCTACTCTCGGAGTGAAGAGGAACATAAAGAGCACTTGAGGATTGTGCTTCAAGTCCTTCGAGAGAACAAGTTGTTCGCCAAATTGAAAAAAAGTGCGAATTTTGGATCCGTGAGGTCGCTTTCTTGGGTCACGTAATTTCCGCAGGAGGAGTATCTGTGGACCCTATGAAAGTTGAGGCAGTCAAGGATTGGCCTCGCCCGACCAATGTCACGGAAGTGCGAAGCTTTTTGGGTCTTGCGGGGTACTATCGGCGGTTCGTGGAGGGATTTTCAAAAATCTCCGGTCCACTAACGCGTCTTACCCGCAAGGGAGCCAAATATATTTGGAGCGAGGAATGCGACCAAAGCTTTAAGGAGCTAAAGGAAAGGTTGACTTCGGCTCCGGTACTCGCCTTGCCGATTGCGGGGGAGGGTTTTGTGGTGTATAGTGATGCATCACATCGTGGTCTTGGGTGTGTGCTTATGCAAAGAGGACAAGTAATAGCATATGCCTCTCGACAGCTGAAGAGCTATGAGCAGAATTATCCCACCCACGACTTAGAGCTTGCGGCGGTGGTTTTCGCACTCAAGTTGTGGAGACACTACTTGTACGGGGAGCATTGTGAGGTCTACACGGATCACAAAAGCCTAAAGTATTTATTCACTCAGAAGGAGTTGAATTTGAGGCAGCGGAGGTGGTTGGAGTTGATAAAAGACTACGACTTAACCATCTTGTACCACCCCGGTAGAGCCAATGTGGTGGCCGATGCGCTCAGTAGAAAATCCGTGGAGAACTTTGCAATCGAGATGACGGGACAAATGCCGTTGATCAAGGAAATGGGCCGATTCGATTTGGAGATCGTGGCCCCGGGCGTTCCCGCTCAACTTATGAATCTCGAGGTGTGGCCGACCTTGTTGGAGCAAATAAAGGAAAAGCAATCCGGTGATCCGGAGCTCCAAAAGGTGCGGGGTACTATCGAGAGCGGGCATGCCGGTGATTATCATGTAGATTCGATGGGCGCGATTCGATTTCGAAATCGATTGTGCGTGCCGAAGGTTGAGGACATTCGTAGGGAGATCTTGAAAGAAGCTCACACTTCTCCCTATGCGATTCACCCGGGCGGCACCAAAATGTATAAGGATCTCAAATTGCATTATTGGTGGCCGGGGATGAAACTTGATGTTGGACGCTTCGTGGCACAATGCTTAGTATGCCAACAAGTAAAGGCCGAGCGTCGCTTTCCGGCGGGAAAATTGCAAGGATTGCCAATCCCGTTTGGAAGTGGGAAAAAACATCGCAATGGATTTTGTTGTGGGCTTACCTCGATCGTTAGGTGGCCACGATGCGATATGGGTGGTGGTGGATCGTTTGTCAAAATCGGCACACTTTTTGCCAATCCACACCTTGGTCGGGAGACAAGTTGGCGCAAGTCTACCTCGACGAGATTGTGCGGTTGCACGGGGTTCCGACCTCGATAGTTTCAGATCGAGACCCCCGTTTTACATCGCACTTTTGGAAAAGCTTGCAAGAAGCTTTGGGTACACGGCTCGATTTCAGTTCAGCATTTCATCCTCAAACTGACGGTCAATCGGAAAGAACAATTCAGATTTTGGAGGATATGCTACGAGCGTGTGTGTTGGACTTCAAAGGTGCGTGGCCTACTCATTTGCCGATGGCTGAATTTGCTTACAATAATAGCTATCAAGCTAGCATCGGTATGGCACCTTTTGAGGTTTTGTATGGAAGAAAATGCCGCTCTCCTATTCATTGGAGTGAAGTCGGCGAGAGAAGGGTCTTAGGACCGGACGTGTTGCGTGAAGCGGAGGAAAAGGTCCGCTTGGCACGCGAACGCTTGTCGACGGCGCAATCTAGACAAAAGAGTTATGCCGATCGACGTCGACGAGATTTGGAGTTCGCGGTAGGAGACCGCGTCTTCTTGAAAGTGTCACCCATGAGAGGGGTGAAGCGATTTGGTGTTCGGGGTAAGTTGAGTCCCCGTTATATTGGACCTTATGAGGTTTTGGAGCGTGTGGGATCCGTGGCATATCGGCTAGCTTTGCCGCCAAAACTTGCGGGGGTACACAATGTGTTCCATGTATCGACCCTCCGCAAGTATGTATATGATCCGGCGCACGTCCTCGAGTATGTACCTATGGAACTTCATGAGGATATGACTTATGAGGAGTTCCCCTTGTGCATCGTGGATCACGAGGTGAAAAGTTTGAGGAACCGTGAAATCCCTTATGTGAAAGTACAATGGACAAATCACGGTGAGCGCGAGGCTACATGGGAATTGGAAAGCTCGATGAAAGAGCGGTTTCCTTACCTCTTCGCTGAGTCCAGCTGAGGTATGATTTTAGTTTCGCGGCCGAAACTCTCTTTAAGGGGGGTGGAATGTAGTACACTGAATTTCAGTGCATCGTACTGAACTTCTACAAATTGTAGAGTTCTAGTGAGAAAATGGCATAAGAGGCTATGTGTGAGGCTTCGACCAAGTTTAGGACTTATGCGAAGTGTTTTCGGCGCAAAAGAGGCGTGAAAACGGACCTCGATAAGTTAAAACTGCAGAATTGGTAAAGTCTGCACTGGATTCCGGTATGTGAACTCCAATACCGGAATTGGAGCTTGGTATACCGGTATGTGAAATGGTATACCGGAATGCCAGGTTAAACCGAGAAACCTAGCTCTCGGGTTTGCTGAATTTTCGGGGTATACCGGTATGTGAAAATGGCATACCGGTATACTGTGTGCGAAACAGTGAAATCAGCTCTCGGGTTTTGCGGAATCCCTGAGGTATACCGGAATGTGTACCCGTATACCGGTATGCAAAAATGCACATACCGGTATACAATGCCCAGAGTGGGCTGGGTGTTGTGTTTTGATTGGAGAAGGGCATTTAGGTCTTTTCACATGCCATGGGGTATTTGAAAGGCAGGGAACACTCCCCCTTTCACAGGACCTTCTTCTCCACACTCCCCTCCCTCTCCTCTCACTTTCTCTCTCTAGAGATCTCTCCAAAAGCTTGGAGAAGTGGTGGATTGATCTTGGAAAAGGCTTCCAAAGGAGAAAAGAAGCTTCTTGGTGCAAGAAGGAGCTTGGGGATTTCGTGATTAAGGTTAGTACCTCACGTTTTGGGTTCAAACCTTGGATTTAATCCTTTGAAATGAGGTTTTTGGGAACCCTTGGCAACCTAAACCACAAATGGTGGTTGTTTGGCCACGAAATCTAGGGTTTGGCTTGCATGCATGCAAACCCTAGGTAGAATGAGGGCTTTTGCAATGAAGGGTTCTAAAAATATTTGGACCTTCGATAATTGCAATTGAGGCATAGGAAATCATGTTGGAACACTTGATTTCGCATATTGAGATGGATTTAGGGTTCGTAATGAGTAACGAACCTTTCTTGTTGAAGCTTGGGTTGAAGCAAGAACTCAAAGCTTGGACACTTAGGAGCTTGAAGAGTACAAGAAATTGGAAGCTCTTAAGGTGGGTTTTATGGTTACCGAAGTGATTAGGTCACTTCCATGTCTAGGGTAATTATCCATTTAAGAACAAAATGGTATATGTATGTGAACCCTAGGACTTGCATGTTGGCAATGGTAGAAATCATGATGGGTAGAACAATGAACTCCTATTGCATGATATGAATATTCAAGTATAATTCAATTATCTATACTTGTTTTATGGTTGCATGTGAGAATCTAACCTAATGTTGTTGAACATAGGTTGGAATATGTATGATTAAACCTAGTGTCATTGAACATAGGTTGGAACAAGTGACATTTAACCTAGTGTCATTGAACATAGGTTGGAATGTGTGAGAACTTAACCTAGTGTCATTGAACATAGGTTGGACATGTGATTGGAACCTAGAGTCATGGAACCTAGGTTGATAAATGAGAAAGTAAGCCTAGTGTTATCAAACATAGGCGAGGCTTAGTGACTTGAACCTAAGATCATGAGATTTAGGTTGGCAAGTGAGAAATGTGAACGACGGGATGTGTGACGATTTTGCTATCCCGGGTAGGCGACGATTTCGCTACCATGCCATGAGTTGGCCATATTGAGACGGGATGTGTGACGATTTTGCTATCCCGGGTATGCGACGATTTCGCTACCATGCCACGAGTTGGCGGTGCCGACATGGATGTGCGACGATTTTGCTATCCCGGGTGTGCGACGATTTCGCTACCGCGCCATGGATTGGCGGTGTCGAAGGGGGTATGCGACGATTTCGCTATCCCGAGTATGCGACGATTTCGCTACTCGAATAGGAGGTGACGATTTCACTCCTCGAATGTTGAAACAACTATGGTGCGACGGCCATTCCGCAACCATAAGTAAATGACAAGTAAAAGAACTTAGTCAATGTGGAATATAGGATGAACCTAGGAGGAGAGAATGATAAATTATGTTTCATTTTGGTTGCATCCTTTATGTTTATTTACTAAGCATGTAAATATTGTTGCATAGTTATATATATGATCTAACTTATGCATGTGGTATTTCTTTGGACCTGGTGGGTCGAGCTCTTCCCTTGGGTGGCCTTACCCACTGGGAACTATGTTATAGTTCTCACCCCCCATTTTCCCAGGTCTTTCCGCGAGTGAGGCAGCGGAGCGAGGCAAGGGTTTGGCTTTGTAGATAGCGACCCTTCCATTTTGGTGATACATAGAGTTGTACCCCGAGCTTTGGACTATGATAGCATAGGGGATTTGTATTACATGTATAAACTTTGTATATTCCATATTTTGGAACATGTTGTATGGAATGAAAAGAAAAAGTTAGCATGTATAATTGTGGAATGTGATGTAATAGAAGTAGAGCTTTTATGGTTGATGCTTTCCTTGTGCAACTCTTGTACTCCGTTCCTAGTTGGAACATTGTGGATAAGCTTGTGTTGTGACGCCTTGGGCGGGTAGAAATGACTCTATCCGTTCGGCGGGTCTGGGGCATGCGCCCGTGCGGTTATCCTTTCCACCTAGTTGGTGTTAAAGGGCCGGCGGGGCGTGACATTCGGGATTAAAAATTCTGCTATTAAATTAAATCTTTTTTTTCTTGATTTATGCTACTAGTATAAATAGTTATAATTCTTAAGAATACTAATTATAGTACAGCGTGCGATGCCCGTCATATTTAATTAAATTAAATTTATATTTATATTTTAAACTTAAATAATTATTGGTCATATAAGTCTATTCATCGATTAATTTTTTTCTAATTTTAATTTCTCTTCTAATAAATTTTATATATTTTCAATTTAATTATACTGTAAATACTTTTATATGTGTCCTATAATATACCAAAAAAAATTTAATGTGTATCCAAATTTTAAAAATTTGAAGTAATTCTAAATTCTAAAATTAATGAATTCAGATTTAAATTTATGAACAAAACTTAAAATTTGAAGCTAATTTTAAATACATAATTTGAATATAAATAGTTATTAGTGTGACACCCAATAGTCCTACATAGAGTTATCATTGGGTATATAAGAGTACTCCACCCTAATAATAATAACTGAGCTTAAATATTTTGGACCGTTAGTTTTGCCCAACGAGTTATTATTGCTAGCGAGTCAGATCGTTACAATTAGAGATATAGATTTATTTATCAACTCATTTATCTTTCAAATTTGATATATTTCTAAATTAATTAATTAATTTTTATTTTCGATTTTAGATAAGTATGAACTTTTTTTGTTTTCGCAAATGGAATACAATATTTTGTTCCTGCTAAAAAATAGGTATGTCAAATCAACATAAATTTGTGAATCATATTTATCCAAAAAAATTATTTTTGAAAAGTAAATTCATCTATTATATTTTATTCGAAAGTATCTCATATCCTAATTCAAATTCAAATAGTTGTTGCCGAGAATAATTAAATAGTTCTATTTTTTTTATATACATTGAATATTTTTCTATTTTTTCGAATTAAATGTAAAATTCAAGTATATATTTTAAACTAAAAGTTTCGAAATTTTAATTCATGTTTAATTCAAAATGTCACATTCAATTTAAAATTAAATTTAAACTTATATTTTAAATTTAAATTGTTATTGGTGGTATGTGTTTATTTACTATTTGATTTCTTTTTCACACTTTAATTTATCTCTAAATAAGTTTACATATTTTATATTTAGTTATACTATAAATATTTTTTTATATGTGTTTCACAACATACAAAAATTTTTTAGTGTATACCCAAATTTAAAATTTGAATTAATTCAAAATTTTAAATTAATAAATTTATATTTAAATGTATAAACAAAACGCAAAATTTGAAGTTTATTTTGAAGCTGTAATTTGAAAATAAGTAGTTAATTTATTTTGATTTGAAATAATCTGTTTATAGGCCCAAAATTAAAAATTAAAAATTAATCTCAAATTTTGAATTAAAATATAGATTTAGTTTGAAATTATGAACCAAATTTAAAATATAAAGTTGAGTTGATATACTTTATTTAAATCATTCTATTTTTATACGTAATTTATTTTTAGTCATTTAACTGAAAGATATTGGATACTGCGAATATTTTTTATGTGTTTGTTCATGTGAAGAATATTCTGCAGTAGATATTCTCTGGTTGAAATTTTTTTGGATAAGTATAAATTTATTTTTCTCTTTCCGCAAATGGAATGCAATATTCTTTTAAGCTAAAAAATAAGTCTATCAATAATTATTTTAATAGTTATTTCAAATCAACATAAATTTGTGCATCATATTTATCAAAAAAATTATAATAAAAATTTAATTTTAAAAAAGTAAATTCATATATTATATTTTATTTAAAGACAAAAATTATATAATTCTATTTGTTTTATATACATTGAATATTCCGCTATAATTTCTGATTTTGGACAAATCTAAATTTAAATATAGTTTTAAACTAAACGTATCAAAATTTTAATTCATGTCTATTTTAAAATTTAAAATTAAATTTTGATCCACGTTAACTACAATTTTTAATTGTTAATTCAAACTTAATATTCAGAATTATATTTAATTTTCTATTTAAAATCAAATTTGAAAATTCATAAATTTTAAATTTAAATTATAAAATAAAGTTTTAGCCCTAAATTTCAGATGAAATAAAAATTATAAATCAAATAAAATTAAAATTTAGATAGATATTTAAATTTAAATTTAAATTTGATTATTGGTTGTAATCAATAAAAAATTAAGATAACAATTAAATATTTGTAGATAAAATTGAGATAACTTTTAAATATTCATCTTTAAAAAAAATACGATTGGATATTATGTATGTGGCAGAATATGTTACGATTAGATATTATGTAGGCGGCTGGTATTGCATTAGACTGGATATTATGTAGGCACGAATGCGTATGATAGGCTGAGAGATATTAATTAGATATTATGTAGGCGAAGAACGCATATGATAGGCGGATATTAAATAGGTGGCGGGTATTACATGTGAGAAAGGAAATATTTAAGAAACGTGTAGATGGTGAATATTACGTGTGATAAAATACGAGGAGGGTATTATTGTCACAATTCATTTTCAACCATTGAATGAGATCCAATGACAAAAAATTAAGATCTATATTTAAGAATAAATTATTACTTCATGAATTATTTTAAATTAATGATTCAAAATGATTGGACAAAAAATTAAAAGATCTATATTTAAGAATAAATTATTATTTGATGAATTATTTGAAATGAATGATTCAAAATGACTGAACATGAAAATATGACTAAAAAAATAGAGGTATTTTCGAAAAGAGAAAAAAAGTAAAACTCACGCTTTTATATTTAGTATAGATAAAAATAGAGAGCTATAAAATAAAGTAATTAAGTAAAAAAGGTAATAGAAAAGTTCATTATCGTCTCCATCTTGTCTCCGTCTTTATCTTTTTCATGATCCACATTTTTCGGAAATTCATGAAGTTTTTTAATATTTCGTGAATAATTCGAGAATAATTCGACAATAATTCGCGAATTAACTATATGTTGGAGAAAGGGTTATTATCCACTTTTTTTTCGAATAGTTCGACATCCACGAATTATTCGCGAAGAATAAAGCTAACCGAAAAAATCACGTTTTATTCTGATTTTTTGAAAAAAAAAAAATTGCATACGTTGCTTGTTTTATTCAGGTTTTCAATAATTCGTGTATAATTCACGAATAATTCGCGACTTAACTAACTATGACATTAAAAAAATGGCACATTTGCATAAAAATCCACCAGTTTTGCTTTTTTGTAAAAAATATACTAAAATATCTTTATTCATCTTTCTCTTTTTTTTTTCCTCATTCATTCTCCTCCTGGTTTGTCTCTCTCCTCCTTGTTGTTTCTTCCACTGTTTCTTCTCCCGCTTCTTCTCCTCCTTCATCGCCCCTAAGTCAACACCGTGCTCCTCTCTCTTACCTCGGTCACACCTCTGCCTATGCCGGCTCGGATATGGCACAAATTGCAGAGGTGGGGCTGCGATGGAGGGTGTGGCCATGAACGACGACAACTACGGTGTGGCCGTGAATGACGACAACGACGAAGGTGCCACAAGATTTGAGAACGGCAGAGAGGGAGCTGTGGCAGAGGACGAGAGAGCGGGCAAGATAGCGTAAGAAGAAAGAACAAAAAGAAAAAATAAGGAAAAATATATAATTTTCTTCTCCTAGGAAAAAAAATAAGAAAAAATATACTTTTCTTCCCCTAGGAAAGTAATCATGTGTCGTGGCCGCTATGAAAAAACCAAACAGCAGAGAAAAAAGTAGAAGAAGACAAAGTTGCATTGTTTGAGACTGTATTGCACTGTTTGAGACGAAGTTGCATTATTTGAGACTAAGTTATACTATTTAAATTATTTGAGACTAAGTTACACCATAAAAAATAAAATTATACTTTTTGAGGCTAAGTTGCACTTTCTCAGGCTTAAGTTGCAATATCTGAGAAGTTACAACTTAGTCTCAAATATTTTTAAACAATGCAACTTCTATTTTATGTGGTGCATTAGTTTCAAATAGTTTTAAATGGTGCAACTTAATCTCAAACAGTATGACTTCGTCTTCTTCTTCTTTCTTCTCTACTTCTTGACTTTTTCTATAGCAGTCAGGACACATGATAGCCTTCCTAGGAAAAGAAAATTTTATATATTTTTATTTTTTTTATTCTTTTGCTTCCTTTTCTTTCACTATCTGCATTTTTTTTACTACCACACCTCCTACCTTATCTCCTTCGCCGCAGCAGTCGCCCTCGCCCCAATGCGATCTCCCTCCCTGCCGTCGTCAAATTCTGTGTGAGGACAGAGAATTTGGCTGTGTAGCTAAACTCTTTGTTGATGATGTTTTTGTGTGTAACTCAATTACATAATCACTCGTCAAGTTTCGGGAGAAAACGAGTTAGGATGGAAAAGTTATGCGATCTTTACTATTCACTTAAAGTGAATAGTAACTCGGGTTTTTCGGAGAGGCTAATGAGTGGAGATGGCTTCTGGTGAGTATCGGACTCCGTTCATAGTGATCCAATAGCTCATTTTAAATGGTCCAACTATTCTGGACCCATTGGCATTGACGGATTTTGGTTTTGACGCACGGTTTCCAAGAAAATTGGATTTTATCGCAAAGAGGGTTTTTGTTCTTTGCTATTCTTGCGTCGTAAAACTTCTCGTGCTCCGTGCGTGTGTCCTGGAGTAGGGTGGAGGATGATTCAGGTACCTATCAGTGGTAGAGAATTCAAATTCGAATTTGAATTTGAGGTTTATTTGATTTACACACATATATATATGTGGTTTTTGGAGAACCGGAGAGGATGGGTTTCGTCGCAAATCGGCGACCAAATCAGGTGAAACAAAAATAGTAGTTTTGATGGCCCGGTCGTGCTGAACGCGCTGGTGTAGTCCGTTCACAAATCCGACGGAAGGATCTCCGAGAATTTCATAAAGTTTGTGTAGGGGTCGAAAGTGGCAAAACGAAAGAAATCCGCAAAACCCTCTATATTTTATGTATCGTTTTGCGTGATTTCGAACGTGGAGGCACATCTGCGCGATTTACTGGCGCTGTGAGGGACCCAGTTGAAAATACTGAGCGTCGGAGGACTAGTTTGCAAAATAACCATTTTGTATAAAACATGCACTTAGGATTTTCAAAGTCAAACCCTCACCCTAGTGCCTCCTCCCTCAGCCGACCCCCACAGCCCCCTTCTCCTCTCTTCCCTGCCCTAGCCGCGCGTGCTCCGACCACCTGCGCACGCCGCCGGCCGCCGGAACATGACTCTCCTCCCTCTCCTTCATCATCTCCACCTTCTCCTTCCCCCATCTCTACCCGAGATCTACCAAGGAGGTACCACACCCTCAGGCTCCTCCTCTGGCAGCGGCCCCGACCCCCGGCGACATCCCCCGTCGGTCGCCGCCGTCCCCGCGCGCCGCCGCTGGCAACCTGCGGCCAGCCCGAGCAGCACCTGGTCGAGGTAGATCCACCTCCCTCCTCTCGCGCCGTTGCCGCTCGGGGCCACCTTAGCTGCCCTCCTCTAGCCTCTGGCGACGTCGCCCTTGAGCTCCCCGGCCACCGCCATGGCCGCCGGGAATGCGTGAACCCGAGCCAAGCCCATGCGGGTGCAGGTTACTCCAGCCGCCGCCGCCTCCCGCCGCCGGACAGCGCGAGTGGCGACCCTCCCCCACCGGCCGCACCCACCTGCCATCGGCGTGCCCACCGCCGAGCCGCCGCCGGCCGTGCCCTAGCTCCCCTTGCCCGGTGAGCTTTATGTAATGCTGTTTGTGCATTATTTTGGTTTCGGATCACTGTTCCGGTGATCCGTGGCTGTTCCGATGCCTCCGGAGGTGAGCACGGTGATCGTCGGTCAGTTCTGATCACGGTGCTCACCTCATTTGTAGTCAGCAGGTTCCGAATCTATGGATTCGGCGTGGTTTACTCCTGTTGCGCGTAGTTCGCTGAACTTCGGGTCGCTCCCGCGTCTCCCATAGCGAGCCGCTGTACTCCGGATCATGAGCACGACCTCCGGTATGTTGAGACCTATCAGAACGTGTCTCGGTTGACCTCGAAAATCATCAGTTTGCAGTGTCGAGCCATAAAACCTCGTTATTCACATAGAATAATGTGATGTTATGCATTTTCAAGGGCTTTTATGCAATTGTGCATTTCGTGGGTGCTGTGGGCAGTACGTGTAGGTAGCGGGTGATCTCTGGACTGATTGTCTAAGGTCCGATGCCTTCACAAAAATCGAATATCAATTTTCGGTGCGTTTTCGGCGAAAGTTGCCGACGGAACGCGGTTTCGGTTCGGATTTCTTCCGACATTACTTGAGTACATTATACTTTGTCGCTGAGCCTTGTTGGCTGGTTACTTATGTCGTTTCGAGGGTTCGGAGACGACGGGTGAGCGACGGTGGGTTCCGGTGTCGAAATTGACACTTTCGGGAACTCGGATCGGAACGGTTATCCGACGATAATCATTTCAGTGTGAGCATAGGTGTTTGCTGCCAGGACACCTTTAATATGGTGCTTTGTGGCAGCGGGTGACTTGTGTCACGAGTCGGTGAGTCCCGGGATACTTCGTGGGTCCCGGTGTAATTTCGAGACTTCCGGCGAGTCACGGTAATCGGTTTTGGGAAACCGATTCCCGTGGGATTATTTGTGGGGTTGTGAGTTTAGTGTTTCTTATATGTGGGTTAGATACTAACCCGGTGGACCCTCCATAGGTCCGGTTGACGATCTTCCACAGTCGGGAGACATGCGTGATATTCATACAGGTGGGTACTTCGATCCGAAGTCAGTTCAGTGGTGCACGCTCGGTGATGTTCCCTTCATCCCTATCCTTTATTGCTTACATATACTTGTCTATCCAGTACTCGAGCCTTTCACCACAGGACTTCGACCTTGCTCTACTTAGTGCATTCTCTCTTGCATTCATGACTTAGAGTAGAGCGGTAGTGACATTGATATACACCTTCTAGTTGACCTGAGTGGTCGGTGCCTGTACACCCCTTGTGACATTGACATCATACCTACTAGTTGACCTGAGTGGTTTGTACTTGCATATACTTGAGAGAATGTTGAGTTGTTCCATCCTAGTTGACCTGAGTGGTCGGTACTCGTGTTCCCTTACCGTTCGATGACCTATTGGTCGGTGTGCCCCGAGGGGCGGTGATTGTCGGCTATTCGCTGACGGTTGGCTATTGATCATATTCGCATTGATTGCCACAGCTCGAGAGAATTTCACGTACACCAGCGAGCTGATCCCCCGCAGGAGGGTGTTCTTTTCCGGAAAAGTGGTCGGTCGCCAACCCGTGAGCCCGGTGGTGGTTTTCGCCAGGGTTGTATGCCAGGGTGAGCGGTTACGTGGCACTTGCCTGAGGTCCTTAGACCGACACGGCGGTTTAGATTGGGTATATTTGGACTAAAATCATTACTTTTGTGATTTTGCAAAAATTGGCCGCTTTTTAGATTTGGTAAAAATGTAAACAACTTACCTGATTTGGTTCATTTTTTTATTTGGTTATCTAATCTTTTTAAATTTTGATTTTACTATGCAAACTTTCAATTTATTTGATTGAGTCAATCAATGGTACTTCGACTTCAAATTTGAACATGTCGTTTATCTTTACATGTTTAATTAATATATTTTATATAATTTTTGTAATTATAAATTCATTAAAGTAAGTAATTCGTTTAAATTTTAAAGTCAAAAATGTTGTTGACTAGCCAAAATCAAACAAATTGAAATGTTAGGTAATAAATCAAATATTTGAAAGGTTGAGTAGCCGATTTAAAATGGTTCATAGTTCATGTAAGCCTTGTATGTTTTTACATTTGAATTTTATAGATCTGATCCGATTTTTTTAAAAATGACCAAATTGCCCTTTTTCTCTTTTTCTTCTCCTCACTTTCATTCGCATTCCTTTCTCTCCTCTATCGGCCCCACACCATCGTGCTCCTCCCTGCCTACCTTGCCCATGTCTCTGCCGTCACCGATTGCCTCGAGCACTCATCCCGCCCATCCGCCTTCCGTCACTATCCTCGTCCTCTCTTGCATTCACCAAGGGCCAAGACTGCAACATCTACCGCCACAAAGTGCATGCCTAGAAGTGCGAGTACTTCCTCCACGGCTTCCCCTGCTCGGGCAAGTTCTTATTCATCGTTGCCATGTCCAACCACCTCTGCTACGAAATCTATGACCCTGACAATTGTCGCGCCTTGAAACCCATCCCATAGGACCCGCTCAAGCGCATGCAACAAAACCGCCAAACGGTTAAAGTTTTTCCTACCCACACGAAATGGTAACATACATCAATCTACACATTTCATATAAGAGTAGGTACAATGAAATATCGGAGTTAAGTAACTTCTAATTTAAATCTTTTACAATACTATTACATTGAGTTTACATCTACTACTCGCAAAATAGAATATATTTCATTGTTCTTACAAAATGACATTCTCTAGACCGACTTATGAACAATCTATCTAACTCGCGACACTCTTGCCATGGTCATGCGCCTCATCGGCAATGGATTGCTCCGTAAAAGAAACAAAAACAATAGAGTGAAAACTTGAAATAAGTTTTTTCTGGGTGTAACTGCCGAAAGTCACGCTCTATATGTTACGGATTTTATATTGGCATATTTCGTGATTTGAGTCGGAGTCTTGAAGAGTTTGGTTCGTGTTGTCAACGGTTGAAGAATCCAAGATTCTGAGAAGAACTCAAAAATATCTCACAGATTGAATCACGATAGTCAGGTATGGTCTAGATGTTTTCATGGTGATTCATATTGATTTATGGCATTAGAATCATAAAAGTATTGAAAACTGGATTAGAAGCGGTTTTTGGAACTCTTGGTTCATGTATAATAATATCTTATATTGAGTTCCAGTACAGGTTTTTAGTTCCTCAAAAATAGATTTAAAAACCTGAAATTTTGTATTGAGTACCGAAACCCAATTTCGAGTTCCTCAAAATCCGAACGTTGCAATTCTGTAATTTAAATTGCGTATTGGTACTAAGTTGGAGTACTGGTACTGATAAGTTGTATCGATAGTGATACGCCTGAGTACCGGAATACAGAGTTATGAAATCTGCTGTTGCGTCTTTGTGTACCGGTACCCACCTTCGTGTACCGGTACAATGTGCAGATTTGCTAGATTTATTCTAATCCGACTCTAATTGATTCTAAATTCTATAAATACATCGTTAGGATTCTCTATGACGGTGAAGCACTCAGAATTCATGAGAGAGCAACCCTAGAGGCTAGGTTTTGGTTCTAAACTCTTCTCCACCCAATTAGCCTCATTAGATCAATTCGAGATTCGTTTTCAACATGTATATGTCGAATTGATCTACGATTTGCTTAGAGACTTTTTTCCTAGCTTCTTACGGATATTCTAAGCAAAGGATCACCATAGAAACATTGTTTTGCTCTTTGTGAGTGGCTTCGTGGATTCGACGTGATCAAGGCGATTCGTGGATTCGAATCATGGTTGCTCGTGGATTCGAGTGGCATCTGTGGATTCGGACGTGGGGCGTGGATAACCCAGTGGTGCGCGCGAGGTCCATAGAAGATAAAAGAGAGGTTTGAGTCCGTGGAGTCGGTAATCACCTTGTACTCTTTTATTTCATAGATGTTAACAAACAAATTTGATTCAATTCGCATGAAGGAATATGAAACCTTTACCCAGTATTATACTCGTCTACAAGACATAGTTAACACATGCGCAAACTTGGGAGAGAAAATCTCGGAATCCAAAGTTGTAAGAAAAATTTTAAAAACTCTTCCCGAAAGATTTCGTCCGAAGGTTGCGGCCATTGAAACAATAAAACATGCAGATGATTTAAAAGTAGAAGAATTAGTAGGTGCTTTACAAACGTATGAGATGACTTTTTCTACTAATAAATTTTCTTACAAATCTTCTTCTAAAAGTACAGGTGTTGCACTCAAATCTATCAAGGAGGAAGACAGCAGCTCGAATTCCAATGAAGAAATTTTAATTGCTGAACTTTTGGAAGAACAAAACCAACAAAGCCTCATCTACCAAACAAAAATCTTCTTCCAAAGGATCTTCAAATTCAAAATCCTCTAAAGAAAAGAAAGTTGCAAAATCTTCTAAAAAAAAGATGATTTTGAAGGAAAAATCCAATGTTATAAATGCAAAGGCTACGACCATATTTTAACAGATTGTCCCACTAAGAAATCTTATAAAAAGAAGGCTTTGCAAGCGAGAACTTGTGACGATTCTAGTTCTGAAGAATTGACCTCAAGTGATGAGGAGAAGAATAATGTTGCTTTATTTTCTCAATGTTGCTTTATTTTCTCATACTTCTTTACCTCACTCTTCAGCTATGTGTTTATCATCAATTATTTTTTACTCTACTTCATCTAATTTGCATGAAACATTGAGCAATGATGGCGAGAGTGAGGGGGAGTCGGGCGATGATGACGTAGCCGATGCGTACAATCAACTACTTATTGAATCTAAGAAGTTGGCTAAGTTCAATAAAAAGCTGAAGAAACGTCTGCTTGAGCTCGAGAATGAAAATAACGCATTGAAGACCACGACTAAAGCTCTGAGGAGGAAAGGGAGTTGATATTGAAAATAATAAAGTCCTCCAAGAAAAGCTAGACCAATCGGAAACAAATAATAAATCACATCAAGAGAAGATTGATTTTCTTGATCAACATTACAAAGAAACCCATACTTCCAACCAATTTTTGACCAAACAGGTTCATCAACTCAAATCCGACATGTAAAAATTCTCCTCCTGATCGAAGAAGCTTGATGATATGCTCGGATTGGGTCAAACGGACAAACTTGGAGTAAGATATGAATGAACATATGTGAGAAGGTTAAATATTCAACACCCAAAGTCTCAACTACATTGAAGCATAAAGTATGCCAGAGATGTGGTGAATAAGGACATATTAAGAAGACATGTCCTAAAAATTTAAAGAGGACTCAACCGCCATCTTCTAAACATCTTTCGGCATCAACTACAACTCGACAACCTTCACAGATTCAAAAAGCAACGTCAATTAAGTCGAGTATCCAAGATCAATCGGAAGTCAAAGCCACAAAAAAAGATTCCTACAAAGCTGAGTGCGACATGGAGACCAAAAGTTGATTGGAAGTCAAAACAAACGGCGCCCAACGTCAACAAACCAAGACAACCAACCATCCGACAAGTTTGGGTTTGGAAAGATGATATCTTTTCTTGTCTTAAGCCTTAATTTGTTTTTGACTTCATGTAGTGCTTTGATAGATTTTATTGCATATTTTTTTGACCATCGCATTACTTTTAAAGTTGCTTTCATTGTTACGATTTTTTTTTGTTGTGGGTTACTATTTTTCAAAGTTCATTGGATGATTACAACATTAAAGAGTGCTATGAACATCTATAATTCACTTTCATTCACTCCTAGTGTGAGAATTCGAATTTTGGAAATTTGAATTCTGTGTTCCTCTCCCCTGTTACTGTGTTTTCCCTCTCTTTACTGTGTTTTGATCTGTGTTTGATCCGTATGTGTATATATGTACATGTATAAGTATATATGTATGTATATACATAGTATATATTATGTATTTAATATGTATTTTTAGTGTTTAAGTTTTGTTGCGGAGAGTGAACGGCTTAATAGCGCAATTCGGAGTCCGATCATGACAATCCAAAATAGTAGATTCGATGCCTCGGCAGTGCTGAACGCGATGGCGCGATCCGTTTTGACATGCGACAGACGGATTGAGAGATGTCGCATGTTCTTCGCTGAGAGGTCGAATTGTACATTTTTTTGGTTTCGCGATCCGAACCCTGTTTCACGCACCGTTTTGCGTGAGATTGCTTGTGGAGGGTGTCTGGGCATTTTGTGCTTGCTGTGAGGGACCCAGGGGATATTTTCTTTGTTTGAGGGGCTTTGTGCAAATGTACAAGTGTGTACATGTGGTTGTGTGTGTGTGAGTGGAGAGAGAGAGAGAGAGAGAGAGTGGCATTGTTTCTCTTCTCCCTCAGCCACCCCAGCAGTGAGCCCCCTCTCCCCCAGCTCCTCTGCCACCTCCCCGTGCGCCGCCGGCCGCCGCCAACCACCCCCTGGCCGGCGCATCCCCGGCCAACCTCCCTCTCTATTTTCTTCTTCTTCTTCTTCCTCTTCTTCTTCTTCTCCTTCCCTGCGGTGTGCACCCAGGGGGAACCCACGCTTGAGCTCCCCCTGAGGTGGCACTACCGCCGGCGACCTGCCCCGCTGCCAGGAGCCGCCGCCGTGTGCCACCGAGCAGCTACCAGCTGCTGCTAGGGCAGCAGCAGGCCGAGGTTGCTGGACTCGAGCCGCCGCCGCCTCCCGCCGCCTTGGAGGGTGCGCGCCGCCACCCTCGGGACCTCCGACGTCGTCGTCTTTCTCCCCGGCCGTCGCCGTGCCGTCGGAGCGCCGCCGCAGCCGCCGCGGGCTCAGCTTGGGCAGCTAGGGCAGCCGCGGTCGAGCTCCCTCCGCCGCCGCCACCGCCGGTCTTTACTGTCGTGGTCACCGGCAGGCCGACGTCCGGCAACCTCCTCTTGCCGGTGCTCGCGTTGCTGCTGGCCGCCGTCGCCGTCCGTTGCCGCACCGCCGTGCCCTAGCCAACCCGAGAGCTCCCCTTCTCCCCGCACCGCCGCCGCCGCTTCCCGCTGCCGGCTGAGGTGAGCTTTCTCTTCCTCACCTCCCCCGCATCCGACCCTGGCCGTCGCTGGCCGTGCATGTCGGCTGGCAGCCGGCCGGAGCTTGCTGCTCCGGCCAGGGTCTCTTTTTGGTGTTGTTTTGACCGCATGTGAGTGTTTGAGCTCCCTGTTGCCTCCCGAAGCTCGGGAAGATGAGCACGATGATCGCGGCGATGCGCTGATCATCATGCTCACCTTAGTTTTCTATTTGGGTGTGCCGTTTCGCTGTTCGGCCTTTGTCGAGCATTTTTATCGCATGTATTCAATGTTTTTATGGGTTTTCTGGGCTTGCGACTGGTCCTGTCGCAGTGGGGCTGTGAGCACGTCCTCCGTTACGTTGTTACCTTTCCGCTGGTGCTTGCAAAAGGTTGTGCGGACGTACGGATTGCTCGAACGGCCTTAATTACGCTTGTTATATATGTAATCGTTGCTTGTTTTGGGACTTTGGTGTTTGTGGCAGCGTTGCGACGCTGCAGGCAGCAAGGGCATGACCCTTGGGACCCTGTGGACTAGTTGTCCAACCCCTTCGCCCTTCGCGGAGATCCGAATTTATTTCCGATGCATTTTTCGATGAAATAATCGGCGAAATGCGTGTTTTTGATTGTGCGACTCACTTGCTATTTTCACAAGTGACTTGGCTTCGTCATTTAGCCTCGTTGGCTGTTCCTCATCGCTGTCCTGAAGTTCCGAGGACAGCGGATGAGTGACGAAGGGTTCCGGTGTCAAATCGGCACTTTTCGGAAACCCGGGAAGCCGTTTCGGGTGCGATTGTGTTCGTGGCACCCCGAGCTTGTGCTCGCTGTCCTGTCACCTTATTTTGGTTTGGTTGGGGATAGCGATGGACCTAGTTTGGCTGTTGGTACCACTGTGGAGCTTAGTGTGGTTTCGGGATCGTCCCGGTGGGTTTTCCGGGCGATCCGTCAGTTTCGGGATGTGAGCGCCTTGTGTTTTATGCCGACTTGGTGGACCTTGACCCTGTGAGTCTTTCGTAGGTCCTGTCGTGGTTCCCGAGAGCCGTCGGTGTTAAGCTCTAGCATTTCGACAGGTGGGTACTTCGATCCAGAGTCGGTTCAGTGGACTACGGTGATACCTTTCTATCCCTTCTCTTGTATTTCAGTTATTAGTTCACTTGACTCCCGTTGACTCTACTTATGTGTGCTTGGATAGTAGAGTAGTTGTGGTTTGCATGATTATTGAGACGACCCAGTTGGTCGGTAGTGATCGCCTGTTGTTCCGAGCGATCCTCGTTGTGGTTTATCAGTTGCTTCACGGCTCGTTGCCGTTCTGTGGATTGAGCATTCGCATCGATCGTCACAGCTCTTCTAACACTTCACGTACACCAGCGGTCTGATCCACCGCCTGGGGGTGTTCTTTTCCGGAAAAGGGTCGTTGAGTTTGGTTTCGACCCGTGAGCCTTGATGCGTTGCGTGCAGAAGGTTTATGTGCCGAGAGATGAGCAGGTTGTGACAGTGCCAGGGATACGTCCCGGTGGCTATGGATTGGGTTTACTTTGTGGTTATCTCCATTGATGCATATACTAGTTGCTTACAGTAGCATAGTTGTTCAGTTGTATGTCAGCCTCATACTTACTTATGCTACTGTTTACCTTATCTATCTTTTGTTGACCCTCGTGCCGGTGTGTACACCTCGCCTTCGTCGGCTTGCGGTACCCACTGGGAGGGGAGACATGTTTACATGTTCTCACCCCCCGCCCTCGTTGTTGTTTTCAGGTGAGCAGGGTGGTGAGAGTCGGGACGCAGCGAGGCACGCCTAGTTAGTGGTACTAGAGGTCCCGACCTGTGAGGCTTCCCTCTCCAGATTTGGTTATTACCCTTATTCTCTATCAGTTAGTTATGGATATGGTTCAGTTACACTGTGGTTGTTTTGTCTAGCATGCTATGATTTTGGTACAGTTATATTTTGGATGTGCTTTCTTGCATGCTTAGATATTATGGATTTGGTTTAGTATTGATGTGTGGATGCTGATGCTTTAGATCTATCGTTGTTGCTTTATATCGCACATCTTGGATTTCTACCCCTCGTTGTAGCATTTTCAAATAAAGGTTTCTGTGTGGAAAATAGTTTTCAAATGGATTTCCGATCGATCGACTTTTGAGATTTCAAAAGAGAGTTCTCGTGTGGAGAACAGTTTTCAAATGATTCTTAAATATTTGATATTAGAGTTTCAAAATAAAGCTTCTGGGTAATGAGCAATTTTTTAGAATGATCTGTTGTTTGTGCATCGCATCATCCTTCGCCTAAGGACTTGCTTAGATTCATACAGGTTTAAGGACTGTTAGCTGTATGAATCTTATTGAGCTGTTGTGTTGTTGTGATGAATGAATGGTGGTTGTGATCCTGTTGTATGTTGTGTATGCCGTGCAAATACAGGGGAGGCTCTGTCCGTGTGTACAGTGGACCCTGTATTTGTGGCGGGTCTGTATGTGGCGCGGGCTAGGCTTTCAAAAAAAAATTGGCACGTATTTTCGCTTCTAAAACTAGCCTGGGGCGTGACACAAAATTAGCACATATTTCCGCTTCTAAAATTAGCCCGGGGCGTGACACCTAGTTAATCTCATATGAATTATTGATTTTACTTCTTTCTCAGTATTTATGAAGATAATTTATTAGAGGAGTTCTTAACTCTTATATTCATCAAATTTAGGTAATCATGTGTAATCTTTAGGCATTGTTACTATCTCAGTTGTGTGTGTTGAACTTGATGAATGGAATTTTGCTAATTGACTAAAACTTGTCCAATTTTCTTTCAAATAAGAGATTACATTTTTTTAGGGAGAGTTAGAATTAAAAAAAAATGAGAAACACTCCAATGATATTAAAAAATATGGAAAGAGTTACATCCCTAAAGGGAGTGTGAAAACTACCACTACATATAGAAAAGAGCTACCACCCCGGTCGTCCGGTAAGTGTGTGAAGCTACCACATGAAACTGTAATGCATAACCGAAAAGGTTGAAAAAGTGTTCATATTAAAAAAAAAAACTCAGTGTAAAAAGGTGGTATATTGAAAAGATGCTCAAAGAGCCACCCCCCGGTGCATTATTTGCTTGGTCTCAAATTTGAAAGTTTCTGCGACGAATTTATGTCATTTGGTGAATCTCCATACGTCATCTTTATAATCCGTTATATCTGGATAGTTTTTGAGCCTCTAGATTATTTTTAATGACTTATTTTTAAAGTATATATAATTTAAAAAATCTTATAATATTTATCTACATTGTGATGATTTTGTAGTAAAATCTTTAATTTTTAGAAAATTAACAAGGATTGAAAGAAGTTAATGTGAACTTATTTTCTCATGCACTAACATCGCGATCATTCTATTTTTGATAGATTTTATTTTTTTTAAATTTTAAAAAAAGGGGAAGGTTCTGAGGTACTGGGTACCGGTACCAAAGTCGGGTTCCGCAAAATCCAAAACTTGGAAAATTGATCTTTGTATTTGAGGATCAAAATGGCAACCTAAGAGGGGGGGTGAATTAGGTTTCTAAAATAAAATGCTAAATAATCAAGTAAATTAAAAACTCGAAACAAATAAAGTGAGAGAAAGTGAGGTGTTAGAGAAATGCAAACTCAAGAAGCACACAATCGATTTGTTTCGAGGTTCGGCACTTTGCCTACTTCCCCGCCAACTTCTCAACACAAGAGAACGTTGGATCTCCACTAGACGATACTTTTGCGGGCAAGCACCACGCCTTCACACCAATACCTTCTTCTCCCAAGAAGGTTACACTTTCAAGCTTCAACTCTTTTCTTTTCTCTCTTTTATAAGATTATATCTCACTACCAATTACACTCAAGTTTAGAGAGAGAATTGAGGGCTAAGAGTATTAAAAACACTGAAATTTATAAGCTCTATTTGACTTTCAAATCCCTGCTGAGAAAGGCCTCAATACCATCTATTTATAGCCTCAGCCAGATTCAGGTCGTTGCACTTTCGGGCGCCCTAAACAGGAATTCGGGCGCCTAGAAGTTGAGCACGCGCACTACACATCTAGCGGCGTGTCAGACCCGTGCGCCGCTTTTCTAGATCCGTACATTCGGGCCTCCAGAAATTGTGGGCGCCCAGATCACGCGCGACAGCTTTTCTGACCCAGCCAGACCACACGCGCCGCTTTTCTGGATCCGTACATTCGGGGCTCCAGAAACTTATTGGCGCCCAGAACATGTGCGTCGGTTTTTTTGACACTGTCAGACCACGCGCGCCGAAGTTACTGATCAGGAACTTTTGGGCCTCCAGAAGTCAACTTGTGGGCGCCCACTTTCTCAGGCACGCGCGCCGCCTGCGCAGCGCCGCTGTCAGAACTTTCGGACCGTTGTGCCGTACTGTCCGGAACACACAGCCTATCAAGTCAACATTTCGGATGCCCTAAACTGACAATTCGGGCGCCCAGATCATGTAGAGACAATTCTGGACCACCCAAACAACAAACAGTCAGGATCCAGAATCAACCAAGATTCGGATCCACTTTTAGGGCGCCCAGATCAGAGTCCAAAATAGAAACTTGACAGAAAATAGATTTTGAGAAGTTTTTGAATATTGTTTGAAGTCCCATGTGCTTTAGATGATAAAAAGAGTAAGTTAAAATTTAGCTCGACATTTCTTACTCTAATCTTTAAAGCACAATGTTAAAAAGAGGAATAGAGAGAGATTTTATCTACTTGACAAGGTAGCTTCAAGTGGTGAAGCTTAGTGCTAGGGGATTGCCCATCTTGAGTCCTTTTGAAGATAGAGAAGTCTAAACACAAAACTCAAGATAAATGATTAGTTCAATAATTGTAATTATTTGTTATCATCAAAATCTAAAGAATGATTAGGGCCACTAGGCCAACAATCTCTCCCTTTTTGATGATGACAAATAATGTGATATAAGATTCAAATAAGTAGAGAGCAAAAGAATAGAATACTCCCCCTAAATATATGCATATATTTAACAATTAAATTTTAGCATATATCATAGTCATAGTCATATCATATATCACAATCGCAAGTAAAAAATAACTAATTAAGCATATATCAAAGCACCAAAATATAAGCATTTCACATATCACAAGTTAGTACCAAAACATAAGCATATCACATATCACAAGTTCTCCCCCTTTGTCATCATAAAAATAATCATAATGGAGACTTACTAAAAGTAGCAAAAAGCATAAAAGAGTAACAAAAAAAGCTAGTCATCATCGTCATCCTCTTGATCATCGTCCTCTTGACCCGCAGGAGAAACCGGCGGAGGCACGGTGGAGGATGAAGGTCGATCAACATAAGGCCCATATGCGGCATAGAAGGCACTAGAAGGTCCAAAGATAGAGTCCAAGTAATCCTTTATGCCGGAAACTTCCGTCTTGATCTCATGCATACGTTCGTCCATCCTATCAAGTCTTTGAAAAACTTGGTTTTGAAAATCCATAGGAGGAGGATCATTAGGCGGAGGAACATAGGGCGGTGGCTCAACCGGTGGAGAAGGCTCATGTGGAGGCGGCTCGAAGATTTTAGGTCATTTACTTCCATCTCTAATAAGGCATTTTGCTTCTTGAGAGATGTATACTTGGGACCCAAACTTTGTAGATCATCATATAAAGAAAAGAAGGCTTCTAAAAGTTAATCATAACTTAAATTATTTACCTCATCTTCAAGAGCCATGAGACATAGAATAGAGCTTTTCTCCTCAAGGCAAATTTGGGCAACTTCGTTTTCCGATTCGTCACCGCTAGACTTGTCGGGGGCGTCCCAATTTAGAGCATTGAAGGCTTTCTTATTCTTATCTTTCTTAAAGGCCTTGCTTTGAAGAGTGCATTCACTTTTCAAATGCCCTGGTTTGTTGCAATTGTAGCAAATGATTCCCTTCTTGAATCCCTCACCTTTGAACCCGTCTCGTTTAGGTCTTCTCAAGTTGCGCTTCTTAATTAGTCGGTCGAGCCTTTTTGAAATCATAGCGATTTCTTCGCTCGAACCTTCTTCGCTATCGGAAGCTATGACTCCCTTAAGTGCAAGACTCTTCTTTTTCTCGGGAGCCTCTTCGTTGTCATATTCTTTGAGGCGTTGTTCATGCGTCATGAGTGATCCGACAAGTTCGTCAATCTTTACTTTGTCCAAGTCATGAGCTTCTTGGATAGCCGTAATCTTAGGTATCCAACTTCTTGGTAGCACACGGAGAAGTTTTCGCACCAAGTCCGATTGAGAAAAATCTTTACCTAAGGCTTTCAAGCTATTTATAATGTTAGTGAATCTTGTGAACATATTTGAAATGGATTCACTTTCTTTCATTTTGAATAGTTCATAACTTGACATAAGCATGCTTATTTTAGATTCCTTCACCCTAGAAGTTCCTTCATGAGTGACTTCTAATTTATCCCAAATCTCTTTAGCCGTTGTGCATGTAGAGATTCGATGAAACTCATCTCTACTAAAAGCGCAAAGGAATAAATTAATTGCTTTAGCATTCAATTGAAAGCAAAATTTTTCCGCTTCATTCCATTCCGCTCTTGATTTTGATGGAGTGACATAACCACTTTCGATTATGTCCCAAATATCAAAATCTAGAGATTGAAAGAATATCTTCATTCTAATCTTCCAAAAAGGATAATCGGTCCCATCAAAATATGGTGGCCGAACAATAGATTGTCCTTCGATATTCTTTCCCATGGATGCCATTCTCACTTAGATTTTAATCTAAATAATGTGAGACCTTGCTCTGATACCAATTGAGGATCAAAATGGCAACCTAAGAGGGGGGGTGAATTAGGTTTCTAAAATAAAATGCTAAATAATCAAGTAAATTAAAAACTCGAAACAAATAAAGTGAGAGAAAGTGAGGAGTTAGAGAAATGCAAACTCAAGAAGCACACAATCGATTTGTTTCGAGGTTCGGCACTTTGCCTACGTCCCCGCCAACTTCTCAACACAAGAGAACGTTGGATCTCCACTAGACGATACTTTTGCGGGCAAGCACCAAGCCTTCACACCAACACCTTCTTCTCCCAAGAAGGTTACACTTTCAAGCTTCAACTCTTTTCTTTTCTCTCTTTTACAAGATTATATCTCACTACCAATTACACTAAAGTTTAGAGAGAAAATTGAGGGATAAGAGTATTGAAAACACTGAAATTTATAAGCTCTATTTGACTTTCAAATCCCTGCTGAGAAAGGCCTCAATCCCATCTATTTATAGCCTCAGCCAGCTTCAGGTCGTTGCACTTTCGGGCGCCCTAAACAGGAATTCGGGTGCCCAGAAGTTGAGCACGCGCACTGCACATCCAGCGGTCTGTCAGACCCGTGCACCGCTTTTCTGGATCCGTACATTCGGGCCTCTAGAAATTGTGGGTGCCCAGATCACGCGCAACAGCTTTTCTGACCCAGCCAGACCACGCGCGCCACTTTTCTGGATCCGTACATTCGGGGCTCCAGAAACTTGTGGGCGCCCAGAACATGTGCGTCGGTTTTTCTGACACTGTCAGACCACGCGCGCCGAAGTTACTGATCAAAAATTTTTGGGCCTCCAGAAGTCAACTTGTGGGCGCCCACTTTCTCAGGCACGCGCGCCGCCTGCGCAGCGCCGCTGTCAGAACTTTCGGACCGTTGTGCCGGACTGTCCGGAACACGCAGCCTGTCAAGTCAACATTTCGGACGCCCTAAACTGACAATTCGGGCGCCCAGATCATGTAGAGACAATTCTGGACCACCCAAACAACAAACAGTCAGGATCCAGAATCAACCAAGATTCGGATCCACTTTTAGGGCGCCCAGATCAGAGTCCAAAATAGAAACTTGACAGAAAACAGATTTTGAGAAGTTTTTGAATATTGTTTGAAGTCCCATGTGCTTTAGATGATAAAAATAGTAAGTTAAAATTTAGCTCGACATTTCTTACTCTAATCTTTAAAACACAATATTAAAAAGAGGAATAGAGAGAGATTTTATCTACTTGACAAGGTAGCTTCAAGTGGTGAAGCTTAGTGCTAGGGGATTGCCCATCTTGTGTCCTTTTGAAGATAGAGAAGTCTAAACACAAAACTCAAGATAAATGATTAGTTCAATAATTGTAATTATTTGTTATCATCAAAATCTAAAGAATGATTAGGGCCACTAGGCCAACAGTATTGCGTACCGATACGCGTGTTCGGGTACCGGTACTAGGTCTGTGGAACAGGTTTTTAATACCGGTATGGGAGTTTTATTTCCACTTTAATCTTTTCTAAAACTCTCCCTTTCTCTCTCTAAAATATTTCCAACATCCTTCTGGCCCGGATCCCTAAGTTTTTTGCATCAATTTGTATGTTTGCTCCTCAAATCTCATCTTTTTCATCATCAAAACTCTAATATTTCAAGTTTCTACTAATTTTTCTTGGTTTTGATGTGATCTCTATTTTTTTATTGAAATTTCTTACAAATCTTAGCTTAAATTGTTGTTAATTACATGCATACTTGGTTCTTGTGCACTTAGATTCGTGAATAATGCTATATATATTATGAATCTAAGATTTATAGCATGTTTATGAGCAAGATTTAGAGATTTTTGTTGTTAAGTCATTTTTCATGGAATAAGTTGCTTGGGTTCATGGGAAATAGTGTTTTGTGCATTTTAAGTTGTTTGAACTCTTACTACACTATGTTGCAAGGTTCATGATATTTTGAATGTGTTAAATCATGTATACACCTCTCACGTTGCTCAAGGCAATGGCTTTCTCACTCTTTCTTGCGCTTGTGGTGTTAATGGCCTCTAGTGGCTGTGGTGGAGGTCGTGTTCCTGCCCGTGAACGAAAGGGAGCTTCCAAGAGGACACGTATCGAGGAAGATACTTCGGATAGTGAATGCGAAGAACCTGAATATTGGTCTGACAGAGTAGCCGAAGCGGAGGCAAGCACTGGAAAAGGAAAAGGAAAGGCACCTGTGACCCCTAGGAAAAAGAAAGGTGCCAGTTCCCCTCCTCGACAAAGCACAGGCGGCCCAGTCATTAGAGAACAAAGTTCGAGGGAACGTGAATAACGGACTAAGTGGGCTGCAGAATTTGAGTCTGTAGCTGCCAGAAGGCAGAAGGCGTTCGCCAGCAGAACATGCACAGGGAAGCGATACGTGAACTTTGATGAACTCATAAGAGAAGGTCCCGAGTTTGGACAATTGATGCAACGAGCTCCCATCGAACCAATCGGGCGAATCAAGGCACGCGCAGCGTTTTGTGTTGAGCTCATGCGGGAGTTATATATGCGCAAGAATGTTCTTGCAGAGGATCAAGAGATAGGAAATTATCTATTTGAAACATCGGTTCGAGGAAAGAAGATTGTAGTCACTTTGAATACTATCGGAGAAATCTTTGGATTGAACGTGACTACCACTGGTATGCAGTATACACATGACGCGATTCAACATTCGACTCATTGGAACACTGTCATTAATGTTATCTGCAAGCCAGGAACGTGGACACATTGTTATACGTTGAATTAAAGGATTTGAGGCCAGAGTATCATATACTTTCATTTATTATCTGCTATAATGTGTTGCCTACAATTGGGACCAAGAGAATCCGTTGGAATCGTCTAGTTCTACTATATTTTCTTGGTCACTCAAAGCTAGCTGAAGGGTTGAATATAAATATCCCTGTAATACACTGAATTTCAGTGCATCGTACCGTACTTCTACAAATTGTGGAGTTTCGGTGGAAAAATGGCATGAGAGGCTATATGTGAGGTTTCGGACAAGTTTGGGACTTGTGTGAAGTATTTTCGGCGCAAGCGAGGCGCGAAAACGGACTTCGAAAAGTTAAAACTGCTGAACTTGTGAAGTCTGCACTGGATTCCGGTATGTGAATCTCCATACCAGTACTGAAGTGATTAGTACCGGTATGTGATGAGGTATACCGGAATGCCATGGTCGAAATAGTAAACCCAGCTCTCGGGTTCTGCGGAATCCTCCGGGGTATACCGGAATAGCACCCGTATACCGGTATGCAATGCACATACCGGTATACAGTGTTACGAAATTTCAGTTTTGGCTGGTTGATTGTGTTGTTTGTGGAGAGGGGCAAAATGGTCTTTTCACTTGATTGAAGGGGTGTATGAATGGCTGAGGCCTCTCCCTTCTCATTGTCATCTTCTCCACTTCTCCCCTCCATCTCCTTCACTTTCTCTCTCTAGAGATTTCTCCAAAACTTGGAGAAAAGGGTGGATTGATCTTGGAAAAGGCTTCCAAAGGAGAAAAGAGGCTTCTTGGTGCAAGAAGAAGCTTGGGGGACTCGTGATTAAGGTTAGTTCCTCACGTTTTGGGTTCAAACCTTGGATTTAATCCTTTGAAATGAGATTTTTGGGAACCCTAGGCAATCTAAAACACAAAATATGGAGATTGGCCAAGAAATTTTGAGGTTCTACATGCATGCATGTGAAACCTGGGTTAAATGAGGGTTTTTGTCATGGGAGGTTCTAAAAATATTTGGACCTTCGGGAATTGCAATTGAGGCATAGGAAATCATGTTAGAACACTTGATTTCAAGTATTGAGTTGAATTATGGGTTCGTAACAAGTAACGAACCGTTTTCTTGTAGAAGCTTGGGTTGAAGCAAGAACTCAAGGCTTGGACACTTAGGGGCTTGAAGAATACAAGAATTTGGAAGCTCTTAAGGTGAGTTTTTGTTTACCGAAGTGATTAGATCACTTCCATGTCTAGGGTAAATATCCATTTAAAGATAAAATGGTATGTGTTGTGAACCCTAGAACTTGCATGTTGGCAAAGGTAAAATCATAATAGGTAGAGCAATGAGCTCCTATTGCATGATATAGAATTCAAGTATAATTCAATTATCTATACTTGTTGCATGGTTGCATGTATGATTGGAACCTAGTGTTATTGAACATAGGTTGGAACATGTGAGAATAGAACCAAGTGTTATTGAACATAGGTTGGAACATGTGAGAATAGAACCTAGTGTTATTGAACATAGGTTGGAACATGTGAGAATGGAACCTAGTGCCATTGAACATAGGTTGGACATGAGATTGGAACCTAGAGTCATGGAACCTAGGTTGAGAACGAGAAAGTAAACCTAGTGTCATTGAACATAGGTGAGACTTAGTGACTTGAACCTAAGGTCATGAGACTTAGGTTGGCAAGTGAAAAATGTGAACAACGGGATGTGCGACGATTTTGCTATCCCGGGTAGGCGACGATTTCGCTACCATGCCATGAGTTGGCAGTGTTGAAACGTGATGTGCGACGATTTTGCTATCCCAGGTAGGCGACGATTTCGCTACCATGCCATGAGTTGGCGGTGTTGACACGGGATGTGCGACGATTTTTGCTATCCCGGGTATGCGACGATTTCGCTACCACGCCATGAGTTGGCGGTGTCGAGATGGGATGTGCGACGATGTTGCTATCTCGGGTATGCGACGAGTTCGCTACCCATGCCATGTGATGGCGGTGTTGAGATGGGGTATGCGACTATTTTGCTATCCCGAGTATGCGACGAGTTCGCTACTCGAACTAGGAGGTGACGAGTTCACTCCTTTAATGTTGGAACCCTTATGGTGAGACGGCGATTCCGAAACCATAAGTAAATGACAAGTAATTGAACTTAGTCAATGTGAGATATAGGATGAACCTAGGAGAGAATGATAAGTTACATTTCATTTGGTTGCATCCTTTATGTTTATTTACAAGCATGTAAATAATTGTTGCATAGTTATTTGTGATCTAACTTATGCATATGGTGTTTCTTTAGACCTGGTGGGTCGAGCTTCTCTCTTGGGTGGCCTTACCCACTGGGAACTATGTTTATAGTTCTCACCCCACGTTTTCCAGGTCCTTCCGCGAGTGAGGCGGCGGAGCGAGGCAAGGGTTTGGCTCTCTAGATAGCGGCCCTTCCATTTTGGTGATATATAGAGTTGTACCCCTAGTCTTGGACTTTGATAGTATAGGGGATTTTCATTACATGTATGAACTTATGTATTCCATAGTTTTGGAACATGGTGTATGGAATGAAAAGAAAGAAAAGAAAATTTTGGGTATGTATAAATGTGCAATATGATGTAATAGAAGTAGAACTTTTTTTTGTTGATGCTTTCCTTGTGCAACTCTTATACTCCGTTCCTAGTTGGAACCTCGTGGATAAGCTTGTGTTGTGACGCCTTGAGCGGGTAGAAGGGACTCTATCCGTTCGGCGGGTCTGGGGCATGCGCCCGTGCGGTTATCTTTTTCACCTAGTTGGTGTTAAGAGACCGACGGGGCGTGACAGACTGAGGTGGTATCAGAGCATAGAAACAGTCAAGATGGACCTAAGAAAACTCTAGGATGGAAAAGACCCTAGGAGTGTAGGCTCGTGAGTGACGAGATCTTTGATGTGGCGAAAGATAAGTGATTGGGTTATGTCGTTATGCCTCTAGTTGGAAATAGAGGTAGATTCGAGGTGTGTCTTATTCTTCGCCAAGTGTGTTCGTGTTGGCGGCCGACAACATGAAACCAAGTGAGGGGAATAAGGACCCTTGTGTGACTTTCGACTAGATTGGGTTCACGTTTATTTTCGTGAAATATAGTGTTGCGAATGACTTTGAAGGTCATGAAATGACCAAAGTCGTTGTGTTTTCAGGAAAAATGGTACGTGGACGGCCTCCTACGAGGGCTGGGCTCGGAGGATCGAGCGAAGCTCCCGAACAACTCGGGGAGGGCGAGAACTCGGGGCTTCGTGATCAGTTGACCGAGTTGATGGGCGTGGTTCGGCGACAGGCCGAAGCCATGCAGCGACAGGAGGAGCAAATTAAAAAGCTACAAGACGAGATGGCGCAGCAAGCGGCTGCGGTTAGGGAGGAGAGAACGGGAGTACCTCCGGCCTCTGCTTCGGCACCGGCCGAGGAAGTGACACCGCGCCGGCTGTGGCGCCACCGGCATCACCGATTGTAGCCGGTGGGTCAGGTACTCCTATGCCCGACTCCGAGATGGAGGATGCGGAGCGAGAGCGCGCACTTGCGGCTCTCATGAGGTTCAAGAAGTTCAACCCGCCTATCTTCAACGGGGAGAACGTGGATCCATGAGATGTAGAGACATGAATCGATGCCATGGAGACACTCTTCGAGGATCTATATACCTTGGAGTGGGACAAAGTGCATCTCGCCGCTCATTGTTTAGAGCAATCGGCGAAGGTGTGGTGGAAGGGAGTCCGGCGTGATTGACTCCCTAGCCTTCCGCCACCGATGTGGGAGGAGTTTCGGGGTATGGTATTTGCCGCCTACTTCCCTGATAGCGAGAAAAAAAAACTTCAGGAAAGGTTCCGGAAGTTGAAGCAAGGGAACCGCACCGTGCGCGAGTACGAGAGGGAGTTCTCGTACATTATTAATTGCGTACCGCACGTTGTCCGCGGATAGTTGGACAAGGTCGATTGTTTCGTGCGCGGACTTCGACCGGAGATATTTCGGGCGGTTCACGCCCTCAAGCTAAAGACCTTTGCAGAGTCTTGGACCGTGCTCTTTGGGTGGGGCACGGGAATGCTTGCGCGCGCGAGGAGCGCGAATCTTGGGAAAGAGAGAAGGAGAAGGATAAGGAAAAAGGAAAGAAGCGACCGTCGGGTGGCTCGGGTGGGCAGTCTAGCTCTAAGCGGCCCCCGAAGCACTCGCAGTCGCAAAACCAATCACGAGGGTCCCGTCGGAATCGACCCTCAACCCAGTGCCCGATTTGTAGCGGCCCCCACGGCCCTCAGCAGTGTGATTACCGTGAGGGCAGGTGCTACAAGTGCGGACAGCCGGGACATATGCGATACAATTGCCCGATGGATGATGGCCGAGCACCGTCATCGGCATCGGCATTTGCATCGCTGAGACAGCTCGCGGGCATCCCACCCGCGGCGATGTCGGTAGGCAGTACACCGCTGCCGAGACCAGCAGAGGGCCAGCGGCCAGCGCCCAGTGGACGGGTATTCGCCTCACAGGTGGAGGAGCCTTCTGCCCAGGATGATGTCGTGGCAGGTATTGTGTTAATTAAAGGCATTCGATGTAGAGCTTTGTTTGATACTGGTGCATCGCATTCATTCATTGCTCGATCATTTGCTATTGCACATGGAATAGAAATTATAGATGCCACACATGCAAGAACTGTGCAAGTACCTGAACACACCTTTTGCATACATCACGCGTGTGTAAACTGTCCAGTGAGGGTTGAAAACTGGATCATGCCAGCTGATTTGCCGGTGTTAAGTCGAATTAATGAGTATGACTTAATCCTAGAAATGGATTGGCTCTCGAAATATCACGCTACTATTGATTGTGAGAGCCGGATAGTGAGGTTTAGAGAACCCGGGCACAAAGAGTTTGTGTACCGTGGTTGCAAGAGTTCGCTCTTTGCGTCAATGGTGTCCACGTCGCAAGCAAGGAAGCTTATTGCTAGTGGTTGCATTGCCTACTTGGCGACGATAGTGGATGACCGAAAAGAAGTGTTGGGGCTCGAGGACATTCCTATAGTCCAAGAGTTCCCGAATGTATTTCCGACGGAGTTGCCCGGAATGCCACCGGACCGGGAAATAAAATTCGTGATCGATTTGCTCCCGGGTACGGCGCCGATCTCTAAGGCCCCGTACAGGATGGCACCCGCGGAACTGAAGAAATTGAAAGCACAATTGCAAGATTTGATGGACAAGGGTTTCGTAAAGCCAAGTGTGTCACCTTGGGGAGCCCCTGTTCTATTTGTGCGGAAAAAGGACGGTTCGCTGCGGTTATGTGTAGATTACCGCGAGTTGAATAAAGTGACCGTCAAGAATAAGTACCCGTTACCCCGAATTGATGACTTGTTCGATCAGTTGCAAGGGTCTCGGGTGCATTCAAATATTGATTTGCAATCCGGTTATCACCAATTGAAGATCAAACTGGAGGATGTGCATAAGACCGCATTTAGGACGCGGTATGGACACTATGAATTCACGGTTATGTCTTTCGGGCTTACCAATGCCCCGGCAGCGTTCATGGATTTAATGAACCGTGTGTTCAAACCACTATTGGATCAATTTGTGGTTGTGTTCATAGATGATATTCTTGTCTACTCTCGGAGTGAAGAGGAACATAAAGAGCACCTAAGGATTGTGCTTCAAGTTCTTCGAGAGAACAAGTTGTTCGCCAAGATGAAAAAGTGCGAATTTTGGATTCGTGAGGTCGCTTTCTTGGGTCATGTGATCTCCGCGGAAGGAGTATCGGTGGACTCTATGAAAGTTGAGGCAATCAAGGATTGGCCTCGTCCGACCAATGTCACAATAGTACGAAGCTTTTTGGGTCTTGCGGGGTACTATCGGCGGTTTGTGGAGGGATTTTCAAAAATCTCCGGTCCACTAACGCGTCTTACCCGCAAGGGAGCCAAATATGTTTGGAGCGAGGAATGCGACCAAAGCTTTAAGGAGCTAAAGGAAAGGTTGACTTCGGCTCCGGTTCTCGCCTTGCCGATTGCGGGGGAGGGCTTTGTGGTGTATAGTGATGCATCACGGCGTGGTCTTGGGTGTGTGCTTATGCAAAGAGGACAAGTAATAGCATATGCCTCTCGACAGCTAAAGAGCTATGAGCAAAATTATCCCACCCACGACTTAGAGCTTGCGGCGGTGGTCTTCGTACTTAAGTTGTGGAGACACTATTTGTACGGGAAACACTGTGAGGTTTACACGGATCATTAAAGCTTAAAGTACTTATTCACTCAAAAGGAGTTGAATTTGAGGCAGCGGAGGTGGTTGGAGTTGATAAAGGATTACGACTTAACCATCTTGTACCACCCCGGTAGAGCCAATGTTGTAGTACACTGAATTTCAGTGCATCGTACTGAACTTCTACAAATTGTAGAGTTCTAGTGAGAAAATGGCATAAGGGGCTATATGTGAGGCTTTGGCCAAGTTCGGGACTGTGCGAAGTGTTTTCGGCGCAATTGAGGCACGAAAATGGACTTCGAGAAGTTAAATACTGCGAACTTGGGAAGTCTGCACTGGATTCCGGTATGTGAACTCCAATACCGGAATTGGAGCTTGGTATACCGGTATGTGAAATGGTATACCGGAATGCTGTGTTAAAACCGAGAAACCCAGCTCTCGGGTTTGCGGAATTTTCTGAGGTATACCGGTATGAGAAATGGTATACCGGTATACAACGTGCGAAACAGTGAGACCAGCTCTCGGGATTCTGCAGGATTCCTGAGGTATACCGATATGCATATGCGCATACCGGTATACAATGTCCAGATTTTGGCTGGTTGATTGTGTTGTTTGTGGAGAGGGGCAAAATGGTCTTTTCACTTGATTGAAGGGGTGTATGAATGGCTGAGGCCTCTCCCTTCTCATTGTCATCTTCTCCACTTCTCCTCTCCATCTCTCTCACTTTCTCTCTCTAGAGATCTCTCCAAAATTTGGAGAAAAGGTGGATTGATCTTGGAAAAAGCTTCCAAAGGAGAAAAGAAGCTTCTTGGTGCAAGAAGGAGCTTGGGGATTTCGTGATTAAGGTTAGTACCTCACGTTTTGGCTTCAAACCTTGGATTTAATCCTTTGAAATGAGGTTTTTGGGAACCCTTGGCAACCTAAACCACAAATGGTGGGTGTTTGGCCATGAAATCTAGGGTTTGGCTTGCATGCATGCAAACCCTAGGTAGAATGAGGGCTTTTGCAATGTGAGGTTCTAAAAATGTTTGGACCTTCGATAATTGCAATTGAGGCATAGGAAATCATGTTGGAACACTTGATTTCACATATTGAGTTGATTTGAGGGTTCGTAACGAGTAACGAACCGTTTTCTTGTAGAAGCTTGGGTTGAAGCAAGAACTCTAGGCTTGGACACTTAGGAGCTTGAAGAATACCAAGATTTGAAAGCTCTTGAGGTGGGTTTGTGTTTACCGAAGTGATTAGGTCACTTCCATGTCTAGGGTAATTATCCATTTAAAAATAAAATGGTATGTGTTGAGAACCCTAGCATTTTGCATGTTGGCAAAGGTAAAATCATGATAGGTAGAACAATGAACTCCTATTGCATGATGGATATTTCAAGTACAATTCAATTATTGATACTTGTTGCATGGTTGCGTGTGAGATTTAAACCTAGTGTCATTGAACATAGGTTGGAACATGTGAGATTTAAAACTAGTGTCATCGAACATAGGTTGGAACATGTGAGATTGAAATCTAGGGTCATTGAACATAGGTTGGACATGTGATTGAAACCTAGAGTCATGGAACCTAGGTTGGCAATGAGAAAGTAAGCCTAGTGTTATCAAACATAGGCGAGACTTAGTGACTTGAACCTAAGATCATGAGATTTAGGTTGGCAAGTGAGAAATGTGAACAACGGGATGTGTGACGATTTTGCTATCCCGGGTAGGTGACGATTTCGCTACCATGTCATGAGTTGGCCGTATTGAGACGGGATGTGCGACGATTTTGCTATCCCGGGTATGCGACGATTTCGCTACCATGCCACGAGTTGGCGGTGCCGACATGGGATAGGTGACGATTTCGCGCTCCCGGGTATGCGACGATTTCGCTACCGCGCCACGTGTTAGCGGTGTCGAAGGGGAGTTGTGCGACAAGGTCGCCATCCCGGGTATGCGACGATTTCGCTACCATGCCATGTGATGGCGGTGTTGAGGCGGGGTATGCGACGATTTCGCTATCCTGTGTATGCGACGATTTCGCTACTCGAACTAGGAGGTGACAAGCTCACTCCTTGAATGTTGGAACAAATATGGTGAGACGGCGATTCCGAAACCATAAGTAAATGACAAGTAAAAGAACTTAATCAATGTGGAACATAGGATGAACCTAGGAGAGAATGATAAATTATATTTCATTTGGTTGCATCCTTTATGTTTATTTACTAAGCATGTAAATAATTGTTGCATAGTTATATATGATCTAACTTATGCATGTGGTGTTTCTTTGGACCTGGTGGGTCGAGCTTCTCTCTTGGGTGGCCTTACCCACTGGGAACTATGTTTATAGTTCTCACCCCCCATTTTCCAGGTCCTTCCGCGAGTGAGGCGGCGGAGCGAGGCAAGGGTTTGGCTCTTTAGATAGCGGCCCTTCCATTTTGGTGATGCGTAGAGTTGTACCCCTATTTTGAACTATGATAGCATAGGGGATTTTCATTCTTGTATGAATGTTGTATATTCCATAGTTTTGGAACATGATGTATGGAATGAAAGTGAAAGAAAAGAAAAATTTGGACATGTATATTGTGCCTTGTGATGTAATAGAAGTAGAACTTCTTTATGTTGATGCTTTCCTTGTGCAACTCTTGTACTCCGTTCCTAGTTGGAACCTTGTGGATAAGCTTGTGTTGTGACGCCTTGGGCGGGTAGAAAGGACTCTATCCGTTCGGCGGGTCTGGGGCATGCGCCCGTGCGGTTATCCTTTCCACCTATTTGGTGTTAAAGGGCCGGCGGGGCGTGACAAATGTGGTGGCCGATGCGCTCAGTAGAAAATCCATGGAGAACTTCGCAATTGAGATGACGAGACAAATGCCGTTAATCAAGGAAATGGGCCGGTTTGACTTGAAAGTCGTGGCCCCGGGCGTCCCCGCTAGACTTATGAATCTCGAGATTTGGCCAACTTTGTTGGAGCAAATAAAAGAAAAGCAATCCGGTGATCCGGAACTCCAAAAGGTGAGGAGTGCTATCGAGAGCGGGCGCGCCAGTGATTTTCATGTAGACTCGAAGGTCGCAATTCGATTCCGAAATCGATTGTGCGTGCCAAAAGTCGAGGATATTCGTGGGGAGATCTTGAAAGAAGCTCATACTTCTCCCTATGCGATTCACCTGGGCGGCACCAAAATGTACAAGGATCTTAAATTATATTATTGGTGGCCGGGGATGAAACTTGATGTTGGACGCTTTGTGGCACAATGCTTAGTATGCCAACAGGTGAAGGCCGAGCGTCGCTTTCCGGCGGGAAAATTACAAGGGTTGCCCATTCCAGTTTGGAAGTGGGAGAACATAGCAATGGACTTCGTTGTGGGTTTACCTCGATCACAAGGTGGCCACGACGCGATTTGGGTGGTGGTGGATCGTTTGTCAAAGTCGGCACACTTTTTGCCAATCCACACCACTTGGTCGGGAGACAAGCTAGCACAAGTCTACCTGGACGAGATTATGCGATTGCACGGGGTCCCGACCTCGATAGTCTCAGATCGAGATCCCCGTTTCACATCGCATTTTTGGAAAAGCTTGCAAGAAGCTTTGGGTACACGGCTCGATTTCAGTTCAGCATTTCATCCTCAAACTGACGGTCAATCGGAAAGGACAATTCAGATTTTGGAGGATATGCTACCAGCGTGCGTGTTGGACTTCAAGGGTGCATGGCCTACTCATTTGCCGATGCCTGAATTTGCTTACAATAATAGCTATCAATCTAGCATCGGTATGGCACCTTTTGAGGCCTTGTATGGAAGGAAATGCCGCTCTCCTATTCATTGGAGCGAAGTCGGCGAGAGAAGGGTCTTAGGACCTGGTGTGTTGCGTGAAGCGGAGGAAAAGGTCCGCTTGGCACACGAACGCTTATCGACGGCGCAATCTCGACAAAAGAGTTATGCGGATCGACGTCGACGAGATTTAGAATTCGCGGTAGGAGACCGCGTCTTCTTGAAACTGTCACCCATGAGAGGGGTGAAACGATTTGGTGTTCGGGGTAAGTTAAGTTCCCGTTGCATTGGACCTTATGAGGTTTTGGAGCGTGTGGGATCCGTGGCATATCGGCTAGCTTTGCCGCCAAACTTGCGGGGATACACAATGTGTTCCATGTATCGACGCTCTGCAAGTATATGTATCATCCGGCGCACGTCCTCGAGTATGTGCCTATAGAGCTTCTTGAGGATATGACTTATGAGGAATTTCCCTTGTGTATCATGGATCGCGAGGTGAAAAGTTTGAGGAACCGTGAAATTCCTTATGTAAAGGTACAATGGACGAATCACGGTGAGCGCGAAGCTACGTGGGAATTGGAAAGCTCAATGAGGGAGCGGTTTCCTTACCTCTTCGCTGAGTCCAGCTGAGGTATGATTCAGTTTCGCGGCCGAAACTCTCTTTAAGGAGGGAGGAATGTAGTACACTGAATTTCAGTTCATCGTACCGAACTTCTACAAATTGTGAAGTTCCGGTGGAAAAATGGCATGAGAGGCTATATGTGAGGCTTCGGGCAAGTTTGGGACTTGTGTGAAGTATTTTCGGCGCAAGCGAGGCGCGAAAACGGACTTCGAAAAGTTAAAACTGCTGAACTTGTGAAGTCTGCACTGGATTCCGGTATGTGGATCTCCATACCGGTACTGAAGTGATTAGTACCGGTATGTGATGAGGTATACCGGAATGCCATGGTCGAAACAGTAAACCCAGCTCTCGGGTTCTGCGGAATCCTCCGGGGTATACCGGAATAGCACCCGTATACCGGTATGCAATGCACATACCGGTATACAGTGTTACGAAATTCCAGTTTTAGCTGGTTGTTTGTGTTGTTTGTGGAGAGGGGCAAAACAGTCTTTTCACATGTATTGGGGGTGTATGAAGGGCTGAGACCTTCTCCCCTTCTCATTGTCTTCCTCTCTACTTCTCCTCTCCATCTCCTTCACTTTCTCTCTCTAGAGATCTCTCCAAAACTTGGAGAAAAGGGTGGATTGATCTTAGAAAAGACTTCCAAAGGAGAAAAGAGGCTTCTTGGTGCAAGAAGAAGCTTGGGGGACTCGTGATTAAGGTTAGTTCCTCACGTTTTGGGTTCAAACCTTGGATTTAATCCTTTGAAATGAGGTTTTTGGGAACCCTAGGCAATCTAAAACACAAAATATGGAGATTGACCAAAAATTTTTGAGGTTCTACATGCATGCATGTGAAATCTAGGTTAAATGAGGGTTTTTGCCATGGGAGGTTCTAAAAATATTTAGACCTTCGGGTATTACAATTGAGGCATAGGAAATCATGTTAGAACACTTGATTTCAAGTATTGAGTTGAATTATGGGTTCGTAACGAGTAACGAACCGTTTTCTTGTAGAAGCTTGGGTTGAAGCAAGAACTCAAGGCTTGGACACTTAGGGGCTTGAAGAATACAAGAATTTGGAAGCTCTTAAGGTGGGTTTGTGTTTACCGAAGTGATTAGGTCACTTCTATGTCTAGGATAAATATCCATTTAAAGATAAAATAGTATGTATTGTGAACCCTAGAACTTGCATGTTGGCAAAGGTAAAATCATGATAGGTAGAGCAATGAGCTCCTATTGCATGATATAGAATTCAAGTATAATTCGATTATCTATACTTGTTGCATGGTTGCATGTATGATTGGAACATAGTGTTATTGAACATAGGTTGGAACATGTGAGAATAGAACCTAGTGTTATTGAACATAAGTTGGAACATGTGAGAATAGAACCTAGTGTTATTGAACATAGGTTGGAACATGTGAGAATGGAACCTAGTGTCATTGAACATAGGTTGGACATGAGATTGGAACCTAGAGTCATGGAACCTAGGTTGAGAACGAGAAAGTAAACCTAGTGTCATTGAACATAGGTGAGACTTAGTGACTTGAACTTAAGGTCATGAGACTTAGGTTGGCAAGTGAAAAATATGAACAACGGGATGTGCGACGATTTTGCTATCCCGGGTAGGCGACGATTTCGCTACCATGCCATGAGTTGGCGGTGTTGAAACGGAATGTGCGACGATTTTGCTATCCCGGGTAGGCGACGATTTCGCTACCATGCCATGAGTTGGCGGTGTTGACACGGGATGTGCGACGATTTTTGCTATCCCGGGTATGCGACGATTTCGCTACCACGCCATGAGTTGGCGGTGTCGAGATGGGATGTGCGACGAGGTTGCTATCCCGGGTATGCGACGAGTTCGCTACCCATGCCATGTGATGGCGGTGTTGAGATGGGGTATGCGACGATTTTGCTATCCCGAGTATGCGACGAGTTCGCTACTCGAACTAGGAGGTGACGAGTTCACTCCTTGAATGTTGGAACCCTTATGGTGAGACGGCGATTCCGAAACCATAAGTAAATGACAAGTAATTGAACTTAGTCAATGTGAGATATAGGATGAACCTAGGAGAGAATGATAAGTTACATTTCATTTGGTTGCATCTTTTATGTTTATTTACAAGCATGTAAATAATTGTTGCATAGTTATTTATGATCTAACTTATGCATATGGTGTTTCTTTGGACCTGGTGGGTCGAGCTTCTCTCTTGGGTGGCCTTACCCACTGGGAACTATGTTTATAGTTCTCACCCCACGTTTTCCAGGTCCTTCCGCGAGTGAGGCGGCGGAGCGAGGCAAGGGTTTGGCTCTCTAGATAGCGGCCCTTCTATTTTGGTGATATATAGAGTTGTACCCCTAGTCTTGGACTTTGATAGTATAGGGGATTTTCATTACATGTATGAACTTATGTATTCCATAGTTTTGGAACATGGTGTATGGAATGAAAAGAAAGGAAAAAAAATTTTGGGCATGTATAAATGTGCAATATGATGTAATAGAAGTAGAACTTCTTTCTGTTGATGCTTTCCTTGTGCAACTCTTATACTCCGTTCCTAGTTGGAACCTCGTGGATAAGCTTGTGTTGTGACGCCTTGGGCGGGTAGAAGGGACTCTATCCGTTCGGCGGGTCTGGGGCATGCGCCCGTGCGGTTATCCTTTCCACCTAGTTGGTGTTAAGGGCCCGACGGGGCGTGACAATCCCGTTCTTAATGTGGCAAAAGATGGCTTATGTGATTCAAGCCTCCGCACATCGTGAACTACTCTCATTCCCTATTTTGATCACAAGAATTTTGGAAGATAATGTGGCAGATGTCACGTGCAACAAGTACGATTATGGCCTCCCATAGATGGAGTCACTTTGGCGAAGTCGATTAGCACATTAAAGACGTTTCAACAAGTCAAGGACTACACCTCACCTACTTCGAGTGCGGCGGCACGTCCAGCAGAACGAGAGGGATCTTCCAGCTCAGAGGGAGTTGTTACTGTGGACTCGCTTCATCGTGAGGTTCGTTCTATAAAGAAAAGAGTTGAACATGGCTTCAAGAAGATGGAGGATGGCTTAAAGAAGATGGAGGATGTCATAAAGAAAATTCTGGATATTCTCGGGTGCCGACACGACGATGTTGTTCTAGGCGAAGCTAGACCGAGTTCTTCACATCCTGTTGGGCCATCCACTGCTGAGCAGGAAGTGCATGGAAATGACGAAGGAGAAGAAAATGATGATGGCGATGGTACTGACGGAGACGACGAGTGAAGTTTAGCTTTCTACTCTTCACTTTAGTTTATATCTTTTGATTATGCATGTAGACAGTAACTATCAACTGTCTAGTTATTTTGGTCATGTAACTATGATTATGTAACTATGATTATGTAACTATGAACTAACCACTACTCTTTATCGTAGTATGTTTTCTCTCTACTACTTGCTATCTTTTTGGCAATTTTTGACAAAAAGGGGGAGAAACCGGCAGGAATTTTTGAAGAATTTGAATACGAAATGAAGAGAAGATGAAGCAAAATTTGATGAACAAAGGGAGAGAGAATAATTTTGAGAAGATGAAGATGAAGGAGAAGAAGACCGGTAAAGTTTCGTGGATTGAGAAGATGAAGACGAAAGAAGTTTCTAACTCTCAAGATTTTTCTAACTTGAAACTTTTAACTTAAGTTTGACATCTATGATTTTGGTTGGAGTTTGTGTGACTATTGTAGGATAATTTTGAAGACTTCAAGACTCCAAGTCCTAAGTCATAGAGTTTGTCTTAGGAGTTCATGTGTAATTTTGCTTTTATTTGGATCTTACACGCGAGGGGTTCGATATTTTGGTGATGACATTGAGCTCGTTTCTGGTTAGTGAGCATTGAGGGTTTTATGTATTTCTGGGTTTCGTCACAAAATTGAAAAAGGGAGAGATTGTCAAACGAAATTGCTAAAAGGGGAGATTGTTGAGGACTTTATATTGGCATATTTCGTGATTTGAGTCGGAGTCTTAAAGGGTTTGGCTTGTGTTGTCAACGATTGAAGAATCCAAAATTTCGAGAAGAACTCAAGAATATCTCACAGGTACGTTGAATCACGATGGTCAGGTATGGTCTAGATGTTTTCATGGTGATTCATATTGATTTATGGCATTAGAATCATAAATGTATTGAAAACTGGATTAGAAGCGATTTTTGGAACTCTTGGTTCATGTATAACAATATTTTATATTGAGTTCCGGTACAGATTTTTGGTTCCGCAAAAATAGATTTAAAAATCTGAAATTTTGTATTGAGTATCGGAACCCAATTTCGAGTTCCTCAAAATCCGAACGTTGCAATTCTGTAATTTGAATTGCATATCGGTACCAAGTTGGAGTACCGGTACTGATTTAAGTTGTACCAGTACTGATACATCTGAGTACCGGACCACAGAGTTATGAAATCTGCTGTTGCGTTTTTGTGTACCGGTACCCACCTTCGTGTACCGGTACTCAATGTGCAGATTTGCTGGATCTATTCTAATCCGACTCTAATTGATTTTAAAGTCTATAAATACATCGTTAGGGTTCTCTATGACGGTGAAGCACTCAGAATTCATAAGAGAGCAACCCTAGAGGCTAGTTTTTGGTTCTAAACTCTTCTCCACCCAATTAGCCTCATTAGATCAATTCGAGATTCGTAATTTCAACATGTATATGTCGAATTGATCTACGATTTTCTTAGAGACTTTTTTCCTGGTTTCTTACGGATATTCTAAGCAAAAGGATCACCATAGAAGCATTATTTTGTTCTTTGTGAGTGGCGTCGTGGATTCGACATGATCAAGGCGATTTGTGGATTCGAATTGTGGGTGCTCGTGGATTTGAGTGGCGTCCGTGGATCCGAACGTAGGGCGTGGACAACCCGTTGGTGCGCGCAAGGTCCATAGAAGATAAAAGAGAAGTTTGTGACTGAGATTTTTATGGTGTAATTTGATACTTTTCAATAGTATTTTTATAGGTATTTTAATTTTAGAACTTACTAGTTTAATTTCGGCGGAATACGAGTTTTTATTAAAGGTGTATAGTGACCGGTACTATTCACTAAAATGAATAGTAACCTGTGCTTTATTTTGAAGCCCGGCTTGAGGATGGCTTCGGATGTGAATCGGACACCGTTTTGGATGACCCAATAGGTCGTTTCAATAGTTCGACTGTGCCGAAGGTGATGGCACTATCCGATTTTACGTTCAACACATGGTTTTCGAGAAAATCTACTTTTATCACAGATTGGCCTTTTATTACTTGATGTTTTTGCTTTTCAGAACTTTTCGGTGCTCCATTTTGTGTGAAAATCTATGGGATGGTGCGACTGGGCATAATACACGCACTGGTGAGTTTTCAGTAAGAAACTCTAAGGTTGGAGGGCTAAATTGCAGTTTTTGCAAAGTGCAAATTTGGAGTACTTTGCGAAGGAGTTATCATTTTATGTGAAAATTTTCACAGTTTCTAGGAAGGGAAGGACCCATATGTAAATAGACTCGGAGACGATTGTGTGGAATCAAGTTTCGCGAAATTCAAGGGTCTATGTGTAAAATGGCACTATGAGGAAGTCGGGAGAGAGTTTTACGAGCAAGTGGTATTTCGGCACAAAACGCGCTTATTTGTGTGACAAAATGCACGAAGGTGGTGTGAAGCAGGGCTATTGCATGAACGCAGGTACTTGAGAGGGCGTGGTGCAAATTTTCATTAAAATTGTTGGACTTCCTTGTAGTTTTACACAAGTTTGGTTGGGGGCATATACATATATGTATAATATATGCATATGTATTGTCACGCCCCGCCGGGCCTTTAACACCAACTAGGTGGAAAGGATAACCGCACGGGCGCATGCCCCAGACCCGCCGAAAGGATAGAGCCTCTTCTACCCGCCCAAGGCGTCACAACACAAGCTTATCCACGAGGTTCCAACTAGGAACGGAGAACAAGAGTTGCACAAGGAAAGCATCAACATAAAGAAGTTCTACTTCTATTACATCACATTGCACATTTATACATGCCCAAATTTTTTTTCTTTCTTTTCATTCCATACACCATGTTCCAAAACTATGGAATACATAAGTTTCATACATGTAATGGAAATCCCCTATACTATCAAAGTCCAAGACTAGGGGTACGACTCTATGTATCACCAAAATGGAAGGGCCGCTATCTAGAGAGCCAAACCCTTGCCTCACTCCGCCGCCTCACTCGCGGAAGGACCTGGAAAACGTGGGGTGAGAACTATAAACATAGTTCCCAGTGGGTAAGGCCACCCAAGAGAGAAGCTCGACCCACCAGGTCCAAAGAAACACCATATGCATAAGTTAGATCACAAATAACTATGCAACACTTATTTACATGCTTGTAAATAAACATAAAGGATGCAACCAAATGAAATGTAAATTATCATTCTCTCCTAGGTTCATCCTATATTTCACATTGACTAAGTTCAATTACTTGTCATTTACTTATGGTTTTGGAATCGCCGTCTTACCATAAGGGTTCCAACATTCAAGGAGTGAACTCGTCACCTCCTAGTTCGAGTAGCGAACTCGTCGCATACTCGGGATAGCAAAATCGTCGCATACCCCATCTCAACACCGCCATCACATGGCATGGGTAGCGAACTCGTCGCATACCCGGGATAGCAACCTCGTCGCACATCCCATCTCGACACCGCCAACTCATAGCGTGGTAGCGAAATCGTCGCATATCCGGGATAGCAAAATCGTCGCACATCCCGTGTCAACACCGCCAACTCATGGCATGGTAGCGAAATCGTCGCCTACCCGGGATAGCAAAATCGTCGCACATCCCGTTTCAACACCGCCAACTCGTGGCATGGTAGCGAAATCGTCGCCTACCCGGGATAGCAAAATCGTCGCACATCCCGTTGTTCACATTTTTCACTTGCCAACCTAAGTCTCATGACCTTAGGTTCAAGTCACTAAGTCTCACCTATGTTCAATAACACTAGGTTTACTTTCTCATTCTCAACCTAGGTTCAATGACACTAGGTTTCATTCTCACATGTTCCAACCTATGTTCAATAACACTAGGTTCTATTCTCACATGTTCCAACCTATGTTCAATGACACTAGGTTCTATTCTCACATGTTCCAACCTATGTTCAATGACACTAGGTTCTATTCTCACATGTTCCAACCTATGTTCAATGACACTAGGTTCTATTCTCACATGTTCCAACCTATGTTCAATAACACTAGGTTCTATTCTCACATGTTCCAACCTATGTTCAATAACACCAGGTTCTATCATACATGCAACAATGCAACAAGTATAGATAATTGAATTATACTTGAATTCTATATCATGCAATAGGAGCTCATTGCTCTACCTATCATGATTTTACCTTTGCCAACATGCAAGTTCTAGGGTTCACAACACATACCATTTTATTTTTAAATGGATATTTATTCTAGACATGGAAGTGACCTAATCACTTCGGTAAACACAAACCCACCTCAAGAGCTTTCAAATTCTTGTATTCTTCAAGCCCCTAAGTGTCCAAGCCTTGAGTTCTTGCTTCAACCCAAGCTTCTACAAGAAAACGGTTCGTTACTCGTTACGAACCCTTAAATCAATTCAATACTTGAAATCAAGTGTTCTAACATGATTTCCTATGCCTCAATTGCAATTCTCGAAGGTCCAAATATTTTTAGAACCTCCCATGGCAAAAGCCCCAAATCTACCTAGGGTTTGCATGCATGCAAGCTAAACCCTAGATTTCATGGCCAATCTTCCATCATTTGTGGTTGAGATTGCCTAGGGTTTCTAAAAACCTCATCTTGAAGGATTAAATCTAAGGTTTAAACCCTAAATCACAAGAACTCACCTCAAAGCCCTAGCTCCCAAGCTTCTTCTTGCACCAAGAAGCTTCTTTGCACCGTGGAAGTCATTTTCCAAGCTCCAATCCACCACTTCTCCAAGCTTTGGAGAGATCTCTAGAAAGAGAAAGTGAGGGAGAGGGAGAGGGAATGAGAGGAAAGTGAAGAAGGAATGAGGGGAGAGACCTCAGCCCCCTCTACATAACCCATTCACTGCGAAATTACCAAAATACCCCTTACTGGGCATTCTGCCTCAGCCGGGTCCGGACCTTGCAAGTGGGGTCCGTACCCCGCACTGATAACTGACCAGCGCGCAGGCCGGGTCCGGACCTTGGTGTCCGGGTCCGGAACCCGTACGCACCCCAACTCGGAAACCAGCTCGGGTCCGGACCGTAACATCCGGGTCCAGACCGTGGTTGCCCGCGGACTTCATTGTCCGGACCCCAGCTTCCAGGGTCCGGACCCCATGAGCAGTTTTGCTCCAGTTGGTACCTTTTTCAAAATTTTTTAATTTCTGGGTTTCCACTCGTACCCATAATGTTCCGAAACCTTCGGAACCCGATTCCACACCAGCCATTATCGGCTTCCATCGAACTTTATCAAATTTAGTAAAGTTCGATACAACGCACCGAAATTCAAGGTGCTACATTCCATCCCCCTTAAAGAGAGTTTCGGCCGCGAAACTAGATTATACCTCAGCGGGACTCAGCGAAGAGGTAAGGAAACCGTTCCTTCATCGAGCTTTCCAATTCCCACGTAGATTCGCGCTCACCGTGATTCGTCCATTGTACTTTTATATAAGGAATTTTACGGTTCCTCAAATTTTTCACCTCGCGATCCATGATACACAAGGGAAACTCCTCATAAGTCATATCCTCATGAAGCTCCATAGGTACATACTCGAGGACGTGCGCTGGATCATACATGTACTTGCGGAGCGTCGATACATGGAACACATTGTGTATCCCCGCAAGTTTCGGCGGCAAAATTAGCCGATATGCCACGGATCCCACACGCTCCAAAACCTCATAAGGTCCAATGTAACGGGGACTCAACTTACCCCGAACACCAAATCGTTTCACCCCTCTCATGGGTGATACTTTCAAAAAGACGCGGTCTCCTACCGCGAATTCCAAATCTCGTCGACGTCTATCCGCATAGCTCTTTTGTCTGGATTGCGCCGTCGATAAGCGTTCGCGTGCCAAGCGGACCTTTTCCTCCGTTTCATGCAACACATCCGGTCCTAGGACCCTTCTCTCGCCGACCTCGCTCCAATGAATAGGAGAGCGGCATTTTCTTCCATACAAGGCTTCAAACGGTGCCATACCGATGCTAGATTGATAGCTATTATTATAAGCGAACTCAGCCATCGGCAAATGTGTAGGCCATGCACCCTTGAAGTCCATCACACACGCTCGCAGCATATCCTCCAAAATCTGAATTGTCCTTTCCGATTGACCGTCAGTTTGAGGATGAAATGCTGAACTGAAATCGAGCAGTGTACCCAAAGCTTCTTGCAAGCTTTTCCAAAAATGCGATGTGAACCGGGGATCTCGATCTGAAACTATCGAGGTCGGGACCCCATGCAACCGCATAATCTCGTCCAGGTAGACTTGTGCCAACTTGTCTCCCGACCAAGTGGTGTGGATTGGCAAAAAGTGTGCCGACTTTGACAAATGATCCACCACCACCCAAATCGCGTCGTGGCCACCTTGCGATCGAGATAGGCCCACAACGAAGTCCATTGCTATGTTCTCCCACTTCCAAACTGGAATGGGCAACCCTTGCAATTTTCCCACCGGAAAGCGACGCTCGGCCTTCACCTGTTGGCATACTAAGCATTGTGCCACAAAGCGTCCAACATCAAGTTTCATCCCCGACCACCAATAATGTAATTTAAGATCGTTGTACATTTTGGTGCCGCCCGGGTGAATCGCATAGGGAGAAGTGTGAGCTTCTTTCAAGATCTCCCCACGAATATCCTCGACTTTTGGCACGCACAATCGATTTCGGAATCGAATTGCGCCATTCGAGTCTACATGAAAATCACCGGCGCGCCCGCTCTCGATAGTACTCCGCACCTTTTGGAGTTTCGGATCACCGGATTGCTTTTCTTTTATTTGCTCCAACAAAGTTGGCCAAATCTCGAGATTCATAAGTCTAGCGGGGATGCCCGGGGCCACGACTTTCAAGTCAAACCGGACCATTTTCTTGATTAACGGCATTTGTCCCGTCATCTCAATTGCGAAGTTCTCCACGAAATTTCTACTGAGCGCATCGGCCACCACATTGGCTCTGCCGGGGTGGTACAAGATGGTTAAGTCGTAATCCTTTATCAACTCCAACCATCTCCGCTGCCTCAAATTCAACTCCTTTTGAGTGAATAAGTACTTTAAGCTTTTATGATCCGTGTAAACCTCACAATGTTCCCCGTATAAATAGTGTCTCCACAATTTAAGCGCGAAGATCACCGCTGCAAGCTCTAGGTCGTGGGTGGGGTAATTCTGCTCATAGCTCTTCAGCTGTCGAGAGGCATATGCTATTACTTGTCCTCTTTGCATAAGCACACACCCAAAACCACGCCGTGATGCATCGCTATACACCACAAAGCCCTCCCCCGCAATCGGCAAGGCGAGAACCGGAGCCGAAGTCAACCTTTTCTTTAGCTCCTTAAAGCTTTGGTCGCATTCCTCGCTCCAAACATATTTGGCTCCCTTGCGGGTAAGATGCGTTAGTGGACCGAAGATTTTTGAAAATCCCTCAACGAACCGCCGATAGTACCCCGCAAGACCCAAAAAGCTTCGTATTTCCGTGACATTGGTCGGGCGAGGCCAATCAATGATTGCCTCAACTTTCATAGAGTCCACCGATACTCCTTCCGCGGAGATCACATGACCCAAGAAAGCGACCTCACGAATCCAAAATTCGCACTTCTTTAACTTGGCGAACAACTTGTTCTCTCGAAGAACTTGAAGCACAATCCCTAGGTGCTCTTTATGTTCCTCTTCACTCCGAGAGTAGACAAGAATATCATCTATGAACACAACCACAAATTGATCCAATAGTGGTTTGAACACACGGTTAATTAAATCCATGAACGCTGCCGGGGCATTGGTAAGCCCGAAAGGCATAACCGTGACTTCATAATGTCCATACCGCGTTCTAAACGCGGTCTTGTGCACATCCTCCGGTTTGATCTTCAATTGGTGATAACCGGATTGCAAATCAATCTTTGAATACACCCGAGACCCTTGCAACTGATCGAATAAGTCATCAATTCGGGGTAACGGGTACTTATTCTTGACGGTCATTTTATTCAACTCGCGGTAATCTACACATAACCGCAGCGAACCGTCCTTTTTCCGCACAAATAGAACAGGGGCTCCCAAGGTGACACACTTGGCTTTACGAAACCCTTGTCCATCAAATCTTGCAATTATACTTTCAATTCCTTCAGTTCCGCGGGTGCCATCCTGTACGGGGCCTTAGAGATCGGCGCCGTACCCGGGAGCAAATCGATCACGAATTCTATTTCCTGGTCCGGTGGCATTCCGGGCAACTTCGTCGGAAATACATCCGGGAACTCTTGGACTATAGGAATGTCCTCGAGCCCCAACACTTCTTTTCGGTCATCCACTACCGTCGCCAAGTAGGCAATGCAACCACTAGGAATAAGCTTCCTTGCTTGCGACGTGGACACCATTGACGCAAAGAGCGAACTCTTGCAACCACGGTACACAAACTCTTTGTGCCCGGGTTCTTTAAACCTCACTGTCCGGCTCTCACAATCAATAGTGGCGTGATACCTCGAGAGCCAATCCATTCCTAGGATCAAATCATACTCGTTCATTCGATTTAACACCAGCAAGTCAGCTGGCATGATCCAGTTTTCAACCCTCACTGGACAACCTACACACGCGTGATGTACACAAAAGGTGTGTTTAGGTACTTGCACAGTTCTTGCATGTGTGGCATCTACAATTTCTATTTCGTGTGCAATAGCAAATGATCGAGCAATGAATGAATGCGATGCACCAGTATCAAACAAAGCTCTACATCGAATGCCTTTAATTAACACAATACCTGCCATGACATCACCCTGGGCAGAAGGCTCTTCCACCTGTGAGGCGAATACCCGTCCACTGGGCGCTGGCAGCTGGCCCTCCACTGGTCTCGGCGGCTGAGTACGGCCTACCGACATCACCGCGGGTGGGATGCCCGCAAGCTGCCTCGGTGGTGCAAACGCCGATGCCGACGACGGTGCTCGGCCATCATCCATCGGGCAGTTGTACCGTATGTGACCCGGCTGTCCGCACTTGTAGCACCGGCCCTCACGATAATCACATTGCTGAGGGTCGTGGGGGCCGCTACAAATCGGGCACTGGGTTAAGGGTCGGTTCCGCCGGGACCCTCGCGATTGGTTTTGCGACTGCAAGTGCTTCGGGGGTCGCTTTGAGCTAGATTGCCCACCCGAGCCACCCGCCGGTCGCTTCTTTTCCTTTTCTTTTTCTTTTTCCCATGACTCGCGCTCCTCGCGCGCACATGCATTCCCGTGCTCCACCCAAAGAGCACGGTCCAAGACCTCTGCAAAGGTCTGTAGCTTAAGGGCGTGCACCGCCCGAAAGATCTCCGGTCGAAGTCCGCGCACGAAACAGTCGACCTTGTCCAACTCTCCGCGGACAATGTGCGGTACGCAATTAATAATGTACGAGAACTCCCTCTCGTACTCGCGCACGGTGCGGTTCCCTTGCTTCAACTTACGGAACCTTTCTTGAAGTTTCCTTTTCTCGCAATCGGGGAAGTAGGCGGCGAACACCATACCCCGAAATTCCTCCCATGTCGGTGGCGGAAGGCTAGAGAGTCGACCACGTCGGACTCCCTTCCACCACACTTTCGCCGATCGCTCCAAACAATGAGCGGCGAGGTGCACCTTGTCCCTCTCCAAGGTATACAAATCCTCGAAGAGCGTCTCCAACGCGTCGATCCACGTTTCCACGTCCCATGGATCCACGTTCTCCCCACTAAAGATAGGCGGGTTGAACTTCTTGAACCTCATGAGAGCCGCAAGTGCGCGCTCTCGCTCCGCATCCTCCATCTCGGAGTCGGGCATATGAGTACCCGACCCACCGGCAACAATCGGTGATGCCGGTGGCGCCACAGCCGGCACCGGTGTCACCTCCTCGGCCGGTGCCGAAGCAGAGGCCGGAGGTACTCCCAACCTCTCCTCCCTAATCGCAGCCGCTTGCTGCGCCATCTCGTCTTGGAGCTTTTTAATCTGCTCCTCTTGTCGTTGCATAGCTTCGGCCTGTCGCCGAACCACGCCCATCAACTCGGTCAACTCATTACGAAGACTCGAGTTCTCGCCCTCCCCGAGTTGTTCGGGAGCCGCGCTCGCTCTTCCGAGCCCAGCCCTCGTAGGAGGCCGTCCACGTACCATTATCTCCTGAAAACACAACGACTTTGGTTATTTCATGACCTTCAAAGTCATTCACAACACTATACTTCACAAAAATAAACGTGAGCCCAATCTAGCCGAAAGTCACACAAGGGTCATTATTCCCCTCACTTGGTTTCATGTTGTCGGCCGCCAACATGAACACTCTTGGTGAAGAATAAGACACACCTCGAATCTACCTCTATTTCCAACTAGAGGCATAAGGACATAACCCAATCTCTTATCTTTCACCACAATCAAAGATCTCGTCCATGCCCCAGACCCGCCGAACGGATAGAGCCTCTTCTACCCGCCCAAGGCGTCACAACACAAGCTTATCCACGAGGTTCCAACTAGGAACGGAGTACAAGAGTTGCACAAGGAAAGCATCAACATAAAGAAGTTCTACTTCTATTACATCACATTGCACATTTATACATGTCCAAAATTTTCTTTTCTTTCTTTTCATTCCATATACCATGTTCCAAAACTATGGAATACATAAGTTTCATACATGTAATGGAAATTCCCTATACTATCAAAGTCCAAGACTAGGGGTACGACTCTATGTATCACCAAAATGGAAGGGCCGCTATCTAGAGAGCCAAACCCTTGCCTCGCTCCGCCGCCGCACTCGCGGAAGGACCTGGAAAACGTGGGGTGAGAACTATAAACATAGTTCCCAGTGGGTAAGGCCACCCAAGAGAGAAGCTCGACCCACCAGGTCCAAAGAAACACCATATGCATAAGTTAGATCACAAATAACTATGCAACACTTATTTACATGCTTGTAAATAAACATAAAGGATGCAACCAAATGAAATATAAATTATCATTCTCTCCTAGGTTCATCCTATATTTCACATTGACTAAGTTCAATTACTTGTCATTTACTTATGGTTTCGGAATCGCCGTCTTACCATAAGGGTTCCAACATTCAAGGAGTGAACTCGTCACCTCCTAGTTCGAGTAGCGAACTCGTCGCATACTCGGGATAGCAAAATCGTCGCATACCCCATCTCAACACCGCCATCACATGGCATGGGTAGCGAACTCGTCGCATACCGGGGATAGCAACCTCGTCGCACATCCTATCTCGACACCGCCAACTTATGACGTGGTAGCGAAATCGTCGCATACCCGGGATAGCAAAATCGTCGCACATCCCGTGTCAACACCGCCAACTCATGGCATGGTAGCGAAATCGTCGCCTACCCGGGATAGCAAAATCGTCGCACATCCCGTTTCAACACCGCCAACTCGTGGCATGGTAGCGAAATCGTCGCCTACCCGGGATAGCAAAATCGTGGCATATCCCGTTGTTCACATTTTTCACTTGCCAACCTAAGTCTCATGACCTTAGGTTCAAGTCACTAAGTCTCACCTATGTTCAATAACACTAGGTTTACTTTCTCATTCTCAACCTAAATTCAATGACACTAGGTTTCATTCTCACATGTTCCAACCTATGTTCAATAACACTAGGTTCTATTCTCACATGTTCCAACCTATGTTCAATGATACTTGGTTCTATTCTCACATGTTCCAACCTATGTTCAATGACACTAGGTTCTATTCTCACGTGTTCCAACCTATGTTCAATGACACTAGGTTCTATTCTCACATGTTCCAACCTATGTTCAATAACACTAGGTTCTATTCTCACATGTTCCAACCTATGTTCAATAACACTAGGTTCAATCATACATGCAACCATACAACAAGTATAGATAATTGAATTATACTTGAATTCTATATCATACAATAGGAGCTCATTGCTCTACCTATCATGATTTTACCTTTGCCAACATGCAAGTTCTAGGGTTCACAACACATACCATTTTATTTTTAAATGGATATTTACCCTAGACATGAAAGTGACCTAATCACTTCGGTAAACACAAACCCACCTCAAGAGCTTTAAATTCTTGTATTTTTCAAGCCCCTAAGTGTCCAAGCCTTGAGTTCTTGCTTCAACCCAAGCTTCTACAAGAAAACGGTTCGTTACTCGTTACGAACCCTTAAATCAATTCAATACTTAAAATCAAGTGTTCTAACATGATTTTCTATGCCTCAATTGCAATTCCCGAAGGTCCAAATATTTTTAGAACTTCCTATGGCAAAAGCCCAAAATCTACCTAGGGTTTGCATGCATGCAAGCCAAACTTTAGATTTCATGGCCAATCTTCCACCATTTGTGGTTGAGATTGCCTAGGGTTTCCAAAAACCTCATCTTGAAGGATTAAATCTAAGGTTTAAACCCTAAATCACAAGAACTCACCTCAAAGCCCTAGCTCCCAAGCTTCTTCTTGCACCAAGAAGCTTCTTTGCACATTGGAAGTCCTTTTCCAAGCTCCAATCCACCACTTCTCCAAGCTTTGGAGAGATCTCTAGAGAGAGAAAGTGAGGGAGAGGGAGAGGGAATGAGAGAAAAGTGAAGAAGGAATGAGGGGAGAGACCTCAGCCCCCCCTACATAACCCATTCTCTGCGAAATTACCAAAATACCCCTCACTGGGCATTCTGCCTCAGCCGGGTTCGGACCTTGCAAGTGGGGTCCGGACCCCGCACTGATAACTGACCAGCGCGCAGGCCGGGTCCGGACCTTGGTGTCCGGGTCCGGAACCCGTACGCACCCCAACTCGGAAACCAGCTCGGGTCCGGACCGTAACATCCGGGTCCGGACCATAGCTGCCCACGAACTTCATTGTCCGAACCCCAGCTTCCAGGGTCCGGACCCCGTGAGCAGTTTTGCTCCAGTTGGTCCCTTTTTCAAAATTTTTCGATTTTCGGGTTTCCACTCGTACCCATAATGTTCCGAAACCTTCGGAACCCGATTCCACACCAGCCATTATCGGCTTCCATCGAACTTGATCAAATTTAGTAAAATTCGATACAACGCACCGAAATTCAAGGTGCTACATGTATATATATCATATATAATATACATGTATGTAGGGTTGATGAAACCATAGCCGACCACCCCCGTCCCCCTCTCTGTACCGCCGCCGTGCCGCCTCCTTCATTACCGCCGGTCCTCTCTCTAGCTGGCAAGGGAGCAACGATCTCTCTCTCTCTCTCTCTCTCTCTCTCTCTCTCTCTCTCTCTCTCTCTCTCTCTCTCTCTCTCTTTCTCTCTCTCTCTCTCTAGTTTTTCCCCTCCCTCTTGAGGCTCGTCTACGGCCGCCGCTGCCGCATCTGGTGGCCACTGACCGGTCCGGCGACTCACCTCATTGCTGCCAACGTCTCCCTGAATCCTCTTCTTCCCGTTGGCTTAGCCGAACCCGAGCTATGGAGATCTCGGGTGGAACCTCAAGATCTAGGCTGCCGCCGTCTCTCCGCCGCCGGCCGCTGCTCCATCGGGCGCCCTATGGTCGAGGCCAACTCTACTTGGCAGGTAGTAGCCATCCTAAGCTGCACAGGAACATAGGAGAGAAGCTCCGCGCTTTGCTTCAGTTTTGGGCTCGAGTTGGGGGTCCATTTTGCCGAGGAAGCAGATCTAACATATCTAGACACTGGGGACTTCGCCGCAGAAGAGCATTGTCATCTGGAGTTCGAGTACATTGCCATGCTCACCCTAGTTGGTGCGGGGGGCTTCCGATTGCTGTTTTTGAGATGTTGCCCCCCGAGGACACTTTCGACTCGACGGACAAGTAGCTATAGCGTGCTTCTCAGTGCCCAAAATCGCTTCGGACAGTGAGCACAGTGTCCAGAATGTCGAAATCTTCTGGAAGGTATCTTCGCTGGGATTCTGAAGTCGCGGAATCAATGGTACGACTCTAATAACTGTAATACTATTATGTTTATCGCGCGCCGGGTGTTCGGTGGAATGCCGCAATGATGCTTTTCGCGTCGTGGCTGTTCTGGACAGCATGGTTTAGGTCTAGGATGTTCGAACTTGATGTTCGAGGCTTGGGAATCCCTAAATTTGGATTTCGTAGCGTTCGGCACATAAAATGATGGTTTAAGTGTGCATTGTATGTGATTTTGGCTCCATTTTTGCGGAGCAGTTCAGCTGCTGGTTGCAGGAGTAGGGAGGCCTCGTTTGCTGGTTGGGACCTCGCTGGTGCGAAGCACGGACCAGCGATGAACCTAGGTGCGTTCCGAAGCAAAAAACGATGATTTCCGGGAACCCGGTACGGTGGATTTTGGGGATTTTGCGCCCGGATCGCACCACTCAGCGTGTGGCTGTCCCAACACCCAAAAGTGAGTGTTTTGGGACAGTGAGGATGTTCGAATAAATTTTGGAGTGTTTCAGAATACTTAGGGCTAATCCGGACCCCAAAATACAAAAATCAGGCGGTTTCGGGCGCGGTTTCGTGTCGCGCAAGTTGCTGCTGTTTGCAACAGTGTTGTAGCTTTATTGGCTGGTTGTAGAATGAGGTTTGACACCTCTGGTCGCAGCAAGAGGGCTGCGGGTGGTTCCGGTGCTGAAATGGTCATTTCGGGAGCCAAACTAGTGATTTTCGGGATCTCGGTTTTCTATTTTGGTGCACTTTTCGTGCGGCTGTCCCAACAGCAAAAGATTGGTGTTTTGGGATAGCGGACAAGGTGGGTTATGTATTTGGCTTGTTTCGGGACACCTCGTGGGCTGGGGTGGCATGCCGATGAGTCGATGGGACAATCGGGTGATCTTTCGGTGACCTTTGAACGGGATCCGAAAATCCGATTGTTCGCCTGTTTGGATACATATTGAATCATAAGTTTCTGTAATTAGCAGATTTGAGCTAATTACGGTTTCGGATGGGACTTTGTATAGGTCCAAACTGCGAGAGACATCGACAGGGGGTCGACGACCCTATTTTATTCTACGGTAGAGGTGGGTGCTTCGATCCGAAGTCGGTAAAGTGGTGCCTGCTCAGTGATTTCTATCCCTATTATCTCCTCTTAATTTACTTGATACTGGCTGAGTTTTCGTACACCACTTGACTTTATAGTTAGTTGCTCTACACTTACTTTTATCTCATATTATCACGATTTAGTGGTAGAGCGGTGTTCCTTTGTGACTGAGTTATCTATTGCATGATTATAGTAGATGATATGACATTAGTTGACCTTGTGGTCGGTGGCACTCCTAGTTGTATATTGCATGATATGACATTAGTTGACCTTGTGGTCGGTGACACTTCTAGTTGTACATTGCATGATATGACATTAATTGACGTTGTGGTCGATGACACTCCTATTTGTATATTGCATGATTTGACATTAGTTGACATTGTGGTTGGTGACACTCCTAGTTGTATATTGTATGATATGACATTAGTTGACCTTGTGGTTGGTGGCACTTCTATTTGTATATTGCACGATTTGACATTAGTTGACCTTGTGGTCGGTGACATTTCTAGTGGTATATCGCATGACTCGACATTAGTTGATCTTATAGTCGGTGACACTCTTGGATAGAGATTGACCAGATTGGTTGGTGACTTCTTGTGGATTATTCTCTCGGCTACTTGCTAATGCTGGCTATTGAGTATATTTTGCATCGATCGCCATAGCTCGTGAGCATTTCACGTACACCAGCACTCTAATGCACCGCAAGAGGGTGTTCTTTTCTGGAAAGATGGTCGTACTTCCGACCCGTGAGTCCTACGAGGTGCCTGTTAGGGTTATATGCCAGGTGGGCGAGCAGGATGTCGCTTAGCCTAAGGTCTTTAGACCAATACGGCAGTTGACTTCGTTGTTGGCATTATTAATCCATTTGATGCATTGGTGTACTCTGTTGTTCTTTACAGTAACTGATAGTTATGTATTGATTGGCAGTTGTAGTTCCTTTCTAGTCATTATTGCTACTGTTCTGGTGCATCTGTTGATTATGCCTATTTGTCGATTTCTACTCTATCTTACAGTAGCGGTTACTTTTGCGTTTATTACTAGTTGTTATTCCATTGCTACTGTACCTGATTTACCTATTTACTACTGTTGATTATCTCTTCCAGCTGCCGGTGAGTATAACTTGCCTTCGTCAACTTGCGGTACCCACTAGGAGGGGGAGACGTGTTTACATGTTCTCATCCCCCATCATTTTTCAGGTGACATGGGCAGTGAGGGTCGGGACGGTGCGTGAGGATGATACTAGATAGCTGTGTTCCAGATCTGTCTGTTTGGTGATATTTATTATCCTTCTGCTGGATTAGTTTAGTTCATTACCTACTAATGTTTAAATAGTAATGGATGTATTTAGATTATTGTTATATGATCATCAGATTGTTTGTGTTGTGTGGTTGTATGTGTGGTTGACTTTGTATCCGGTGCTACGCCGTGCATGTACAGGGGAGACTCTGTCCGTTCGTAGAGGGAATCCTATGTCCATGTGGCGGGTTTGTGCGCGTCCGCAGGGTGTCCTGAAAGGTGTTAAAAAAAGAATTATACGTTTTCCGCTGTTTGTTCCGAAAATAGATTTTTAAAAGAACCCCGGGGCGTGACAAGGTTTGAGTCCGTGGAGTCGGTAATCAACTTGTACTCTTTTATTTCATAGTGGATTGTCATTGCGTGTTGGTCCCATAAATTTTTTACTCCTAGTTGGAGTTCTCCCACGTAAATCTCGGTGTGCTATTTATAATTTTCGCATTTATTTTTATTGCATTGAGATTTATATTTTTGGCCTATACACATATATTCACCCCCCCTCTAGGTGATTGATAGTATCTAGATAGATCCTAGGGTTCTCCATAACTTACACTATACTCACTCGGTCTAAAGGAGGCATAAGAAAAATAATAGTAAATAATGGAACTACTACTGTAATAAAGATATATGAAAAATGTACAACTACTTTGTCGCTAGTAAGATACTAATATGCCAAGAAAGATGTAACTATGTCAATTTCCAAGGAAATATTTACTCAAGTCATTTCCTTACCTCTAGCCAAATTATTAGTCCGGTTCCAATTCCGTTATAAATAACTCATGATGAGCTGAGGGTGATCGAAACTCTCTCCAAAAGATAAACACTTGGGGTCGAGGATGATAGTACTTCCCAAAGCTTGGGCATAAGGGAGCCAAGGGTGATTGTGCTACTCTCATATTGACTCTTCCGAAAGGTCGTGACTTATAGGGTCACGATCCCTACAAGCGATGCCAATGCTTGTTTTTTAGTTTACACCTTATGTTCCAATTAACGTTAGGGTTACCTTATAAGTTCGTTTACATATTTACATGTTCTCTATGACAAGTCCCTATAGTTTGCTTCTTCTTCACTATGTTTATAATTATAGGTTTTCTCCTATATTTATTGTCACTACCGTATCTACTAAGTTTATATGTCCATATTATAGTATTCTACTTAGAAAGAGAGAATAAAACACCTCCATACTAGGCCATATATCCATAACCTCTCATAAAACTTATCTCATGCAAACCAGATAACATGAAAGTGTAGACTACATGCATAGAAAGAGAAAGGTGTTACGGATTTTATATTGGCATATTTCGTGATTTGAGTCGGAGTCTTGAAGTGTTTTGGTTCGAGTTGTCAATGGTTGAAGAATCCAAGATTTCGAGAAGAACTCAAGAATATCTCACAAGTTGAATCACGATGCTTAGGTATGTTTTAGATGTTTTCATGGTGATTCATATAGATTTATGACATTAGAATCATAAAAGTGTTGACCAGTGGATTAGAAGTAATTTTTGGAACTTTTGGGTCCTTTATAATAATATTTTATATTGAGTTCCGGTACTGGATCTTGGTTCCTAAAAAATAGATTTAAAAACCTGAAATTTTGTATTAAGTACCGGAACCCAGTTTTGAGTTCCTCAAAATCCGAACGTTGCAATTCGGTAATTTGAATTGCGTACCGGTACCAAGTTGGAGTACCGGTACTGATTTAAGTTGTACCGGTACTGAAACATCGGAGTACCGAAATATAGTGTCAGAAAATCTGCTGGTGCGTTTTTGTGTACCAGTACCCACCTTCGTGTACCGGTACTCAATGTGCAGATTTGCTGGATCTGTTCTAATCCAAGTCTAATTGATTCTAAAGTCTATAAATACAATATTAGGGTTCTCTATGACGGTGAAGCACTCAGAATTCATGAGAGAGCAACCCTAGAGGCTAGGTTTTCGTTCAAAACTCTTCTCCACCCAATTAACCTCATTAGATCAATTCGAGATTCATAATTTCAATATATTTATGTCGAATTGATCTACAATTTGCTTAGAGATTTATTCTCTGGTTCTTTAATGATACTCTAAGCAAAGGATCACAATAGAAACATTAGTTTTCTCTTTGTGAGTGGCGTCGTGGATTCGACGTGATCAAGGTGATTCGTGGATTCAAATTGTGGGTGCTCGTGGATTCGAGTGGTATCCGTGGATTCGGACGTGGGGCGTGGACAACTCGGTAGTGTGCGCGAGGTCCATAGAAGGTAAAAGAGAGGTGTGAGTCCGTGGAGTCGGTAATCACCTTGTATTCTTTTAATTCATAGTGGATTGTCATCGCGTGTTGCTCCCGTGGATTTTTTACTCCTAGTTGGAGTTTTTCCACGTAAATCTTGGTGTGCTATTTTATTTTTCGCATTTATTTTGATAGCATTGAGATTTGTGTTGTTGGCCTATTCACCTATTTACCCCCTCGAGGTGATTGATAGTATCTAGATAGATCGTTGGGATCCCCATATCCAAGTGGTATCAGAGCGGGATCTAGATTTATCTATCATTATGGGTGAAGAAGGTAACATTAATAAGCCCCCACTATTTGATAGGACTAATTATGCGTATTGGAAAGTCCGGATGAGAGCCTTCCTCATCGCAATTGATGGGCGAGTATGGCGATCCGTGGAATTCAGCTGGAAGCATCCAACTGAAGTGGTTAATAATGCTACTGTACCTAAGCCACATAATAAGTGGTCGAAGGATGAGAACGAGCCTTCTTCTTATAAAGGGAAAGGGATTAATGCCTTATTCAATGCACTTTCTCCTACAGAGTTCACACGTGTTTCTACATGTGATACTGCTAAAGAGATCTGGGATACTCTCAAGGTTACACACGAGGTAACAGATTTAGTAAGAGTTTAGAAGCTCCAGATACTGACAAGTAAATTTGATTCTATTCATATGGAGGAGCATGAAACTTTTACTGAATATTACACACGTCTTCAAGACATTATAAATACGTGTGCAAACTTGGGAGAGAAAATTTTGGAACCTGAAGTTATAAAAAAAATTCTCAGAACTCTTCCTGAATGCTTTAGGGTGAAGGTAGCGGCATTGAAACCGTCAAACATCCGGATGAGATGAAAGTAGAAGAATTAGTAGGTGTTTTACAAACATATGAAATGACTTTTCCTACTAATCAATCTTCTTTCGAGTCTTCTTCTAAAAGTACAGGTATTGCATTTAAATCTATCAAGGAGGAAGACAGCAGCTCGGATTCCGATGAAAAAATTTCACTCGCTGATTTTGAACATCAACGGGCTCTTTTAACGAAGAAATTTCATCGGAACTTTCGGAAGAAAAAAACCATCAAAACCTCTTCTACCAATCAAAAACCTACTTCCAAAGGATCTTCAAATTCTAAATCCTCTAAAGAAAAGAAAGTTGCAAAATCTTCTTAAAAAAAGGTGATTTTGAAGAAAAAATCCAATGTTATAAATGCAAAGGCTACGACCACATTTCAACGGATTGCCCCACTAAGAAATCTTATAAAAAGAAGGCTTTGCAAGCGAGAACTTGAGACGATTCTAGTTCTGAAGAATCGACCTCAAGTGATGCAGAGAAGAATAATGTTGCTTTATTTTCTCATACTTCTTTACCTTCCTCTTCAGCTGTGTGTTTATCATCTATTATTTCTAACTCTACTTCATCGATTTTACATGAAACATCGAGCAACGATGGCGAGAGGGGGGGGGGGGGGGGGGGGGGGGGGGGGGGGGGGGACGATGACGACTTAGCCGCTGTGTACAATCAACTACTTATTGAATCTAAGAAGTTGGTTAAGTTGAATAAAAAGCTGAAAAAGCGTCTGCTTGAGATCGAGGATGAAAATAACGCATTGAAGACCACATCTAAAGCTCTTGAAAAATAATGAAATCCTCCAAGAGAAGCTAGACCAATCGGAGACAAGAAATAAGTCACATCAAGATAAGATTGGCTTCCTTGAGCAACAATACAAAGAAACCCATACTTCCAACCAAGTTTTGACCAAACAAGTCCATCAACTTATGTCCGACATACAAAAATTCTCCTCCAGATTGAAAAAACTTGATGATATGCTCGGTTTGGGTAAAACAAACAAACTTGGACTTGGATATGGGCGGACATATGTTGAGAAGGTTAAAAATTCAGCACCCAATGTCTCAACTAAGTTGAAAAATTAAAATATACCATAGATGTGGTAAACAAGGACATATTAAGAAGACATGCCCTAAAAATATAAAGGGAATTCAAAACTATATCTCGACAACCTTCATGGATTCAAAAGCAACGTCAACCAAGTCGAGTATCTAAGATCAATCGGAAGTCAATGCCACAACAAAAGATTCCTAAAAAGCCGAGTGCGACGTGGAGACAAAAGGTTGATCTGAAGTCAAAACAAACGTCGCCCATTGTCAACAAACCAAAATGACCAACCATCCGACAAGTCTGGGTTCGAAAAGGTGATATCTTTTCTTGTTTTAAGCCTTAATTCGTTTTGACTTTATGTAGTGCTTTGGTCGGGTCTTATTGCATATCTTTTTTATCATTGTGTTACATTCTTATGGTACTTTCATTGTTACGATTTTTTGTGAATTATTATTTTTCCAAAATTCAGTAGATGACTACAACATTAAAGAGTGCTATGAATATCTATAATTCACTTTTGTTCACTCCTAATTAATCTCATATAAATTATCGATTTTACTTTATTTTCGTTATTTATGAAGATAATTTATTGTAGGAGTTTTTAACACATATATTCATCAAATTTAGGTAATCATGTGTGATCTTTAGGTACTTAACCTATCTCGGTTGTGTGAGTTGAATTTGATGAATGAAAATTTGCTAATAGACTAAAACTTGTCAATTTTTTTTTTTCAAATAAGAGATTCTATTTTTGAGGGGGAGTTATAATATAAAAAAAAGGTGAAACAATCCAATAATAAAAAAGATGTGGAAAGAGTTACATCCCAAAAGAGAGTGTGAAAACTATCAACACATGTAGAAAAGAGCTACCTCCCCGGTCGTCCAGTAAGTGTGTAAAGCCACCACATAAAAGTTGAATGCATAACCGAAAATACTGAAAAGTGTGCATATTAAAAAAAATTTCGGTGTTATAAGGTGGTATAGTGAAAAGATGCTCAAAAGAGCCACCCCGGTGTACTATTTGCTTTATCTCAAATTTGAAAGTTTATGCGATAAATTTATATCATTTGGTGAATCTCCATAAGTCATCTTTATAATCCGTTACATCTTGATAGTTTTTGAGCCTCGAGATTATTTTTGATGACTTATTTTTGAAGTTTATATGATTTAAGAAACTTTATAATATTTTATCTATATTATGATGATTTTGTAGTAAAATCTTTAATTTATATGAAATTGACAAGGATTGAAAGAAATCAATGTGAATTTGTATTTCTCATGCACTGACAATGCGACCATTCTATTTTTGATAGGTTTTATTCTCTTTTGTTTTAGTAAAAATAAAAAATAAAAAGGGGTCAAAAAGTGGTTCTGAGGTACTGTGTACCGGTACACTCATTGGGTACCGGAACACGCAGTACCGGTACCGAAATCGTGTTCCGCAAAATTAGAAGCTTGGAAAATTGAACTTTGTACTGCGTACCGATACATGTGTTCGGGTACCGGTACTAGGTCTGCGGAACAAATTTTTAATACCGGTATGAGAGTTATTTTTTCCACTTCAAACTCTTCTAAAACTCTCTTTCTCTCTCTAAAATATTTCTAACATTCTTCTCACCCGGATCCCTACATTTTCTGCATCAATTTGTAAGTTGGCTCCTCAAATCTCATCTTTTCATCTTCAAACCCTAATTTTAAAGCTTTTTACAGATTTTTCTTTGGGTTGTGGATCGATCTCTGTTTTTACTGTAATTTCTTGCAGATTTGTTCATCAATTGAAGTTAATTACATGCATGCTTGGTTCTTGTGCACTTAGATTCGTGAATAATGCTATATCTATTATGAATCTAAGATTTATAGCATGTTATTGAGCACGATTTTGGGATTTCTGTTATTAAACCATTTTGTATGGAATAACTTGCTTGATTTCATTGGCAATAGAGTTTTATGCCGTTGAAAGTTATTTAGAACCTTTATTACACTATTTTGCAAGGTTCATGATATGTTGAATGTATTAAATCATATACAAATATCTTATGTTGCTCAGGAAATGGTTTTCTCGCTTATTCTTGCTCTTGTGGTGTTAATGGCCACTGGTGACCGTGGTCGTGGCCATGGTCATGGCCGCGGACGAACAGGAGCTACCAAGAGAACACGAGTCGAGGAAGAAACTTCAAGTACTGAATTCGAAGATCTTGAAAGTTTGTCCGACAGAGTAGCCGAAGCTGAGGCAAGCACTAAAAATGGAAAAGGAAAAGCACCTGAGACCTCCAGGAAAAAGAAAGGTGCTAGTTCCTTTCCTCGACAAAGCACAGGCGGCCCGGTCATTAGAGAGCAAGGTTCAAGTGAGTATGAATGAAGGACGAAGCGAGCCGCAGAATCTGAGTATGCTGCTGCTAGGAGGCAAAAGGCATTTGCCAGCCGAACGTGCATAGGAGAGCGATATGTGAACTTCAGTGAACTCTCAGGTGAAGTTCCAGAATTTGGACAGTTGATGCAACGAGCTCCCATTGAACCAGTTGGACAAGTCAAGGCACGTGCAGCTTTTTGTGTTGAGCTCATTCGAGAATTCTATATTCGTGGAAAGGTTCTTGCTGAGGATCCAGAGACAGGGAATTACAAGTTCGACACGTCGGTTTGAGGGAAAAGGATAGTAGTCACTCCGAAGAATATCGATGAAATTTTTGGATTCCACGTGACTACCATTGGTCTGCAGTATACACATAGCGCGATACAACATTCCTCTCATTGGAACACTGTTATTAATGCCATTTGCAAGCCAGGAACGTGGACAAATTATTTATACGTTGAATCCAAGAATTTAAGGCCGGAGTATCATATACTTTCCTTGATAATCTGTTACAATGTGTTGCCGACAATCGGGACTAAGAGAATTCGTTAGGATCGTCTTGTTCTTCTCTATCTTCTTGGTCACCCAAAGCAAGCTGAGGGTTTGAACATAAATATCTCTTTCTTGATGTGGCAAAAGATGACTCATGTGATTCAGGCCTTGGGACAACGTGAGCTACTCACATTTTCTATTTTGATCACGAGAATTTTGAAGATAATGGGGTAGATATCACGTGCAACAAGTATGATTATGGCATGGGTCCCATAGATGGAGTCACTTTGGCGAAGTCGATTAGTACGTTGAAGACTTTTCAACAAGTCAAGGCTTACACCACAGCTATTTCTGGTTCGACAGCTCGTCTAGCAGAACAAGAGGGATCTTCCAGCTCAGGGGGAGTGGTTACTGTGGAATCACTTCATCATGAAGTTCGGTCTATAAGAAAAAGAGTTGAACAAGGTTTCAAAAAGATGGAGGAGAGGTTAAAGAAGATGGAGGATGGCGTGAAGAAAATATTGGACATTCTCAGGTGCCGACACGACGATGTTGTTCCCGGCGGAGCGGGACCAAGTTCTTCCCATCATGTTGGGCCATCCGTTGCTGAGCAGGAAACACATGGAGATGACGAAGGAAAAGAAGAAGATGATGATGATGGTACTGACGGGGATAACGAGTGAAGTTTATCTTTCTACTCTGCATTTTAATTTATCTATTTTGATTTGCTTGTAGAAAGTAACCACTGTCTACTATGTTTTGGTCATGTAACCATGAACTAACCACTACTCTTTCTCTTAGTATGTTTTTCTCTCTACTACTCGTATCTTTTTGGCAATTTTTGACAAAAAAGGGGAAGATAGATCGGCAACGAATTTTGCAAAGTTTGATTGAATACGAGTTGAAGAGGACAATGCACAATTTGATGAATAAAGGGGGAGAGGATACTTTTGAAGATGAAGGAAACTTCAAGTCGGGGAAGTTGCGTGGATGACGAAGACAAAAGGAGTTTCTAACTCTAAAGATTTTTCTAACTTGAAATTTCTAACTTACGTTTAACATATTTGACATCTATGATTTTGGTTGGAGTTGATATGACTATTGCAGGATATTTTTGAATGAAGACTTCAACACTCCAAACCCTAAGTCATAGAGTTTGTCTTAGGAGTTCATATATAATTTTGTTTTTATTTGGATCTTACACGCGAGAGGTTCGATGTTTTGGTGATGACATTGAACTTCGTTTTTGGTTAGTGAGTATTGAGGGTTTTATGTATTTTTTGATTTTGTCACGAAATTGCCAAAGGGGGAGATTGTTACAGATTTTATATTGACATATTTCGTGATTTGAGTCGAAGTCTTGAAAAGTTTTGGTTCGAGTTGTCAACGATTGAAGAATCCAAGATTCCGTGAAGAACTCAAGAATATCTCACAAGTTGAATCACAATGCTCAGATATGTTTTAAATATTTTCATGGTGATTCATATAGATTTATGACATTAAAATCATAAAAGTATTGACCAGTGGATTAGAAGTAATTTTTGGAACTTTTGGGTCCTTTATAACAATATTTTATATTGAGTTCCGGTACTGGATCTTGGTTCCTCAAAAACAGATTTAAAAACCTGAAATTTTGTATTGAGTACCTGGAAACTAATTTTGAGTTCCTCAAAACCCGAACGTTGCAATTCTGTAATTTGAATTGCGTACTGGTACCAAGTTGGAGTACCGATACTAATTTAAGTTGTACCCGTACTAAAACATCAGAGTATCGGAACACAGAGTCAGAAAATCTATTGTTGCGTCTTTGTATGCCAGTACCCACCTTCGCGTACCGGTACTCAATGTGCAGATTTGCTGGACCTATTCTAGTTCGACTCTAATTGATTCTAAAGTCTATAAATACAATATTAGGGTTCTCTATGACGGTGAAGCACTCATAATTCATGAGAGAGCAACCCTAGAGGCTAGGTTTTTGTTTAAAACTCTTCTCCACCCAATTAGCCTCATTAGATCAATTCGAGATTCATAATTTCAACATGTTTATGTCGAATTGATCTACGATTTGCTTAGAAACTTTTTCTCTGGTTCTTTAATGATACTCTAAGCAAACGATCACCATAGAAACATTAGTTTTCTCTTTGTGAGTGGCGTCGTGGATTCGACGTGATCAAAGCAATTCGTGGATTCGAATCGTGGGTGCTTGTGGATTCGAGTGGCATCCGTGGATTCGGACGTGGGGCGTGGACAACCCGATGGTGTGCGCGATGTCCATAGAAGGTAAAAGAGAGGTGTGAGTCCGTGGAGTCGGTAATCACCTTGTATTCTTTTAATTCATAGTAGATTGTCATCACGCGTTGGTCCCGTGGGTTTTTTACTCCTAGTTGGAGTTTTTTCACGTAAATCTTGGTGTGCTATTTTATTTTTCGCATTTATTTTGATTACATTGAGATTTGTGTTGTTGGCCTATTCACCTATTCACCTATTCACCCCCTTCTAGGTGTTTGATAGTATCTGGATAGATCCTTGGAATCCCCATATCCTACAAAAGGTTCTACATCTCAAAGGGATGTTCAAACTCATTTCAGTAATATTTCCCATCTTGTCTTGTAAAAACCTTTTGAAAATGTCCCTTGAGCTCTTGAGGCTCCCACGAAATCCTAAAGAGGAAGTTAATCAAGTTAGAACCTTCAAAACTCTCATTTGAAAAAAAAAAATCCAAATTAAATTCTAAAAACTCCAACTCACCTCTTCTCCTCCAAATAAGAGAAATAGGGCTTGGGAAGGTTGCTTTGTCCCTCCTAGAGCTCCTTCGAAATGCCCTTATCCTTTTCCAACTTTGCTAGAAGATGTAGCTCCAAGATCCCAACAATGGTGACAAGGGTTCTTTTTTTTACCTTTTAGAAAGAGATAGTAAAGAGAGTATAAGAGGGGGAAATAAGAGTAAGAGAAAAGTGTTGGTTGTGAAGGGATACTTATAGGAGTGGTACAATTGCACTTAAGTCTCCCAATCAATTGTATTTGCAAATAATAAATCACTACCTCCGCATCAGGTTTCAAATGCTTACCCAATCTTTCGAGCGCCTGAAAGCTCGAGGCTGCAGCTCCAGAGCCCTCGAGTTCAGTCTCCGAAAGTCGTTCGGGCCGCCTGCCCAACCGCCCGACACCCCTTTTTGGATGCCCGCAGGGCAAATCGGGCGCCTGATTAATTAACGAATCAAGTTACCTCTCCTCTTGGCCTAACCGTTATGGAATGGGCACCCGTAAGAGTAGTTCAGAAGGCTTTTCGGAAGCCTGCAAGACGATTTGGACACCCGAATGTTTATGCCTTTGCAAACCCTTGTTCTTAGATAGACCATCCGCTTGAATCGGGCGCTTAGTTGTAGTATATCGAATTTTTAATATAAAAGCAAGTGTAGATAAAAGTAGTGTGGGATACTAATTTTATTGGACTTAGAGCAATAAAAGATAATTTAGAAATAATTTACTATGGAATTGGAATGAAAATCGGAGCTTCGAAATTTCTTTTAGGAACAGGGCTTATACTGCAGCTAAAAAATTGACAGTAGCAAAAACTTCTGAAAATTTGAGAATTTGTCGAAACTATTTTTCTGAGGCTAGATTTAAAGTTTCGTGCCATTCAGATGTCCGAGCAATGAAAACGAAGCCTAACTGTAATATGTTAAAGATTTTAGTCGGCAGAATTTTCGTTGACCAAAAATGATCTAAAAGTGAAAAGTAAAGGTAAACTACTACTGATTACCTTTAATTGAGTTTGATTATCAAATTTGAGTATAAACCGACAATCAGAAGGGCTTCAATTAGCCGTATCAGATCAAAATTGGACTAATGTCATAATACTTGAAGGTAATGGGCTTTTTAGCAATTTGTCACAAGTTAGTGGAATTCCACTAAGCCTCAGGGAACCTTCTTGAAGCTCCCTCCCCTTCAGCCAGCATGCATAGGGAAAGAAAGGGAAAATAAAGAGAAGGAGAAGAGAAGAAAAGGAACGAGTTTTCGGTGCCGTTTAACGAGCCGAACGAAACGCTGCGCGCGCGATTTTTAGCATTTCGGCACTCGCGTTGGTATTATAATATGATTATCTTTTCTTTGCAATTCTTTTGATGGATTTGTGATAGTATAATGTAGAGAAAGAAGTTTTGATGGATTTTTGGAGAAATTGGGATTTGTAAACTGATTTCTATGTGATTTAGGAGCCGAAATTGTGCGATTTCCGACGAGAGGTTTTTCCAACCATTTTGGAGTGCGGTGGCTGTCATGCAACCTGAGATAGCAGCAGCAAGCACCCCGGCCTTCTAACGATCATTTCTACCCTTGATTTCACATCCGAGGTGGGTTCCGTGTCGCCGAAAACGGCGAACTTCCTTCTACGTCTATTTTGTATGTAGGTGTGCATGTATATGTTAACAATGTGTGCAAGTTGCATGTTTTGAGGTTATGATGGAATGTTGCATGTGAAAATGGGATGTTGCATGTGAACACCAATCGGGGTTTGATTAATTGGGCAATAGGTCATATATATGTCTATGGTGCATATGTAGGTGTACATATGTGGTCATATGTTGGTGGAGAATTATATTAGTTTGGAATTGAATAGAGAAAATGGATTATTTAGTGTATGCATGTGAACATTAATTCATATCTAAGTACATGATCAATAGGTTGAATTGTCATGATATAGAAATTATCAATCATAGTAATATTTTGCATACATTAAAGTAGGCCGGGAGGGGCTATTGGATATCATTTGTATATTTAGTGAGATATGTAAAGTTCATGTTGGATACTGATAGAAAGACTCTAGTTCATAAGATAAAGTTGGATACTAATAGAAGGATGGACATTATGACAATTGCATATGAGAATAAAATTGTGATAATTGCACTAGCAATGGATCGCATTACTTTAGCATGTTGTATTTCTACTATTGCTTCATATTATATGGATTAGATTATGCCGAGAGGGATCGCCGGATTGTATATGAATAAATTGTGAATTGCTACTGATATATCATATTGGGTACTATATTACGATATTTGACTTAGAAATAGATGTCATTAATAATGTTAGAGGGCTATATTAGCAGAGAAGTGAATAGAGAAATGGTTTGTAGCATGTTGCATGTGGATATTAATCTATGTTGCATTGTATAAATTATAAGTGTAATGGTCACAGTATGTTGGATTGTATTAGTATATCACTTTGCTATATATTAGATAGGCCGAGAAGGACTGGTTGACATCTTGGGCATAGTGATGAGTCTTTTATTTTTCATTTGCATAGTAAATTCCATGAGGAATGTGATAGAGACCGCGGGTTATTGCGGCGATAGTGAACATATGTTTTAGATATTTGGATATATGATGGTACTATTGACAGAGTTACGTGCTATTAGACTCGGTAGGGGTCGCTCTCCTTCATGTGCAGCTCCGGATGCTGGTCAGCTATAGCAGAGATATGTGTGTGCCCTTGGGATGACGACCCACCTGCGGGAGTGGTGCTCGGGCTGGGGGCAGAGCCTAGGTGTCAACGGCGCACCTGCGGGAGTGCGATCCGGGCACTAGGCGGACGCAGGCTTGACCGGACCTATGAGTCGGTCGTTGCGATTGGGTACTATTATTGTATTAATTTATTAGTATAAACATTGATGCATAATCTAGTCACTTTGTCTCATATTCCTTACATATATGACCTACGAGTTGGTCAGTTTATGATTGGGTCACAGTGTGTTGATTGGGTTGCATGAGTATGATGGATGATACCTTACAGTGAGTATTAGTACCCTAGTTGATACATGGCATGGTTATTTACTTTGTATGGTGTACCGTTTCTACTCATCAATATTAGAGTTGATACATATATCAGACAGCTTTATTATTGCATGTTCCATGCATAGAGACATGATAGACATTATACTTGCATAGAAACATGATAAATAGTATACATGTATAGAGGTATGATAGTTAGTAAAAGTATGTTTATCCTTATCATGCTCTGTAGCTTATTTGATCGTGTACTGTACCACTTTTTCCTATTCATGCCTCTGGTAGACCTAGTGGGAAGGTCGTGGTTATCGCCGACCGTACCCACTGGGAACTACTGTTTCACACCCTCTTGTTGTTTACTTTTTTTTTTCAGATACAGCTACACTGATGGATCATCGAGATAAGAGGATCATGCCATAGATAGCATTTTCAACTCGTGTATATAGAGGACCACCAGCTAATTGGTTTTGAGATTGTATCATGTACATCAGGACTGGCGGGGCTAGGGTCATTACTTATATATTGTTGTTTTGTAAATGTATGGTTGTATATTTGTATGGATAGTGATAGTTGTTTAGTTTAGTTTTACATATATCGCTTTGATACTTTGTGTTTAGTTGTGGACTCTAGAATTGTTAATGTTGACTCTTTGATTCCTTTGTTATTGCTTCTGTCTCGTCGGTCGCTTTGTGCGGACAGGAGAAACTCTGTCCGTTCGGTGGGTCTGTTGATGTTCCCGTGGGCTTCCGCTATGTAACCGGGGCGTGACAGATTAAGGTGGTATCAGAGACTTCAGGAGTTGCTTACATTATGGACCTAATAAACCCTAGGAATGGTGAAGGACTTAAGGATTTAGGCCCGTGAGAGAACGATGACTTATAAATCATGGCGAAAGTGTTATAAATTGGGTCGAGTTTGTCGAGTTATGGCTCCAATGGTATATTGGAAGCCGATTAAAGGTGTTGCTACTTCTCTTCTTCTGACGGTCATGTTGGGTGCACACAACGTGATGTGAAAAGTTGAGAAGAAGTACCCGCTAATAACTTTCGCCTAATTGGGTCGGAACCACATGTATTATATCCAACTTCGCTCAAATAGTTCATTTAGGCACCTGTGCGTGGTTTCCCAAGTTAGTCTTGCCAAGCTATCTTGTGGGACATATTTCTAAGGAGGACTAGATAACCTCCAAAGTTTATGGTTAAATCTCGTCATGGATGCAGAGTTCTTTCTGAGAATTATATGATCATCGGTATGTAGGAATAGGCGAGGGTTCTAACTTGGTGGCTAGATTAGTAATACAGGGGGTTATGATAACTCCTAAGTAGATGTTGATACTTTAGCCTCGGCATAGTTGGGTAATGGATGCGAAAGCACCACCATAAGTCAATTGCATAAGTGGAGACCCAACTATAGTTGGCCGATGTGATTCATGGTAGTTGAGATATACTGGTTGAAGTGAAGCTGAGTTGACAAGGCTTTTTCACATAATTGTTCCCTCTACCTAGTTAACTAAAGATGAGGCTATGTGGCTTGTAGTAACATGTTGGTTTGTGTTAGCAATTAGAGTATGAAGTAGTTACATGCTAGCTTGATTCTATTGTTGAATATTTTTTTAGAACGAAAGACTGTAAAATTTGGTGGATTGAATTAGTGCTTAATCCAATTATGATATTGATAAGATATGAAATCCAAGATCTAGATTAGCTCAGGTGGTAAGAGTGCTGGTACGTTGAGACTGAAATATTCAATGCATTACTTGATCAATTTTGTGATGCCAAGAAACTGTTGGAGGATAAGCATGACTAAGGGTATGGAAATGAAAGCTGTGTTTAATAAGAATTTGTCGAACATGTCATCATGTCTATGTATGAAAAATTTTAGTAGTTGATATGAAGGTATACATAATATGTGAGAATGATTAAAATAGGATCTTGAGGAATGTTAATGAGAGTCATAGGGATTATTGTTATAGACGAATAGCATAATTAGATGTGGCATTATGTATAAGTTGGCTCACAAGGTGTCATGTGAGCACAATGGTAAAGAAAGGATCACCATTTTCCTTGAGCCAGGATGGTGGAGTTTGCCTATGGTGGTTGTGAGGACCCCTCCATGTGATATTGATTTCAACATCGTGTGCTTAGTGATTGACTAGCATAAGTTATGGGATCCAACTGCAGTGACAGTGAATATTCATAAGGAGATATGCGGCATGAGGCTATTCTTTAATTTTATAGTTCCTCAGAATCCTTAGAGTCGAATCACGAATTGCTGTAGATTTTAGTACTATGGATATCAGAATAGCTAAACCTGCATTGAAGTGACCGTGGCTCGGAATGTTGAAGCACATTAAGGTGGCAGAGTGTTCCAAGGGGTGGTTACGTCATGATAATGACTACAAGATGATTCAATTGATGCGTAGTATACTCAAGGATGGAATGTACTTCGCAGGATAAAAATTGAGTGGCTAATCAAAGAGGGTTCATTGACAGTAGCACTTGAGCATTGGCTGAGTATGAAAGTGGCCGAGGCTCGGGAGCTGGTAACTCTTGCTTGGTGTCAGGAGTCCAATGGAAGCTCGGTTGCTCGTTGGGGCAAACCGCAAAGTAAATGAATATGATTTAGATATCAATTGAGTCGAACCATAAGGATTACCTTATTTGGGAGGTGAGCTTTTTGGTAAACACTTGATGTATGGCGGCTCCAGACAGTTTGTGATGGGAGTACATGGGTCTAATAGATATAATTATCAGGCCTTAAATGGGACGATCCATGCCCGGACAACGTAGTAACTGTAGTGCTTAGGGCCCTTTAGAGGACAGGTGTAGCTAGCTCAGTGTGGTAATGACCTAGGACTGAAAGGTCCAGCCTTGGCTGATAGTTTGATCAGGTTAGTAGTCAGAGCTATGATCCGGGCGTGAAAAGGCCATATAGAAAATTTGATGTTACTGGTAGACCAAGGATCTTGTTTGGTGAGAAACAAGATTATCGAAATGTGAAAAGTGACCGGTAAGCATTGGAGTTTTAATTACTTGTTAATGTTTGAGAACAAAAGTCTGAGGTAAGAATTTCGCCCTGTGACGATTGAATTTGTGCTTGAGACAAATATTGTGGCATCTTGAATAGAGCTTAAGGTAGCAAGTAAGGATAAAGCATTACTCAGAAGACTACATCCATTATATGGAATACATAAATTGGCAATGTACTCGGCAATGTACTCAAGCAGCAAATGGAGCTAATATCGTACGCAAATATTGAGAGTAGTGGCCATACAGGAGAAGGGCTTATCTAAGTGTTTTAGTGATTATTAGTGTTACCAGACTGTATGTTGGGTGTTACCACGGAGTCAGAGTGGGATTTATATGAGTGGTGTCTGCACTTATTTGTCATAGGGATGACATGATGTTAGGTATTTAATATGGCTCGAGTATATTCTACGAGAAGCTAGTTGAGAGCTAGTTGAAGCCATTAGAACGACCATATGAAGTGGAAAGCCAAGTGAGAGTTGGAGGTTAAATTACAAGAGTAATGCAAATGCTTGTGGATATGTCTAAAGGTGTGACCTCATTATGGCAATGGAGGATATATAAATTTATTAATAGTTGAGCCTGTTTGTAGTGATAGATTTTCGAGGTGCAAGAGATCTGCAAGAAGACTCATGTTGTGTGTTGTAAACTCTTGAATACACCAAGCTATTGGATAAGAAATTTGGACCAATATTAAAGATTATATGACAACATTATTACAAAGAAGTTTTCTATCTCTTAGATGAAGCGATGTGAGGAAGGAATTTAAGTTTCGCGGACGAAACTTTTTTTTTTTAAGAGGGGTGGAATATAGTATATCGAATTTTTAATATAAAAGCAAGTGTAGATAAAAGTAGTGTGGGATACTATTTTTATTGGACTTAGAATAGTAAAAGATAATTTAGAAATGATTTACTGTGGAATTGGAATGAAAATCGGAGCTTTGGAATTTCTTTTAGGAACAGGGCTTTTACTGCAGCTGAAAAATTGACAGTAGCAAAAAATTCTGAAAAATTGAGAATTTGTCGAAACTATTTTTCTGAGGCTAGATTTAAAGTTTCGTGCCATTCGGATGTTCGAGCAATGAAAACGAAGCCTAACTGTAATATGTTAAAGATTTTAGTCGGCAGAGTTTTCGGTGGCCAAAAATGATCTAAAACTGAAAAGTGAAGGTAAACTACTACTGATTACCTTTAATTGAGTTTGATTATCAAATTTGAGTATAAACCGACAATCAGAAGGGCTCCAATTAGCCGTATCAGATCAAAATTGGACTAATGTCATAATACTTGAAGGTAATGGGCTTTTTAGCAATTTGTCACAAGTTAGTGGAATTCCACTAAGCCTCAGGGAGCCTTCTTGAAGCTCCCTCCCCATCAGCCAGCATGCATAGAGAAAGAAAGGGAAAAGAAAGAGAAGGAGAAGAAGAAGAAAAGGAATAAGTTTTTGGTGCCGTTCGACGACCCGAATGAAACGCCGCACGCGCGATTTTTAGCATTTCGGCACTCGCGTTGGTATTATAATATAATTATCTTTTCTTTGCAATTCTTTTGATGGATTCTTGATAGTATAATATAGAGAAAGAAGTTTTGATGGATTTTTGGAGAAATTGGGATTTTATGTGATTAAGGAGCCGAAATCGCGCGATTTTCGACGAGAGGTTTTTCTAACCATTTTGGAGTGCGGTGGCTGCCATGCAACCTGAGATAGCAGCAGCAAGCACCCCGGCCTTCTAACGATCATTTCTACCCTTGATTTCACATCCGAGGTGGATTCCGTGTCGCCGAAAACGGCGAACTTCCTTCTACGTCTATTTTGCATGTAGGTGTGCATGTATATGTTATCTATGTGTGCAAGTTGCATGTTTTGAGGTTATGATGGGATGTTGCATGTGAAAATGGAATGTTGCATGTGAACACTAGGCGGGGTTTGATTAATTGGGCAATAGGTCATATATATGTCTATGGTGCATATGTAGGTGTACATATGTGGTCATATGTTGGTGGAGAATTATGTTAGTTTGGAATTGAATAGAGAAAATGGATTATTTACTGTATGCATGTGAACATTAATTCATATCTAAGTACATGATCAATAGGTTGAATTTTTATGATATAGAAATTATCAATCAGAGTAATATTTTGCATACATTAAAGTAGGCCGGGAGGGGCTACTGGACATCTTTTGTATATTTAGTGAAATATGTAAAGTTCATGTTGGATACTGATAGAAGGACTCTAGTTCATAAGATAAAGTTGGATACTAATAGAAGGATGGACATTATGACAATTGCATATGAGAATAAAATTGTGATAATTGCACTAGCAATGAACCGCATTACTTTAGCATGTTGTATTTCTACTATTGTTTCATATTATAAGGATTAGATTAGGCCAAGAGGGATCGCCGGCCGGATTGTGTATGAATAAATTGTGAATTGCTGTTGATATATCATATTGGGTACTATATTACGATATTTAACTTAGAAGTAGATGTCATAAATAATGTTAGAGGGGTATATTAGCAGAGAAGTGAATAGAGAAATAGTTTGTAGCATGTTACATGTGGATATTAATCTATGTTGCATTGTATAAATTATAAGTGTAATGGTCACAGTATGTTGGATTGTATTAGTATATCACTTTGCTATATATTAGATAGGCCGAGAAGGACTGGTTGACATCTTGGGCATAGTGACGAGTCTTTTATTTTTCATTTGTATGGTAAATGCCATGAGGAATGTGATAGAGACCGCGGGTTATCGCGGCGATAGTAAACATATATTTTAGATATTTAGATATATGATTGTCACGCCCCGCCGGGCCTTTAACACCAACTAGGTGGAAAGGATAACCGCACGGGCGCATGCCCCAGACCCGCCGAACGGATAGAGCCTCTTCTACCCGCCCAAGGCGTGTCAACACAAGCTTATCCACGAGGTTCCAACTAGGAACGGAGTACAAGAGTTGCACAAGGAAAGTATCAACATAAAGAAGTTCTACTTCTATTACATCACATTGCACATTTATACATGCCCAAAATTTTCTTTTCATTCCATAGACCATGTTCCAAAACTATGAAATACATAAGTTTCATACATGTAATGGAAATTCCCTATACTATCAAAGTCCAAGACTAGGGGTACAACTCTATGTATCACCAAAATGGAAGGGCCGCTATCTAGAGAGCCAAACTCTTGCCTCGCTCCGCCGCCTCACTCGTGGAAGGACCTGGAAAACGTAGGGTGAGAACTATAAACATAGTTCCCAGTGGGTAAGGCCACCCAAGAGAGAAGCTCGACCCACCAGGTCCAAAGAAACACCATATGCATAAGTTAGATCACAAATAACTATGCAACACTTATTTACATGCTTGTAAATAAACATAAAGGATGCAACCAAATGAAATGTAAATTATCATTCTCTCCTAGGTTCATCCTATATTTCACATTGACTAAGTTCAATTACTTTTGTCATTTACTTATGGTTTCGGAATCGCCGTCTTACCATAAGGGTTCCAACATTCAAGGAGTGAACTCGTCACCTCCTAGTTCGAGTAGCGAACTCGTCGCATACTCGGGATAGCAAAATCGTCGCATACCCCATCTCAACACCGCCATCACATGGCATGGGTAGCGAACTCGTCACATACCCGGGATAGCAACCTCGTCGCACATCCCATTTCGACACCGCCAACTCATGGTGTGGTAGCGAAATCGTCGCATACCCGGGATAGCAAAATCGTCGCACATCCTGTGTCAACACCGCCAACTCATGGCATGGTATCGAAATCGTCGCCTACCCGGGATAGCAAAATCGTCGCACATCCCGTTTCAACACCGCCAACTCGTGGCATGGTAGCGAAATCGTCGCCTACCCGGGATAGCAAAATCGTCGCACATTCCGTTGTTCACATTTTTCACTTGCCAACCTAAGTCTCATGACCTTAGGTTCAAGTCACTAAGTCTCACCTATGTTCAATAACACTAGGTTTTCTTTCTCATTCTCAACCTAGGTTCAATGACACTAGGTTTACTTTCTCACATGTTCCAACCTATGTTCAATAACACTAGGTTCTATTCTCACATGTTCTAACCTATGTTCAATGACACTAGGTTCTATTCTCACATGTTCCAACCTATGTTCAATGACACTAGGTTCTATTCTCACATGTTCCAACCTATGTTCAATAACACTAGGTTCAATCATACATGCAACCATGCAATAAGTATAGATAATTGAATTATACTTGAATTCTATATCATGCAATAGGAGCTCATTGCTCTACCTATCATGATTTTACCTTTGCCAACATGCAAGTTCTAGGGTTCACAACACATACCATTTTATTTTTAAATGGATATATACCCTAGACATGGAAGTGACCTAATCACTTCGGTAAACACAAACCCACCTCAAGAGCTTTCAAATTCTTGTATTCTTCAAGCCCCTAAGTGTCCAAGCCTTGAGTTCTTGCTTCAACCCAAGCTTCTACAAGAAAACGGTTCGTTACTCGTTACGAACCCTTAAATCAATTCAATACTTGAAATCAAGTGTTCTAACATGATTTCCTATGCCCCAATTGCAATTTCCGAAGGTCCAAATATTTTTAGAACCTCCCATGGCAAAAGCCCCAAATCTACCTAGGGTTTGCATGCATGCAAGCCAAACCCTAGATTTCATGGCGAATCTTCCACCATTTGTGGTTGAGATTGCCTAGGGTTTCCAAAAACCTCATCTCAAAGGATTAAATCCAAGGTTTGAACCCAAAACGTGAGGAACTAACATTAATCACGAGTTCCCCAAGCTTCTTCTTGCACCAAGAAGCTTTTTTTCTCCTTTGGAAGCCTTTTCCAAGATCAATCCACCTTTTCCTCCAAGTTTTGGAGAGATTTCTAGAGAGAGAAAGTGAAGGAGATGGAGAGGAGAAGTAGAGAGGAAGACAATGAGAAGGGGAGAAGGTCTCAGCCTTTCATACACCCCCAATACATGTGAAAAGACTGTTTTGCCCCTCTCCACAAACAACACAAACAACCAGCCAAAACTGGAATTTCGTAACACTGTATACCGGTATGTGCATTGCATACCGGTATGTGCATTGCGTACCGGTATACCCCGGAGGATTCCGCAGAACCCGAGAGCTGGGTTCTCGGTTTCAACCATGGCATTCCGGTATACCCCTCATCACATACCGGTACTAATCACTTCAGTACCGGTATGGAGGTCCACATACCGGAATCCAGTGCAGACTTCACAAGTTTAGCAGTTTTAACTTTTCGAAGTCCGTTTTCGCGCCTCATTTGCGCCGAAAACACTTCTCACAAGTCCCAAACTTGGCTGATGCCTCACATATAGCCTCTCTTGCTATTTTTCCATCAGAACTCCACAATTTGTAGAAGTTCGGTACGATGCACTGAAATTCAGTGTACTACATTCCTCCCTCCTTAAAGAGAGTTTCGGCCGCAAAACTGAATCATACCTCAGCTGGACTCAGCGAAGAGGTAAGGAAACCGCTCCCTCATTGAGCTTTCCAATTCCCACGTAGCTTCGCGCTCACCGTGATTAGTCTATTATACTTTTACATAAGGAATTTTATGGTTCCTCAAATTTTTCACCTCGCGATCCATGATACACAAGGGAAATTCCTCATAAGTCATATCCTCATGAAGCTCTATAGGCACATACTTGAGGACGTGCGCCGGATCATACATATACTTGCGGAGCGTCGATACATGGAACACATTGTGTATCCCCGCAAGTTTCGGCGGCAAAGCTAGCCGATATGCCACGGATCCCACACGCTCCAAAACCTCATAAGGTCCAATGTAACGGGGACTCAACTTACCCCGAACACCAAATCGTTTCACCCTTCTCATGGGTGACACTTTCAAGAAGATGCGGTCTCCTACCGCGAATTCCAAATCTCGTCGACGTCGATCCGCATAACTCTTTTGTCTAGATTGCGCCGTCGGTAAGCGTTCGCGTGCCAAGGGGACCTTTTCCTCCGCTTCACGCAACACATCCGGTCCTAAGACCCTTCTCTCGCCGACTTCGCTCTAATGAATAGGAGAGCGGTATTTTCTTCCATACAAGGCCTTAAACGGTGCCATACCGATGCTAGATTGATAGCTATTATTGTAAGCAAATTCAGCCATCGGCAAATGAGTAGGCCATGCACCCTTGAAGTCCAACACGCACGCTCGCAGCATATCCTCCAAAATCTGAATTGTCCTCTCTGATTGACCGTCAGTTTGAGGATGAAATGCTGAACTGAAATCGAGCCGTGTACCCAAAGCATCTTGCAAGCTTTTCCAAAAATACGATGTGAAACGGGGATCTCGATCTGAAACTATCGAGGTCGGGACCCTGTGTAACCGCATAATCTCGTCCAGATAGACTTGTGCTAACTTGTCTCCCGACCAAGTGGTGTGGATTGGCAAAAAGTGTGCCGACTTTGACAAACGATCCACCACCACCCAAATCGCGTCGTGGCCACCTAGCGATCGAGGTAGGCCCACAACGAAGTCCATTGCTATGTTCTCCCACTTCCAAACTGGAATGGGAAACCCTTATAATTTTTCCGCCGGAAAGCGATGCTCGGCCTTCACCTGTTGGCATACTAAGCATTGTGCCACAAAGCGTCCAACATCAAGTTTCATCCCCGGCCACCAATAATGTAATTTAAGATCCTTGTACATTTTGGTGCCGCTCGGGTGAATCGCATAGGGAGAAGTATGAGCTTCTTTCAAGATCTCCCCACGAATGTTCTCAACTTTTGGCACGCACAATCGATTTCGAAATCGAATTGCGCCCTTCGAGTCTACATGAAACTCACCGGCGCGCCCACTCTCGATAACACTCCGCACCTTTTGGAGTTCCGGATCACCGGATTGCTTTTCTTTTATTTGCTCCAACAAGGTCGGCCACACATCGAGATTCATGAGTCTAGCGGGGACGCCCGGGGCCACGACTTTCAAGTCAAATCGGCCCATTTCCTTGATTAACGGCATTTGTCCTGTCATCTCAATTGCGAAGTTCTCCACAGATTTTCTACTGAGCGCATCGGCCACCACATTGGCTCTACCGGGGTGGTACAAGATGGTTAAGTCGTAATCCTTTATCAACTCCAACCATCTCCGCTGCCTCAAATTCAACTCCTTTTGAGTGAATAAGTACTTTAAGCTTTTGTGATCCGTGTAAACCTCACAATGTTCCCCGTACAAATAGTGTCTCCACAACTTAAGTGCGAAGACCACTGCCGCAAGCTCTAAGTCGTGGGTGGGATACTTGTCCTCTTTGCATAAGCACAAACCCAAGACCACGCCGTGATGCATCGCTATACACCACAAAGCCCTCCCCCGCAATCGGCAAGGCGAGAACCGGAGCCGAAGTCAACCTTTTCTTTAGCTCCTTAAAGCTTTGGTCGCATTCCTCGCTCCAAACATATTTGGCTCCCTTGCGGGTAAGACGCGTTAGTGGACCGGAGATTTTTGAAAATCCCTCCACGAACCGCCGATAGTACCACGCAAGACCCAAAAAGCTTCGTATTTTCGTGACATTGGTCAGGCGAGGCCAATCCTTGATTGCCTCAACTTTCATAGAGTCCACCGATACTCCTTCCGCGGAGATCACATGACCCAAGAAAGCGACCTCACGAATCCAAAATTCGCACTTCTTTAACTTGGCGAACAACTTGTTCTCTCGAAGAACTTGAAGCACAATCCTTAGGTGCTCTTTATGTTCCTCTTCACTCCGAGAGTAGACAAGAATATCATCTATGAACACAACCACAAATTGATCCAATAGTGATTTGAACACACGGTTCATTAAATTCATGAACGCTGCCGGGGCATTGGTAAGCCCGAAAGGCATAACCGTGAATTCATAGTGTCCATACCACGTCCTAAATGCGGTCTTATGCACATCCTCCGGTTTGATCTTCAATTGGTGATAACCGGATTGCAAATCAATCTTTGAATACACCCGAGACCCTTGCAACTGATCGAACAAGTCATCAATTCGGGGTAACGGGTACTAATTCTTGACGGTCACTTTGTTCAACTCGCGGTAATCTACACATAACCGCAGCGAACCGTCCTTTTTCCATACAAATAGAACAGGGGCTCCCCAAGGTGACACACTTGGCTTTACGAAACCCTTGTCCATTAAATCTTGCAATTGTGCTTTCAATTCCTTCAGTTCCGCGGGTGCCATCCTGTACGGGGCCTTAGAGATCGGCGCCGTACCCGGAAGCAAATCGATCACGAATTCTATTTCTCGGTCCGGTGGCATTCCGGGCAACTCCGTCGGAAACACATCCGGGAACTCTTGGACTATAGGAATGTCCTCGAGCCCCAACACTTCCTTTCGGTCATCCACTACCATCGCCAAGTAGGCAATGCAACCACTAGCAATAAGCTTCCTTGCTTGCGACGTGGACACCATTGACGCAAAGAGCGAACTCTTGCAACCACAGTACACAAACTCTTTGTGCCCGGGTTCTCTAAACCTCACTATCCGGCTCTCACAATCAATAGTAGCGTGATATTTCGAGAGCCAATCCATTCCTAGGATTAAGTCATACTCTTTCATTCGACTTAACACCAGCAAATCAGCTGGCATGATCCAGTTTTCAACCCTCACTGGACAACCTACACACGCGTGATGTACACAAAAGGTGTGTTCAGGTACTTGCACAGTTCTTGCATGTGTGGCATCTACAATTTCTATTCCGTGTGCAATAGCAAATGATCGAGCAATGAATGAATGCGATGCACCAGTATCAAACAAGCTCCACATCGAATGCCTTTAATTAACACAATACCTGCCACGACATCATCCTGGGCAGAAGGCTCCTCCACCTGTGAGGCGAATACCCGTCCACTGGGCGCTGGCCGCTGGCCCTCCACTGGTCTCGGCGGCTGAGTACGGCCTGCCGACATCGCCGCGGGTGGGATGCCCGCAAGCTACCTCGGTGGTGCAAACTCCGATGCCGACGACGGTGCTCGGCCATCATCCATCGGGCAGTTGTACAGCATGTGACCCGGCTGTCCGCACTTGTAGCACCGGCTGTCACGATAATCACAGTGCTGAGGGCCGTGGGGGCCGCTACAAATAGGGCACTGGGTTGAGGGTCGGTTCTGCCGGGACCCTCGCGATTGGTTTTGCGACTGCGAGTGCTTCGGGGGTCGCTTTGAGCTAGATTGCCCACCCGAGCCACCCGCCGGTCGCTTCTTTCCCTTTTCTTTTTCTTTTTCCCACGACTCGCGCTCCTCGCGCGCACATGCATTCCCGTGCTCCACCCAAAGAGCACGGTCCAAGACCTCCGCAAAGGTCTGTAGCTTAAGGGCGTGCACCGCCCGAAAGATCTCTGGTCGAAGTCCGCGCACGAAACAGTCGACCTTGTCCAACTCTCCGCGGACAACGTGCGGTACGCAATTAATAATGTACAAGAACTCCCTCTCGTACTCGCGAACGGTGCGGTTCCCTTGCTTCAACTTACGGAACCTTTCTTGAAGTTTCCTTTTCTCGCTATCGGGGAAGTAGGCGGCGAACACCATACCCCGAAATTCCTCCCATGTCGGTGGCGGAAGGCTAGAGAGTCGATCACGTCGGACTCCCTTCCACCACACCTTCGCCGATCGCTCCAAACAATGAGCGGCGATGTGCACCTTGTCCCTCTCCAAGGTATACAAATCCTCGAAGAGCGTCTCCAACGCGTCGATCCACGTTTCCACGTCCCATGGATCCACGTTCTCCCCGCTAAAGATAGGCGGGTTGAACTTCTTGAACCTCATGAGAGCCGCAAGTGCGCGCTCTCGCTCCGTATCCTCCATCTCGGAGTCGGGCAGAGGAGTACCCGACCCACCGGCTACAATCGGTGATGCCGGTGGCGCCACAGCCGGCGCCGGTGTCACCTCCTCGGCCGGTGCCGAAGCAAAGGCCGGAGGTACTCCCAACCTCTCCTCCCTAATCGCAGCCGCTTGCTGCGCCATCTCGTCTTGGAGCTTTTTAATCTGCTCCTCCTGTCGTTGCATGGCTTCGGCCTGTCGCCGAACCACGCCCGTCAACTCGGTCAACTCATTACGAAGACCCGAGTTCTCGCCCTCCCCGAGTTGTTCGGGAGCCGCGCTCGCTCTTCCGAGCCCAGCCCTCGTAGGAGGCCGTCCACGTACCATTATCTCTTGAAAACACAACGATTTTGGTCATTTCATGACCTTCAAAGTCATTCGCAACACTATACTTCACGAAAATAAACGTGAACCCAATCTAGGCGAAAATCACACGAGGGTCCTTATTCCCCTCACTTGGTTTCATGTTGTCGGCCGCCAACATGAACACTCTTGGCGAAGAATAAGCCACACCTCGAATCTACCTCTATTTCCAACTAGAGGCATAAGGACATAACCCAATCTCTTATCTTTCGCCACAATCAAAGATCTCGTCACTCACGAGCCTACACTCCTAGGGTCTTTTCCATCCTAGGGTTTTCTTAGGTCCACCTAGACCGTTTCTATGCTCTGATACCACCTCAGTCTGTCACGCCCCGCCGGGCCTTTAACACCAACTAGGTGGAAAGGATAACCGCACGGGCGCATGCCCCAGACCCGCCGAACGGATAGAGCATCTTCTACCCGCCCAAGGCGTGTCAACACAAGCTTATCCACGAGGTTCCAACTAGGAACGGAGTACAAGAGTTGCACAAGGAAAGCATCAACATAAAGAAGTTCTACTTCTATTACATCACATTGCACATTTATACATGCCCAAAATTTTCTTTTCATTCCATACACCATGTTCCAAAACTATGGAATAGATAAGTTTCAAACATGTAATGAAAATCTCCTATACTATCAAAATCCAAGACTAGGGGTACAACTCTATGTATCACCAAAATGGAAGGGCCGCTATCTAGAGAGCCAAACCCTTGCCTCGCTCCGCCGCCTCACTCGCGGAAGGACCTGGAAAACGTGGGGTGAGAACTATAAACATAGTTCCCAGTGGGTAAGGCCACCCAAGAGAGAAGCTCGACCCACCAGGTCCAAAGAAACACCATATGCATAAGTTAGATCACAAATAACTATGCAACACTTATTTACATGCTTGTAAATAAACATAAAGGATGCAATCAAATAAAATGTAAATTATCATTCTCTCCTAGGTTCATCCTATATTTCACATTGACTAAGTTCAATTACTTGTCATTTACTTATGGTTTCGGAATCGCCGTCTTACCATAAGGGTTCCAACATTCAAGGAGTGAACTTGTCACCTCCTAGTTCGAGTAGCGAACTCGTCGCATACTCGGGATAGCAAAATCGTCGCATACCCTATCTCAACACCGCCATCATATGGCATGGGTAGCGAACTCGTCGCATACCCGGGATAGCAATCTCGTCGCACATCCCATCTCGACACCGCCAACTCATGGCGTGGTAGCGAAATCGTCACATACCCGGGATAGTAAAATCGTCGCACATCCCGTGTCAACACCGCCAACTCATGGCATGGTAGCGAAATCGTCGCCTACCCGGGATAGCAAAATCGTCGCACATCCCGTTGTTCACATTTTTCACTTGCCAACCTAAGTCTCATGACCTTAGGTTCAAGTCACTAAGTCTCACCTATGTTCAATAACACTAGGTTTACTTTCTCATTCTCAACCTAGGTTCAATGACACTGGGTTTACTTTCTCACATGTTCCAACCTATGTTCAATAACACTAGATTCTATTCTCACATGTTCCAACCTATGTTCAATGACACTAGATTCTATTCTCACATGTTCCAACCTATGTTCAATGACACTAGGTTCTATTCTCACATGTTCCAACCTATGTTCAATAACACTAGGTTCAATCATACATGCAACCATGCAACAAGTATAGATAATTGAATTATACTTGAATTCTATATCATGCAATAGGAGCTCATTGCTCTACCTATCATGATTTTACCTTTGCCAACATGCAAGTTCTAGGGTTCACAACACATACCATTTTATTTTTAAATGGATATTTACCCTAGACATGGAAGTGACCTAATCACTTCGGTAAACACAAACCCACCTCAAGAGCTTTCAAATTCTTGTATTCTTCAAGCCCCTAAGTGTCCAAGCCTTGAGTTCTTGCTTCAACCCAAGCTTCTACAAGAAAACGGTTCGTTACTCGTTACGAACCCTTAAATCAATTCAATACTTGAAATCAAGTGTTCTAACATGATATCCTATGCCTCAATTGCAATTTCCGAAGGTCCAAATATTTTTAGAACCTCCCATGGCAAAAGCCCCAAATCTACCTAGGGTTTGCATGCATGCAAGCCAAACCCTAGATTTTATGGCCAATCTTTCACCATTTGTGGTTGAGATTGCCTAGGGTTTCCAAAAACCTCATCTCAAAGGATTAAATCCAAGGTTTGAATCCAAAACGTGAGGAACTAACCTTAATCACGAGTTCCCCAAGCTTCTTCTCTCACCAAGAAGCTTCTTTTCTCCTTTGGAAGCCTTTTCCAATATCAATCCACTCTTTTCTCCAAGTTTTGGAGAGATCTCTAGAGAGAGAAAGTGAAGGAGATAGAGAGGAGAAGTAGAGAGGAAGACAATGAGAAGGGGAGAAGGTCTCAGCCCTTCATACACCCCCAATACATGTGAAAAGACTGTTTTGCCCATCTCCACAAACAACACAAACAATCAGCCAAAACTGGAATTTCGTAACACTGTATACCGGTATGTGCATTGCATACCGGTATACGGGTGCTATTCCGGTATACCCCGGAGGATTCCGCAGAACCCGAGAGCTGGGTTCTCGGTTTCAACCATGGCATTCCGGTATACCCCTCATCACATACCGGTACTAATCACTTCAGTACCGGTATGGAGGTCCACATACCGGAATCCAGTGCAGACTTCACAAGTTTAGCAGTTTTAACTTTTCGAAGTCCGTTTTCGCGCCTCATTTGCGCCGAAAACACTTCTCACAAGTCCCAAACTTGGCTGAAGCCTCACATATAGCCTCTCTTGCTATTTTTCCATCGGAACTCCACAATTTGTAGAAGTTCGGTACGATGCACTGAAATTCAGTGTACTACAATGATAGTACTATTGTCACATGTGAAATAGTGAATAGTCTATGATTATGTTGCGGACGCCAGATTAGGTACTTGTGATCTCTTTGATCATTGCATAGACCATAGCCTGCAGAGCCACATTGAGCTTGACAGAGTTACGTGCTATTAGACTCGGTAGGGGTCGCTCACCTTCGAGTGCCGCTCCGAATGCTGGCTAGCTATAGCAGAGATATGTGTGTGCCCTTGGGATGACGACCCACCTGCGGGAGTGGTGCTCGGGCTGGGGGCAGAGCCTAGGTGTCAACGGCGCACCTGCGGGAGTGCGATCCGGGCACTAGGTGGGCGCAGGCTTGACCGGACCTATGAGTCGGTCGTTGCGATTGGGTACTATTATTGTATTTATTTATTAGTATCAACATTGATGCATAATCTAGTCACTTTGTCTCATATTCCTTACATATATGACCTACGAGTTGGTCAGTTTATGATTGGGTCACAGTGTGTTGATTAGGTTGCATGAGTATGAGTGGATGACACCTTACAGTGAGTATTAGTACCCTAGTTGATACATGGCATGGTTATTTACTTTGTATGGTGTACCGTTTCTACTCATCAATTTTAGAGTTGATACATATATCAGACAGCTTCATTATTACATGTTCCATGCATAGAGACATGATAGACAGTATACTTGCATAGAAACATGATAAATAGTATACATGTATAGAGGCGTGATAGTTAGTAAAAGTATGTTTATCCTTATCATACTCTGTAGCTCATTTGATCGTGTACTGTACCACTTTTTCCTATTCATGCCTTTGGTAGACCTAGTGGGAAGGTCGTGGTTATCGCCGACCGTACCCACTGAGAACTACTGTTTAGTAGTTCTCACGCCCTCTTATTGTTTACTTTTTTTCGGATACAGCTATACTGACGGATCATCGAGATAAGAGGATCACGCCAAAGATAGCATTTCCAGCCCGTGTATATAGAGGACCACCCGCTAGTTGGTTTTGAGATTGTGTCATGTACATCAGGACTGGCGGGGCTAGGGTCATTACTTATATTTTGTTGTTTTGAAAATGTATGGTTGTATATTTGTATGGATAGTGATAGTTGTTCGCTTCGTACGGACAGGAAAAATTATGTCCGTTCGGCGGATTTGTTGATGTCCCCGTGGGCTTCCGCTATGTAACCGGGGCGTGACATTAGTAGCGCAGTTCAAAAGATTTCAGGTGCAAAATTGCTTTTCCAGGTGTCCGAAAAGTCTGTAAACTAGATTTCCACTCCTTTGAAACTCCATTTTCGATCCAAATTGATTCCAACTCATTTCAAGCTCACTCTAAGTTTCTCCAAACCCATTTTGATCATGTCTAACATGACTTTAATCCACACTTTGCTAATTCGGCTAAAAATTCAATGCATTATACTAAGTTTTAATGCATTACAACAATGTCTCGTAGAGGGATGAGTCACCAGAGATGGAGTAGCAAACGTGCCTCGCGCTATATGACGCCTCGAGGCTCCTCACGCCCACCACATGGGTACTCTTCGAGGCCACACGAGTGCTCATGCAGCTCCAAACGGGTTCGCAAGTGAGTCTGTGATGATCGGGTGTTGGTGTTGGTGAGACAGAAAGGCTAGAGAGAGAGGAATGAATGCACCAGACTGTAAAACAAAAATCTTCTTCTTTCTTCTTCTTCTTCTTCTTCTTCTTCTTCTTCTTCTTCTTCTTCTTCTTCTTCTTCTTCTTCTTTTTCCTCTTCTTCTTTATTTTTGTTCTTTACCCATTAAGAAAAAAATTAAAATAGTGCACCATTTGAAACTATATTGCAATATTTAATAAGCTGTTACACAATTGGAGGACATATTACTGTTAGTTGTATGCCCTAGAAGACTATCAGGCTGACGCGTTTTATTTTTCTATGGGACATATCTTATACTTAATCTTTATTATTTATCTATTTGGGCCTCCTATTCCATTCATGTTTAATGTGTCCATGAATCGTCCATTGAATTAATAAGATGATAATATATATTCTCAACAGTTGAGAATTTGAGATGCATATTATTGGTGATTAATTTCTAAATGCTCTCAATCGGTGGATCATCATGGGGACGATGATTGATCCGATAAGATTGATGTGTGTGCCGCTTCTCTTTTTGGGATGACGAATCTCGAGTCATCAGTATGGGGACACTGAAGCGAACATGCAGGTGGTTGTTAGAGAACGAGGGTACTGAGCGTGACCAACTACGAACAGTTACATGAATGTCTACTCATTCGTCAGTAACTGGTTCGATGTTGCACTGGTACAACTGATCCTTAGACCAGCGACACCACGGCCATTCAATGTGAGGCTACTGTAGTTTGACTATGCAATAAATTATAATCCTAGTCATGGGTCTTATAGTATATGTTGGCTGCAGTGGGTTCATATCAGGAATGGGTGTGTGTTTATAGGGGATCTATCACTCTCGGAAGTGAGATAATTAGTCTATGCTATTTGTAAGGCAAATCTTAGAAATCCTTGGCCGGGATAATATGGTGCATGAAAAGAGGTTTCCAAGAGTGACCATAAGAGCTTCTGTCCTATCAAATTTGTCATATGACGGGTGATGGGGTTTGACGAGTATTCCATGACCTCAACTTAATTGGGACTATACAATAGAATGAATGTATTGTACGGTAACTGCACCTAGAGGTTCAGTCCGATATTCACTTCTGACTGGATTGCCACTACATACTGCTAGGAATCACTGGTGGATTGTGGGAACCAATAAGAATAATTATAGATGATTAATTATTCTATAAGGGTGGAATCAAAAGAGTTTTGAGCCATCGAAAGGAGTTTCGATGATGATGTAGATGGGGATCGCATCATATCTCACTACTAGATAGAATTGAGCCTATTAGGTCACACACATAAGAAATCGCGCATGATCGATATTAAGGAGACGATAAAAGAAGTTTATCGGATGGGTTAATTGCAAATACTAAAGTTCACTAATTTATTAGTAAAGGACTAATTTGCAATTATTATAAATTAGAGGCATTTAAGTGTAAAAGTTGTATGGTATATTTACTAATCATTAGTAAATAATATGAGGACTTATGTGTAAATGTTACATATGAATCGAATTAGGATTCAGATTCGGTTTAAATTAAAACCAACTTAAGGATTAATAAACAATCCAATCGGACTAAGATTTCGATCCGGATTAGGGTTAGGCTTCGGATTTTCTCATTATAAATATATGTCATATGACATATTAATAAATGAATGCATTGTAAGAGAAATTATTAACCCTAGCCGTCAATCATCTTTCTTCTCCTCAAGTCCTCCACAATTAATCCATCATTTTCGATCTTCAGAGGGTTGCTAGCACATCCAGAAGATTGATTCATCTTCCTCGAATCAACGCAAGCATCAATTTGTGATCGGATCGTGAATCGAAGCAGTCGATTAGTTCGATCAAGGGCGTGATTTCGTGTGGACGTGAGTAGAGGCCGGGCACTTGCGCAGGTAGCAAGGACGCATAGTTTTTTTACCAACGATCGTCGACTTCACTGTGTTCTCGACCCGCGCAAGGTGAAAAACTAAATCCTGCCTGATTAGATTAGTTCGATCAATTGTTTAACATCTAAAACAAAACACGAGGTGATTTTTAGTTTAGAAAATTTTTAATCGTGTTATTTTTTTCCGCTGCGTACACATGATTATCTTACAGTGGTATCAGAGCCATCCTCATTGTTTGTTTTAGATCTTATCTCTTTTTTCGATGTTGATTGGATTTTTCGGAACGATCAAAATCAAAACGATAAAGATTGTTTTTCAAATAATTTTGATTGTTTCAAAACGTTAATTAAATCGCACGTAAAATATAATTTAATCAATGCATGTTGCGCTGTCGACTCGGCTGCGGCACTCGGCATGCGGGCGAGACGGATGCAACGTGCAAGTAGCGGTTGCATGAATCCGTCATCTTGATGACATGCATGCACATGCTAATCTTTAATGCCTTACACGTGATCTCCTTAATTAGGATGGCCACGAAAGATGTGTATAGCAGCACTAATTAATTAGTTCATGGGCTTTTGATTGCATGTGGTATGCGGTGATGTGCATGGACAACACGCACATGGTGCTAGGTCTGCGCGCGCCACGCAGGCAAGCAGCTTGCGTGCGGTGCTTTTGTGCGACGCGGCTGGGATGCGGCTGAGGCATGTGGTTGCATCGTGCAAAATCGCAATTTAAATTAATTTTAAATTTTGAAATTTTTTAACACATGAGATTTATTAAATCTTTTTAATAATTTCTAAGAACGAATTGCGATTTTTTGAAACAAATAAAGATTTATTTTTCAAATTAAATCGAAACCATATTTTTTAGAATTCGAATTAGAGAATTTTATATTATATGTGTGTGATGTATATGAGGTGATGATCATGGATAGCAACTCTGTGATGTGCATGTATTATGTGATGATGTCAATTGGTGTATTTTAATAAGGATCCAGTATTAGATTTTTTTTCTTTTCTGGGTGCCTGCATGTACCAATTAAAATTATGTAATTTGGAGACCTGCGTGTCTCATTATTTTATGGGTTGTAAAGATATTATTGCAAAATTAATAAGAAAAAAGGGTAGTTTAGGTTCCATAGGGGTGTCAACGAGCCGAACACGAGCTGGCTCGTTTAAGTATCGAGCTGAAAAATTCAGCTCGTGTTCGGCTCGTTTATTATCGAGCCGAACACGAGCCGAAAACGAGCCGGCTCACGAACAACAAGTTAAAATAATTAGAAAGGATATATATATATAGAAAATAAATTTATGAGATCTTACCCATAAGACTTTGATCTAATGTTTTAAACTTTACATATAAATTAACTTTTTATAACTGAGTTGGACTTTATATTTTAGTCGGACTAAAAATTAAATAATAAAAATTTATATTTATATATATAATTATTTATTTATATATAAATATAAATTATATAAATAATATAAATATTAAATATATGTATTCGAGCTGCTATCGAGCCGAACACGAGCGAGCTGACCCCAGCTCGTGTTCGGCTCGTTTATTAAACGAGCTGAAAAATCCAGCTCGTGTTCGGCTCGTATACTAAACGAGCGATTCGATCTCGAGCTCATTTCGAGCCGAACACGAGCTGGATTGCCACCCATATCCATATGTATTCGTTGCATTCAAGAGTTGATGCGGTGCGGATCTAGTTTGGACCAGAAGCTGATCAAGGGAGAAGACAAGAGTTGATCTACTCCAATCCGATTAAGATGCATAATAAGAAAGTTTTCTTGTGTGTAATACCCTTATGACCCGATTCAGGCCTAGTGGCTCAGGCCCGAATCAAGATAAAATCCATGATCATCACCGGTAGTTATTTTTATATGCAATATATGTCACGCCTCGCCGGGCCTTTAACACCAACTAGGTGGAAAGGATAACCGCACGGGCGCATGCCCCAGACCCGCCGAACGGATAGAGCCTCTTCTACCCGCCCAAGGCGTCACAACACAAGCTTATCCACGAGGTTCCAACTAGGAACAGAGTACAAGAGTTGCACAAGGAAAGCATCAACATAAAGAAGTTCTACTTCTATTACATCACATTGCACATTTATACATGCCCAAATTTTCTTTTCTTTCTTTTCATTCCATACACCATGTTCCAAAACTATGGAATACATAAGTTTCATACATGTAATGAAAATCTCCTATACTATCCAAGTCCAAGACTAGGGGTACAACTCTATGTATCATCAAAATGGAATGTCCATTTTTTATTTTTTCCTAGGGTAGCTAGACCCTATATTCACATGACCAAGTTCAACTACTTGTGATCTCTAAATAAAACTCATGATTTCGGTAATCGCCCGTCTTCAACATTAATGGTCCCCCAAACATCCAAGGATTGAGTGTCGTGACAACTCCGGAGTCTCATTCTAGTCGAGTAGCTAGAGCGAAACCGTCACAGATAGAATCTGAACAGGGATTTGCGAAGAGAGATCGTTGCAGCATACCCCATCTCAATCACCGCCATTCAGCACTATGGCACAGGTACGCGAACGCGTCGACATTACCCGGGCTATAGAGCAACCTCAGTCGCATCATCCACATCCCAATACTTACCGCCATCACCGGCCGTGTAGCGAAAATAGTTCGCACATACCGGCAGTGAGATTTTGCATCATGAAACTCGTCGCATTCCGCATTAGCATCCATCGTGACGTTGTCAACTCCGCTAATTCTACCATGGTCATTTAGAACATAGCGCAAATCTCATCGCTACATAGGCGATAGCCATAGTCGTCGCATACCCGGGGGATTGCAAGCACAAAAATCGTGCTATTCCCATCTTCCCGTTCTCCGTACTCCAACTCATGTAGCAACCGACCAATCATGATGGGTTTTACAAGCGAAATAGTCTCTCGCATACTACCGGGGATAGGGATAGATACATCGTTAGCACATCCCGTTTGTTTTCACAAAAGATATTTACGTACTTGCCCTCAACAGAAGTCGCATAGACCTTTTAGGTTCATAAGTCGCTAAGTCTTATCTATGTTCACCTGACACTATTGTTCGAACTTTTCATCTCAAACCCTTGGTTCCATGTCGCAAGGTTCAAATCTCAATAGTAACAGCCTCACCTAGATATATTCAATTTAACACTAGGTTAGGTTTCTCATCGTTCCCACCCACTATGGTTCAATAGCACCTAGGTCCAAGTCATTACAAGCATACCATGCCGGGGGGGTCGAGTTAGGTTAATAAAAATATACTGTGAAATTCATATAAACATGCAATAGGAGCTCATGGCTCTACCTAATCGTGATTTTCATCTTTGCCAACATGCAAGTTCCAGTAATGGCGTTCACAACACAGGTATCTTAAGAATTAGAGTCTGTAATGTAATGGAGTATTTACCTAGGTACAAGGTCCAAATATTTTTAGAACCTCCCAAGGCAAAAACCCTCATTTAACCTAGGTTTCACATGCATGCATGTAGAACCTCAAAATTTCTTGGCCAATCTCCACATTTTGTGTTTTAGATTGCCTAGGGTTCCCAAAAACCTCATTTTAAAGGATTAAATCCAAGGTTTGAATCCAAAACGTGAGGAACTAACCTTAACCACGAGTTCCCCAAGCTTCTTCTTGCACCAAGAAGCTTCTTTTCTCCTTTGGAAGCCTTTTCCAAGATCAATCCACCCTTTTCTCTAAGTTTTGGAGAGATCTCTAGAGAGAGAAAGTGAAGGAGATGGAGAGAAGAAGTGGAGGAGGAAGATGACTGAGAAAGGGGGTGTTCCCTGCCTTTCTAACACTCCCTCGAGTGTGAAAAGACCCATTTGCCCCTCTCCACACTTCACTACACACAACCAGCCAAACTGGATTTTCGTAACACTGTATACCGGTATGTGCATGTGCATACCGGTATACGGGTGTTAGTTCCGGTATACCCCGGAGGATTCCGCAGAACCCGAGAGCTGGGTTTTCGGTTTCAACCATGGCATTCCGGTATACCTCATCACATACCGGTACTAATCACTTCAGTACCGGTATGGAGGTCCACATACCGGAATCCACTGCAGACTTCACACAGCAGTTTTAACTTTTCGAAGTCCGTTTTCGCACCTCGTTTGCGCCGAAAACACTTCACACCAGTCCCAAACTTGGCCGAAGCCTCACATATAGCATCTCATGCTATTTTTCCACCGGAACTCTACAATTTGTAGAAGTTCGGTACGATGCACTGAAATTCAGTGTACTACAATATATGTATGCATGTGATGCGATGGTTTGCATGAGATGTAAATTAACAATAAATCAGAAACTGATGAGACAACTAATCTTCCTAAATGGAATATTAAGTTAATAGTGTTATGAACCCATTAGTGGCCTTCCACCGTTTTAGGGTGTGGGCGTCTCTCTAGTGTTGATTGATGCACTCGGATACGATCGAGGGTCAGTTGCATTAGAGAGCCGCAAACTTTATATTGGCATAGATGCTGCGCGGTAAGAAAGGGGTTGAATTCAAGAATCTGGCAGGATGAGGATTCAATAACATTCTTATTTGCATGATGAAATGATGTATAACTTAACGAGGAGATAAGGCCAAGAATCTGTCAAGATGAGGCCTATATCTTATGGAGGTCGAAGATTAAATTGCAATTTGCTTGAGAAGCAATGGACAAGAGTTGTTCACTCATTTGTTTGCCCATTGCCGAGAATCTGTCAAGATGAGGTGGTGTGTAAATAGATGGGACCGCAATCCCCGCTAGAAACCTTTTAGTAAAGTTTTCATTTTCTCCACTCAGGGAGTGCGGAGATTCGCCAAATTAATGGGAGGCACCATTTAGATTTAAAGACCCTAATCAAATGGATTACGATTAAGTACACAACTAATTAGAATCCTAACCTTGTGCAGAAAAATGGCTGCCTCTAACCCACTTGCCAAAATACTCGATACTAATCGCTTAACTGGACCGAATTTCACCGATTGGCTGAGGAATTTGAGAATTGTTCTCAATTCTGAGAAATTAGCCTATGTTTTGGACATGGAGTCTCCAACGGTGCCTGAAAATACAATAGCTCAGCAGAGAGCTGCCATAAATAAATGGATAGATGATGATATGAAGGTAAAATGCTACATACTTGCATCTATAAGCAATGAGTTGCAACGCCAGCATGAGCACATGGAGAGCGCTGCTGATATCCTGCTCCATCTCAAGGAGTTGTATGATGAGAAAAGTCGAACAGCCCGCTACAAAGTGTCGAAGCGATTGTTCAGAGCTAAGATTCTGATGGTTAGTCAGTCAATAATCATTGCTTGGCAATGATTAAAGTCATTGAGGAGCTTGAGAAGCTCGGAATGACTATGGACGCAGAACTCCAAACGGATTTAATCTTACAATCCTTATCAGATTCCTTTTCTCAGTTCACCTTAAATTTTCAAATGAATAAAATTACTTGCACTCTCGCCGAGCTGTTGAATATGTTGATCACAGCTGAAGGAATGCTGAAAGTCAATAAGGGATCAATTTTGGCTATTGAACGGACTTCCTCCAAAAGAAAGTTTAAATGGAGAAAGAAGAAGCCTGCAAAGAAGCCAAAGATTGAAATTGTCAATGTAATTTCTAAAAAGAAGGCCACCAAAGGAACTTGTTTTCATTGTCAAAAGGATGGCCACTGGAAGACGAATTGCCTAGACTATTTGGCTAGCCTGAAAGACAAGGTAAAGGATAAGACTTTTGAAGGTATGTCCGAGATTCATGTCATTGAAACTACTATGCGATTGCACGGGGTCCCGACCTCGATAGTTTCAGATCGAGATCCCCGTTTTACATCGCATTTTTGGAAAAGCTTGCAAGAAGCTTTGGGTACATGGCTCGATTTCAGTTCAGCATTTCATCCTCAAACTGACGGTCAATCGGAGAGGACAATTCAAATTTTGGAGGATATGCTGCGAGCGTGCGTGTTGGACTTCAAGGGTGCATCGCCTACTCATTTATCGATGGCTGAATTTGCTTACAATAATAGCTATCAATCTAGCATCGGTATGGCACCGTTTGAGGCTTTGTATGGAAGGAAATACCGCTCTCCTATCCATTGGAGCGAGGTCGGCGAAAGAAGGGTCTTAGGACTTGATGTGTTGCGTGAAGCGGAGGAAAAGGTCCGCTTGGCACGTGAACGTTTATCGATGGCGCAATCCAGACAAAAGAGCTATGCGGATCGACGTCGACGAGATTTGGAATTCGCGGTAGGAGATCGCGTCTTCTTGAAAGTATCACCCATGAGAGGGGTGTAGCGATTTGGTGTTCGGGGTAAGTTGAGTCCCCGTTTCATCGGACCTTATGAGGTTTTGGAGCGTGTGGGATCCTTGGCATATCGGCTAGCTTTGCCGCCAAAACTTGCGGGGATACACAATGTGTTCCATGTATCGACGCTCCACAAGTACATGTATGATCCGGCGCACGTCCTCGAGTATGTGCCTATGGAGCTTCATGAGGATATGACTTATGAGGAGTTTCCCTTGTGTATCATGGATCGCGAGGTGAAAAATTTGAGGAACCGTGAAATTTCTTATGTAAAGGTACAATGGACGAATCACGGTGAGCGAGAAGCTACGTGGGAATTGGAAAGCTCAATGAAGGAGCAGTTTCCTTACCTCTTCGCTGAGTCCAGCTGAGGTATGATTTAGTTTCGCGGCCGAAACTCTCTTTAAGGGGGAGGAATGTAGCACTCAGAATTTTGGTGCGTCGTAGCGAACTTTGCTAAATTTGATAAAGTTCAATGGAAGCCAATAATGACTGGTGTGGAATTGGGTTCCGAAGGTTTCGGAACATTGTGGGTGCGAGTGGAAACCCGGAAATCGAAAAATTATGAAAAAGGGACCAAGTGGAGCAAAACTGCTCACGGGGTCCGGACCCTAGAAGCTGGGGTCCGGACAATGAAGTCCGCGGGCAGCTACGGTCCGGACCCGGACATCACGGTCCGGACCCGAGCTGGCTTCCGAGTTGGGGTGCGTACGGGTTCCGGACCCGGACACCAAGGTCCGGACCCGGCCTGCACGTTGGACTGTCACCTGTGCGGGGTCCGGACCCCATTTGCAAGGTCCGGACCCGGCTGAGGCAGAATGCCCAGTGAGGGGTATTTTGGTAATTTCGCAGTGAATGGGTTATGTAGGGGGGGCTGAGGTCTCTCCCCTCATTCTTTCTTCATTTTTCTCTCATTCCCTCTCCCTCTCCCTCACTTTCTCTCTCTAGAGATCTCTCCAAAGCTTGGAGAAGTGGTGGATTGGAGCTTGGAAAATGACTTCCCATGTGCAAAGAAGCTTCTTGGTGCAAGAAGAAGCTTGGGAGCTAGGGCTTTGAGGTGAGTTCTTGTGATTTAGGATTTAAATCTTGGATTTAATCCTTTAAGATGAGGTTTTTGGAAACCCTAAGCAATCTCAACCACAAATGGTGGAAGATTGGCCATGAAATCTAGGGTTTGGCTTGCATGCATGCAAACCCTAGATAGATTTGGGGCTTTTGCCATGGGAGGTTCTAAAAATATTTGAACCTTCGAGAATTGCAATTGAGGCAAGGGAAATTATGTTAGAACACTTGATTTCATATGTTGAGTTGATTATAGGGTTCGTAATGAGTAACGAACCATTTTCTTGTAGAAGCTTGGGTTGAAGCAAGAACTCAAGGCTTGGACACTTAGGGGCTTGAAGAATACAAGAATTCGGAAGCTCTTGAGGTGGGTTTGTGTTTACCGAAGTGATTAGGTCACTTCCATGTCTAGGGTAAATATCCATTTAAAGATAAAATGGTATGTATGGTGAACCCTAGGACTTGCATATTGGCAAAGATGAAAATCATGATAGGTAGAGCCATGAGCTCCTATTGCATGTTATAGAATTCAAGTACATTTATATTATCTATACTTGTTGCATGGTTGCATGTATGATTGGAACCTAGTGTTATTGAACATAGGTTGGAACATGAGATTGAAACCTAGTGTTATTGAACATAGGTTGGAACATGTATGATTGGAACCTAGTATTATTGAACATAGGTTGGAACATGAGATTGGAACCTAGTGTTATTGAACATAGATTGGAACATGTATGATTAGAACCTAGTGTTATTGAACATAGGTTGGACATGAGAATGGAACCTAGTGTTATTAAACATAGGTTGGACATAAGATTGGAACCTAGCGTTATGGAACCTAGGTTGAGAATGAGAAAGTAAACCTAATGTCATTGAACATAGGTGAGACTTAGTGACTTGAACCTAGGGTCATGAGACTTAGGTTGGCAAGTGTAAAATGTTGAGATGGGATGTGCGACGATTTTGCTATCCCGGGTATGCGACGATTTTGCTACCCATGCCATGAGTTGGCGGTGTTGGAATGGGATGTGCGACGAGTTTGCTATCCCGGGTATGCGACGATTTCGCTACCCGTGCCATGAGTTGGCGGTGTTGAGACGGGATGCGCGACGAGGTTGCTATCCCGGGTATGCGACGAGTTCGCTACCTGTGCCATGTGATGGCGGTGTTGAAATGGGATGTGCAACAAGGTTGCTATCCCGGGTATGCGACGAGTTCGCTACCTGTGCCATGTGATGGCGGTGTTGAGATGGGGTATGCGACGATTTTGCTATCCCGGGTATGCGACGATTTCGCTACCCGAACTCGGAGGTGACAATTTCACTCCTTGGATGTTGGAACAATTATGGTGAGACGGCGATTCCGAAACCATAAGTAAATGACAAGTAATTGAACTTGGTCAATGTGAAATATAGGATGAACCGAGGAGAGAATGAAAATTTACATTTCATTTGGTTGCATCCTTTGTGTTGATTTACAAGCATGTAAATATTTCTTGTGTAGTTATTTGTGATCTAACTTATGCATATGGTGTTTCTTTGGACCTGGTGGGTCGAGCTTCTCTCTTGGGTGGCCTTACCCACTGGGAACTATGTTTATAGTTCTCACCCCACGTTTTTCAGGTCCTTCCGCGATCGAGGCGGCGGAGCGAGGCAAGGGTTTGGCTCTCTAGATAGCGGCCCTTCCATTTTGGTGATACATAGAGTTGTACCCCTAGTCTTGGACTTTGATAGTATAGGGGATTTTCATTGATTATATGAAACTTGTATATTCCATAATTTTGGAACATGATGTATGGAATGAAATTGAAAGAAAAGAAAAATTTGGGCATGTATAAATGTGCTAATGTGATGTAATAGAAGTAGAACTTCATTATGTTGATGCTTTCCTTGTGCAACTCTTGTACTCCGTTCCTAGTTGGAACCTTGTGGACATGCTTGTGTTGTGACGCCTTGGGCGGGTAGAAGAGACTCTATCCGTTCGGCGGGTCTGGGGCATGCGCCCGTGCGGTTATTCTTTCCACCTATTTGGTGTTAAAGGCCCGACGGGGCGTGACATTGTGTATGTATATTAATTGTCTAGAATAAAAATAGGTTGCCTTGTAAACTAAAATATGAATTTTTTTAAAATAATCCTATGAAATAATGTAATTTTAAAAAAGTAGACCTCAAATATGCCAGGACAGTGTTGGGGGAAGAAAAATAATGAAGGCGGTGAATGGTTCACCGCATTCCTATATGCGGTGAACCATTCTCTGCATTCACAAGATTTTAGCCCAAACCTGTGGGCCATAAAAAAAAAACAAAAACAAAAAAGCAGTAAATGGTTTATCGCTATAGACGGTAAACCATTCACCGCCTTTAAACGCGGTGAACAATTTACCGCTTTTATAAGCGGTGAATGGTTCACTACTTTTCATACTTTTAACCCTAACCCGACATCTTTGGACCCTGCTCACTTCACTCTCTCTCACTCTCTCTGTAGCTCTCTCTCCCCCTCACTGTCTCACCTCCGAGCCAGCCGACGCCTTCGCCGCTGCCCACGCTGTCGTCGACACCGACGCCGACAACACTGCCGACGCCATTGCCATCTTCACTCTCTCTGTAGCCCTCTATCTCCCTCACTGTTTCTCTCCCTCACTATTTCTCTCTCTCATTCTCTCTCTCGCTTGCTCTAGCCCTTGGTCATCGTCATCGTTATCGTCACCGTCGCACCATCCGCCATCTAGACAGTCGCCGACGCACAAGAGCACAGGTGATCTCTCTTATTCTCTCTTTGTTGCAACTTCTATATATGGCATTGTTGTATGGAAATGATTGTATTAGATAAATATTTCTGGAAATGATTGTTTGAAGATAGGGATATCAATGGGTACGGATACATGTAATTTTATCCATTTTCGATCCCGAACGGAGTGGACTATCTGAACTAGATTGAATGTAATATGTTTTGAAAGAGGATGGATTGTTTCGATTCGGCATTTGGGGTTTCGGTTTCAGATTGATATTCGCGATTGGGATTGACTATTGATTTATAGAATCTATCGAATTCGAGTTGGTTTCAGCCTTCGGGCTTGTAGTAGGGGGTTGGATTCGGGTTGTGAAAATTTGCCCCGAATCCGACCTGTTTGCCTATTGATTTTTAAAATCTATCGAATTCGGGTTCGGTTTCGGGCTCCGGGCTTGGTAGTAGGGGTCGGTTTTGGGTCGTGAAAATCCTCCCCGAATCCGACCTCTTTGCTTATTGATTTTTAAAATTTATCGAATTCGGGTTCAGTTTCGAGCTCCAAGCTTGATAGTAGGGGTCAGGTTTGGGTTGTGAAAATCTGCCTTGAATCCGACCTTTTGACAATCCTAGTTGAAGATCTCTATAAAGCACAAGTCATTTTTTGTAGAGGTGCACGTAAATTCCGAATTCGGTAGAGAAATACTTCGAAAAATGTCCATTCGAGAGTGATAGTACTGATTTTGTCTTTATTTTGTATTCATTATGTGAATATTTTATTTTCTGAAGTTAGGATGACACATGATAGTGTGGCTATTGATGTTCATTGGAATGGACAACTTGTTTCTTAAGATAATAATCAATAATATATTGGCGGTCATAAGAAATTAAATGGTATCCCAATGGACATTACATTTAGTGACATTGAGAGAAAAATGTATAGATTGACCAATATAAGAAGAGATGAGTATCGTCTAAGTATCAAAGTCTGATATTCGATAGGGAAAAATCAATACGATGTTCACGAAGTTACGGACGATGACTCATTGTATGGTATGAAGGCGTTGTCACGCCCCGGGCTAGTTTTAGAAGCGAAAAATACGTGCCAATTTTTTTTTGAAAGCCTAGCCCGCGCCACGTACAGACCCGCCACAAATACAGGGTCCACTGTACACACGGACAGAGCCTCCCCTGTATTTGCACGGCGTACATAACATACAACAGGATCACAATCACTATTCATTCACCACACAAACAACAAAATCACAACACATGATTCATACAGCTAACCGTCCTTAAACTTATATGAATCTAAGCAAGTCCTTAGGCGAAGGATGATGCGATGCACAAACAGCAGATCATTCTAGAAAATTGCTCCTTACCCAGAAGCTTTATTTGAAACCCTAATTTCAATCATTTTTAAAACCCTTTGAAAACTGTTCTCCACACGAGAACTCCTTTTTGAAAACGCTACCACGAGGGGTAGAAAACCAAGGTATGCGATAAATGAGAGACCTAGAAGCATAAACAACCAAATAATCCAAGCATGCAACTACACATATGAATACTAAACAAATCCACAGAATAAGCATGCTAGACATAATATCCAAAAGGTAACTGAACCACAATCACATCTAACAGATAAGGGTAGGGTGATAACCAAAATCTGGGGGAGGAGTCTCACAAGTCGGAACCTCTAGAGCTACTATCTAGGTGTGCCTCGCAACATCCCGACTCCCACCACCCTGCTCACCTGAAAACAACAACGAGGGCGGGGGGTGAGAACATGTAAACATGTCTCCCCTCCCAGTGGGTACCGCAAGCCGACGAAGACGAGGTGTACACACCGGCACGAGGGTCAACAGATAGATAGATAAGGTAAACAGTAGCACAAGTAAGTATGAGGCTGACATACAACTGAACAACTATGCTACTGTAAGCAACTAGTATATGCATCAATGGAGATAACCACAAAATAAACCCAATCCATAGCCACCGGGACGTATCCCTGGCACTGTCACCTGCTCATCTCTCGGCACATAAACCTTCTGCACGCAACGCATCAAGGCTCACGGGTCAGAACCAAACTCAACGACCCTTTTTCGGAAAAGAACACCCCCAGGCGGTGGATCAGACCGCTGGTGTACGTGAAGTGCTAGAAGAGCTGTGACGATCGATGCGAATGCTCAATCCACAGAACGACAACGAGCCGTGAAGCAACTGATAAACCACAACGAGGATCGCTCGGAACAACATGCGATCACTACCAACCAACTGGGTCATCTCAATAATCATGCAAACCACAACTACTCTACTATCCAAGCACACATAAGTAGAGTCAACGGGAGTCAAGTGAACTAATAACTGAAATGCAAGAGAAGGGATAGAAAGGTATCACCGTAGTCCACTGAACCGACTCCGGATCGAAGTACCCACCTGTAGGAACGATCGAGTCTAACTCCGACGGCTCTCGGGAACCGCGACAGGACCTACGAGAGACTCATAAGGTCAAGGTCCACCAAGTTGACACTAAATACATAACTCTCACATAAGGTCAAGGTCCACCAAGTTGGCACTAAGCCCCCAGAGGGGTACCAAACAGCCAATCAAGTCCCTCACTGTCCCCGAACACACAAAACCAAGTGACGGGACAGCGAGCACAAGCTCGGGGTGCCACGACCACAAACGCACTCGAAAAGGCTTCCCGGGTTCCCGAAAAATGCCAATTTGGCACCGGAACCCCTCGTCACTCATCCGCTGTCCTCGGAACTTTGGGACAGCGATGAGGGACAGCCAACGAGGCTAAACGACAAAGCCAAGTCACTCACAAAAACAGCGAGTGAGTCGCACGACTAGAAACACGCGTTTTGCCGACTATTTCATCAAAAAACACGTCGGAAATGAATCCGGATCTCCGCGAAGGGCGAAGGGGTTGGACAACTAGTCCACATGGTCTCAAGGGTCATGCCCTTGCTGCCCGCAGCGTCGCAACGCTGCCACAATCACCAAAGTCCACAAACAAGCAACAATATACACACATACAAGCATAAACAAGGCCGTTCGAGCAATCCGTACATCCGCACGACCTTCCGCAAGCACCAGTGGATAGGTAACGGCGTCACGGAGGCCGTGCTCATAGCCTCACTGTGACAGGACAAGTCGCAAGCATAGAAATTGCATAAAAATAGTGTCAATATGTGATGACATAGCTCGACATCGGCCGAACAGCGAAACGGCTCAACCAAAACGAAATCTAAGGTGAGCATGATGATCAACGCATCGCCGCAATCATCGTGCTCACCTTCCCGGGCTTCGGGAGGCAACAGGGAGCACAAACACTCAAATGCGGCCAAAAAAACATCAAAAGGAGACCCTGGCCGGAGCAACAAGCTTCGGCCGGCTGTCGGCCGGCATGCACGGCCAGCGGCGGCCAGGGATGGATGCGGGGGAGGTGAGGAAGAGGGTGCTCACCTCAGCCGGCGGCGGAAGCGGCGACGGCGGCGCGGGGAGGAGGCCCACTCTCGGGTTGGCTAGGGCACGGCGGCGCAGCAACGGACGGCGACGGCGGCCGGCGGCGACGCGAGCACCGGCAAGAGGAGGTCGCCGGACGTCGTCCTGCCGGTGACCGCGACAGTGAAGACCGGCGGTGACCGCGACGGAGCGAGCTCGGCCGCAGCTGCCCTAGCTGCCCAGTCCGAGCCCGCGGCGGCTGCGGCGGCGCTCCGGCGGCATGGCGACGGCCGGGGAGGTAGGGGGCGGCGCCGGAGGTCCCGAGGGTGGCGGCGCTCACCCTCCAAAGCGGCGGGAAGCGACGGCGGCTCGGGTCCAACTGCATCGGCCAGCAGCTGCCCTAGCAGCAGCTGGCAGCAGCTCGGCGGTGGCTCCCGGCGGTTCTCGGCGGCAGGGCTCGACTCCGGCAGTCTTGCCACCTCAGGGGGAGCTCAAGCGTGGGTTCTCCCTGGGTGCACACCGTAGGGAAGGGAAAGAAGAAGAAGAAGAAGAAGAAGAAAAAAGAGAAGAAAAAGAGGAGAGGGAGATGGCCGGGGTTGCGCCGGCCAGGGAGTGGCCGGCGGCGGCCGGCGGCACAAGAGGGAGCTGGCAGGGGAGCTGGAGGAGCTGGGGCTCACTGCTGGGGGCTGAGGGGGAGAGAGGAAGAGAGGGGGAAACTCACTCTCTCACACACACACACAACACACAAATACCCACTTGCACAATTGCACAAAAGTCCCTCAAACACCAAAAATTACCCCTGGGTCCCTCACAGCAGGCACAAAATGCCCAGACACCCCTCCACAAGCAATCTCATGCAAAACGGTGCGTGAAACAGGGTCCAGATCGCGAAACCATAAAATGTACACTACGACCCCTCAGCGAAGAACATGCGACATCTCTCAAACCGTCCGTCACATGTCGAAACGGGTCGCGCCATCGCATTCAGCACTGCCGAGACATCGAATCTACCATTTTGGATCGTCAGGATCGGACTCCGAATTGCGCCGTTAAGCCGTTCACTCTCCGCGACAAAACCCAAAACACCAATATACATATATAATACAACATATAAACATATATATATACCTATACATGTATATAACTACAAATACGGATCAAATACACAGTAACAGGGGAGAGGAACACAGAATTCAAATTTCTAAAATTCGAATTCTCACAGGCGTTCTCTCAAAACTGTGGCTGTTTAGTAATCTACATTGAAAAGCAGCTAGTTGTATCACAGGATTATTATTCAAGAATGTTAAACAGTGAGTTAGACGTGGATATATTGTCCCCTGTGGCTGAAAGAGAACTCTTTCGCAAACATCGGAGGTGGAGCAAATACGCCTAAGTAAGTATTACAAAATTTCGCTTTATATAGTTATTTAGTTATAACAAATGTTTAGGTTGCTTCATTATTCATTTACAGAGAGTACGAAGTTCTGAATGTAGTTGTTGATCCTCTGCCCTTCCCACGTACTACTCATCATGCCACGACATCTACTTTCCACGCTCCACTGGAGGGACAAACAAGGTGATACAAACGAAGAAGGGTTAGAATGCACTACAATAATTTTGTCCGTAAATTTTTTTTTATTTCTTTAGGTTGTGATTAATTAAAAAAAATGCAAATTTCCTACTCTCATCATGTGCATGACTTTGGATCATATCCATTGGAAACCGAGTATGACTAGATTAGGGATCAGACGGAGGTGCAACATGAAGTAGCTGAAAAATAAAACAATACTGGCCACGAGGGTGTTGAACATGAACCCCCCAATTTGGCCATAAATGATGATGTCGTGGCGGAAGGTCACCACTGTGATGCGGATCAGGACGGCGGACTAGAGGTCTTTGCATATATCATATACACTGAGGTCGATGATCCAATGACCAATAATGAATATATAGATGATCCAGATGAAGGTGCGGAGTTTATAGATCATCCAGAGCAGTTTGTAAAGGATGACGATTGGATGGACCAATACGTGGTCGATAACGCTGAGTTCGATCGTCCGCAGATTGAACAGTGCCCTCCTAGCGTTGATGGCTCATGATTTGGTTGGGTATTTTCTAATAAATCAAGTTTATTGCATGCTCTTGAAGAATGACATATTGCTCACAATGTGCAAATGAAAGTAGTAAAGTCGACCGCAAAAGCTTATACAGTGAAATGCATGGTCGATTCGTGTCCTTGGAGATCACATGCTTCGGTACCAAAAGATGTGATTTTAAAGTCAAAACATATGCCGAGCAACATACATGTTTAATTCCGGTGCTTAACACTGCACATCGAAACTGTACTTCATCTCTTATATGTCGGCATATTCTCCCGTCATTGAGGGTAAAGTTTACTATGACACCGACGAAAATAAAAGAAAAGGTGCGCACAGAATTGCATATTGACATACCGAATTAGAAGGCGTGGCAGGCTAGAAGTAAAGTGTGAGACCCCCGGTATCCTATATATAAGATATAATAGAGCTAAAACTCTTAACCCGGCTATAGCATTTTGGGCGATGGCTACGCTCAAGAGGTTAAGAGAGTTAAGCGTGCTAGGGCTACAGTAGTCCTAGGATGGGTGACCCCCTGGGAAGTGGGGCGTCGCAGTTGGTATCAGTGCCATTACTAGCCGAAAATGTGAGATGAGTCTCGGCTAAGCCAGGGTTATACAGCGGGGAGAGAAAGGCTCTCATGCTGATGACTGTTGTGGGTAGAGCTCGGCTCATCACAAAGTCGGTGAAGCCTAGAGAGATGAGTCTCACATCGCCTGGTACTTGTGAGTCTGAGCCTGCGAAGACGTTAGGGCTTAAAGGAGGGGAAGAATGTGAAATCCCAGATAGTCCTATATATAAGATATAATAGGGCTAAAACTCTTAACCCGACTATAGCATTTTGGGCGGTGGCAGGCCCAAGAGATTAAGAGAGTTAAACGTGCTAGGACTAGAGTAGTCCTAGGATGGGTGACCCCCTACAGATCATTTATAGTGGTTGGGAGGAATAGTAATTTAAATAATAAATTATATACTTATTTATAAGGTAAATAAATTATATAGGGGAACGCGCTAGTTCAATTTATGGAGTATGGCCGTAAACCGAACACATGGACGGTCGAGCATTCAGGAGTGGTAGAACACTTACCTTGCTGAATTTTTTTTATATCTCTCGGCTCAGACAAGTACAGCTTGATCAGGCTCTGTTAGGGGCGTCGACGGAGCGATGAAGGCGCGAGACGCAAACATTCCACCTACGTCATGGAGAGATGACGGTTACGCTGCGTGACGTGGCCGTTATAGCTGGACTTCGAGTCTCTGGGAGCCTGTCATGGGACGTGCTTCGTTCGATTGGCTACATACATGTGAGGGCCTTCTCGAAAAACAGCCAGATGATATCATCGCCAGTCAGATCCGCTTGGACTGGTTGTTTCACCATTTCCATCATGTCTCTTTGGATGCTCCGCCAGCCGTGGTTGCAGCAATTGCACGAGCATACATTTTGTTTCAGATTGGATGCAGTTTATTTTCGGACCCCACCGGATGTCGAGTTCACCTCAAGTGGCTACCACTACTTAAGGACTTTGACTTATGCAGAGGTCTAGCTTGGGGCGCAGCTATCTTGGCCCACCTCTATCGAGCATTAGGAAATGTCTCTATGAAGGAAAAGGCCGAGTGCTATACTTTTGGTACACTATTATAGGTAAAATCACTAGTTATCACAAATTATCTTAGTTTCTTTTACTAGTTTTTTAATTATTAATTTTTTGTTTTTAGATCCGGGCGTGGGATCATATACACATTGGGCGTTCCGATAGAGTTGGAGCTTCACCAGATCTTCATGATTGTCCGCTGGGTTGTCGGTATGTTACGTATTTAAATATGATATGACATTTGTACAATAACTTATTTTATCGATGTTCGGTAATGTGATAAAATATGTTACCGATCACTTCTTACAGGTGAAACACGGGATTAAGATTTTGTGGAAACGTTAGGGTGACTGACATTGAGTTTTATCGCGACGAGCTAAATCAGCAGAGGGAATCGCAAGTATTCACAGGTTCCTTGAATTAAATACATTTACATACATTTTAAAATTTTACATTTATTCTATTTTATATACTTGTACAGGTTATATGGATGCCTTATACGAAGGATATTTTGTATGGTGTTGTGTCGAGGGCTCTGCAGTCTAGCGTTCGAGGACTTGCTTAATATCTACCACATAGTGGAGCTACATGTATCTGATAGAGTTCTGCGCTAGTTTGGATTACTACAGCATATACCAGAGCCCGTGGAGGCTGTACGGAGGATCACATCACAGGATAAATCAGGTGAGGACTGGGCAACTTTTCATGCTCCATATATTCAGCGATGGGCAGATCGTCTGGAGCATATTGTAGAGTAGAGTCCTTTCATTGATCTAGATCCAGTACGCGCCACCTCCATGTACATGCAGTGCTACTGAAAAATTACAAGGAGGTGGATTTCTCGTCCTGTACAGCGGCCTCCACTCTCTTTTCTGCTGCGCGGGCATATCGAGCGAACATTGGTAAGATAATTTTATTTATCTTTTATTTTAATATAAGGGTATTCATTATATGTAAACATGGACTTTTATACAGGTGGATGCTATGCGGCATGCTGTTAGGAGTATTGGACATTTGATGGATGATCCTCCGGAGCTATCTAGAATGATAGAGGCTCTAGCACATGTGAGGTGGGATCTCGAGAGTATGTTAAAGAGACTTCCGACATTACCAGTGACAGGGTATCCAGATATTCCTTCTGTGTCTTTTGATGATCACGGTGATATTCCTCCCACCTCCACGCCTGCATATGATTTTTCATCCACAACCGGCCCGATTCATCCATCAGATGTCCCCTCGACATCATAAGTCCATTTTGATATCCAGTTGGCATTGTTCCTTTTGGCGTCGACATCTATCCCTCCATTTGATATTCCATCTACATCAGAGGTACACCATTTTGATATTCCATTCGCGCCTATCCCTCTATCCGACATTTTATCCATATAGGAGGTTCGTCGGGTTGATATTATATATCGATTTAGGCGATGGCGTCAGGATCATATTGCTACTGAGCCTATAGTTGAGACGCAGGAGGGGATACTACCATCGGCCGTTGACACGCAAAGGACGGAGCCGGTTGTCAAGGGTACCGTCATCGAGCATATTTGATCAGATGCATGGCATTGAGCCCGTACATCCTGAGATGGAGCATGATATGCATATTCGAGAATAGGATCGAGGACGCGGACGTGGATGTGGACGTGGATGTGGACATGGCAGGGGACGAGGACGAGGGCGAGGGCGTGGGAGTGGCATGGAGAGGACTTGATTTTTTTTAGAATTTTTTGAATTTTCATATATATTTGATGTTTCTGATCTTTTGTACATATAATTTTTATATTATTATATTAATTTATTCATGTTAAAGTGGGTTGACATTAGTATAGTTCACTCAATGTGCTTAAAATGTGGTTGAGGTTGGTACGGTTGAATTTTTGTACTTGTTATTGTGATTGAAATAGTTAAAAAATTTGTTATTTTGTAAAATATGAAAAATTTGAGAAGATGGTGCTACTGTAAAAAAATTAACAACTAAATGCGGTGAACCATTCACTGCATTTAAATGTGCTAAATGGTTTTCCGCATTTAAATGCGGTGAATGGTTCACTGCATTTAAGCAACCATTCACCGCCTGCCTTCAAGCATCGTTCAAGATACTTAAATGCGGTGAACCATTTACTGCTTATAATGAAGGCGCTGAATGGTTCACCGCCTTCATATATAGGATTTTATATTTTTTATGAAAGCGGTGAACCATTCACCGCTTTCACCTTAATGTGGCGAATGGTTCACCGCCTTTACGTAATTCCGCCAGCTTGTTGCCTATGTGTCAACTCGGAGTCTATTTACAAATATAAATTTGAGAGATCTAATTTTACAACAAAAAAATTTTAGCACTAAAATATAGTTATTTTGAAAGAGCAATATAAGCTGAAAATAAAATTTAGTATGAAATTTCACTCAGCTTTATATTCTGTGCATGTGTTCCATTGTTTAGAATGAAAAGCAATACCTTATGCTCTAAAACATAGTTATTTTGAAAGTGCAATTTAAATTGGATGTAAAATTTAGAACAACATTTCACTCAGGTTTGTATTTTGTGCATGTGTTTGATTGTTCAGAATGAAATGTGAGGCCTTATTTTGTAGATGGATTATAGCCCCACTGGACTACTGCATAATGAAAACATTGAAAAAAAAAAAAAAAAGGAAAGGGAAAAAAGAAAAGGAAAAGTAAGGGTGAAAGTAGCTAGTTACAAAGTAACTAAGGAGAGTTTCATAAACCATCGAGTCATTTCCAAATTAGTGAACAATTGAATAAGATAGATGGTTCAACAATATTGATTCGGATTCTGAGTCACGAAAGTAAAAAAAAAAAAAAAAAAAATTAATTAATTTGGAACTCCAATTTTGCTGTTAAAAGTAGCTCATGATAGGATTTTAATAGAGCATTTATCCACGACACTACTCAAACAGCATTTAATCGAAGAAAAATGCACTGCGCCTACCACAAATTTGGTGTTACCCAAGAAGGAAACGGCCATAGTAATTCAGCATGCGGATAGCACCGCAATCTCTGCACACTACCATCTTCCAAGCAAAACACACCGAAATCAAGTCCCGTAATCTGACCTTCACTGCACACATCGAATTCATCGGTGAAGTAAATGCAGTTCCCCTTGCAGCCCACTAATCCAGAAGCCGGCAACGACATCGACGTTCCCCTCTCCACGATCAAAATCCGGTCGCCGATGCTCTCGATCCGGGCCCACCAGTGCTCTCCATTAACGCTCGATGATTTGAGCTCGAACACTTCGAACCGCTCCGTCCTACGGCAACGCCGGTCCCCGCCGTGATTCCCGTACTTCCTGACCACGAGGAGCAGGCCCTCCGCAGACTCCGCTAGGTAGACGGAGCTTCCGTTGTACGAAAATGGCGGCGACGAGATGATAACGGTTTCTTTTACTGAGGTGTCGATCTCGACGGTGCTTAGAATCCCTCCGCGGGTGATGGCGTAGAGCATTCCTTTGTAAAACTCGACGTCGACGAACTGCCAGTATCGTCCGGCGTGCGTCCACGCTTTGCGCCCGCGCTGCCAGAAGGCCAGCCCGGCTTTCGGGAAGGCGACGACGACGCACCGCTCCTTCGACGACGACTGCGACCGCTGCCAGCACAGCTTGGCCTTGCGTACCAAGTGCTGCCAGAAGCCGGCGGAGGTCTTCGCGCGCTGGCCGTGGAATTCGGAGAGGCGGTTCTTGACGTCGGCCGCGGTGACGGTGTCGGAGAGGTGCGGAATCTGGGTCGCGGGCGGGAGGCGGAGTTCGGACCCGGTGAAAGGGTTGAGCAAGGAGAGCGCGGCGGAGGGGCCGAGAAGAACGAGCCAGCTGTAGGACGAGCCGAGGCAGTGCTTGTGGGTGGGGAATTCGAGGCGGTACGTCCGGTCCTCGGTGAGGCTGTAGAAGTTGCGCGTGCTGGCGCTGCCGCTGGGGTCGTCTCCTGCCGGCAGCATCAGGAAGGGCAGCTGCGGAGGGAGATGGCGCGGCCGGCTGGAGACGGCGCCGCGCCACGAGGCGCAGACTGCCCGGAATCGGATGTAGTCGGCGTGGAGAGTTATGCGGGCGGCGATGAGGTGCAGTACGTCCGCGGGAAGATCGGACCAACCCATCGATCTTGAAAACTTAAATCTTTATTATAAGAGTGAGGAGAAAGAGAAAGAGAAAGAGAAAGAGAAAGAGAAAGAGAAGGGGATTAGTAACTTAACTAAAATTTCTGTTGGATCTGAGTAAGGTGCGGTTAAGATGTGCGATTTGATTTTTTATGGAAGGGGGAGGAGTCATCCTTCCAGGGCACGACTGCCTCGGCCGGCGAAGACGCTGCGGTCGTCGTGTGGGTTGCGTGTCGACATTGCGGCTTCTGCAAGTGCTGCACGAAGTCGTCGATGGATTTGGTGGACTCAAATAAAATAACAGAAAAGTACAAAGACCTTCCCAACTATACCACTCTTGCAGATGCTTGCAACTTTTAATTTTAATAAACAAATTTTCTAAACTTATAAAGAGTTAAGTAGACTTTTTTTTTTTTTTTTTTTTTGTTTGGGACGGAGTTTTTTTTTTTTTGAGAGAAAGGTAGCACGCTACCTGCTTTATTTATTTTTTTAAAAAAACAAACTTAGCAAGAAATGTGAATCAACTAGGATTCAAATTCGGGACCTCGGATACCAACCACCAAGTCCTTTGCCACTTACGCTAGGGACGGTCTATAGTTTGGGACGGAGTTACTATAGAAAAGCTACGTGTACACCTCTTTTGGGTTTAACACTTACATCTCATTTATCTAATAGGTGGAAGTTACTCACTAATCATTTGATGTGACAAGTGAAAACATTCTGTCCATTAAATTGATGGGGTGTACATCATAGTAACATTACTCAGTTACTATTTTGGCGGTCAAAATAATAGCATGACTTAAACGTAATTTTGTATAACTTTAAAATACAAAAAGTCATGATTATCAAGCATCAAAATTAAATAATGGAGTGAATTTATCTTTAAATGTTTATTTTATAATAAAAAATAAAATTTTTGTTTTAAAGGCTTTACAAAATTATATGCCACACAAGCGATCAAAAAAATTATGTAATTAGTAATTTTAATTAAGAAGAGAAATCTATTAAATTATTCAATAAAATATATGAGTCTAAATTTAAAGTTCATACGGCTTTTTGTAAATATACTAAAGTTTAGAAGTCTTCTTACGTTTTTTTTTTTTTTTTTCTAAAGGCAATTTCATGGATATTCTTGTAAATTTTAAAAATATCATATATCTTCATCAAAAATTTGAAATATCATTAGTACCCTCTCAAGCCTCATAAATTATCTAAAATTCTCTTGCCGTCATCCTACATTTGTTTCTGTTAACCTTTTATAGGGTAAAAATGATATTTCACCCCCTCATTATTGGGATCAATTATTAGTACACTCCAAAATATGGTGTATATTTTATACCCTCTTCATTCAAGGACCATTATTTCTTACTGTCACGTCAACCTTTTTTTAAATAAAACTCATTTAGGTTTTTGTGAACCCTAAAATACCTAGGTGTAAGATGTACACGCTTAAAAGAGGTGTACAGGTAGTGTTTTCCAATTATTGGCGGGTAAAAGTGTATGGAAACCCTCACCTTTATGTCATTTTAAAATCGAACTCTTACTATAGTTATTTTTGTTTGGATTTTTTTAAATTAATAGAATTTTTTAAATTGGGATATCTCACTCATAAATTAAATAAAATTATTAATATAGCTAATAAAATCACTCAATTGTTAAAACAAAAAAATCAAAATACAATTGAGAGGGTGTAGAATTAAGGGGGTCTTTCAAAATGGCCTAAAAGAAATTTTATGCGTTTTTACCTTAGTGTAGAAGATGGGTTTTTAGTTGAAGGATTTTACATGAATGTCATACGAAAAATACTCTAATATCAAGAATTTTGACAATCACAAAATCTTTTGCATGAGATATGTAAGTTTTTTAAATAGAATTAAAAAAATACTTAATTCCTGAGGTAACATTGAATACCAATATTGTCATCGTTATCAAGTATTAACAACGGATATTGTCATCGTTAAAAATATTCAGAATTTAAAGTCTATGAGTCAACAACGACCAAACAATCCATCGCTATAATGACTAAACATTAACGACGGATATTGTCGTCCATAAAAACATTCAGAATTTATGCCAACTTGAGTCAACAACGACCAAACAATCCGTCGCTATATATATACACACACACATACATACATACATACATATATACATACTATATTACATAATTTATTATTACTACTACTGAAGAATATAAAATACACAACATCAAACTCATGAGAAGAATAAGTTAATTAAAAGCTCAATATTTCATCATCCATAGTTTTCACAAAGTAAAACTAATCAAGTTTGGACATGTTGTAGTACACTGAATTTCAGTGCGTCGTACCGAACTTCTACAAATTGTGGAGTTCCGGTGGGAAAGTAGCATGAGAGGCTATGTGTGTGGCTTCGGCCAAGTTTGGGACTTGTGCGAAGTATTTTCGACGCAAATGAGGCGCGAAAACGGACTTCGAAAAGTTAAAACTGCTGAACTTGTGAAGTCTGCAGTGGATTCCGGTATGGATGTGTCCATACCGGTACTGAAGCGATTAGTACCGGTATGGAGTCTGGTATACCGGAATGTGAGGGTTGAATCCGAGAAACCAGCTCTCGGGTTTTGCGGAATTCCTCGGGGTATACCAGAACTAACACCCGTATACCGGTATGCCAATGCGAATACCGGTATACAGTGTTGCGAAATGCCAGTTTTGGCTGGTTGGAAGTGTTGATTGTTGAGAGGGGCAAAAGGATCTTTTCACACTCGAGGGAGTGTTAGAAATGCAGGGATACCTTCCCTTCTCAGTCATCTTCTTCCTCTACTTCTCCTCTCCATCTCTCTCACTTTCTTTCTTTAGAGATCTCTCCAAAACTTGGAGAAAATAGTGGATTGAGCTTGGAAAAGGCTTCCAAAGGGGAGAAGAGGCTTCTTGTTGCAAGTAGAAGCTTGGAAAACTCGTGGCTAAGGTGAGTTCCTCATGATTTGGGTTCAAACCTTAGATTTAATCCTTTGTTATGAGATTTTTGAAAACCCTAGGCAATCTAAACCACAAAACGTGGAGATTGGCCAAGAGATTTTGAGATTCTACATGCATGCATGTGAAATCTAGGTGAAATGAGGGTTTTTGCCATGAGAGGTTCTAAAAATATTTGGACCTACGGGAATTACAATTGAGGCATAGGAAATCATGTTAGAACAAATGATTTCATGTATTAAGTTGATTTAAGGGTTCGTAACGAGTAACGAACTATTTTCTTGTAGAAGCTTGGGTTGAAGCAAGAACTCAAGGCTTGGAGACCTAGGAGCTCAAAGAATTCAAGAATTTGGAAGCTCTTGAGGTGAGTTTGTGTTTACCGAAGTGATTAGGTCACTTCCATGTCTAGGGTAAATAAACATTTAAAGATAAAATGGTGTAATGTGGAACCCTAGAACTTGCATGATGGCAAAATGAGAAACATGATAGATTGAGCCATGAGCTCCTCTTGCATGTTAAAGAATTCAAGTATATTTCTATTATCTATACTTGTTATGTGATTACATGTATGATTGGAACCTAGTGTTGAGAACATAGGTTGGAACATGTATGATTGGAACCTAGTGTTGAGAACATAGGTTGGAACATGTATGATTGGAACCTAATGTCATTGAACATAGGTTGAAACATGTATGATTGGAACCTAGTGTCATTGAACATAGGTTGGAACATGAGAATGAAACCTAGAGTTATGGAACCTAGGTTGAGAATGAGAAAGTAAACCTAGTGTCATTAAACATAGGTGAGACTTAGTGACTTGAACCTAGGGTCATGGGACTTGGGTTGGCAAGTGTAAAATGTGAACAACGGGATATGCGACGATTTCGCTATCCCGGGTATGCGACGATTTCGCTACCCGTACCATGAGTTGGCGGTGACGGATTGGGATGTGCGACGATTTCGCTATCCCGGGTATGCGACAATTTCGCTACCCGTGCCATGAGTTGGCGGTGACGGATTGGGATATGCGACGATATCGCTATCCCGGATATTCGACGATTTCGCTACCCGTGCCATGAGTTGGCGGTGACGGATTAGGATGTGCGACGATTTCGCTATTCCGGGTATGCGACGATTTCGCTACCCGTGCCATGAGTTGGCGGTTGGGATTGTAATACTCGGATTTTTGTGGATTTTGAGGGTTTCTGGACTTGGCGGATTTCGGGCGCCCGGAAGTGAGGAAGTGGACGCCCGAAAGATCTGGATCCAATTGATTTTGTGGATGATCCGGAAGTGCTGATGAGGTTCGGATCTGGATGCAGGAAATCGGATGCCCGGATGAGGATCCGGATTCAGCTGATGACGTGGAGAGCCACGTGTCGCGACGCAGGACATGTGTCGACCGCCGGAGACACGCCGCCCCACCGCCTGTCGACCGACGACCGACCGCTTGGCCGCCAGCTGACACCTGGATTGCAGGATTTTCGGACGCCCGGAAGTTGAATTCGGGCGCCCGAAAGTGGAATTTTGGGAGCCTATAAATAGGTGCGTCCCTGAGGGTTTTGGAGTTCATTTCCACTTCGTGTGACCCATTTTCTTGAGAGAGAAAGTTGGGTTTAGAGCCATGTGTTGGCATTAGTTGTAACCTAGCTTGCTCTCCTCTACTCTGTAATTCTGATCTGGTGCTGAGCTGTTATTCTGTCGGAGTTAGCAGCCTTTTGAAGATATTCGGATCGGAGTGCTGCTGGAGCTTTGGTTATCTTGGAGGGTTGGATCTGAGGATATTGTTTTCCCCACCGTGGTTGGAATAGCTTTTGAGGTGGGTTGATGTTTGCCAGATTCAGTGGACTTCCTCCTATGTGTTTACTCTCATGTTAGCATGATATGATAGTGTTGGATTATGTTAGCATGATATGATGATATTGGATTATGATAGTGTGATACTATTGGGATTATGATAGCATAACATGCTGAGATTATGTTAGATATGACATGTTAGGTTGAGATTGCAAGTGCATGATATGCTAATGATATATATATTAGCATGCTTGATTTCCCTTATATCCTTGATGCATGATTTGACCTACACCTATCATGTTGATATCTCTTGTACCAGTTGTTGTACATACTAGTGTAGGTGATCATGTTGTGGCTCGTGCTATGTTGTTGTACTTCCTCTTTGTGGTAGAGTTGAGATTGATTGTGAGCACTGGAGCATTGATTGGGTCATACTTGTTGTTGTTTATCCTTTGAGGTGCCGAGGGCACGTGATTCCTTTGTTTGACCCAGTCGTGTCGATCATATACCTGTGGGTGCTTGGCGCTGATATGAGTTTACTTTACTCGGTTGGGTCGCTCCCACGAGTACCACTCCGGAGTTGGCATGTTCCGTACAGAGGGTTGTACGAGGGGCTAGGGACAGATGGTGTTCCTGTACTAGCTGGCTCCCTACGGGTTGAGCATGATCAGGCCGTAGGTATTGTATTATGTTGTATGGCATTATGGATTCGTGATAGTCCTCATTTGATATGTTCAGTTCATTGGTATTCATGTTGACAGTTGAGCATTGTGCATAGTAGTGGTAGTTATCTCCTACTTTCGTTATTGCTCTATATATATCTCTTGAGATTGAGGACTTAGTGGGCAGACCGCTGAGGCTGGTGGCGGTTCCCACTGAGGACTACTTGTTTGATAGTAGTTCTCACACCTGTTGTTGACACCTTTTTGCAGAGTCTTCTTCTCCAATTGTGCATACTGAGCGCGGAAAGGAGACCGTCGGGTAGAGTTGATCCCCGGATACTTGGCTAAAGGTATACCCCATTTTGGTAGATGGTTATGAGTCTGTACATACAGTGAGATAGAGATTATCAGTGTTGTATATTATAGTTATGGATGATGTATGTATGTACAGTGATCCTTTGATATATTTATATATAGCAGCTCTGTTGATACCTTTAGCTCTGTGTGGTTGTTGTTGTTTTCGCTTCGTATACATGGTAGAGATACTGTGTATGCAGCGGATCTTGTCATGTGCCTGGGAAGAGGTAACCCGGGGCGTGACAGATTAAGTTGGTATCAGAGCTTAGGAATAGGTCATGAGGGCCTAGGAAACCTAAGATAACAGACCTAAGAATGACGAGAGAGACGTGATTGATCGCGAAAGTCGAAAATTGGGTTTTTGAATCCTTCCTTGTGTAGGAAGAGTGATTGAGGGATTACGCCTTCTCTTATCAGATGAATTATGTTGGCTGCAGACGACATAATAATCTGAGAAGAAAAGAAGTGACCTTCTGGACTTTCGCTAGATTGGGTCGTGAGATTGTTGTGGTCCTAATTGGGTATTCTGTTGCAGGTTGTTACTATGCCTCCTCGACGACCGTTGACGCGAGCGCATCCGACGCCTTCAGATATGCCTGAGCAGACGGGTCCTAGTGAACGGCCCGATCTGCAGGAGCAGCTAGCCGACATAGCTGCAGTTGGAAGGCAGCAGAGTGCCTTGTTACAAAAGATGTGTGACGCTTTCTCTACGCCTCGAGCTATGGAACCTCAGGCGGCAACGACTCCAACTACATCTCAACCCAGAGAAGGAAGTACTCAGCCTAGTCAAGCACTTTCTGAAGAGGAGCAGGAGCGGATGGCGGATAGATTGGCTCGCTTCTGTAGGTTTGATCCACCGCGATTCAATGGTAGTAGCATAGAACCGTGGGTGGTAGAAGCCTGGATCTGTGAGATGGAGAAGTTGTTCGAGGATTTGTTCGTGCCAGCACGGGAGCAGGTGCATATGGCAGTTCATTGTCTTTCTGGTGATGCTCATGTCTGGTAGAGGACCCGTGACCATAGGTCCCTGAATCCTCTACAGATGTCTTGGAGTGAGTTTCGGGAGATTATGTATGGAGCATATTTTTCCAGTAGCGTAAAGATGAAGATAGAGGAATACTTGAAGAACCTGAAGCAAGGGAATCGTCCAGTACAGGAGTATGCGAGGGAGTTTACGAGATTACTCAACCGTGTTCCTTCGGCGGCGAGGGATGAGATACAGAAGGTCTATCTGTATGAGAAGGGTTTGAGACCCGAGATCTTTCCATTTGTCCACTCGCAGAGACTTCAGACCTTGGATGCTACTATTGAGCAGTCTCTGTGGGTAGAGCGAGGGGCATTTGTGACGAGAGGACAGCTTATGGACCCAGCTCAGGGTCAGGAGAGGAAGCGCCCGGCACCTGATGATGGAGGGCAGTCGAGTAGCAGACGACCACCTAGACCTCCCCAGCGATCGCGTTTCCAGGGACGTGGATCTTCTAGTCGCCAGCAGTCTGGAGGATATCACCAGCAGCGACAGCAGCAGTCGAGGGGATCTCCCCGATGTGTGATTTGTGGAGGACCTCATTTCGTTTACCTTTGTGATCGACAAGAGGGTCGATGTTTTGAGTGTGGGCAGTAGGACATATGAGGAAGACTTGTCCCAGGCTTGTAGCAGCTCCTTCTATGGCGTCTGTGCCTTTCTCCCCACCGCAGTATTCTGGAGCCTCCCCGGTATTTTCTCAGGAGCGATCTTCTATGCCACGACAGCCGGATCGACGCCAGCCACCGGCAAGCGGGCGAGTTTATGCCGCTCAGATTGAGGATGCCTCGATAGCTGATCGAGTGGTGGCAGGTATAGTTTTGATTTGTGGCATTAGATCGCGTACTTTATTCGATACTGGTGCATCACATTTCTTTTTTAGTAGAGCATTTGTATTGCATCATGGTTTAGAGATAGGGTCGTTACCCCAGACACAGGAGGTGCGGGTACCCGACCATAGCTTGCAGGTGACGCAGGGTTGTTTAGGATGTCCTGTGCAAGTAGGGCCTTGGATCATGCCTGCTAATTTATTAGTATTGAGACAGTTGCAGGATTTTGATGTAATCCTAGGCATGGATTGGTTATCTCGATACTTTGCCACGATCGATTGTGGAACCAAGACGGTGATCTTTCGTGAGCCTGGACATGAGGAGTTCATTTATGAAGGCTGTAGAAGTTCACTGTTCGCAGTGACAATATCTTCTGCTAAGGCCAGACAGATGTTTAGTAGAGGATGTATGGCCTATTTTACAACAGTGACTGAGGTGCCCACTGTTGTACCAGGACTCGAGGATATTCCTATTGTCCGTGAGTTTTCGGATGTATTTCCTTCTGAATTATCCTCGATGCCTCCTGATAGGGAGATTGAATTCGTGATTGATGTGGTACCAGGAACCGCGCCAATCTCGAAGACACCCTATAGAATGGCACCAGCTGAGTTGAGAGAGTTGAAGGCGCAACTGCAGGATCTTATGGATAAAGGTTTTATCATACCTAGTGTGTCGCCTTGGGGAGCGCCTGTGTTGTTTGTAAAGAAGAATGAAGGTTCACTTAGGTTGTGTGTGGATTACCGGGAATTGAACAAAGTGACCATCAAGAATAGATACCCCCTCCCGCGTAACGATGATTTATTTGATCAATTGCAGGGAGCGTGTGTCTTTTCTAAGATTGATCTTCAGTCCGGTTACCACTAGTTGAAGGTGAAGGCCGAGGATATTTTTAAGACAGCTTTTAGAACTCGGTATGGGCATTATGAGTTTACAGTCATGCCATTCGGATTGACTAATGCCCCTGCTGTATTTATGGATATGATGAACCGAGTCTTTAAGTCTTTCTTGGACAAGTTTGTGGTAGTCTTCATTGATGATATTCTGATTTATTCCCGTGATGATGCGGAGCATGAGGAGCATCTGAGATTAGTGCTGCAACTCTTGAGAGAGAAGAAGTTGTATGCAAAGCTTAAAAAGTGTGAATTCTGGTTGAGAGAAGTAGCCTTTTTAGACCATGTGATTTCAGCATCGGGAGTAGCTGTTGATCCTAAGAAGATTGAGGCAATTCGTGATTGGCCTAGACCGACGACCATTTCTGAAGTGCGGAGTTTTCTGGGCTTAGCCGGATATTATCGACGATTTGTGGAAAGTTTTGCGAAACTCTCTACGCCTCTTACTCGGTTAACCAGGAAAGGGGTTAAGTATGTTTGGAGCGATGAGTGCCAAGAATGTTTTGACGAGCTTAAGCAGAGGTTGATGACAGCCCCTATTCTTGCACTACCAGTGATGGGTGAAGGTTTTGTTATCTATAGTGATGCTTCGCATAGTGGCTTGGGTTGCGTGCTGATGCAACATGGTAGAGTGATTGCATATGCTTTAAGACAACTAAAGGAATATGAGAAGAACTACCCCACTCATGATCTGGAGTTGGCGGCGGTAGTCTTTGCTCTGAAGTTATGGCGCCACTATCTCTATGGAGAATATTGTGAAGTGTATACAGATCACAAAAGCCTCAAGTATTTGTTTACACAGAAAGAGTTGAATCTACGACAACGGAGATGGTTAAAATTACTGAAGGATTATGACATCTTTATTCTATATCATCCCGGCAAGGCGAATGTTGTTGCCGATGCTTTGAGTAGGAAGGCTGTGGCAACTTTGAGTGTGTGTATTACTCAACAGCCTGTCCTAGTGGAGGAGATATGGAGGTTATCTCTTGAAGTGGTTACTCCTGGAATGACGACGAGACTGATGACCTTGGTCATACAGCCCACTCTGTTAGATAGGATTCGAGAGAAACAGAGTGTTGATCCTTACTTAATGAAAATTCGAGATCAACTAAGGAGTGGTGATCTTGAAGGTTTTTCTTGTGATGATTCTAAAGTTCTTCGTTATAGAGGACGTCTATGTGTACCAGCGAATCTGGAGATTCGAGAGGAGATATTGAAGGAAGCACATTATTCTCCTTATTCTGTACATCCTGGAGGGACTAAGATGTATCAGGATCTGAAGACTCACTTCTGGTGGAATGGTATGAAGCGGGATATTGGTAGGGCTGTAGCTCAATGTTTGACATGTCAGCAAGTGAAGGCTGAACATCGAGTACCAGCTGGTAAGCTACAGAGTCTTCCAATACCTGAGTGGAAGTGGGATCATATTACGATGGATTTCGTTGTTGGACTGCCGAGGACTTCGAGCGGCTATGATACTATTTGGGTGATTGTTGATAGGCTGACGAAGTCTGCTCATTTCCTGTCTATGCAGATTACTTGGTCACGTGAGCGGCTCGCGCAGCTTTATCTGGATGAGATATTGAGATTGCATGGAGTGCCAATCTCAATAATATCTGATAGAGACCCAAGGTTTGTTTCTCATTTCTGGAGGAGTTTACAGATAGCCTTGGGGACTCAGCTTCGATTTAGTACTACTTTTCATCCCCAGACTGATGGTCAGTCCGAGCGCACTATACAGACACTCGAAGATATGCTGAGAGCTTGTGTCTTCGATTTTGGTGGAGGATGGGATCGACATCTGAGATTGGTAGAGTTTGCGTACAACAATAGCTATCAAGCGAGCATTAAGATGGCTCCGTTTGAAGCATTGTATGGACGCAAATGTCGATCACCTCTGTATTGGGATGATGTTGGCGAAAGGAAGACGTTGGGTCCAGACCTTTTGCTTGAAGCCGAAGAGAAGGTTAAAGTGATACGACGGCATATTGAGACGGCTCAGAGCAGGCAAAAGAGTTATTCTGATACTCGGAGAAGAGATCTGGAATTTCATGTTGGTGATCATGTTTTCTTGAAGGTTTCACCATCGAAGGGCATACGGAGATTTGGGATTCGCGGAAAGCTTAGTCCGCGATTCATTGGTCCTTTCGAGATCTTGGAGAGAGTAGGACCCGTGGCTTATCGGATAGCCCTTCCGCCCCGATTAGCAGGAGTGCATGATGTGTTTCATGTATCTGTTCTGAGGAGATACATGCATAATCCTTCCCACGTGATAGATTTTTCTCCACTGGAGCTTACAGAGGATTTGCAGTACGAGGAGCGACCGATACGAATTCTTGCTCGTGAGACGAGGGAATTGCGTAATCGGGTCATACCTTATGTCAAGGTACAGTGAGATTTTCATAATGATAGAGAGGCGACTTGGGAGTTGGAGACTGTTATGCAGAGATCTTATCCCCACCTGTTTGCATCTTGAGGTGAGTGCTTTACTTTAGTTTCGAGGACGAAACTATTTTACGGAGGGGAGAATGTAATACTCAGATTTTTGTGGATTTTGAGGGTTTCTGGACTCGGCGGATTTCGGGCGCCCGGAAGTGAGGAAGTGGACGCCCGAAAGATCTGGATCCAATTGATTTTGTGGATGATCCGGAAGTGCTGATGAGGTTCGGATCTGGATGCAGAAAACCGGACGCCCGGATGAGGATCCGGATTGAGCTGATGACGTGGAGAGCCACGTGTCGCGACGCAGGACACGTGTCGCGACGCAGGACACGTGTCGACCGCCGGAGACATGCCGCCCCACCGCCTGCCGACCGAAGACCGACCGCTTGGCTGCCAGCTGACATCTAGATTGCAGGTTTTTCGGACGCCCGGAAGTTGGATTCGGGCGCCCGAAAGTGGAATTTTGGGAGCCTATAAATAGGTAAGTCCCTGAGGGTTTTGTAGTTCATTTCCACTTCGTGTGACCCATTTTCTTGAGAGAAAAAGTTGGGTTTAGGGCCATGTGTTGGCATTAGTTGTAACCTAGCTTGCTCTCCTCTACTCTGTAATTCTGATCTGGTGCTGAGCTGTTATTCTGTCGGAGTTAGCAGCCTTTTGAAGATATTCGGATCGGAGTGCTGCTGGAGCTTGGTTATCTTGGAGGGTTGGATCTGAGGATACTGTTTTCCCCACCGTGGTTGGATTAGCTTTTGAGGTGGGTTGATGTTTGCCAGATTCAGTGGACTTCCTCCTATGTGTTTACTCTCATGTTAGCATGATATGATAGTGTTGGATTATGTTAGCATGATATGATGATATTGGATTATGATAGTGTGATACTATTGGGATTATGATAGCATGACATGCTGAGATTATGTTAGATATGACATGTTAGGTTGAGATTGCATGTGCATGATATGCTAATGATATATATATGAGCATGCTTGATTTCCCTTATATCCTTGATGCATGATTTGACCTACACCTATCATGTTGATATCCCTTGTACCAGTTGTTGTACATACTAGTGTAGGTGATCATGTTGTTGCTCGTGCTATATTGTTGTACCTCCTCTTTGTGGTAGAGTTGAGATTGATTGTGAGCACTGGAGCATTGATTGGGTCATACTTGTTGTTGTTTATCCTTTGAGGTGCCGAGGGCACGTGATTCCTTTGTTTGACCCAGTCGTGTCGATCATATACCTGTGGGTGCTTGGCGCTGATATGAGTTTACTTTACTCGGTTGGGTCGCTCCCACGAGTACCACTCCGGAGTTGGCATTTTCCGTACAGAGGGTTGTACGAGGGGCTAGGGACAGATGGTGTTCCTGTACTAGCTGGCTCCCTACGGGTTGAGCATGATCAAGCCGTAGGTATTGTATTATATTGTATGGCATTATGGATTAGTGATAGTCCTCATTTGATATGTTCAGTTCATTGGTATTCATGTTGACAGTTGAGCATTGTGCATAGTAGTGGTAGTTATCTCCTACTTTCATTATTGCTCTATATATATCTCTTGAGATTGAGGACTTAGTGGGCAGACCGCTGAGGCTGGTGGCGGTACCCACTGAGGACTACTTGTTTGATAGTAGTTCTCACACCCGTTGTTGACACCTTTTTGCAGAGTCTTCTTCCCCAGTTGTGCATACTGAGCGCGGAAAGGAGATCGTCGGGTAGAGTTGATCCCCGGATACTTGGCTAGAGGTATACCCCATTTTGGTAGATGGTTATGAGTCTGTACATACAGTGAGATAGAGATTATCAGTGTTGTATATTATAGTTATGGATGATGTATGTATGTACAGTGATCCTTTGATATATTTATATATAGCAGCTCTGTTGATACCTTTAGCTCTGTGTGGTTGTTGTTGTTTTCGCTTCGTATACATGGTAGAGATACTGTGTATGCGGCGGATCTTGTCATGTGCCTGGGAAGAGGTAACCCGGGGCGTGACAGGGATATGCGACGATTTCGCTATCCCGGGTGTGCGACGATTTCGCTATCCCGGGTGTGCGACGATTTCGCTACCCGAACTCGGAGGTGACGATTTCACTCCTTGGACGTTGGAACTATTATGGTGATGCGGTGATTCCGAAACCATAAGTTAATGACAAGTAGTTGAACTTGGTCAATGTGAGATATAGGATGAACCTAGGAGAAAATAAAATTTGACATTTTATTTGGTTGCATCCTTTATGTTTATTTACAAGTATGTAAATATTTGTTGTATAGTTATTTGTGATCTAACTTATGCATATGGTGTTTCTTTGGACCTGGTGGGTCGAGCTTCTCTCTTGGGTGGCCTTACCCACTGGGAACTATGTTTATAGTTCTCACCCCACGTTTTTCAGGTCCTTCCGCGAGTGAGGCGGCGGAGCGAGGCAAGGGTTTGGCTCTCTAGATAGCGGCCCTTTCTATTTTGGTGATACATAGAGTTGTACCCCTAGTCTTGGACATTGATAGTATAGGGGTTTTCATTAAATGTATGCAACTTGTATATTCCATAATTTTGGAACATGATGTATGAAATGGAAATAAAAGAAAAGAAAAATTGGGCATGTATAGATGTGCAAATATAATGTAATAGAAGTAGAACTTCTTTATGTTGATGCTTTCCTTGTGCAACTCTTGTACTCCGTTCCTAGTTGGAACCTTGTGGATATGCTTGTGTTGTAACGCCTTGGGCGGGTAGAAGAGACTCTATCCGTTCGGCGGGTCTGGGACATGCGCCTGTGCGGTTATCCTTTCCACCTAGTTGGTGTTAAAGGCCCGACGGGGCGTGACAGACTGAGGTGGTATCAGAGAGTAGAAACGGTCTAGGTGGACCTAAGAAAACCCTAGGATGGAAAAGACCCTAGGAGTGTAGGCTCGTGAGTGACAGATCTTTGATGTGGCGAAAGATAAGTGATTGGGTTATGTCCTTATACCTCTAGTTGGAAGTAGAGGTAGATTCGAGGTGTGTCTTATTCCTCACCAAGAGAGTCCGTGTTGGCGGCCGACAATATGAAACCAAGTGAGGGGAATAAGAACCCTTGTGTGACTTTCGCCTAGATTGGGTTCACGTTTATTTTCGTAAAACGTTATGTTACAAATGACTTTGAATGTCATGAAATGACCAAAGTCGTTGTGTATTCAGGAGATAATGGTACGTGGACGGCCTCCTGCGAGGGCTGGGCTCGGAGGATCGAGCGCGGCTGCCGAACAACTCGGGGAGGGCGAGAACTCGGGTCTTCATGATCAGTTGACCGAGTTGATGGGTGTGGTTCGGCGACAGGCCGAAACCATGCAGTGACAGGAGGAGCAAATTAAAAAGCTCCAAGACGAAATGGCGCAGCAAGCGGCTTCGATTAGGGAGGAAAGATTGGGAGCGCCTCCGGCCTCTGCTTCGGCACCGGCCGAGGAGGTGACACCGGCGCCGGCTGTGGCGCCACCGGCACCACCGACTGTAGCCGATGGGTCGGGTGCTCCTATGCCCGACTCCGCGGTGGAGGATGCGGAGCGAGAGCGCGCACTTGCGGCTCTCATGAGGTTCAAGAAGTTCAACCCGCCTATCTTCAACGGGAAGAACGTGGATCCATGGGATGTAGAGACATGGATCGATGCCATGGAGACGCTCTTCGAGGATCTATATACCTTGGAGAGGGACAAAGTGCACCTCGCCGCTCATTGTTTAGAGCGATCGGCGAAGGTGTGGTGGAAGGGAGTCCGGCGTGATCGACTCTCTAGCCTTCCGCCACCGACGTGGGAGTTGTTTCGGGGTATGGTGCTCGCCGCCTACTTCCCCGATAGTGAGAAAAGGAAACTCCAAGAAAAGTTTCAAAAATTAAAGCAAGGGAACCGCACCGTGCGTGAGTACGAGAGGGAGTTCTCGTACATCATTAATTGTGTACCGCACGTTGTCCGCAGAGAGTTGGACAAGGTCGATTGCTTCGTGCGCGGGCTTCGACCGGAGATCTTTCGGGCGGTGCACGCCTTCAAGCTACAGACCTTTGCGGAGGTCTTGGACCGTGCTCTTTGGGTGGAGCACGGGAATGCATGTGCGCGCGAGGAGCGCGAGTCTTGGGAAAGAGAGAAGGAAAAAGATAAAGAAAAGGAAAAGAAATGACCGGCGGGTGGCTCGGGTGGGCAATCTAGCTCTAAGCGGCCCCGAAGCACTCGCAGTCACAGAATCAGTCTCGTGGGTCCCAGCGGAATCGACCCTCGAGCCGGTGCCCGATTTGTAGCGGCCCCCACAACCCTCAACAGTGTGACTACCGTGAGGGCCGGTGCTACAAATGCGGACAGCCGGGACACATGCGGTTCAACTGCCCGATGGATGATGGCCGGGCACCGTCGTCGGCATCGGCATTTGCATCGCCGAGACAGCTTGCGGGCATCCCACCCGCGGCGATGTCGGCAGGCCGTACACCGCTGCCGAGACCAGCTGAGGGCCAGCGGCCAGCGCCCAGTGGACGGGTGTTCGCCTCACAGGTGGAGGAGCCTTCTGCCCAGGAGGATGTCGTGGCAGGTATCGTGTTAATTAAAGGTATTCGATGTAGAGCTTTGTTTGATACTGGAGCATCGCATTCATTCATTGCTCGATCATTTGCTATTGCACACGGAATAAAAATTGTAGAAGCCACGCATGCAAGAACTGTGCAAGTACCTGAACACACCTTTTGTGTATATCACGCGTGTGTAGATTGTCCAGTGAGGGTTGAAAACTGGATCATGCCAGCTGATTTGCTGGTGTTAAATCGAATGAATGAGTATGATTTAATCCTAGGAATGGATTGGCTCTCGAGATATCACGCTACTATTGATTGTGAGAGCCGGATAGTGAGATTTAAAGAACCCGGGCACAAGGAGTTTGTGTACCGTGGGTGCAAGAGTTCGCTCTTTGCGTCAATGGTGTCCACGTCGCAAGCAAGAAAGCTTATTGCTAATGGTTGCATTGCCTACCTAGCGACGGTAGTGGATAGCCGAAAGGAAGTGTTGGGACTCGAGGACATTCCTGTAGTCCAAGAGTTCCCGGATGTATTTCCGGCGGAGTTACCCGGAATGCCACCGGATCGGAAAATAGAGTTTGTGATCGATTTGCTCCCGGGTACGGCACCGATTTCTAAGGCCCCGTACAGGATGGCACCCGCAGAGCTAAAGGAATTGAAAGCACAACTACAAGATTTGATGGACAAGGGTTTCGTAAAGCCAAGTGTGTCACCTTGGAGAGCCCCTGTTCTATTTGTGCGGAAAAAGGACGGTTCGCTGCGGTTGTGTGTGGATTACCGCGAGTTGAACAAAATAACCGTCAAGAATAAGTACCCGTTACCCCGAATTGATGACTTATTCGATCAGTTGCAAGGGTCTCGGGTGTATTCAAAGATTGATTTGCAATCCAGTTATCACCAATTGAAGATTGAACCGGAGGATGTGCACAAGACCGCATTTAGGACGCGGTATGGACACTATGAATTCACGGTTATGTCTTTCGGGCTTACCAATGCCCCGGCAGCGTTCATGGATTTAATGAACCGTGTGTTCAAACCACTATTGGATCAATTTGTGGTGGTGTTCATAGATGATATTCTTGTCTACTCTCGGAGTGAAGAGGAACATAAAGAGCACCTAAGGATTGTGCTTCAAGTTCTTCGAGAGAACAAGTTGTTCGCCAAGTTAAAGAAGTGTGAATTTTGGATTTGTGAGGTCGCTTTCTTGGGTCATGTGATCTCTGCGGGAGGAGTATCGGTGGACCCTATGAAAGTTGAGGCAATCAAGGATTGGCCTCGCTCGACCAATGTCACGGAAGTGCGAAGCTTTTTGGGTCTTGCGGGGTACTATCGGCGGTTTGTGGAGGAATTTTCAAAAATCTCCGGTCCACTAACGCGTCTTACCCGCAAGGGAGCCAAATATGTTTGGAGTGAGGAATGCGACCAAAGCTTTAAGGAGCTAAAGGAAAGGTTGACTTCGGCTCCGGTTCTCGCCTTGCCGATTTCGGGAGAGGGCTTTGTAGTGTATAGTGATGCATCACGGCGTGGTCTTGGGTGTGTGCTTATGCAAAGAGGACAGGTGATAGCATATGCCTCTCGACAGCTGAAGAGCTATGAGCAGAATTACCCCACCCACGACCTAGAGCTTGCAGCAGTGGTCTTCGCGCTTAAGTTGTGGAGACACTACTTGTACGGGGAGCATTGTGAGGTGTACACGGATCATAAAAGCTTAAAGTATTTATTCACTCAAAAGGAGTTGAACTTGAGGCAGCGGGGATGGTTGGAGTTGATAAAGGATTACGACTTAACCATCTTGTACCACCCCGGTAGAGCCAATGTGGTGGCCGATGCGCTCAGTAGGAAATCCGTGGAGAACTTCGCAATTGAGATAACGGGACAAATGTCGTTGATCAAGGAAATGGGCCGGTTTGACTTGGAAGTCGTGGCCCCGGGCGTCCCCGCTAGACTCATGAATCTCGAAGTGTGGCCGACCTTGTTGGACCAAATAAAAGAAAAGCAATCCGGTGATCCGGAACTCCAAAAGGTGCGGAGTGCTATCGAGAGTGGGCGCGCCGGTGATTTTCATGTGGACTCGAAGGGCGCCATTCGATTTCGAAATTGATTGTGCGTGCCTAAAGTCGAGGACATTCGTGGGGAGATTTTGAAAGAAGCTCATACTTCTCCCTATGCGATTCACCCGGGCGGCACCAAAATGTATAGGGATCTTAAATTGCATTATTGGTGGCCGGGGATGAAACTTGATGTTGGACGCTTTGTGGCATAATGTTTAGTATGCCAACAGGTGAAAGCCGAGCGTCGCTTTCCAGCAGGGAAATTGCAAGGACTGCCCATTCCAGTTTAGAAGTGGGAGAATATCGCAATGGACTTTGTTGTGGGCCTACCTCGGTCGCAAGGTGGCCACGACGCGATTTGGGTGGTGGTGGATCGTTTGACAAAGTCTACCTGGACTTTTTGCCAATCCACACCACTTGGTCGGGAGATAAGTTAGCACAAGTCTACCTGGACGAGATTATGCGGTTGCACGGGGTCCCAACCTCGATAGTTTCAGATCGAGATCCCTATTTTACATCGCATTTTTGGAAAAGCTTGCAAGAAGCTTTGAGTACACGGCTCGATTTCAGTTCAGCATTTCATCCTCAAACTGACGATCAATCGGAAAGGACAATTCAGATTTTGGAGGATATGCTGCGAGCGTGTGTGTTGGACTTCAAGGGTGCATGGCCTACTCATTTACCGATGGCTGAATTCGCTTATAATAATAGCTATCAGTCTAGCATCGGTATGGCACCGTTTGAGGCCTTGTATGGAAGAAAATGCCGTTCTCCTATCCATTGGAGCGAGGTCGGTGAAAGAAGGGTCTTAGGACCGGATGTGTTGCGTGAAGCGGAGGAAAAGGTTCACTTGGCACGTGAACGCTTATCGACGGCGCAATCCAGGCAAAAGAGCTATGCGGATAGACGTCGACGAGATTTGGAATTCGCGGTAGGAGACCACGTCTTCTTGAAAGTATCGCCCATGAGAGGGGTAAAGCGATTTGGTGTTCGGGGTAAGTTGAGTCCCCGTTACATTGGACCTTATGAGGTTTTGGAGCGTGTGGGATCCTTGGCATATCGGCTAGCCTTGCCGCCAAAACTTGCGGGGATACACAATGTGTTTCATGTATCGACGCTCCGTAAGTACGTGTATGATCCAGCGCACGTCCTCGAGTATGTGCCTATGGAGCTTCATGAGGATATGACTTATTAGGAATTTTTCTTGTGTATCATAGATCGCGAGGTGAAAAGTTTGAGGAACCGTGAAATTTCTTATGTAAAGGTACAGTGGACGAATTACGGTGAGCGCGAAGCTACGTGGGAATTGGAAAGCTCAATGAGGGAGCGGTTTCCTTACCTCTTCGCTGAGTCCAGCTGAGGTATGATTTAGTTTCGCGGCCGAAACTCACTTTAAGGGGGGAGGAATGTAGTACACTGAATTTCAGTGCGTCGTACCGAACTTCTACAAATTGTGGAGTTCCGATGGGAAAGTAGCATGAGAGGCTATGTGTGTGGCTTCGGCCAAGTTTGGGACTTGTGCGAAGTATTTTCGGCGCAAATGAGGCGCGAAAACGGACTTCGAAAAGTTAAAACTGCTGAACTTGTGAAGTCTACAGTGGATTCCGGTATGGATGTGTCCATACCGATACTGAAGCGATTAGTACCGGTATGGAGTCTGGTATACCGGAATGTGAGGGTTGAATCCGAGAAACCAGCTCTCGGGTTTTGCGGAATTCCTCGGGGTATACCGGAACTAACACCCGTATACCGGTATGCCAATGCGAATACCGGTATACAGTGTTGCGAAATGCCAGTTTTGGTTGGTTGGAAGTATAGATTGTTGAGAGGGGCAAAAGGGTCTTTTCACACTCGAGGGAGTGTTAGAAAGGCAGGGATACCTTCCCTTGTTATGAGGTTTTTGGAAACCCTAGGCAATCTAAACCACAAAACGTGGAGATTGGCCAAGAGATTTTGAGGTTCTACATGCATGCATGTGAAACCTAGGTGAAATGAGAGTTTTTGCCATGGGAGGTTCTAAAAATATTTGGACCTTCGGGAATTGCAATTGAGGCATTGGAAATCATGTTAGAGCAAATGATTTCATGTATTGAGTTGATTTAAGGGTTCGTAACGAGTAACGAACTATTTTCTTGTAGAAGCTTGGGTTGAAGCAAGAACTCAAGGCTTGGAGACCTAGGAGCTCAAAGAATTCAAGAATTTGGAAGCTCTTGAGGTGAGTTTGTGTTTACCGAAGTGATTAGGTCACTTCCATGTCTAGGGTAAATAACCATTTAAAGATAAAATGGTGTAATGTGAAACCCTAGAACTTGCATGATGGCAAAATGAGAATCATGATAGATTGAGCCATGAGCTCCTCTTGCATGTTAAAGAATTCAAGTATATTTCTATTATCTATACTTGTTATGTGATTACATGTATGATTGGAACCTAGTGTTGAGAACATAGGTTGGAACATGTATGATTGGAACCTAGTGTTGAGAACATAGGTTGGAACATGTATGATTGGAATCTAGTGTCATTGAACATAGGTTGGAACATGTATGATTGGAACCTAGTGTCATTGAACATAGGTTGGAACATGAGAATGGAACCTAGAGTTATGGAACCTAGGTTGAGAATGAGAAAGTAAACCTAGTGTCATTGAACATAGGTGAGACTTAGTGACTTGAAACTAGGGTCATGGGACTTGGGTTGGCAAGTGTAAAATGTGAACAACGGGATATGCGACGATTTCGCTATCCCGGGTATGCGACGATTTCGCTACCCGTGCCATGAGTTGGCGGTGACGGATTGGGATGTGCGATGATTTTGCTATCCCGGGTATGCGACGATTTCGCTACCCGTGCCATGAGTTGGCGGTCACGAATTGGGATATGCGACGATTTCGCTATCCCGGGTATGCGACGATTTCGCTACCCGTGCCATGAGTTGGCGGTGACGGATTGGGATGTGCGACGATTTCGCTATCCCGGGTATGCGACGATTTCGCTACCCGTGCCATGAGTTGGCGGTGATGAATTGGGATATGCGACGATTTCGCTATCCCGGGTGTGCGACGATTTCGCTACTCGTGCCACGTGATGGCGGTGTTGAAATGGGATATGCGACGATTTCGCTATCCCGGGTATGCGACGATTTCGCTACTCGAACTCGGAGGTGACGATTTCACTCCTTGGACGTTGGAACTATTATGGTGATGCGGCGATTCCGAAACCATAAGTTAATGACAAGTAGTTGAACTTGGTCAATGTGAGATATAGGATGAACCTAGGAGAAAATAAAAATTGACATTTTATTTTGTTGCGTCCTTTATGTTTATTTACAAGCATGTAAATATTTGTTGCATAGTTATTTGTGATCTAACTTATGCATATGGTGTTTCTTTGGACCTGGTGGGTCGAGCTTCTCTCTTGGGTGGCCTTACCCACTGGGAACTATGTTTATAGTTCTCACCCCACGTTTTTCAGGTCCTTCCGCGAGTGAGGCGGCGGAGCGAGGCAAGGGTTTGGCTCTCTAGATAGCGGTCCTTCCATTTTGGTGATACATAGAGTTGTACCCCTAGTCTTGGACATTGATAGTATAGGAGTTTTCATTAAATGTATGCAACTTGTATATTCCATAATTTTGGAACATGATGTATGGAATGGAAATGAAAGAAAAGAAAATTTGGGCATGTATAAATGTGCAAATGTAATGTAATAGAAGTAGAACTTCTTTATGTTGATGCTTTTCTTGTGCAACTTTTGTACTCCGTTCCTAATTGGAACCTTGTGGATATGCTTGTGTTGTGACGCCTTGGGCGGGTAGAAGAGACTCTATCCGTTCGTCGGGTCTGGGGCATGCGCCCGTGCGGTTATCCTTTCCACCTAGTTGGTGTTAAAGGCCCGACGGGGCGTGACACATATCATCAATCCATTACAAGTCTAATCATACCAACAAACTAAGTAACATTCTTAAACCATCAAATTTTCAAAATATGACAAATAAAATAGAATAAAGTTGTTGCAAATTTTGTCTTCCAAACGAAGACCCAAAAAAGTTAAAATTCTTGACGGGACGCCTAATCAATATTGGAAATTTTCGTTCTTTTATATACCACCATTAATTACCGACAAAAAGATAAGGTAAGTATTAGACTATTACAACGAAAAATATCATAATATGAATGTCTAACTAAAATCTTATAACTGTGGTTATTGTGAGAGACAAAGGAAATGTTAACCAAGTCTCAGAAATAAAGTACATAAAAGATAATGGCCTTTTTGCATAAAAAATCCACTAGTTTTGGGCTTTTGCAAAATTGGGTCGCTATTTTTGATTTTGCAGATTCGGTCCGAATTTTCAGCAAACTGACCAAAATACCCTTCTTACTTTTTATCTCTCCTCTTTTTTTCTCTCTCCTTTTTTTTTTCTCTCTCCTCTTTTTTTTCTGTCGCTCTTTTTTTTTCTCTCCGAGCGGAGGCGGAAGCGGAGGCGGAAACGGCCCGCCTCGCCTCTGCCCCTCACGCCCTCGCACGCGCACCCTCGCCCTCCTCGCCTCCCACCCCGCCGAGGCCGCGCCGCGCCGCGACTCCTTTTTTTTTTTTTAACCTCTCCGACCCTTCTCCACACGCCGTCCCCGCCGCCGCCGCCGCCGCCGGCGACGAAGAAGTGTTTCTTGCGGCCGAGAAGCACGCCGGCGAGAGAGGGGAAAAAAAATAGTTACACTCCGGCGAAGGCGGTGGGTCGTGACTAAAAAAAAATTTGTAAAGAGAAAAAAAAAGAAATAATAAAAAATAATATTTTTTCCTACAGAAAAGACCAAAAATTATAGAAGAAAGAAGAAAAAGATGAAATTGCACTGTTAAAATAATGTCGCACTGTTTTAAAAAAAAATTATACTGTTTTAAATAACTTTGAGACAGAAATTACACTCTTTGAGATGAAAATTACACTTTTTAGACTAAAATTAAACTATTTGGATGAAAATTACACCATTTCTTTTTCTCTTCTTCTTCCCCGTTGCATCATTTCTCCTCGTTGCACTATTTCTTTGCACTCTTTCTTCCCAACCAAATTTGGATCCGGTCACCTCCCTCTCCGGGCCGCACGGCGCGGGGCGGATCTCGAGGAAGCACTCGGAATCTGGGGAGGCGGGGAGGAGGAGCACGACGATGACGAGGAGGAAGCCTCAAAGGAGGAGGAGGAAGACGACGGATGCGGGCGCAGGGGCGCGGAAGCGGGCGCGGGCGCAGGAGCGCAGCCGGCGGTGGCGCCGGACTCGTGCGCAGCCGGCGGTGGCGCCGGACGCGTGCGCAGCCGGCGGGGGCGCCGGGCGCGGGGCGCAGGGGGCGCAGGGGACGCACCCCCTACGCCCCTGCGCCCTCCCGGGCCCACGCCCCCGCCCGGGCCCGGGCCCCTGCCCCCCCCCCCCGGCCCGGGCCCGGGCCCCCGCTCGCCCCCCCCCCGGGTGGGCGCAGGGGGCGGGGGCCCCGGCGTGCGCAGGGGCGCAGGGGGCACGTCCCCTGCGCCCCCTGCGCCCCACTCCCGCGCCCCCAGGGTGGGCGCAGGGGGCGCTCCCTGCGCCCGCGCCCGGCACCCCCGCCGGCTGCGCCCGCGCCCGTCGTCGTCCTCGTCCTCCTCCTCCTCGTCGTCGTCGTGCTCCTCCTCCCCGCCTCCCCCGATTCCAAGTGCATCCTCAAGATCCGCCCCGCGCCGCGCGGCCCGGAGAGGGAGGTGACCGGATCCGAATTTGGTTGGGAAGAAAGAGTGCAAAGAAATAGTGCAACGAGGAGAAATGGTGCAACGGGGAAGAAGAAGAGAAAAAGAAATGGTGTAATTTTCATCCAAATAGTGTAATTTTAGTCTAAAAGTGTAATTTTCATCTCAAAGAGTGTAATTTCTGTCTCAAAGTTATTTAAAACAGTGTAAATTTTTTTTAAAACAGTGCAACATTATTTTAACAGTGCAATTTCATCTTTTTTCTTCTTTCTTCTATGATTTTTGGTCTTTTCTGTAGGGAAAAAAAAATTTTTTTTTTTTTCTCTTTACAAATTTTTTTTTGGTCACGACCCACCGCCTTCGCCGGAGTGTAACTATTTTTTTTCCCCTCTCTCGCCGGCGTGCTTCTCGGCCGCAAGAAACACTTCTTCGTCGCCGGCGGCGGCGGCGGCGGCGGCGGCGGCGGCGGGGATGGCGTGTGGAGGAGGGTCGGAGAGGTACAAAAAAAAAAAAAGGAGTCGCGGCGCGTTGCGGCCTCGGCGGGGTGGGAGGCGAGGAGGGCGAGGGTGCACGTGCGAGGGCGCGAGGGGGCCGTTTCCGCCTCCGCCTCCGCCTCCGCCGTTCGAAGAGAAAAAAAAAAAGAGCGACAGAAAAAAAAGAGGAGAGAGAAAAAAAAAAAGGAGAGAGAAAAAAAAGAGGAGAGAGAAAAAGTAATAAGGGTATTTTGGTCAGTTTGCTGAAAATCCGGACCGAATCTGCAAAATCGAAAATAGCGACCCAATTTTGCAAAAGCCCAAAACTAGTGGATTTTTTATGCAAAAAGGCCAAAGATAATTATGTGAAGAATATATATGTATAAAGATCACCAAGTTTATTAAAGCTTAGAGAAATATTTAAAAGCAAACCTTCAGATGGAGAAGGTGGAGGAGGAGTATTATGATGTTGTTGGAGCATTTCCTTAATTTTTTGTAGTTCAGCCTCCATTCCATCCATACGTGTGAGACCCCAGGTAGTCCTATATATAAGATATAATAGGACTAAACTCTTAACCCAGCTTAAGCATTTTGGGCGGTGGCTAGGCCCAAGAGGTTAAGAGAGTTTAAGCGTGCTAGGACTAGAGTAGTCCTAGGATGGGTGACCCCCTGGGAAGTTGGGGCGTCACAGTTGGTATCAGAGACAATTACCAGCCGGAAGTGTGAGATGAGTCTCGACTGAGTCAGAATTGTACAGCGAGAAGAGCAAGTCTCTCATGCTGTTGACTATTGTGGGTGGAGCGCGGCTCACCACAAGGTCAGTTTAGGCTAGTGAGACGAGTCTCACATCGCCTGATACTTGTGAGTCTAAGCTTGACGAGGACATCAGGACTTAAGGGGGAGGGATTGTGAGACCCAGGTGGTCCTATATATAAGATATAATAGGGCTAAACTCTTAACCCGACTTAAGCATTTTGGGCGGTGGCTAGACCCAAGAGGTTAAGAGAGTTAAGCGTGCTAGGACTAGAGTAGTCCTAGGATGGGTGATCCCCCTGGGAAGTTATGGTGTCACATACGACTCCTAAGTGACTGATTTTTTTTCTGAGTTTCACAAAGTTTGGCATGAAGTTCAGCTCTAGAAGAGTAAGAAGGTTTTAAATCAGTCGGCTTCACACCACCCCCATAGCAAACAACATGTTAACGATATTGAGGTCCAAAGTATTTTTCAATAAGCTCTATATTGGATAGCTGCGGTTGTGATTGTGAGGCTTCAAGAATTTCATCCGTCAAAATATAATTTAATATGCAAAAATAATTATATAATAATGCACAAATAGAGTCGATTATAACAAAAATAAGTGCAAAGACTTACATATTTCTTACTTGTATCATCTCCTTCAAGTTGTCCACCTTTTTTTCGAGTCTCAAAGAATATTGTCGCTAAGCTTGGTGGATTACCATCTTTGCCTCCCTACACAAAATATTAGTTGATATCAATTAATGACTACAATAAAATGCTAAAAAACTATTATGTCAATTTAGATTACCTTTTTGTAAATAACTTGTCGGGCATTGATAGTTTGGCTCTATTTTCTGAGTTTCTCTAGCTTGCCGCCTGCATTTATCAAGTAGAACCCAATTGCTAAATTTAAAAAATTTATAAAGAGTAAAACCAATATTGTGAAAAAGACAATATACTGAAAATGTAACTAATAACTCTTACGAAAAAATACAACATATTAAAAAAAAATTCACTAAAAAAATGCTCTTTAACAAGCAACTCCCAATCCTCTTGATCAACACCTTCTGGAACAATTTTTAAGGCCTCCTGCATATTCTCGCACGGCTTTATGAATTTACGATGCAAGTCTCCTCTCCATTGGTTTCATAGTTTATTCATATGTTCTAAAGTTACATATTGATAAGTCTCTATGTACTCATTTTGAAACTTGTCATACGACGAAAAATTATTTTTCATAAATTTGTAATTGATATAACATTAGCAAATATAATAATAAATTTAAGTAGTAAACATAAAGAGTTAAGTTATAATATTTAACCATCACTGCTACCCACATGTGGTTCTTCTCTCATTCCCCAATTTCTTTCCATGAATGAACACGTAGGGGACAAATATTGCGATCACGCACAATTTTGCCCAAGTGTCTTGAAAAACGCCTTATGATTCTTTCCAGTAGCACGATTGTTGTAGAAAGTTACTTCCAACTTCTCACCACTTTTTAACTTTGCAACTTTCTTACATTTATTTTTACCTCGCCCTTTTCTTTTTTTTTTATTAGCTGCAGAATCTAAAAAATTATCAAATAGTTATAAAAGTACTCAAGTATACACACTACATAAAATACTTTCTAACTATAGAAAAGAATGAAATACAAAAAGATGACAAGATATAGAAAAATTTAACCATTCTCTTAATTCTTCCGCACTTTGAATATCTTCTATGGATTCAAAATCTTGTGTTGAGTGATGTGTATCATCTGGTGGCCTCATTGGAGCATTAGTAGTCAGTGTTGAATTGTTGACAGTTTCGTTCGAAGCATCCCGTGACGATGACCCAAAGAAAGATCATAATCCTCGTCCGCGACCCTTTCCTAGCGCACCTGGTGGTATAAAGACATGCTTGTTGGATCTAGAAGAGGCCTTATTTGTCTTTTGTAACCTTGATGTTTCCATCTTATACCTATAACATACAACAAAATTAATAAGAAATTCAAAAAATAGAAAATAGTTAGAGAAAGAAATTTACTATTATATATTGTTAAACAAACAAATTTTGATTCTAATCTAATTACATTATTACACAATTAAAATTGATTAGATCAAGCAAAACACTGCATCATAAACTTGATTAGTTGGGATCATCTTTTTCTTTTCTTTTGTGTCGAAGGTCCATCAATCGTCATTGGCTCCACATCATTCCTACACCAATTAACATTATCTTCCATACTTAATAACATGGATACATCAATTATAGGATTGGACGATTCTCCTTGTTGATATGCCTCATCCACATCTGCTGGTTTCTGGAGGTCATCATCTATTTTCAGTGACATCACGTACGTGTTGCGATGTTGATTCTTTTGCACTACATGCCAACCTTTAGTAACATTATCGGTAATATAAAAACCTTGTGATGCTTAGTAGCTAATACAAAAGGCTCATTTGTTTTCAGCAAGTGTTGACAATTAACACTGACAAACCCATATTCATCTAGTTTAGTTTCTTTCACTTTACTATATACATCCCACCAATTGCATCTAAATAACACCACTCGGCAACCACTAAGATATTGTAATTCAACAATCTCCGTTAATATCTCATAATAATCTATTTTTTCAGTTTCGGTGTCACTAATTACAACCACTCCACAACTTTGCATCCTCAAATCTTTGTCATGCTCTTCAGTATGAAACCTATATCCATTTACAATATAACCATTATAGCATGTCACATATTTGGTAGATCCACGTGACAAAAAAAATAAGTCTTTTATAACCGGGTGTCTATCTTGTTTATACACCTGTGCAACCTACAAGTTATATTTCTAAAAATAAATATTTTAGTACAATGTATAAATATTGCACATGATTAAAATAAAAGAAGTCAAGTCAAACGAGTACTTACCTTATTTTTAAACCACTTAATAAAATCAAAACTAAACCGAGTTTCAACATCATTTGGTGGGTACTAGTACGCCGAAAGCGGTGAACTAACTCTATGTCTACTTAGCCATATTTCTAACTGATTTTTCATATTCTATCATTTGATATGTGGTTCCTTATTCCTATCTTGATATATGAGCATATTGGAGAAACTTTAATATTTGAGCTATAGTTTTTATTGACATTTCGGAAACTTAGTTGTTAGTATATCTCATATATACACTGCTTCTTTAAGATGAGCACTATGTAATAGATCATGTGGAATTATTATATTAAAAAGAGGTTATAAGATCTTGTTGATCATGGCATGTAACTATAGACTTTAAGAGCCATATTGAGCTCAACTACTTATTTACTCGTGTTGGAGTCGCACCCAACGAGCTGGCCCTCTGGAGGTGTAGCGACGTGCTATGTGATTGTTCGAGCTACCTATAGTCGAAAGCCTTAGTGGGTTCATGTGCAATTGTTCCATGTCCCACAAGGCACGGCGCGAGTTTGACCGGATTATGAGTTGGTCGTTGGAATTGAGTGACATAATATTTTTTATCAGTTATTAAATTGATGCATAATGAAATGAATAAAGTTATCCATAATTTTCTATTTGTATAGAGGCATAATAGTAGTATAGTAGTTAATAGCTTATTGCACTTGTCACTTTACTGTTCTTTCTACAGCTTATACTATTTGATACCTCGAGTAAACATAGTAGCGTGAGTCGCCCCTATCGATGACTGCACCCACTAGAAACTATTTTTCAGTAGTTCTTACACCCTATGTTGTTATTTTTCTTTTAGAACCATCATCTTCAGCTGGTGATCATCGTAAAGGGATTGCGAGCTAAATAGCATTTTCTTGTCTTGGATGAGCTCTCGTGGAGTGACCCTCTTGTGGAGATAGAGCTTACTTGTTGTATATAGAGAAAGGATGTATATATTATTTTGGGTTGTTAGTTGTATGCCTATAACTTGTCATAATATAGTTATATTTTGGCTCTGATATAGTAACTCATGTATATTCTTATAAATGTTAATGTTTATATGAGATAGATGTGCTGGTTGAGTAACGCTTCTTCATATGTGCGGGTGTGTCGCTGTGCATACGGCAGGCAAGTCTATTAGTGTACCCGATAAAGAATTATTTGGTTCCTTGGAAAAACATAAAAAAAAAATTTTGAGAAAAAAGTTTTCTATGGAAAACATCCTTTTTAGTTTTCTGTCCATTTGGTTTGAAGAAAAACCAACATTTTTGGAAAGCTTCTTCTCAAATTTTATGGAAAATTAGCATTTTCGTTTTCCTTCGGGAAATGAAAATATTAATTAGTCATAAAATTTGGAAGATAAAATTTTTCAAAAAAAGCTAGTTTTTCTCGAAACCAAATGGACAGAAACTAAAATTGAGGTTTTTCATGGAAACCATTTTATCGAAAAATATTTTTCCACGCTTTTCCGACGAACCAAACATCCCCTAAGCTTCTGCCGTCACCCGAGGCGTGACAATGATAAATGATTCTCCGTCTTTTTACTCTCACATCCACATGATATTAACGGTGAATCGTTCACCCTTTTATTGAAGACGGTAAACAATTCACCGTCTTCCAGTTTTTTCTCCACCCTGGTGTTCAGTTGAACAAAATAGGATTATTTGGCGAGCTAAATATATTTTTTTTAAAAAATTATTCAAAAACAAAATTCCAGCGAGACCATAGGCATGGAATCGATCACGATAGCACTTCTTTCAATGAAGATGTGAAATATGACTATAGAGACCGGCATGTAGAGCCAAAATGCTGCTTTGGCTGTAAGAGTGAAGAAAACATCTGCGACCAAAGACAAGATCGAAAAAGCCATTATCCGAGGTGGAGTGTTTCGCAGGTTAGAGAACATACCACACAATTGTCGGAAGCTTTAGAATAATTTAAAAGAGCTGAAGTGGAAGAAGGAGAAAACTGTTGTAAATCAGGACGAGGATACATCAGCGACGGCACAGGCAGGAGATTTAGGCGTGAACGGTTTGACGTGTTGTATGCGGCAACCGGTAGTGCGGAAATTTTAGATGATGCATGGAGCTAGATTCAACATGTTCTTTTCACGTCGCAATATTATTAGGACTCAAGTACTTTTTTGGCTGAGCCTTATACATACATATAGGTTGATGCTCCAACTGCATAGAACGTTCAGTTGAATTGAGCGTACGACTAAACAACAACGAGAATAAGAAAAAAATATTACATCAGTATATTAAACTATATAGAATTAATATTGGCTAAATTACGAAACATCCCCCTGTCAATAAACTATATAGAATTAATATTGGCTAAATTGCAGAAAAACCCCTCTGTCAATACCCGCTTTTTCACTTTCCCTCCCCGACTTTTAAAAACCTGCATTTTACCCCCTTAAAATTTGAGAAATGTTCACTTCCGCCCCTGCCGTCAATGTTCCGTAAGGGTTCCATCTATATCCTATTATTACATTTTTTTTTTTATATCCAGAATCCCCTTAGACTCCTCCTCTCAGCCACGCCCTCGTCGACGTCCTCGGCCGCGCTGCCTCGCTCCTCGCCTCCCTCTGCGGCAAGCTCAAGTTCCCCGCCCACACCCATGCCCTCGCCCTCCTCGGCCACCTCCCCCTCGCCCACCCCTCCATCCGCGCCCACCCCGACCTCCTCCCCACCATCGCCGAATGGAGGGGCGGCGGGGGTGCAGGAGGAACAGGGGGAGCAGGTGGAGCAAAAGGAGTCGAAGCTGGGATCGAGGGAGGCGCGGAGGAGGGATAAGGAGGGCCTATGGATAAAGGAGGGTTTGGAGAGGAGACGAAGAGGGATAAGGCAATTTGGTCATTTGTCATCACAGTTAACACCGTAACCTCCCTGTAAATATTTCTCAATTTTTAAGGGAGTAAAATGTACGTTATTAAAAGTCGGGGAGAAAAAGTGAACAAGTGAGTATTGATAGGGAGATTTCTATAATTTAACCATTAATATTTAATAAAATAAAAGCAACAACAATGTCTGTGCAAATGTCAGTGCCAAACTAGCTAATTTGCGCACTGGCTCAATGGATCAAATGTGCTTTCGCAATTTCGCCACAAACATTTGAACCACGACTAGAAACTTCTAAACTCAAAATGATTATTTATCTTTCAAAGAATTCCCTGAAAAAGAATAATCATCCTTTCCAAGAATTGCCTTCTAAAATCCAGTAAGCTTGAAGGATCAACGGTCGACAAATCGCTTGTTTAAGCTAACACGTTACAGGAATTTTCATTAACATTTGTTTCTTTTTTTTCCCCTTCATTTAAGAAAGATGGACCGGGAATTTAGCATTCGGTAATAAAATTGGCTGAAAAACACTATTAAAGTTTTTCGAGCGGAGGTAAAATACTTTATAAGAAACATTATGACCTTGTACTTTCACATTATGTCTGATGTTGTGACATCTTAAATATCGTTTAGCATTATCTACAGCACGTGACCTTTTTAAGAATCATATTTATAATTTATCTAATTTTATTTATTATTCCAACGGTTATAAAATTAATAATTTACAACGGCATATATAAGGTGTATATAAAACTACTTTGTTATCGTTAAATAAATAATATCAAAAAATCCTAAATTTGATGTTCAAATTCCGCAAATCATGTTTACTGACGAGAATCATCAATTCAGTTGCCGCATCATCAAAAACGATGCGAAGATTACATCTATAAATTATTTTCCTAGCTAGTTTATGAGATTTTGAGCACTACTGCTATGTCCATAGTAAGGTACATAACCAACAAATGCAATTTCTTTGTGCTCCAGTTACACGTAAAAAAGAAAAAAATCCTTTACTCAATGGTTCATCAAAACCCAAAATATTAAAAAAAAACAAAAAAAGCAAAACGAGAAAAAACAGTGATACTCAAAAGACTTGTCTTCTACCATTTTCCACTAGTCCACAATGCCAATAGTTTCCAGGTGCTAGCGCTATTTCTTGAAATAACAGCTACAGTACTTGAAATAACAGCTACAGTAAGGATGCGTTTGGTTCGAAGTCGGAATCGGTATCGAAATCTGTAACGACCCAGCCCACTAGCAATAATAACTCGTTGGGCCCAATCAACAACCCAAAATGCTTAGGCCCAGTTATTGCTACTAGTAGCCCAAGTCTCTTATAAACCCAATAACAACTCCATTCTCATCCGATGTGGACTATTGGGGGTGTCACAAACTCGCCCCCTTTAGGCCCTGACGTCTCCGTCAGTTCTAAACACACACAGCCCAAGATCACCAGGCGATGTGAGACTCGTCTCGCTAGCCTAAACCGACTTTGTGGTGAGCCGAGCTCCACCCACAACAATCAACAGCATGAGAGCCTCGCTCTCTCCGCTGCACAACCTGGCTCACACTTCCGGCTGGTGAACTGGCTCTGATACCAAATGTAACGACCCAGCCCACTAGCAACAATAACTCGTTGGGCCCAATCAACAACCCAAAATGCTTAAGCCCAGTTATTGCTACTAGTAGCCTAAGTCTCTTATAAATCCAATAACAACCTCATTCTCATCCGATGTGGGACTATTGGGGGTGTCACAAAATCGGAATGAGAATAAGCTGAAAACGGAATCAGAATAATTCATTACCTCATTCTATTTGATTCGCCACCTGAATCGAAATCGGAATGAACAATTTCTATTGTCGATATTTGGTTCAAATAGGTATCAAAAACGTAATCAAATTAATATACCAATTTTATTTTTATAATATATTAATTTAAATTCAAACTGAAAATTAAATATTAAAAGTTTACGTCACAATTTTAAAATGATGTCAAAATTTTAAATATATTTTTTAAAAAAATTAAAATTTGAAATTGAATGGATAATTCTAAATATAAAACTAAATTTCGATTTATTCAAATTCAAACTTAAAATTATAATTTCAATTTCAATTTGAATCCATAAATTTAATTTAAATTTTAAATAAAATTTGAATAAAACTTTAGATTTTAAATTTAAATTCAAATTTATAAATTAGATTCGAAATGCTTGGTTGCATTTTAATTTTTAATTTAAGTTCAAAGTAAAATTTAAATTTATAAATATAATTTTTAAACTTAAAACTTATATTTTAATAATAAAAAACTTAAAAAAATTAAATTTAATCCGAACAAATTCATTCCGTCCGGATTCAATTTCCAATCTGGCCTCCTAGGCCGGATTGGAAAAAAGGTAACCGGGGGAATTCCCATTCACCCGGGAATCGAAATCCCGCATACCAAACACCAACAAACGAATTCGTCCATTCCGATTCCGATTCCAGGGTGAACAGGGGGCGAACCAAACACGCCCTAGCAGTGAGTAAACAAAGAAAATTATGATCAAAGAGGTACCAACTTTATTTCCACATATATTTTGACTAGCGTTGGATAGTCGGTTGTAACGTTTACAGCAATGACATTACTTACCGTCCAAAAAATGGCAAGCCTACCTCATTTTGAACACACAAAAAAAAAATTTAATAATACTAATGTTACATGTGGTTGTGTGCATGCGACTACAAAATTTCCTGTAGAAAGTCTATAAATATAATTATATCAAAGAATAGATTACTCAGCGCCCTTGTTAGTCTTGTAGGTGTTTATGAGCTGCATTTGTACATCTTGGGAGACCGCCGAATGCTCCAGGTATTCCATGGTGAACTCGCCTTTGCCCTGTCGGACAACAAAGAGTCGAATTTAATCAAGCTTCACATATACACAGCAAAAGGAAAAAAATAAAAATAAAAATAAAAGAAAACGAGAAAAAGAGAAAAAGAGAAAAGTAGGTAACAATGATGAATCTGATAGCGCAAGAGGGTGCCTAAAAGGACTGCTTAAAGAAACAACTCTTATGGGCGAATAAGAATATTAACCTGGGTCATGGAGCGAAGTGCCGTCGAGTATCCAAACATGTTGTTCAGTGGTACCTGACACCCAAAATTGTTGCTCAGCTAAACAATTAAAGATGGGAGTAGGAATAATACAAGTTCCTAATTTAATAACTAGACTAGATATCAAACTCAAATAACTCAATATCGATAATATAGCAAACACATGCAACCCATCACTGAATTGAAAAAAAATTTGAATGCTACAAGAGAGAGTAGCATTTGCATACTTGAGCAACAACGATGGTGTCATCACCATCTTGGTCATTTCCAACGATCACACCTTTTCTCCTGTTTTCCATGTATACAAAGATAACGGTTAAAGTAATCCCTAATCAAACATAAAAGTATATGATAAAAATATATTTTAATTAGATAATGAGCACTCACTTGTTAATGTCACCGGTAACGGTGCCCTGAAATTCTGTTGGTACTTTTAGTTCTACCTTCATCACAGGTTCCAATATGACAGGCTTAGCTGCTGCATAACACTATAGAAAAAAGGAAATTAAGCATGCTTAAAAAGCTTGTTCGTGTGAATACTAATTTTGAGTCGATATACAACTGTTCCTTCCAGTTAAGAAATGAAAAAAGTGCTTATCACGATTAAAACAAGGGAAACTTCAAATGACCCCCTTGTGCTTAAACACATTTGCACTTTGCTATCCTGCAGTTTCGTTTATTGCACTTAACAACCTCATTATATTTTCTGTTACGTCATAATGACCTCCCATTAGCAGTAGTTTATAAACAGCATGGAGAGGTCATGGATCTCTTCTCTTTCCATATGTACTATTCGGTTTGTTACACCATTTGTCATTTCTAACCTATCATTAATGGGTGGGCATTACGGCATCACAGAACAATAAACACATGGTAGCTGAATGCAACAAAGGAAACAACAGCATAGTGGAGTTCTAATGAACTAAACAACAAGGGGAGTTATTTCAAGTTTCCCTTGAGACAACAAAAGCAGGAAAATGAGATCAATCCCAAAAGCATCAACCTGTCTGAAAGCATAAATGGCTGCCAGCTTAAAAGCCAATTCACTTGAATCCACCGCATGTGATGCTCCATCAGTCAAAACTACTCGAAGATTTTCAACAGGATGCCCAATCAATGATCCCCTGCATGTTGTTAACATGTTAATATCATATAAGAATTTAAATCTACAAAGCTAATGAAGCTAATAACCGAAAGTGGATGAAGTTGTAACTTACGAGTTGCTAGCTTCTTTAAAACCTTTCTCTATAGCTGGGATAAAATTCGAAGGAATTGCTTGGCCTATAATCATATTCTCAAATTCAAACTTCGTTGGAGATCCCATTGGAAGAGGTTCGATATATCTGCAAAACATAAAAGAAAGAGCTGAGAAACATCTGAAAGCTACACATACAACATTTGAAGATAAAATATTCCTTAGGCACTAGTTACAAGCCTGGTAAGTTATCCGTTGAATACTACCTAATATGAAAATAATTAGACTCTACATGCATGACAAGACAGGAATGTTTTGGATTCGAGATACCTATCCTCGCTACAATTTTTCTTCTCCCCCAACTACCTATTCCACTGAAGGGGTGATTTAGTTTATTACATAAACCTTTCAAAATATAGGCGGTGAAGAATTAGCATGTTCCACAACATTTCTGCTTTCTGCAATTTTCTTTGAGTCTTTAAAGATCCAAAAAGTTCTTCACACATGCAACAAAAAATAAAATAATACCTCAATTTAAGACATTTCAGACATCAAAGAACAGAGTATTTCTTGTGGTAGTACTTAATAATGTCAATTAGCAACATCCTAAACCAACTCCAATAGACATGACACAAGACACTATTCAGACATAAACAAAAATTTGTTTGCGAGGGAAACAGAAAAATTCCAATCTCGTGATTCACAAAAATAAAAATAAAAATAAAAAATAAAAGTCACCCGTCCTTCATAAGACTATTGTTTATCCCCACTGCCTAATCCTCTAAACTTACCCTATCATTTAAAAAAAAAAAAAAACACCAAGGCCTACTGGAAGCTCTTACTTCAAATGCAAGAACAGTGTTTTACGGGAGAGTACTATCATATAGTGTGACGCCCCAACTTCCCAGGGGGTCACCCATCCTAGGACTACTCCCGTCCTAGCACGCTTAACTCTCTCAACCTCTTCGGCCTAGCCACCGCCGAAAATGCTTAAGCCGGGTTGAGAGTTTAGCCCTATTATATCTCATATATAGGACTAATCTGGGGTCTCACAATCTCCCCCCCTTTAAGCCCTGACGTCCTCGTCAGGCTCAGACTCACAAGTACCAGGCGATGTGAGACGTCTCGCTAGCCTGTCATTCAGACCCGGCTCAGCCGAGACCCATCTCACACTTCCGGCTGGTAATTGGCTCTGATACCAACTGTGACGCCCCAACTTCCCAGGGGGTCACCCATCCTAGGACTACTCCCGTCCTAGCACGCTTAACTCTCTCAACCTCTTCGGCCTAGCCACCGCCGAAAATGCTTAAGCCGGGTTGAGAGTTTAGCCCTATTATATCTCATATATAGGACTAATCTGGGGTCTCACATATAGTTTTTGATGAGTCAAGAAATGTAATTAACGCATGTGATATCCTCCCTTACAGAGCCACATCCTTTGAAAACTGAATCTTGCTCCAGTAACAATGATTGATCAAATGAACTATATTAGTCAACCAAATGGCAATCCTAATTTCATTTGATAATAACTTGAATAACACCAACAACCCTAAGTTTGCTAAAATAAGAAATAAATAATTCATTCAAGTTACTTGCCTGGAGTGTTTAGACTCTCTCTGTATACTAGAGTGCAATGAACCTCAATGACGGCCAATACCAACCTCAAAAACTAACTCATGAGTTTAACATCCAACAATTACTAGTTATTATTATTTTATGTGTTCAGTTCCAAACAAAATCCTGACTAAAACAATATAAATATCTGACTTACATGAATCATATCTCAATTTCAGCAGAAAAAAAATAATACTATTGAGTTTGATGGAAATTCTAACTAATTGTAGCTAATAATGTTATCTTCTGCAGTTCACAGGTTTTTAAAACATGTCTAACATTCTGAGTGTTATGTTTGAGTTTTCACGACTTCCTTTTTTATTTTTTTTCTGCAAATGAATATGCTGGATATTACAACTGGTTCATTAAGAATAATCCGAGACTGAGTAATCTATATGGAATGTATAAGTTTTCAGAGAACAAAATAACTAGGGACTCGAGCCACAGCCATTTCCACTCTTAGTCTTCTGATTACTTTGCTTTTATAGTATGAATAAAGGTCCTAATGAAGTGAAACATATGTATTAGTTGTGGATAACCCTCTCATATGCTGGATTTTCCTCTCTTCTTCTTCTCCTCCCCTACCATCCTCTATCCATTCGTAAATCTTTGTTACCAAAACCAACTAATATATCAAGGAGAACAAAATAGTTGGTAAAGTCATCTCCCTAAGGTTTAATTTACATATAAAAAGAACAAAAGTAATTCCCCCAATAAAAACATCCTCGATGCATATATATAAAGGAGCAATAGATATAAGAAAGAACTGCAGACATTACACAATCTATCCTTACCCACAAACACGTCCATATTGACCTTGACCTCCTGATTGCTTCTTGTGCAAGTAATCAAAATTTGCACGCTGGGTGACAGTTTCCCTAAAATTAACACGTGGTCTTCCAACCTTTGCATCAACCTTCAAATCCATGTCAACGAAAACATAAATAAATAAAACTATTGGATAACAACTATGCGAATAAAGAAACAAATTTAAAAAAAAAAAAAAAAAAAACACCAGAATGCCCACTCAGAATGCTGATGTTTATTAGGGATAAAAGCAATGGAACCATCTGAACTTTGTCTCATGTGCAAATAGCCACCAAAACTCCGAGAGTTTAGCATTTGGCATCTAAACTTTCCCACTTTTTTGCAATTGACCATGTAGAGCTACCTTTCATCTGTTTAGACTGACGAAATGACCAAGAAGCAATGAAGTACTCATGTACGTAAAGACAAATGAACCTTCTCGGTGCCAGAATTCAGTTTAGCAGTTAAAAAAGTTGATTTTTAGCATTAGATTGTCCAAAATCAAGTATAGCAATCTTGGTCAATTTTTTACCATTAAAGACTGACTTTGGAATTCAAAAGGCCCATCTACATTGCGGACAAGTGATCTTCACTGTTTCCTAACCATATGGTGGATGTTCCCCGCTCCAAACAGACAGTTAATTTAGATGGTTGAATACAGCGATAAGAAAGTTGAGGTGCCAAATGTAAAAACTTTGAAGTTTAGGTAGCTATCTCCAAACAAGCTAAAGTTTAGGTGGTTTCTATGCATTTATCCCTTCTTCTAATTCACACAAGACGCAGGATATACACGCATTTGACAATGCAAGCAGTAGAGAGTAAACTGGAAAATGACTAATATTCCTTCATAACCTCTGTTTAGACTGTTACAAGAAATAAGAAAGATGTCCATTACCTTGTACTCCCTGCGAATGCGCTCAACATAAATATCCAAATGAAGCTCCCCCATCCCGGAGATGATTGTCTGTAATAAGTAGATGTTATACATAATTTCATACTTATGCAGAGGGTAGAAAAGGATCTAGAAAGACAAGCAAAGAGTGTACCTGCCCACTCTCGACATCCAGACCAACACGGAAAGTTGGATCCTCTCTCTGAAAACGATTTAGTGCTTTTGAAAACTGACAACAGAAAGTAGTGTCATTATGTGACATAGATATCTCAGCAAAATCAAAATGATCATTTTGAAATAATAAATAGAGAAGTAGAGAAGTGGATGAGTGAAAGTTACTTGTCCTCCAGAATCTTTAGATACGGGTGAAACAGCCAACGACATCACTGGTTCAGGAACATTCATGGAGGTCATGGTGTATCTGACCGACCCATCCGTAAATGTATCACCTGTTGGTAATACAGAATAAGCTTAGACCACAAAAAATACAAAAGAAGCACTTGGAAGCCTGAAAGAGCAGAAAGAAATATCAAAGCTGCTAACCTGATGCACAATCCACTCCAAACACAGCAACAATTTGGCCAGCATGAGCTTCGAGAATGTCCTGCATAATGTTGATCAACTTATAGATTTAGATTCATCCTAACAAGCTGGAAAGTATGAAGTGCCATAAATTAGTAACGAAAAAACCATTAGATCTATAGAAAGCCAAATATAAACTATTAAAGAGAAATAATAAAAATTGTATGCTGCATACAGACCTCCATCTCATCAGAATGCATCCTAACTAAACGAGGTACCTGCAGAGAATGATCACAAATTAGGAGTACAGAACCAACCTTTAAAAATAAAAAATAAAAAGACAAGCAAGAGGACGCTTTTCTGCTGTTATACATGCAATAACATATTGTGTAAGTCATACAGATGCACATTGTGTGTCAAAGCTGAATATTTAATTATTGTAGCATTATGGTTATAGAGGCCCAACTAAGTTTTAGTAAGGGAAAAAAAAATATCAATGCACCACTGTTCTGAAAGAAACAAAAGACTCTAACAGCAGGGAAAGAAACCAGCTGCAAACCATAACATGGATAAGCATGTGCAGACTGCAGAGTATAACTGAGAGTTGAATAACCATGAAGAAGTGCGATTAGACTTGAACATTGCTGAGGTTGTCAAGGTAATAATCTAATTTTGCATGTCATCCATTTCAAACAGCATCCTCTTGGTCTTAAACAAAGATTCATCGTTCTTGTATCGTGAACATATGGAACCCAACATTCCATGAATGTATTCTCACTAATAAAGCAATGTAATCAATACTACAATATCAGAATGATAATATAAAAAATCTCAACCAGAAATAATTTGATCAATAAATCAAAAAAATAATCCAAGATTCTCAAAATTATTAATTGAAGTTGATCAAAAGGAAGATGAAAATGTTGATATGGCAATTCTTCTTTTCAATTGACTACATAAAGTGTACAGCAGGTGGAAAAAGTCTTACAGCGATGTTACAATTAATGATACAATAGGACATCAAAATTTTGGTATCCAATCATGTCAAAATATCTATTTGAGCAATCTGCACTTGTTAAAAGATCTTAACAAATAGAATCTTATCAATAAAGATATCTCATAAACACAGTCATCAACAAGTTAAGATTAAATTCTCAAGTTCGCTTGACAAGAAATGAAGTATGGATTGAGCCATTACTTTAATCTTCTTCCCTGTGTTTACATTGATTATAAAGTCACCCTTGCGTATAACACCTTCATAGATCCTGCCAGAATTAAAATAAAATAACATGCCAAGCATCAGTTGGTAAACCATACAAATAAAGGAAAAACAGCAAGGCAAAAAACAATTAATGCAATCTGACTATGTTAACAAGAATACCGGTATGCATTACCTCAAATATGTCAACTGACCAAACCGCCCTTCTTCCAGCTTGAAGGCCAAAGCAACAAGGGGTCCAGCAGGATTCCCAGACAGTAATACCTAAAAATGAAGCTAACATCAATGTTGAAATTCCTTGATCCTACGACTAATAGGACTAGGATGGAGGAGTGTATCAAGTTACAACATAAATGAATATTGAATCATTCCTAGTACCTCCTCTTCAGATTTATTTTGGTCAAGCGCATAATTTTCAACTTCAGTCGGGAAAGGCAGATAGTCGAGCACTCCATCAAGAAGCGGTTGAACACCCTGTTGACATTAAATTGCAAACAAACAATTATATTCACCACCTCAAAAAGCAGAAAATCATATTCTTGTTAACTAAACCATTAAAAATAAAAAAACACCAAGAAACAAGCAACCAGCATATCTTATAAGACAACCAACTTACAATTCATCACGCATCTTAGTGCAGCAAAATATCCAGCTGCCTATGTGTAAGCAAAAGAATAATTTGATGTAAGATATAAACAATATACAAGATCTTCTTATACATATTTAAAATTTTTATATTAGAAAGAAAAAGAGTATTTTGATACTTATAGCAGCGTTTGAAAAAGCCCAAGGCGCAAAGGGCTATTAGAGCATAGACGCAAGGCGCAAGGCGTAGGCGCAGCGAGGTGAGGCCTTTATATATATATATATATATATATATAAAGCCTACTCCATTCTATTCCCACATAACATGAGAGAGAGAGAGAGAGAGAGCGCAGGGTATAACTCCATTTTACTTTTAAAAAAACAGAGTAAAATACTGTTTAAGAAAAAACAAAATTTATCCCATCAAGAGAGAGAGTTAAAATGGGGTATAAGCCTATTTTATTAAAACACACACACACACACACACACAGACAGAGAGAGTTAAGACATTGTTCTACCAAAAAAAAAAAACAGAAACAAAGAAAGAGAGAGGTATAACGATGTTTTACTTTTAAAAAAAGAGAGATTTTATTTAAGAAAAAAACAAATTTTACTAAATAGTCAATCCTATCCCCAGCGCGCGCGCACGGGGGAGAGAGAGAGAGAGAGAGAGGGGGGGGGGGGGGAATGAACACATGGGAGGGAGATGGCGGCAATGGAGTCGACAGGAGGGAAGAGTCAAGCCAAGGGGAGGGAAGAAGCGGAGTAGCGGATGTTGACGGAGAAGCGGAGCGGAGGAAGGGAGGAGCGGAGGTGAGCGGGCGCGCTCGCGCGAGAGAGAGAGAGAGCGACTAGGAGATAGATTGAGAAAGAGAGAGCGAGCAGAGGTAACCAACCCACTTAATTTCAAAGTTTCTCAACATATTCGTTTAGGGTTTAGGGTTTCTTAATCGTTTAAACCCATTGAACCCAATAAAGAGTGGATCCACACCCAATATTCTCAAGGTGCGGCTTACCAGCACCAAGCACCTCACCCGAGGCGCGCGCAAGGCGAGGTTGCCTTGCCTAGGGGTTCCCTAGGCACAGGCCTATGGGCCTTGTGCCTAGGCAAGCGCCTAAGGCGCACTTTTTTAAACACTGACTTATAGCAGCAAAATAAGATCATGAAGTGTACAAAAATTTACCAGCAATTGTAGAGAATGAGATTATTTTAAATGCATGGTCTACAACTTGTTCAACTATCTACAGATCTGAGTATTGGCAACAGGATGGAGTTTCCAATTCGTAAGGGACATAGTAAAATTTGATGAGTTGTTAGCCCTGAGCTCCAAATAAATGGTACTACAACCAGCTCAACCTACTCCAAAAGAATTACATGAATTATTAATAAGTGATCATAATTTACTGTGATGTGATACTATTAATGGCTGTCAGAACTACCAAAAAAAGTAACATGATACCAGATTATAATAAATATTTCAATCAATCAATCAATAGACTAAGATAATAGACAATCAAAGCAAAACAATAAAAATTATAAGAGTTCAAGAACCTTATTTTTGAATGCGCTTCCCATAAAAACCGGTACAAACTTGCGTGCTACTGTAGCCCTACGAATAGCCATCTGAAAAAAAATAACAATCAGATGTCAAAATAATTAAAGATATTGGAAGCCATGAAAAGATGATTTTTAAGTGTACATAAAGTATGCATGATTTTCCATAAAATTTAGCTCGAATGTGTGCAAGTGTCTCCATATGCATCTCCAGGTTCACCCAATGTAAAGACTAGTTAAGCAAATTCACTATTCTTAATGTAATAGAACTTTTGTGTCTCCACACAGATCAGTGTTTTAAAAGGTGCGAGGAGCTCATGAAGCCTAGGCGCGAGGCGCACCGCAAGGCACGAGGCGCACTGCAAGGCGCACACCTCAAGAAGGTGAGGCGCATAATGACACATATTTAATAAACATAAAGAGTTCTAAAAAAGACCTAGTAATAATTTGATTATAAATCTAACAACACTTTCCTACTGTTGGGATCCTTTTAAGCAACATATTTCCAAACAGGATCTATTTTGGATCCTTTAGAATCCATTCACGCTACAACAACTCAGTAGTGAACTTTAGAAAACAACATGGTGACAATTAAACTTAGAAAATAACAAGTCAACAGTAATATTTTAAGATTTGAAGAACCAAATTCTTAGAGAGCCAAGAAGAAATTTTATTGAAGAATCAAAGAAAGAATGAAAAAAAAAAAAACACAAATCCACCACTTCAAAAAAAAAAACAGAAAGAAATTGTTGCTCACAAATTTCATCACAGAAAATTTAGGGAAAAAAAAAATCAGAGAAACCTCATCGTAACCGTAACTTCTAAAAAAGAAAAAGCTCTAAAAAAAGAGAACAAAAGAGCAAGTGTAGAGGCCTCAACAAAGCCACTGCTCACTGCTGCTGTTGCTGCTTGCTGCTTGCTGCCGCTGCTTACTGCCGACCTGCAGCTGCTTTCTATGGCTGCCGCTGCTTCTTGCCACCGCTTCTTGCGGTTGGGGGAGAGAAGGGAGGTGGGGAAGGTGAGAGAAAGAGAGAGTGGTAAAGAGAGAGGGGAGAAAGTGGCTATAAATTAGGGTTTCCTAAATCCCCTTAACAGGTCAGAATTTACTCAGAAAAAACCCGAGATCAAAGACGAGTAACCCATTTAACTAAAACATCACGAGGCACGAGCCTCATCCGCACCACGTGCCTCAGGCGTCATGAGGCGCGCACCTCATCTGCGCTTCATGCCTCGCCTGAGGCACACGGCTCAGAGAGGGCGCTGCGCATCAGGCTCCTTGAGGTGCCAAGGCCTGTGCCTCATGCCTAGGTGCTGAGGCGCGCGCCTCAGGCGCACCTTTTCAAACTATGACAGACACACATTGACACTAAATTTTCACACTATGACACTAACTTATATAAGCTGCTCATGTGCTTTTGAGATAATATTAATACCTACTTATCAATTTGACGCATATGCTCATCATGAGAATTTTATCATTTTGAGAATATTATGATTTTAGGGCATACAGACTACATTGCAATATAAGAAAATCATACTTAGTGTACAATTGCATAAACAGAGATGGTAATCAATGCTTAGCAGGAATAACATTAAATTGGCAAATTGGCATTGTCTATCAATTATCACTGAGCAATGGCTGTAGATAATGCTAGCCCATGACTTCCAAGTCTTAGTTATTGGAACATGCAAATCATAACCACCAAAATAATTTTCTCTTCTGAAGATGATTGCAACACTTAAAACAGAATTTTAAAAAATAAAAATCTAATTCTTCTATGAATGCCAGAAATCAAGTTCCTAAATAACAGCTAGCAGGATGTGAATGAAATTGCCAAAAGCAAACAGCAAAGCACGTAAGATGATTTGCAGCCAAGATCACCTTAAGGTCGCTCGACGTAATAGGCTCATCATTAAGAAAAGCTTCAGCTAGCTTATCATCCACTTCAGAAACAACTTCAATAAGCTCACGTCGCTTTTCTGTGACTAATCCTTCCATATCTGATGGAATCTCAGCTTCAACAACCTTTTCACTGCAAATTTATACAGACAGAGAGAATTAATAATAAGATCTCAAGCACATGTCAGCCAAACTTTTTAGAAGTAGAGATTCATAGCGAGACTAACCCATTGGAACCCTGGAAGTAATAGGCTTTCGATTCTACAAGATCCACAAGGCCCTGGAATTCCTCTTCTAATCCTATTGGCGCTTGTACAGCTGCACTGTGGTGACGGAGCTTAGATCTTGCCTAAAAAGAAGAAAGTTCAGTTTATAAGAATTTCACCTACTTCGAAATAATCAATCAGTTACACATATATCGAAGTTATGAAGATATTAACGGACAGAATCGTGAACAGATTTTGAAAGCATTGAAGTTAATGCGGATGATTAACAACTCTACACTTGACTCTAAGTTCAAGCAGTAACCAAAAGTTAAATTGGGTGCTCCAATTATTTGGTTATGCTTTAATGTGATGAAAAATTGCATTTATCCAATCATTTTAAGATGTTCGGAAGTCAAAATAAAGATCAAAGGAAAAAAAGACAGGTGCAAGGTGCTTATACAATTATCCTGTATAAGGTGCTGGACTAATCGAACTACCATAAAAAGACTTCGAAACTAAGAAAAGAATCTTCTACAAAATTTTCCATTGATGGAAGTATAAAAGATAGGTAGAATTCTGCAAAACTCAGGCTGTTATCAAGACTGTTCACTGTTCAGTAACTCAGCCATCAAGCCATCACCAGGGAGAATGATGCTAATCAGTATGCAAATCATGATGAGAATGATCAGCTATGGTGTATATTTTCCTGATTGATCAGCGGAGAAACTCTTTTTCTGCATAATCAGGTACCGGACGCTGATAATTTGATAGCAGGAAATTGACCATCATGTTTTTTGTTGCCCTCAAACAGATACGTTTAAGCATGTGTGGATTTTGAGCACACAAAATGATGTAGGACGGGGATATAGGGTCCTACGTTTTAGAGGGCTCCAAAATATGATTTATAATTTTGAAAGTTTTTTTTGAAATTTTAAAAAATATTTGAAATATTTTTAAAAAAATTTCGAAATTAAAAAATATTAAAATTAAAGAAAATAGAAAATTCAAAAAATAGGAAAAGAAAATAATAGAAATGATAATCAAGACTCACTCCTGAACCGAACTCACTTCGGGACTGGACTCACTCCAGGGCGATGCATTCGCGAAGGAAAAAAGATTGCTCGTGCACCAAAGCTCCGAATCATCTTTGTTAATTTATTAATATCATCTTCTTCTTATACAATGAAGATCTATACCTTATTTATAATATTCTTAGACTTAGATACACATAACCAACTTCAGATTTGATCTTATCCTAAATAACTAACTAAAACAACCTTATCTAGATATTAACTAAACAATATAAATTTAAAAACAAATAGAGATAAAACCAAATAAGAGGATAGTTAAAAATCCTCATAACTAACTAAAAGATATGCCCAACTAATATAATCTAAGCTAAGAAAATGATGATCTAATCGGTTTAATCCGATCAACATTGGCTCAAGCCTGTTCTGCATCATTCGCTTCCGCTGCGCAGGATCTCGTCCTCGAGATTAGTTGGATTTGCAAGGAGATAGAAAACAACCAAGTGTGCAGAATAAAGTGATGCAGCCCAATGCCTGCATGTCGAACAACTTGTATCATCTTAGTTTCCGATTTGGTATTGAAGTAGGAAGGACAACTGATAAGTTCATGAGATTTCGTAAGGTTTGATACCAATAAGAAAGATGCTTTCGATGCAATCTGAAGCTCTAGTATAGTGGACTCATATTGCTGGGGCAATAAGGGTAACTCGATCGGCAATCTTATCTCTTCAACATGCCGATCGACTTTGGCTTCATGATTTAACTGCGGATGCTCAAATTCTAACTCGATCAAATCTAGAACTTCTTTGCAATCAGATGGTGTAGATGGAGCTGAATCAGAATTATCGACTCCCAACTGTGCTATAGGTGGCATACTCTGTTGAGCAATTAGGTTCTTCAGTTGAACTTTTAGTTGGATCAATCGATACTCATCTCTGACATTACCCATCCATCGAAAATCATCTTCAGCAATTTTAGTACCGTCTTCAATATCTTTTAACCTTCTTTCTTCTTCCTCCAAAAATATTATCTTAAAATCAAGATAAGATATTTGCCTTTCTCTATACCACCATCTCAAATCATCTAGTACTTCCATTCGGATATCATTTTTTTTTCTCTCAAAATATGACCTCTGATCATGCAGCCACTCATTAAACTCGACTCTTGTCATCTCACATATTTCTTTCAATGACTCAATATGAATTCCTTTTCTTCTACCATGCTTTTGAAAAACTTTTTAAGACATTCTTCTGCATCCATAATTATTATTTTTTTTACTCTTTCTTCATATTTTTTTCTCCACACTTTTTTTCACTTTTTTTTTCACTCAACTCTTTTTCTATAATACTTTTTCTCACTTTATTTTCTTCCACAAGCCCAAAACTTTTGACGAAATAGAACCGTCAAATAACCTAGACTCTGATACCAAATCTGATGTAGGACGGGGATATAGGGTCCTACGTTTTAGAGGGCTCCAAAATATGATTTATAATTTTGAAAGTTTTTTTAAAAATTTAAAAAAATATTTGAAATATTTTTAAAAAAATTTCGAAATTAAAAAATATTAAAATTAAAGAAAATAGAAAATTCAAAAAATAGGAAAAGAAAATAATAGAAATGATAATCAGGACTCACTCCTGAACCGAACTCACTTCGGGACTGGACTCACTCCAGGGCGACGCATTCGCGAAGGAAAAAAGATTGCTCGTGCACCAAAGCTCCGAATCATCTTTGTTAATTTATTAATATCTTCTTCTTATACAATGAAGATCTATACCTTATTTATAATATCCTTAGACTTAGATACACATAACCAACTTCAGATTTGATCTTATCCTAAATAACTAACTAAAACAACCTTATCTAGATATTAACTAAACAATATAAATTTAAAAACAAATAGAGATAAAACCAAATAAGAGGATAGTTAAAAATCCTCATAACTAACTAAAAGATATGCCCAACTAATATAATCTAAGCCAAAAAAATGATGATCTAATCGATTTAATCCGATCAACATTGGGCTCAAGCCTGTTCTGCATCACGAAAATTTTAAAGAGATCCCGATGATTGGACGATGTAATGCCTCTATAGAAGTGTGGCATAATCTCTGAAAATCTTTTCAAGCAACCCAAATCATGTCATTACAGTTCAATATCAGTTATGGTTCTGGTTTGACCCCACATCAAGATTTTCAGTTCCAACTATTTCAGCAGTTTCGGTAGCTTTGGGTTTCGGTTCAGGTTGTTTGTTAGTGGGTCTCATTTCAGATTGTTTGTTAAGAGGTTAAGCAAATGTTAAGAATGTTGAGTGGGAATATAAACTCCACTAATAGAAATGACAATGGAAAATATGCAAGCTCCCAACTAATGACAGCTCAAACAGTCATAAATTGTATGTTGATAAAGATCAAGACAATACATATTGCTATTACCTATTAAAAACATGCAGAACACTAAGAATGTCCACCTATATCCATTGTATCGTCCTCAATTTAAAGAATTGGAAAACAATAAGAAACCTATTCTCTTCTGTTAGGTAACAATAATTTAGCAAATGATTGCACTACAGACATGCATATTTCATAAGGATAGCAAGCGGCAATTAATAGTTATGCAATAATATTAAGATTAGCAAAAAGTATTCAGTAATTTAATATTTAGCACCACACATAAATGTGTCATGATCCCTTACATTATGAAACAATACAAGGAACACCTAAATATGATTCTTTACATTTTAAAGTTAGCAAAATGTCACCTGATTAAGAACTTTCCATGGATCTGCTCCCATTCTATCTAATTTGTTAATGAATGCAAGCCTTGGAACTTCATATCTTCTCATTTGGCGATCGACAGTGATTGATTGACTTTGTACACCACCAACACTACATAGAACAAGGATGGCACCATCAAGAACACGCAATGCCCTCTCTACTTCAATGGTGAAATCCACGTGACCTGGAGTATCAATTATATTAACCTGCATTGAAAAATTAAAGAGGGACTTTGAGTATCCTTTCATACAAACACAACAATTATCACCAACATAATCAGTAAATGCAGCATTGAAATTTGATGAAAAGAAGGCAGTTAAGCATATATGTATTTCCCTATCTGAAAAGAAAATCTATTCCACTAAGAAATCTCCCAATAAGCGAAAAAAAAAACTAAAGAGCCAGCAAGTTCATGAAAATTACTGAAGTACTTTGGACATCTGTAATCATAGCAACCATTTATGTACATGTATTACAAACTTGACCCTGCAACATATCCAAAGTGCGGAACCCAAGAAGGACAATGAATCTCCTAAAAATCAACGTAGTACTTACTACCCGATCGACAAATCATTTTTAATCGAAGTTTTAGTTTCCTAATACAAAGAAGAAACTTTGCAACAAGTTTCATCAATGTTGCAATATGGAAGCCATAACCATAATAATATTAAATTTTCAACAAAATGTGCTCGTAGCTTCATAATATCCCACTATCCCAGAAATCATGTCATCGCTATCGCTAAGATAATAATAGCTGCCATCATGTTTTACTACTTTTTAAGAATAAAACATTTCCATCCTAACAAAAAGAAGATATCGGTAGTTCTAATGAGCAATTTACACCCTTTAGGTCTTCAACACCACCAGATCTTCGACAAGGTAGAAATCATCAAACTCTGTTATCTTGTCTCAACTCTACCTTAAATAGCCAAACAAATCTGAACTTCAAAGGGCATTACTTCAGTTAAGGCAAGGTTAGCAAGGTTAGGAACTTGTATCTGATGTGACTTTCTAAATTTACCTCTTCCAGTTTTGCCACTTAAGTGGCTTAGTTGTTACCTCAAAATGACTAAAGCAGTATCATATTATAGAATGATCTATCATGTACAAAAAATTCTATCCTATATTTATATTGAAAGATCTCTATGTAGACGGAAATCGTAAAACAGAATTAAAGCGCATAAGAACATGTTAAAATAGGCCATGTCACCAAATCGGATGAGCCTTAGTGCTGGTTTGATAAAAATGTACATCCCGACAACTAATTGATGTAAAAGAACAAGTCTGGCATTGAAATCCAAAATCTGCAATGGGACATAATAATGAATCAAATGCAACTCACACACATATTAAAATTCTTTTAGTTTCTCACTAACATCACGACAATGTTTAGATATTTATGCTAGATTAAGATAAAAGAATGCAATTAATGATTGAGTGTTAGAAAGATAATAAAAAGAGGGAATGGAAGCACAGCATATCTCATAGCAAGTGAAACTTGTAAAAACAAGTTGGAACAAATAGAATTATGTTCATATCATTCTTAAAGTCTTTTTTAAAGTCTACGACGAAACTAGTATAAAACCAAAATAAAACAACACATATAAAGCAATATCTACTATCAAGATCAAACTAATAATACAACTAGTCAAACCAAACACTACATCTTGGAATATTAATGTTCACAATCTTATCATGAGTCAACTAAAATTAACAAATAAAAGAATATGTTAACCACCGTTGCAAGTATTGTCACCATACTTAAAATAGTAAATCTTGTACAATTGCAATCATGAATATGAGTAAACATAAAAGAACAATAGCAAAGACAGAAAGTATACAACTCCCTGCTTCGTTCTAGTGCAAGATCACACCTTCTAGGAGAGAAAATGAGAGGGAGAATCAAATAAAACTGTAATAAACAAACACAAATCTATGGAACAATGGAAAAAAGCAATACAAGATTTGGCACTAATCTAAGGTTCATTTATTATCTATCCCTAAAAACTTACTGGATAAGTAGGGAAGAGCACGAAAGCATCAGCAAACAAGTAGATTATATTGGGCGCAGGGACTAACAGTACAATAGCAATTCACTAGACGGTACAGAGTGCAGATTACCATCCATAGTTCCTCAAGCTTTTTCTTTCCTCATTTCTGGCCTAAATATTCCTTTCCAACTTTAGTCTCTGATGTACAATTGTTTATCAATAATTTTATATTTAAAGTAATAGCAAATTTGATATTAAAGGACATCCGCAGAATTTGCAAAACAAACTAAAGCCGTATCTCGATTAGGGCAATGATAATGTTAGCAGTAGTACAAAAACTACAGGGCCAACTCAAAGGATGATCTTATGTTGTTCTTACCATTGTAGGCAGATAAACAAACTAACTTTTGTAAAGAGAGACATCACTCATCCTTGTGATATGTTCTAGCCAAATTCTGTTGCAAAATATATATAAACCATGAAAGTTTTTAATCATATTTGATGTTTAATTCCAATTGCTACCAATAGTTTGGCCTATTAAGAACGTTAATAGCATTTGTCCAAGATGCCACATTTAGCTAAGTACATATATATACACCTCATCTGGATATCTAAATCACATATTTCCAGTAAGAACAAGAATAATAACCCAAATTACACACCTCCTCAAAACTTAACTATCCTAGGAACACTTTTATCAATTAGGGAGTGTTAGGGTCGGCGCACCACCTCACATCAAACTTAACCATTGTAAAAAAACACTTTGATCAATTACGGAGTGTTAGGGTTTGTTTTACTGCAGCTCGGCCTTAATTCCAGTTTAGGCAGAATAAAAACATTAGTTCTGCTGTTGACCACGACAAAGTCAAGGAGATCCACCACTCAGTCATGGACTCAAATCCTTGAAAGAAGCTTCCAAATCATTTTTTGCAAAAATCTACGAAATGCAGCACACAGCTAGAGGCGAATCTCCTGGCCGGCGTCCTCGACAGAACTTAAATTATGTCCAAAGTTGCAACTACGTCGATCCAAAAGCCCCTACATTTCAAGACCATCCGAAACTGGCTCTCTAGTCAGAGATACTTTGAGTTTCATAGAGGATGTTGAAAGCTTCAAACACAACCTAACTAATGATTCTTTCCCATTTCTATCACTTAAACATGAATAGTGGCCGAAAAGGTGACAGCTTTAGGGCAGGAGAAGAAGAAGAATAAGAAGGCACCTGGTAGCCGTTCCAGGTGCAGTAGGTGGCGGCGGACTGGATGGTGATCCCCTTCTCCCTCTCGAGGTCCATGGAGTCCATTTTCGCCCCGACGCCGTCGCGGCCGCGCACCTCGTGGATCTCGTGGATCCTCCCCGTGTAGAAGAGGATCCGCTCCGTCAGCGTCGTCTTCCCGGAGTCGATGTGGGCCGAGATCCCGATGTTCCGCATCCGCTCCATCGCCTCCTTCCACCACGCCTCCTTCTCCTCCTTCGCCCGCGCCGCGCTCCCCGTAGACATCGCCCGCTGCCACCCCCCGCCGCCGCCGCCGTGGAGGAGGAGGAGGAGAGAGACGGGGCTGAGGGGGTGGAGGAGGGCGTCGCCACCCCTCGACCGGAGGGAGGAGAGGACCCGGCCCATTGATGACCTCGCCATCGTCGTCGTGGAGAGTGAGGGTGGCGGGTTTAGGGTTCCGCCAAAACCCTAATCGCGCCTTCCCGAAAGAGAGAGAAACGGCCACTCCCTGCGCTTTTTGTTTGTCGACTCTCAAAAAAATTCAAACGCTACTATACATTTCACGCAAACCAAATCAAACCGACACTCCATTTGACTAGGGTGTGTTTGGTTCCTATAAAACTACTCCTAAAAAAAAATTTCACTTGAAAAGTAATTTTTCGATATTTAGTTGCTCGTAAAAAAATTTTCTACAAAAATAATTTTACAGATTTTTTGAAAAAAATCAGTTTTCATTTTTCGCCCTCCGTCGGTAAAAAATAAAAACTGATAATCAAAACACGCGACTCAGGAGACCTTTTGAGCACGCGGTTCACGAGGTCATCTTTACCTCGTGGACCGCATGAGAGAGAGTCCACGAAGTCATCTTCACCTCGTGGACCCGTGGACTCTCTCTCTCCCTCTTCCATTATATAGAGAGAGAGAGAGAGTTGAGCTGGAATGCTATTGATGATATCAGCCTAGTTTTGCCACCGATTTTATAGTCGTCGGATTGTATCGAGGTTCGTGCTTCTTTTAGTTGGAATTTTGAAAGACGGCTCCCTTTGAGAACCTCCGTTAGATCTCTCTCTCTCTCTCTCTTTTCTTTTTCCTTTTTCTTTCGTCTCCTCCACAGGACCCATCTCCTACCTCACCACCAAACCCTCCTCCACAAAACCCATCTCCTACCTCACCACCAAACCCTTACACCACATCGTTCCAAATCCTAAACCCATCTCCCACCTCAGCACCGAATCTCTCTCCCGTCTCGTCCCAAACCCCAAACCTACCTCATCTCCCCCTGTCTCTCTCACTCTCTCGCGCTCGCCCGCTCGCTCGCTCAATCTTGTGAAAAACGTGACTATTTCTCAGGTTTAAAAGAACAAGATATCAAAATAATACATTTCAAAAAAGGGTTGCAAAGTACAAATGTCACGCCTGGATCCCCAACGGGAGCCTTCCGGGCACGTGTATAGATCTGCCGCATGCACAAAGTGATGGATCTTTATAGATATGTAAAACAATAATAAATTAAACACATACCAATATTCAGGATCATATATAAAATAAAATAACTCACAGAGCGCCATAGAGAAGAAGTTCTTTATCAACTTGCGGAAGCGAGAAGTCCGGCTATGATCTGAAATTCACCAACCGAACTTGGGTGAATTGGTTTCTCCTCCTTTCTCATGCACTCTTCCGTATGGTGTGGAACCGATGGTAATTCTCACCAGAATGTTCATGAGAAGGTGGCAGGACCAATACCCCTCTTTATATAGAGTCCAAATCGACTTCCCATCAAAGTCTGATTAGGATTCTATTTAAACTTAAATAGATGGGAACGGGATAAGATATACCATATCAAGTAGTCCTATATCTGTTAGGATTGACCTTTATCTATAGTAAATCCAAATTTGAATATGATTAATTGAGCCATATTTATGGAAATCCTAACAATCTCCCACTTGGCTCATATTAATCATATTTTCTGAACGGATTCTCTATATTCCAAACTTTATTGCGCATTATTGAAAACTTTATGGTCAAATACCTAAGAACTTACTTGATCCTTATCTCAAACTAAAAGACTACGATGATAGGAACTAGGCGGTCCACCTCTTCATAACGAAATTTTCCTTCCATAATTACTGTATCATTTTCATCTCATAGTCGAGTACTTTATATGGCAAAACTTTATGAATGAGCTGAAAACTATATGCTCATTCGCTAATAAGAGGAAACTGTATGTCTATTAAACGGTCCAACACAGCTGCTTCAAAACTGTAACTTTATTGAAAGAAGATAAATGTTACAATTTTATACATCAAAAGAATTAATCAAACCCATACTACTAATATGATCTGTATATGACCCAGGTGCCGGCCCCTTGGTCATTGGGTTTGCAATCATACACTTGGTACTGATGTATTCAATCTTAATGTAACCTTCCTTTATCTTCTCTCTCTAACAAGATACTTGGTGTCCAAGTGTTTACACCCCGTCGTAATCTTGTCATATTGGCAAAAGGAACAGCAGCTGAACTATCACAGAAATCCTTATCGGACCAGTACTGGAGTCCATAATCTTTAAATCTGTGATAAAGTTCCTAAGCCAAATAGTATGTGATGTGGTCTTCTGTATATCAGCATATGATCCAAAAGTACCTTATAACTATTTTAGCAGCCTTCCAATGCTCTATGTCTGAATCACTTTAATAACTGTCAAGTAATTCAACGACAAAAGCAATATCCGGACGTGTGCATGTCTGTGCATACATAAGGCTACCAACTGCAGAGGCATAAGGTATATTTTTTTATCTGTTCAATTTCTAATTGGTTCTTGGGGTACTGAAAAGCATTAAGCTTATCCCCTTTCTGGACAAGAGCAACACTGGACTTACAATTATGCATTTCAAAAAATTTCTAAAAAATTTTCATCTCAAAATTTTTGGAAAAGAAATTCTTTAGTGTTATGCAATAGCCCAAGACCATTATTGGCAAGCAAAATGTCATCAACATAAAGGACTAAGAAAATTACTTTACTCCCACTAACCTTCAGATAAATACATTGATCAATAATGTTTTTTTTTTTTTTAAACCAAAAATCAAAATGATTTGTTTAAACTTTAAATACCATTGTCGGGAGACCTGCTTTAGTCCATATATTGATTTCTTTAATTTGCATACCAAGTGCTCCTTTCCCTTTTGCGAGAATTCTGCAGACTGATTCACATATATAAATGATCTAAAAATACTTTATATAGATCATTTTCCAAAACACCAGAGCCAACTATCTCAGATTTGTAAGACAATGAAAAACTTTATTATCAAAATTAAAACTGTATCCCAAACCAACAAGTTTTGAAATTAAATTCTTACAAAAAATGACCAGTAGGAAGAACTAATCTAAATGTTCCTACAAATTCTACTTTTATTAGATTTTTCTTTAGCACTGTAGATAGTGGCTTCAGCTTTACTGGGTTTTCTGCACTTCTGAAGTTCCTTTCTTCTGAAGCCATTTGTGATACTTTTGGCAGTCCTTCTTCATATGACCCATTTTCTTACAAAAGAAGCACTTGGGAGTCCAATTACTTGATTGGCCTTGTGAACTAGATGGGACTTCCTTGTTCTTCCTTTTTGAGTCATTCTTGCCCATACCATTTTTAGCGCGCTTTATTTGTCTCTTTTCGGAAACAAAGTTAACTTTATTTTGTTTCTCTTGCATTAATCTGCCTTCTTCTTGCATACACATGGTCAACAATTCATTAATTGACCATTTATCTTTATGTGTGTTATAAGAAATCTGAAATGGTCCGTATTCAGATGGCAATGAGTTCAAAATAAAGTGAACTAAGAATGAATCAGAGATGGTTACTTCAAGTGCAGTAAGTTGCGCTGCAATATCTCGCATTTCCATAATATGCTCGCGAATCGAGCCATTTTCGGAGTACTTCATGGAAGACAGTTTATTCATTAGGGTGCTTGCCAAAGCTTTACTGGAGCTTACAAACTGTTGCTCCACAGCATTCAAGAAATCGCGGGCTATCTTACATTCTGAAATTGAACTTCGAATGTTTTTACCGATACGCGCTTTCATCAGCATTAAACTAAGCCGATTAGAACGCTCCCACTTTTCTAAAAATGCCTTTTCAGTCGGCGTACTTTTATCTGTAAGATCAGCAGGTTTATCCTCTCTTAAAGCCAAATCCAGATCCATACACCTTAATGTCAGCATGATCTGCTCTTTCCACTCCGAGTAATTAGAACCATTAAGCACAGGAACAGAATCACCAATAGGAACAAAGGATTGAGTCATAGTTGAAAATATAATGCATGCTTTATCAATAAAAACCACATCCAAAAAATTCCACACCAAAATTAGAAAAATACACCTTACATGACATCACAACACCTCCTTTGGGAGCAGAATTATGAGCATAAGTATTTTTTCTTTCTTTATGCATATACTTTATATGACATCATAACCCCTCCTTTGGGAGCAGAGTTACGAGCATAAATATGCAATCTCTTTATCAGAGATTAATATCAACTTTCTGCAGGTCTTGATAATTTCGAGTTTCCCATATGAAGAAACTGTCAGCTTTGGCCAGGCAAATTTCTCCAAACGAGTTACAAGAAAATTACCATCCTACACCACCCATATACCTTCATGTCTAGACCTCCTTTGGGAGCAGACTAAACATAATATTAGGGTGCAATCTCTGCATGCACTTCTTTAAAGCAATTAATTTATCTTTTCTTCTAGTCGGGGCCGCTTTGGCTTGCACCCGAATAGTTGAAACAATAAATTAATTCAACTTAGTGCTGCATGATTAACATGAAAATTATCCTGAAGCGCTTCTTTAAAGTAAATTAAATTATTATTTCTTTCAATTAGGGCCGCTTTGGCTTGCACCTAACCAATCAAAATAATAAATTAATTTAGCTTAGCGCCAAATCTTAAATAATCTAAAACAGATATGATTATTTAATTTTCATGTTATGTCCAATCAAAATAAGAATATAGATGCAATAATTTAAAACATAATATTGCAATCAAATTTAAACTTTATATATTCTAAATTGACCACAAATAAAGATAAACACATTTATGATAAATTAATATTGTATGCAAGATTAAATCTTTATGTGAACGGAGCCTGTAGATTCACAGTATCAAAATTTGATGAATATAAAATAAGTTACACAAACGATAAACATCGAACCCTTAGTAAATCATAATTGCAAAAGAAGCCCTACAATTAATAAAGTTTTGACCATAATGCATACGAAAACCCATATGTTGCACCTTATAATTAATTCAATTCAAAAGATTGTCGATCATCCTACATGATCAGATCACCATCACGGTTTCACACCGCTTGTGAGCACCAATTAAGTACGGACTACAACCTTCTCCAAATCATCAAACTAATTAATTAGGTTTCGGACTATAACGTGCACAAATCCCATGCGCACCGAAACGCAACACTAATTAATTAGCTTTAGGACTATAACATGCAAGATGCATGCAGCGGTTAGATCCAATGCATGTATGTAGCCAAGCGACATGCGCCGCTTAAAAACCTTATTAACCCAATCTCTCTTTAAGGCTTATCAAGGACCATGCATGGTCATAATACCGCCACAACTCCGCATCATGAGCACGTGTCATGATTTCAAAGAAGACTACCGACTCAAACTTAATTTGCTCACAAAATAAAGTAATACATTTATGATAAATTAACATTGTATGCAAAATTAGATTCTCTATGTTCACGACGCTTTAATAAACATAAAAGCTCTAACGGATCGAATTTGGATGAATAATAAGTTGGTAACATGTTTAAAATCGAACACCTACTAAGTATTAAAAGAAACCCAATAAAATAATAATGGGTTCGGCAATTATCTACGTCCACGAGGAGAGCGAGAGAGATGTATTTCACTATATGAAGAAATCGAAGTACAAGCTTACACCTTATGTCTTCTCTGGATAAAAAAAAAAAAAATCAAGAGCCTTATAGTAAATCCCACCTTTCTCTTGTTCCAACGAAAACTCCAAAAATTCGTAAAATCGAGAAGACTAAATTAGAGAAGTATAATAAACTCTGACCAAAATTCTTTATGCCATTACTTCGAAAATACCGAAACGCTCGGACAATTGGTCGAGAACCACCGCTCCGTCGCCGACCTCAATCCGTCGCATGCGAGCAACCTTCTTGATGCCGTACGGACACAAGAGAAAACGGGCCACCTTTCTTAATTAATTAGCCTCACCCTTATGCTAATTAATTAAGCCGTCATGCACGCCATCCTCTCACCGTCGTACGGCCACGGGCGCCGTGAATTAATTAGCCGAACCTGGATGCTAATTAATTTAGCCTTAAGCGCCCATGTCGTCGTACGGTCACACTGGCATACACATGGAGCACCTTAATTAATTAGCCATGCCTTATGCTAATTAAGCCTCTATGCATCGCGCTCCAAGCCATCGTACGGACATGCAAGAAGGAACCGGCCACTATAATTAATTAATTAGCTTTGCCGCATGCTAATTAAGCCTTCATCCTTTGTTCTCTCGCCGTTGTACGGCCACGGGAAGCATCGTGTATTAATTAGCCGAACCGTGGATGCTAATTAATTAGCCACACACGCACTTCCCGACGTACGGACACATCTGCATATGCTTGGGGCACCTTAATTTAATTAGCTATGCCTTATGCTAATTAAGCCTTTATGCACCCCATAATCCATGATGCTGCAGTGTCGTACGGCGGCCGCTAAACGGAAGCATGAGTCATACGGCATCAATCAAAAATTTGGGAAAACAAAAAGACGAAACCGTTTTTTTTTTTTAAACTAACACGTGACGGGCCGCAACTTATCTATTAACCATATGGCAGAACAAAACAGCAAGGTGATCTCGACCAAATCATATAACATGGCATAAAAGAAAATTCTAAAATTCATCATAATTCGATCCTACTACCTAATTTTGCATACGATATTTAACTTATCGATTTGGCTCTGATACCAATTGATGGATCTTTATAGATATGTAAAACAATAATAAATTAAACACATACCAATATTCAGGATCATATATAAAATAAAATAACTCATAGAGCGCCATAGAGAATAAGTTCTTTATCAACTTGCGGAAGCGAGAAGTCCGGCTATGATCTGAAATTCACCAACCGAACTTGGGTGAATTGGTTTCTCCTCCTTTCTCATGCACTCTTCCGTATGGTGTGGAACCGATGGTAATTCTCACCAGAATGTTCATGAGAAGGTGGCAGGACCAATACCCCTCTTTATATAGAGTCCAGATCGACTTCCCATCAAAGTCTGATTAGGATTCTATTTAAACTTAAATAGATGGGAACGGGATAAGATATACCATATCAAGTAGTCCTATATCTGTTAGGATTGACCTTTATCTATAGTAAATCCAAATTTGAATATGATTAATTGAGCCATATTTATGGAAATCCTAACACAAAGGACACCCCACCCACACATACATGACGTTTACAATCAACAATATCTGCCAAGATAACATATACATCATATACAAGGTTAATTAGAGCATGAAACATCAAACTAAAACTAATTTAAACATTTGCATACAACTATCAAAATAATACATAAATCCATAACCTCATAACTCTAAATACATAGTCTCTAATATGTATTAATCACTATATACAGCAACTCACAAATATAATAATGTAATACAACTCTCAAACGAAGAGATCTCACAACCATATAATCTATCTAGAATATAAATCAACACATCTCACATAATACTCTCTAAAATAAAAGGTACAATGGTCCGCCTCTATGAGTCCAATTCGGGATGGCTATTACTAGATGCAACTCTCTTGCCACAATCCCGAGCCTTCCCGTGATAGAGGTCTCTGAAATAAAAACAACCAACTAATGGGGTGATAATTATAAAATATAGTTCCTAGTGAGTACCGCCACCGAGAGGGGCGCACTCCTTCAATAGGTCAGTTGGAACCTGAATAATAATAAAACTGTTGAAATAGAAAGAGCTAATGTGAAAGAGTTATAGATAAACTACTTCATATCTTTAAGTAAGTGAAATAACTATCATGAATAAACCAACTACCATGAATGCATAAACAATGTACTGATATTCAATTACCGAGTTTTATCAAAATTTATCCAATCTTTCAAGGACTTACATAAAGTAAAGTTCTAGCCTACGCCATGCCTCATGACCTTGTGGTAATCACACATCTACCCTAGAGATGAGCCTCCCCCACGACGTCCCAATCAGTGCTCAAATAAGCAAGGGCGAGCATGGCGTCGCGATGACAATATCTCCAAAAGGCCTTGGCTTGGAGGGAGCGACCCTCTCAAGCATATGCGAGTGAGTATAGTTAGCTCTTGCAATTTTGGTCTCATACATTATATCTAAAGACATAGAATCTCAATACTCGACCCTTTGGTCAGTATAAAATTTCCACTTTTCCTTTCTTTTGTCTCAACTTATTTTCAAGGAGAAATAATAATAAGTGTAAGGAATTTTTTTAAAATAATTTAGTTATTTTGTCCTTTGATTTTTAGTGAATGTATGCAACTCTTAGTAGGGCTGTCAACGAGCCGAACACGAGCGAGCTAGAGCCAGCTCGAGCTCGGCTCGAACGTCTTCAAGGTCGGCTCCTGTTCGGCTCAAGCTCGTGACGAGCTCAAAAACTCCGGCTCGAGCTCGGCTCGCAACTTATTCGAGCCAGCTCGTGTTCGGCTCGTTGGCTCGATTATGTAGCATGGAGATTACAAGTTGAGGAAACAGAGTTAGAGATCTTACGAGCTAATGAAGAAAGAGAGAGAGAGAGAGAGAGAGAGAGAGAGAGATGAGTGAGATCCTGAAGCTGAAGCTTCTCCTGGATTGGAGCAAGCGATCAATGGGAGAATGAACCTGTTGAAAGCTGAAGCTGAAGCTCCTGCAGCCTGCGGGGTGCGCCCGGCGCTCCTGTGCCGCTATGCGGAGTCTGTGAGAGAGAGGCAGCTGTGGTTGTGTGAGAGAGAGAGAAAAAGAGAGAGGCGGTTGTGACTTGTGAGGCTGTGTGGAGTGTGAAATTTTTTTGGAAAAAGGGGACTAGGGTTAGGACTTAGGAATAAAAGGAGTTAAAAGTTGATGCAATATTATTCATTAGATTTTGATCCAACGGTTGAAATTCTAAATATAAATGGGCCTCTTTTATAAACAAGCTGGGCTTTTTTTTAAGTTGGGCTAATTAATAATCTGTATTATATATTTATATACAAATATAATTATATATATATATATGTAATATATATATATATATTATATTAATATAAAATAAATATAATCGAGCTGTTATCGAGCCGAACACGAGCGAGCTGACCCCAGTTCGTGTTCGGCTCGTTTACTAAACGAGCGAGCCGATCTCGAGCTCATTTCGAGCCGAACACGAGCTGGCTCGCGAACGGCGAGCTGGATTGCCACCGCTAACTCTTAGTGAATGGATGTGACTCTTAATGAATGAATGTAAAAAAATGTGACTTTAATGAAAAGATTAGGCATGAAAAGATATAACTTTATAGTGTGTCCCTTCGTGCATGTGTCCGTTGGAGTTAATTCTTACATTTATTGAATTTGACTCATATGCGCATTAGTAACTAACTAGTAGTTATGATTAAATGAAAAGTCACTTAATGAAACACTCGTTTATGAATTGTCACTTCATGAAGCACCCATTTGTGGTCTATATAAGCCATAACGTTAACTGTTGAAGTACAAATGAAAAGTTTGAGTCTCCATTAGTAATAATTTCTTTCTTGTTTCTTATTATATTTCTTTCTGACAACTTAATCGAGTGAGTGCTCAAAGGTCTGACTTCACGTGTATAAACGCAATTAGGATTTATACTTCATTGTATCCTGGGAGGTTATTCGTTAACCTAGTGCACACCAAATTGCTAAAAAACGGTGAGGACGTATTAAGCCTTACGGAGAGTGGCTTTGCTACATGCCTTGAAGCCCTTTTCATCTTTCTACTTCATATACTTTTCACTTTTTGATACAACAATAAGTACCATAATCATGTATCAGCTATAAGAAAGGACAAAAATCTCAACTCAACTATAAATGTATAGGAGATAAACTACTCATATCACGCCCTGGGATTCTTTTTGAAAATCCTTTTTAGAAAAGCCAACGAAAAAATGTGTAATTTTTTTGTTTAAAACACCTTTAAAGACACAACGCGATGCACACAGACCTGCTCACACGCACAGAGATTTTTCTGTACAAACGGACAGAGTCTCCCCTATACATGAACGACGTAGCACCTGAATACAAATATCAACGACATAAACAACCACACAACGAAAACCGCATCAACTACAAAATGGTAGGAAACAACTGATAATCAAGATAGGTAAAGAATGAAATACAACTAAACATCTACAGAAAATAATCACATGATACCAATAATCCATATCTATCCACAATCATTAACAATACCTATTGGATCAATAGATAATGAAGTAGACTAAGTCAAGAGAAACGAATCAAAGAACTAATCCAACAATAACTGAGAACTGCACTAAACATAAGAATATGGGGGAAGTCGTCCATAAGTAAACCTTGGGACACCACTATCTATAACGTCCTCGCGCACCGTCCCGACCCTCACCGCCCAAGCAACTTGAAAAATAGGGTAGAGAAATTAACCCGAGGTTTCCCAGTGGGTACCGTAAGCCGACGAAGGCAAGCCGTACTCACCGGTAAATGAGAGATATGATAATCGACAATAATGAACAGGTAAAGCAGTTACAATAGCAATGAAATAACAACTAGCAATAAATGCACAAATAACCGCTAGTGTAAAGTAAAGTAGAAACTGATATGCAACTATAAAGAATAGGTATGCTGGTACAATAACAATAATCATTGGAAAGGAACTACAACTACCAAATAGTGCATAAGAATTGCTACTGTAAGGAACAACAGAACACAAAGTGCATCAAATGGACGAATAGTATAAATAACCCAATCAACTGCCATATTGGTCTAAAGATGTCAAGCAAAGCAACGTCATGCTCGGCCCCCTGGCATATAACCCTGGCAAGTACCGCATAGGGCTCATGCATCGAAAGTATGACTACTTCTCCGGAAAAGAATACCCTCTTGCTGTAGATCAAATCGCTGGTGTACGTGAAAATGCTCACGAGCTGTGGCAATCGATACAATATGCTTAATGGCCAACAACAATGAATATTCGAAAGAGTAATCCATAATAATGTCCGACCAAATCAGGTCTACTATTCCCGAATGTCACCATGTCACTAACCTATTAGGTCTACATAACCAAATCACCATGTACGAGATGTCACCAATTACAAAGTTGTTAAGTCAATCTATAACAACTAATCACAATACATGCTACTCTACAACTACATCATGATAACGATAAGATGAAAGCAACCGTAGAGAAGTCAAACGGAATGTCAAATAATGTTCAAAAGCTCAGTAGGTAAACATGAATATACTATGCAAACTCAAAGGAAAAAAGAAAAGGGAAGAAGTCATCAAGCAGGCACCGCTGAACTGACTTCGGATGAAGTACCCACCTGTAATCCGGTGGAGCACCGAGCTCCGACAATACTCCAACAAGTCGCCTGGACCTATAAAAAATTCTACAGAGTCACAATTCACTCGACAATGGAAAAGACTAACCTTAATCGACTCAGAATCACCTAACACACATCCGAAAAACTAATCCGGCAATCGGTGCCTTTTACCGATTCTAGAAACTGGCCGAAAATTCCCAGCAACACACCAGAACACTTTCGAAATCCACGAAGTGTCCCAAAGGGTACTGAAACTCTCCAAACATCACCCGCTGCCCTGAGACACACCGGTTTGGGTGTTTGGGCAGCAACATATGAAGACAACGCTAACAATGTGAATAATGTAACTTGAACTACACCGGATTCCCAAAAATGCCAATTCGGCTCCAGAACCCACCAAGAACCCTCCTACTAGCTCAGGACACATGTGACAACGAGGGCAACCAGCCAATATGGCTCGACATTGGATATAAGGCGTCCACGGTGATCGAATGCAAATTCCAGATCCAAACCACAATCAAACAGTAGATTTTGCCGTTAATCGCTCTAAAAATCAAATTAGACTTCGTAAAAGCCAATGGACACTGGGCAATCAGTCCAAAAGCCATACATGATAGGTACACGCTGCCCGAGGCAGTACACATACTCAATTTGCATAAAAACCCTTAACATAAACTATTTGCATTATTGAAGCATAAAATAAGGGTTTTAGGCTGTTAACAAAATCCGTGCACTTTGGAAACTTATCGACAGTGTTGCTCGATAAGTCTCGACGCTTTGGAATTCATGCTCACTATTCAGAGTGCAAACGAAGGAGAGGCACAAATCGGGCCAACTTGAACTCGGATTTTCAGTGCGACTGTGAGATCCACAAACTGAGGCTCCTCGGACTGCGACGAAGGTGAGCATGGATGTCCTCGGGCCCTCGGGAGGATTGTTTTCTCCTTCCGAAAGGTTGCCGACTACAAAAATGGCTGGAATAGTGATATGGGCCAAAGCAAGCCCTAGCTCGGACCAGGACTAGCGCAACCAGCTAGCTCTCAGGCTCCGGCGGCCGGAGGGTGTGCGGACAGGTCGGGGGAGACTGTGGCCGGTACGGGGAGGCCGAAGGGTGCGATGGCCGACGACGGAAGGCAGCGGCGGTGGTGGATGAGCCGCGGCCAAACTCAAAGTTACTCGAGTTTTGGTTGCCTAGCCGAGCGAGGAGGAGACCAGGGGCGATGGCGGTTGACCAAAGGGGGTCGCCAGACCTCAGGGAGGCCAGCGGCGAAGGCAGGGAGTGGCGGCGTGCCAGATTTGGAGCCGCAGCCCGAGACCACCTCAAATTGGATTTGAGGCTTAGATTTAAAGCAATGGAGGGCTCAGCGCCGCCAGGGCTGCCGGAAGAGGATTGCCGGACCACCCTGAGGCCGGCGGCTGCATCGACCACGAGCAAAGCCTCAAGAAGAGGAGGCGGCTCGAGAGAGAGAATAGAGAGTTAGAGAAAGAGAGAGAGAGAGAGAAGAGAGAGTTAGAGAGAAAGAGAGAGAGAAGAGAGAGTTAGAGAGAGAGAGAGAGAGAGCTTGTTTTTGTAGTACCCCTGGGGCCTAACTGGCGAAATGACTGCAGTATCAGAGACTGGCCGACACTTCTGTAGAGTGTCAGGACGAGCCGAAGTCGTTACACCCGAGAGTTTACCAGACTTCTGAACTGTGTACCTTTTGCGGCGAGGGATGAGGCTCATAAGGTTTACTTATTTGGGCGAGGTCTGAGGCAGGAGATCTTTACCTTAGTGCAGGCGCAGAGATTGCAGACCTTGGGTGCGTTGATTGAGCAGGCTTTATGGGTGGAGCGAGGAGAGACCGTGGTCAGGGAGTGGGCGGTAGCACCTGTACCGAGTTAGGAGAGGAAGCGCCCGGCCCCTGACGATGAGAGACAGACCAGTGGTAGACATCCGTTGAGGCCGCCACGATCACGCTCTCAGGGTCGTGGGTCTTCGGGGCGACAGTGCGTCGTGGATACTCTGACTAGTGTAGGTTCAGATTACGCTCGTGTTGAGATGCCGGGCCTATTTTTACAGCAGAGTTTAGGCTGTCCCATGCTGTCGGGTGCCGTCGGGGCAAACGGTAGACCCAGATTTTATTTTTTGTATCAGATTGTGCCGAGGGCACGTGAGCCTTGGTTGTTAGACCAGTTTGACCCATTTACTTTGATCAGAGCCTGCCAGAGCCTGTTTGAGCTCGACAGAGATACGCTTGCATACTCGGTTGGGTCACGCCCACGAGTGCCGCTCCGAAGTGAGGCTTTTCTTGCGTTGATATCGCTACAGTTCTCTTGGATAGGATCCTTCTACCGACTACCCCCGAGATAGTGTATGGTGTGGCTAGGCATTGGCTGGACGAGCCTTTTTGGGCGGTTCCATTAGATTGGGTCAGGAGTGACTATTTTTTTTTGTTTTTTCTTTCATTAGTGATGCGTATAGTATGAAGAGTATGACTTGGATAGTGGTAGGGTAGTGGCACCATAGCTGTAGAGTTTCTCTAGCTTAACATAGTATTTCTTTACCTACCAGCTATACTATTAGTCTTGTAGATTTAGTGGATAGACCGTTGGGATCGGTGACGGTACCCACTGAGGACTACTTGTTTTATAGTAGTTCTCACACCCATTGTTGCCACTTTTTCTTATAGAGCCGCCAGTTGCCGCTGCTGCTTTTGATCGAGGTGAGGGAGTCGCGAGCTAGATCCCTGTCTACCCCGGTCGTTGCTCTAGATGAGGACCTATGTTGGAGATAGTTTTTTTTGTAGCCTGTACGTACAGAAGTTTATATGTATACTCAGGGTTGATGTTGTACTTTCATATTTTGTATATAGTGTTGTATTTTGATAAACATGTATGTACAGTTGGCCCAATATATTTATAAAATACAGTTGTAGTAGCTCTGTATTTTCTTGTAGTTGTACTGATGTGTTTGCAGGTTCAGCTATCGCTTCGTATACACGGGAAATTTCTATGTATACGGCAGATCTGTTGGCGAGCCCGGAGAATGTGGTAACCCGGGGCGTGACAGTCTTTTGTGACTGGCCAGCTGGAGGGAAAGCCGGAGACGGGCGTGAGAGACGGCGGCGGCGCTGAGGTGAGGAGGAAGAGAGGAACTAGGTTGATCTAGTGTTAGGGTTAAGAAACCCTAAGCCAAACACACACACACACACACACACACACACACACACACACACACACACACACACACACACACACACACACACACACACACACACACACACACACACACACACACACACACACACACACACACACACACACATGTATTAGTTATGTAACAATCGCAAGAAACCCCCTACAGCTTTATTAATTCCTTAACAGCATCCCACCAGCACGCGCAGTTCGCACAGAAGACCCTTCCATCAAAATTTCATGCGTGTCGATGCATGAAATATCGACATTTTACAAAAACACCCCTCGATCCATAATCCTCTCTCTAAATTTAATTTTGTGCCATCTCTCACAGAAGTCTCGTAATCCCACGAAATTGCATCCGTGCATTCCTCTCTCAGTGTACTTTCATACAAATCCCTCTGTTCGCCAAAAGTCTGTAGTTTTTCACATGAAATTATAACCCCTTCCGGAAGTGTCCAGTTTTCACATATTGCAAAAGTTGCAATTTAACCCTTCAAAGTCAGAGTTTCTTACCAAGAACTCACCAGTACATGTATCTCGCACAATAACAACCATCCTCTAAATTTTCACGCAATTTGACACAAAATGTTGCGCCTTTTCCGTAAAAACTGAATTCTTCTAATCTGGCCACTTTTCGATTTTCACTAAATGCAACCCTATACCTCGTAAAATCCAGAAACAGACTTCACCATAACCTCCGACATTGCCAGAGCATTAAAGGGGTGATTTCATTTCGTCAGAAATGGGTCCGAGTAGCGAAAATACTCTATCCTCTTTTCCAATTCCCTATTGAACTCCGGAATTCAAATTAACATTTAAATTTCAAATTTCAAATATCAATTTTCCAAATTTAAAATTTTGGTTTCCTATATCCCCGTAGTCCGCAATGTTTCGAAAGGTGAGCACGATCCTCCGAGGGCTCGAGGAAATCCGTGCTCACCTTCATCATAGTCTGGGAACCCCCGGTTGGCAGATCTCATTGTCACGCTCCCAAGGACCTTGGAAATTTGGGTTCAAGTTGCCTCAGTCGCTCCTCGACCTCCATTTGCACTCATAACTGTGAGCACGGGTTTCAGTACATCGAGACATGTCGAGCTGCGCTGACGGTAGGATTCCGAAGCGCACGAGTTATGGTATCGGACTAAAACTCTAACTTTCTATATATTAATCATATAATTAGTTAACTGCTTGGGTGTTTTTTTTGTAATCTGTGCACATGTGCTACTTCGGGCAGCGTGTACTAGTGGTGTATGATTATCGGCCAAATCGGCCGATCGATCGATGTTTCGGCTCAGGATCCAGGTTCGATCAAAATGAATATCCAATGTTTATTGTAGAGCCTTATTGGCTGGTTACCCTCACTATCTCGTGTGTCTAGAGACAGTGGGAGGGTTTATGGTGGGTTCCGAAATCGAAAATAGCATATCCGGGAATCCGACATAGTTTGGTTTACGTTAGTCACACTGTTCACGACGTTTTCATGTGTTGCTGCCTGGACACCCAAAACGGTGCGTCTTGGAGCAGCAGTTGATGTTTGGTGAGTAGTGGTACCCTCCGGGACACTTCGTTGATTTCAAAAGTCTCCCGATGAGTTGTCAATAATTTTTGACGGAGTTCGGGAATCGGTAAATGGCACCGATTGCCCGAATAGTTCTCAAAATATGAGTTAAGTGATTATGAGTCACTTACGGTTAGCCTTTAGTTGTCGTGTGGTTTATTGACTTTGCAGGATAATTCATAGTTTCAGGCGACTTGTTAGAGCACGGTTGGAGTTAGGTGCTTCATCGGATTACAGGTAGGTGCTTCGATCTGAAGTCGATTGAGCGGTGGCTGCTCAGTGACTTCTCTCTTTTCATCTCCTCTTTGATGGCATAGTGTATATCTATATTTACCTCTTGAGCTTTTGCACGTTACATGCTTTCTCGTTTGACTACTCTATAGTTGTTTTCATCACATAGTATCATGATTGATCTAATGGTAGAGTAGCATTTAGTGTGATTAGTTGTCATAGCATGACTTGATGACTTTGAGACTGGTAACATCTCGTACATGGTTATTTGGTTATATAGACTTGATAGGTCAGTGACACGATGACATTCTTTTGGGAATAGTAGACCTGATTGGTCGGACATTGTTGTAGATTACTCTTTCGGCTATTTACCGATGTTGGCCATTGAGCATATTGCATCGATTGCCACAGCTCATGAGCATTTCACGTACACCAGCGGTCTGATCCACCGCAAGAGGGTGTTCTTTTTCGGAGAAGTGGTTGTACCTCCGACCCGTGAGCCCTACGAGGTCCCTGTTAGAGTCATATGCCGGGTGGGCGAGCAGGACGTGGCTTTGCCTTAGGTATTTAATCCAATATGGTAGTTGATTGGGTTATTTGTACTATTCGTTCGTTTGACGCATTCTTATACTCTGATGTCTATTAGCGATTATTTATGCACTGATTGGTAGTTGTAGTTTCTTTCCAATTATTATTGTTGTTGTACCAGTATATTTGTTGATTATAGTTGTATTTTGGTTTCTAATTTACCTTGCAGTAGTGGTTATTTATGCATCTATTGCTAGTCGTTATTCTATTTCGATTTTCTTTACTATTGTACTTGTTTACCTATTCATTATAGTTGATTCTATTTCTCTCGTTTGTCGGTGAGTATAGCTTGCCTTCGTCGGTTTGCGGTACCATGAAAACCTCAGGTTGGTTTCTCCCTCTCTTTTCATGTAGCACGGGCGGTGAAGGTCGGGACGTTGTGTGAGGACGGTACAGATAGATGTGTCATGAGCTTTGATTATGGATGTTGATCTATATTCCTACTCGTGATTTTCATACCGTGGTTTAGTTTCCTTAAATTCATTAGCTTATTTTCTGTCGATTCAATAAGTGATCATTAATAATTGTAGATAAATGTGGATTATTAATATTCTATGGATATATTCATTTTAGATGTTTAGTTGTATTTCATTCTTTACTTGTTTTGTTTAGCAGTTGTTTTATAGCATATCGTAGTTGTTGTTGTTTGCATTTAGTGGTTGTTTGTGTGGTTGGCATTGTATTCAGGTGATACGTTGTGCATGTACATGGGAGACTCTATCCATTTGTACAGGAGATTCTTTATCCATATGGTGGGTCTGTTTGCATTCCGAGGTGCCTTTGAAAGTGTTTATATACAAAAAAAAATTTACACGTATTTTTCGCTGGTTTTCCTAAAAGGGATTTTCGAAAGAACCCCGAGGTGTGACAATTGTCGATCATAACTAAGTTCCCGCCCCAGTGGGTATAAAAAGAAATACATTCACCTGACATGATGTTCTAATGTTAATAACATTACAAAATATAAAGGTGAAGGGTCTCTATCCATATAAATTTTTTTTCCAACAATTCTGGATAAATTTTAGGTATTTCAAAAAAAAAAAAGTTAAGAGTTCTTATATATGGGTCTCTATACATTTTAGTACATAAAATATATATAAGATATCTAGTGGTGGAAGATGAACTTACCAATTTGCGAACGCAGTCGGTGTGGATTGGCATCGGTCGACGAAGAGAGAGCTAGGATTGACAATGTCTGTCGGCTGATTAGATGAGGGAGCACGGGAGAGACAAAGAGACTGGTGGGAAGAAGCGAGAATGCAAGGGAGAGAGAAAAAGAGAGTGCATCAAGGAGAGAGAAAGAGAGCGTGACGAAGGAAGAGAGGGCTCGGGGAAGACTAGGAAGAGGGAGAGGAGACTCGGAGAGAAAGAGAGGGAGTGCGGAAGAAACAACTAGTGGGCGGAGGGAAGGAGTTCTAAAACTTAAGGAACACTGTGAATGATTCACCATTATATAAATATGGTGATTCATTTTTCGTACTTAAACATAGTTATTGGTTTAAACACAGTGATTGAATTACCGTGTTCAACTTAAAAGCACTACATAGCCCTCTCTTGTCCAGCGTGCGCTTGTTCGACAGCGAGAGGACAATTTCTGCAAATATAAATTTGCTAGGATCATTTGTAAAAAAAGTTTTGAAGGGGCTAAATAAAAAATCCTTGAAATGTCAATCTCTCTCTCTCTCTCTCTTACTCTCACAAATCCATCACCACGCGGAAAGTAAGTTATAGATAGGTGCACACCCCCTATTTTTCCTTTTCATGAGCATTCTTTAAGCATTTACATTTCCAAAGTAAGTTAAAGTTTTGAGGACCATTTCTGTAAATATAAATTTAATAAGATTATTTGTAAAAAAAATTTGAGGGGGCAAAAAAAGAAAAACCCTTAAAATCTTAATCTCTCTCTCAATCTCTCAAATCCATTACCACGGGAAAAGTAAATTAAAGATAGGTGCACACCCCTTATTTTTCCTTTTCATGAGCATTTTTTTTTGAAAAAAGAAAAAGTCAGCCCAAATGGGTTGATCAAGATGTTAATACTGAAAGATTAAAATAGGGTACAAAATTTTAGACTGTCAGTACAAAGTAGCGTCTACAAAATTTCAGACTATCAGTACAAAGTAGCGTATGAATTTAAAGACTCGAAAAATTTCAGACTATCATGTCAAAGGCGCGGCGATTAGCTTGCGAATACAGCTAGCGGTGGAGAGGGCAGCATAGCTAGTGTTGTCGAAGATACAACGATTTCGCTCAGACCAGATGGTGTCACGCCCTGGGCTAGTTTTTAGTAGCGGAAAAACGTGTCAAATTTTTTTTTGACAGCCTAGCCCGCACGACGCACAGACCCGCCACAAATACAAGTCCCTCTGTCTACACGGACAGAGCCTCCCCTGTATTTGTACGGCGTATCACGAAACAATACATGATCACAATCACCACTCATTCACCAACCATACACAACACATCCACACAAGGGTTCTCATACAGCTAGCCATCCTTATATACCTGCATGCCTCTAAGCACTCCTTAGGCGAAGGATGATGCAATGCACAGTACAACGAAACATTCTATTAAAAGTGCTTCCTACCCGGAAGCTTTATTTTGAAACCCTAATTTCAATCATTTAATTGTCATTTTGAAACTGTTCCCCACACGAAAACTCTCTTTTAAAAACCAGCTACCACGAGGGTAGAAATCCATAGAAACCAATATTTGGATGTCATAAGTCCACGAGAGATATGTAAACCATAAACCTCCACCGAAACACAATATCCAATCAATAGATAAGTAAGCAAGCAGTGTAACTGAACCATAAACAAAAGTCTACTCAATAAGAGAGGGTCAAGGGTAAACCAATCTGATGAAACACTGATCGGGACCTCTAAAGCACGCTAGCTACTCGCGTCTCACCACGTCCCGACTCCCTCCACCAAGATCACCTAAAAACAACAATGATGGCGGGGGGTGAGAACATGTAAACATGCCTCCTCTCTCAGTGGGTGCCGCAAGCCGAGGAAAGCGAGGTGCACACACCGGCAAGGAGGAGCAACATATAAATAGGTATACGAATACAGTAGTAACAGATATACATGAGTATGAGCAGGTATGAACGACTAAGCTACTGCAGGTAAGTACATATGCATCAACTGTAGATATCAAATAAACCCAATCACCACCATGCCCTATAAATCCGCAGATCGCAGGCACTGTCACAAAACGCTCACCCACCGGCACATAACCTCCACAAAAACACCTGGCAAGAGGCTCACGGGTCGAAAACGCACGACCCTTTTCCAGAAAAGAACACCCTCCTGCGGTGGATCAGACCGCTGGTGTACGTGAAGTGCTAGATGAGCTGTGACGATCGATGCAAAATGCTCAATCCACAGGACGACAACAAGCCGAGAATAGCAACGGGACCAAGTCCAAGGATCGCTCGGAACAACAGGCGATCACCACCGGCCAACCAGGCCATATCAATAAACCATGCAACATCCATACTACTCTACTAATGGCAAGCTCACATAAGCAGAGAGAAAATGGGAATCTAGTGAACTAATAACCAATCATGCAAAGAAAGGGAAAGAAAGGTATCACCGCTAGTCCACTGAACCGACTTCGGATCGAAGCACCCACCTGAAGAACGGGAGAGCCTAACACCGACGGCTCTAAGGAACGTCAACTGGGCCTACGAAAGACTCACAAGGTCAAGGTCCACCGAGTCGACACAAGACACAAAGAACACACATACCCAAAATCATCGAAATGTCCGAAAAACTCGCCGGAACGATTCCGAACCCAAACCAAGCCCCAGAGGGGTACCAACAAACAACACAAGTCATCCGCTGTCCACAACCACACCAAATGAGGTGATTGGACAGCGGACACAAGTCCGGGGTGCCACGAACACAAACGCACCCAAAAATAGCTTTCCGGGTTCCCGAAAGATGCCGATTTTGGCACCGGAACCCTTCGTCACTCATCCGTTGTCCTCGAAACTTTAGGACATCGATGAAGAATAGACAATGAGGCTTTGCAACGAAGCCAAGTCGCTCACGATCTCAACAAGTGAGTCACGCGACCGAAACGCGCGTTCCGCCGACCAATTTGTCGAAAAACGAGTCGGAAATCAAAATGAGTTTCCGCAAGGGCATCACGAGCTGGACAACTAGTCCACAAGGCCTCGAGGGTTAAACCTTTGCTACCTGCAGCGACGCCACACTGCGACAATCACATAAAAGTCCTAAACTAACAATTATATACATACATAAACCATCAAAACGGCCGTTAGAGCACTCCGCTCGTCCGCATGACCTTCCGCGAGCACCAGCGGATAGGTCTCGACGCAGCGGAGTGGATGCTCATAGCCCGGAGCGACAAAAATAGTCATGGGGCTCAAACGACCCAAGAAAACATTAATTACATGAATTAAAAGGGCTCGACACTGCCAAAACAGCGAAGCGGGGCATCGTTGCTGTCAACCGAGGTGAGCACGACGATCAGTGCGTCGCCGCAGTCATCGTGCTCACCTCCTCGAAGATCGGGAGGCAACCAGAGGCCCAAAGCAGTGCGTGCAGCTCCAAACAAGCATAAACCGAGCTCGGCCGGAGCAAGCTAGCTCCGGCCGACTGCCGGCAGCCAAGCGGCTCGGGCTGCAGCTCAGGTCGGATGCGGGGGAGGAGGAGAGGAGGAAGCTCACCTCAACCGGCGACGGGGAGCGGCGGTGGCGGCGTGGGGAGAAACCCCGCTCTCGGGTCGGCAAGGGCACGCCCGCATGGCAACAAATGGCGGTGGCGGCGGTCGGGACGGCGGGCACCGACGACGGCACGTCGCCGTAGGCCGGAAGGGGGGCGACCGCGACGACAAAGGGCGGCGGCGGCGGCGGCTTGGAAGCCTCGGCCGCTGCTGCCAGAAAAGCTCCAGCGGCGGCAGCACGAGCCGTGCGACGCTTCGACAGCACCGGGGCAGTCGGGGAAGGAGGCTGCGACGGCGGCGGTCCTCCTGAGGCTGGAGGAAGGGCGCTGCGACGGCAGGAGGCGGCAACGGCTCGGTTCAAGGAAGGTGGGAGAGGAGAGAAAGAAGAAGGAGAAGGAAGGAGAGCTCGGCCGCGGCTCCGACCGGCCAGGGCAGGTCAGCGACGGCAGTGGCTGCGCGCGGGGGACTGCGCACGGGCAGGAGCGCGGCAGAGGGGCTCGGGTGCAGAGGGAGAAGTTAGGGTTAGGGTTTCCTCAAGAAAAACCCTAACATGCACTTATATACCCTCACGTATAATTGCACAAAAGTCCACAAGGACAGGAAAAATCAAGCCAGGTCCCTCACAGCACACGTAAAACGCGTCGACACCCCTCCACGCACGATCTCACGCAGAATGATGCATAAAATATGGACCTTTTTGCGAAAAGATCAAAATCCACATTTCGACCCTTCGGCGAAGATCTCGCGATATCTCACGATCCGACGGTCGGATTCACGAACGGATAGCGCCATCGCGATTAGCACTGCCGAAACATCGAACCTGCAATTTTAGATCTCAAGAAACGGTCACCGATTCGCGACAAAAGCCGTCAACTCTCCTCCAACACACAACAACACATAAATATACATACAAATACACACACACACACACACACACATATACACACACACACACACACACACACACACACACACACACACACACACACACACACACACACACACACACACACACACACACACACACACACACACACACACATATATATATATATATATATATATATATATATATATATATATATATATATATATATATATACATGTAGTGAGAAGAGAGAGAGAGAGAACAATATAAAAGTTTAAAATTTCAAAATCTTACAGATGGACCAAGCGAAACAGCTGAAGATAGTGTTTCCATTCTTTCGACTATGCTTAGGTAAGAGAGATGACCAATCGGCCCAAGAATCTCCAAGTCCAAAAATTGTTGGTTGCGGCAGACAAAGAGGTAGATTGAGGGATGCCCACACTTCTATGGAGTAGGGGCATTGGAGGAACAAGTATATAATATCTTCACCAGCATTGAGGCAAAGCTCACATCTAGAGGCCAGAATCCAACCACGATGCCGAAGGTTGTCAAGAGTTAAAATTCGGTCTTTAAACAGAAGCCACATAAAAAACTGCACTCGAGGAGGCGCAGAAGAGTACCAAACTGTGTTCGAGATCGAGTCAGATGTGGAGCCGGCAAAGAACAGCTTGTAGACTGATGCAGTGGAGAAGGTGCCATTAGGATTCCATTTCCAACAGCAAATGTCGGGATTGGAGCAAATTTGGAAATCACGTAACCTGCGGCAAAGTACAGAAAACTCCTGGTATGCGATGATGGAGGGGTAAGAGATGATCGGTAATGAGATTAAATTATCAATAAATGCCTCGGACACAAGAGCGAATTTGTGAGCAGAGAAGGAGAATAGAGTTGAAATTTGATCCATAAGGGGCGCGCCATGAAAGATAGGGGGTGCCCTAGGATCTATCTAGAGTATATCAATCACCTAGAGGGGGGTGAATAGGTGTATAAACAAAAATCACAAATCTCAATGCGATAAAGTAATGCGGAAAATAAAATCAGCACACCGAGATTTACGTGGAAAACTCCACCTTGGAGAAAAACCCACGGGACCAACACGCGATAACAATCCACTAAGAATAGAAGATTACAAGGTGATTACCGACTCCACGGACTTAACCTCTCCTTCGTCTTCAGCGGATCTCGCGCACTCCACGGGTTGTCCACGCCCCACGTCCGAGTCCACGAACGCCACGTCCCGAATCCACGAGACGCCCAACTTCGAATCCACGAAGTCAATCAACACGTCGAATCCACGACGCCCACTCGAATCCACGAGCACCAACGATCCGAATCCACGAACCGTCCAACTTCGAATCCACGAAGTCTTGATCACGCCGAATCCACGACGCCACTCGAATCCACGAGCAAGAACAAATAACGTTGATGATGTAACGTTGATGATGGTTTATTGCTTAGAATATCATTGAAGATCTGTGGGAATAATCTCTAAGCAATCCTCAAATTGATTCTAAAAGAATATTGGAAATTGGGGCACCATGAATCAATTTGAGAGAAGCTTGATGTAAAAGATGAGGAAAACGGTTACCTACAAGCTTCTAGGGTTTCTAAAAGATAATCTGTGATTCACCACATTTTAGAGATACCCCCACATCTTATTTATAGGTTTAGAAGCAATCCGAAATAGATTAGGATTAAAAACAGTTTTTAGAAAGGTTTGGAAGCAAACCGATTTCGACTAGGATTGAAAAACTGATTTTAGAAAGGTTTGGAACCAAATTAGGATTGCTAAGATATTTTAAGGAATATACCATCTTATTTACATGTTTGGGAGACATTAGAATCAAAGTAGGATTGAAAAATAACTTTCCAAAACTTCGCAACGGGTCGGGGTCCGGACCGCGGGTATGGGGTCCGGACCTTGACACTCTCCAGGCGTTTCATTGTCCGGACCTCAGCCATCAGGGTCCGGACCCGGTCTGCGAAACAGCCTGGGGTCCGGACCTCAGCCCTCAGGGTCCGGACCTCCGCCCTCAGGGTCCGAACCTCATCCTCAGGGTCCGGACCCTCCCTGCGTGACAACCAGGGAGGCGTACGGGTTCCGGACCTCAGCTTCCAGGGTCCGGACCGGGTCTGCGAACCAGCATAACCTGCTTACGGGTTCCGGACCTCATGTTCCAGGGTCCGGACCTCGTAGTTGGAAAACTAATTTTTTACAATTTAAAACACTTTTTACCTATTCTAATGTCTTCCAACCACTTGTAAATAAATATAAATCATCATCAAGATTATTTAAACTTACCAAGCATCGTGAATTCAAACGGTGAGTCTTCGAGTCTTCAATCTTCGTCTATTTTTCTTTGAACCTTCAAGACTCCGACTCACTTCACGAAATATGCCAATATAAAATCCGTAACAATCTCCCCCTTTGGCAATTTCGTGACAAAACACAAAAATACATAAAACACTCACGATGCTCATCTCTCTAAAAATGAAATTCATTGCCATCACCAAAACAATGAACTTCTCGCGTGAAAGATCCAAAGGAAAAATAAAATTACAATTTAGTAACTCCTAAAACAAACTCTATAACTTAGACAAACACGGAGTCTTGAAGTCTTGAGAGACCTGCAAAATATTTTCATTCTCCACGAACAAAGTTAGTAAAAAAAGTATCAAAATCGCTCCCCCTTTGTTCATGCAATCTCTCCCCCTATGTTTATGCGTCTAAGTTATCATTACCTCTCTCCCCCTTTTTGTCAAAAATTGCCAAAAGAGGAACACCTAAAATAGAGAGAAGTTCGAGAGAAATCAATCAAAATACAAGTTGAAAGCTTTTCAATTTTGAAACCACTTGTTATAAAATTTCAAGCAATGTTAGTGCATGAGAAATATAAATTCACATTGACTTCTTTCAATCCCTATTAATTTCATAAGAATTAAGAATTTTACTACACAATCACCATAATGTAGATAAAATATTACACGATTTCTTAATTCATATGAACTTCAAAATCAAGTCATCAAAAATAATCTAAAAGCTCAAAAGCTATCAAGATGTAAACGGATTATGAAGATGACTTAAGGGATTCATCAAAGAGACAGAAATTTGTTGCATAAACATTCAAATTTGAGATAAAACAAATAGCACAAGGGGTGGCTCTTTGAGCATCTTTCATGTATGTGGACCACCTTATAACTCCGAAAAATAAAATTTTGTGACAATTTTTTCTTTTTGCATCTATTTGCACTTGTATATTTTTTTCGGATATGCAATTCAATTCTCATGTGGTAGCTGCACACACTAACTGGACGACCGGGGTGGTAGCTCTTTCCTCCATGTGGTGGTAGTTTTCACACTCCTTTAAGGATGTAACTCTTTCCACATCTTTCAAAGCATATGAGCATTTTATTTTATATAACAATAACTCTCCCTCGCTTATGCAATCTCTTAGTTGAAAGAACATGTGACAAATTTTAGTCCATAAGAGAATGACTATTCATCAAATTCAACACACACAACCGAGATAGGTTAAGCTCCTAGAGATTACACATGATTACCTAAATTTGATGAATATAAGTATTAAGAATTCTCATAATAAATTATCTTCAAAAATAATGAAAATAAAGTAAAACCGATAATTAATATGAGATTAATTAAGAGTGAATGAAAGTGAACATATTGATATTCAATGCACTATTTAATGTTCTAATCAATCAAAAAATTTAAAAATTGTAACAATGAAAGCACCAAAACGTGTAATGCAATAAAAGATATGCAATAGAAACCGATCAAAGCACTACACTAAGTCAAAAACAAATTAAGGTTTAAGACAAGGAAAGATATCACCTTTCCGAACCCAAACTTGTCGGATTGTTGGTTGTCTTGGTTTGTTGACGTTAGGCACCGATTGTTGTGACTTTTGATCAACCTTTGGTCTCACCATCGCATTCCGCTTCGGAGTATTTAATTGTTGTGGCTTTGACTTTCGGTTGACCTCGGGTACTCGACCTTTTGGATGTTGCTTTTGAAACCGAGAAGGATGTCGAGTGTTGGAAAATGCCGATAGATGCTTAGAAGATGCCACTTGAGTTTTCTTTTTATGGCATGTCTTCTTGATATGTCCTTTCTTTGCGCATCTATGACATACTTTATCCTTCAATTTTGTTGAGACTATATGTGCTGAATTGTTAACCTTCTCAACATGTTTTCGCTCATATCCAAGTCCAAGTTTACTTGTTTGACCCAATCCGAGCATACTATCGAGCTTTTTCGATCCGGAGGAGAATTTTAGTATGTCAGACTTGAGTTCATGGACTTGTTTAGTCAAAACTTGATTAGAAACATGAATTTCCTTGTATTGTAGTTCTAGAAAGCCAACCTTTTCTTGATGCGATTTGATCATTATCTCCGATTGGTTGAGCTTTTCTTGGAGGATTTTGTTGTTCTTCAATATGTTTTCCTTTTCCTCCGCAAGAGCTTTAGATGACTCCTTCAAGTTATTGTTTTCACTTTCAAGCTCTAACATTTGCCTCCTTAGCTTCTTGTTAAGCTTAGCCATCTTTTTCGATTCAATAAGTAGTTGATTGTATGCTTCGGCTAAACTTTCATCATCCGACTCCCCCTCACTTGTGCCATTGTCGCTCGAGGTATCATGCACAAAGAAAGAATCAAAGGGGTTAGAAATAATAGATGATAAACAAAAAGTAGAAGGAGAAGGAGAAACATGTGAGGAAAAGGCAATTGCATCATTTATTTCTTCTTCACTAGAACTTGAATCATTGGAAGTAGAATCATCCCAAGTTCTAGCTTGTAGGGCCTTCTTATTATAGGATTTCTTAGAGGGACAATCCGTGGTGATATGGCCATAGCCTCGGCATTTGTAACACCGGATTTCCCCCACAAACTCATCATCTTCCTTAGATGATTTTCCAAGCTTCTTCTCTTTAGAGGATTTAGAATGTGAAGATCCGTTAGAAGAAGGCTTTCGATTGGAGGATGAAGCTTGAATGTTGTGGTTCTTCCTAAACTTCCGACGAAACTTCTTAGTAAGAAGTGCCATTTGACGTTCAAAGTTTTCAAGAGAAACTTCATCGTCGGATTCGGTATCCTCGTCTTCCTCCTTTGTTGTATTAAGTGCAGCACCTGTACTCTTAGAGAAAGACTTGGAAGAAGATTGATTAGTAGGAAAAGTCATTTCATAAGTTTGTAAAGCGCCTACTAATTCATCAACTTTCATATCATCTGGATGATTGATCGTTTCAATAGCCGCGACTTTAGCCCTAAAACGCTCCGGAAGTGTTCGAAGGATTTTTCTAACGACTTTAGATTCCGGGATTTTCTCTCCCAAGTTAGCACATGTATTAATGACATCTTGAAGTCTAGTAAAATAATCAATAAATAATTCATGCTCCTCCATGCGTATAGAATCAAATTGACTCGTAAGCATTTGAAGCTTTTGTATTTTTACTAGACTTGTACCCTCATGTGTAACTCGAAGAGTATCCCAAATTTCTTTAGCCGTTTCACACGCTGAGACACGTGTAAACTCGGTTTGAGATAAGGCATTAAATAGCGCATTAATACCCTTACCATTAAAAGACGATAAATCAATTTCATCCTTCGACCACTTATTCCGTGGCTTAAGTATAGTCGCGTCATCAACCACTTCGGTTGGATGTCTCCACCCGACTTCAATGGTTTGCCATACACGCTCATCAATTGCGATGAGGAAGGCTCTCATCCGGACTTTCCAATAGGCATAATTAGTTCCATCAAAAAATGGTGGCCTAAAGATGTTACCTCCTTCACCCATTAAGATAGATAAGGCCTAGATCCCGCTCTGATACCAATTGAAAGATAGGGGGTGCCCTAGGATCTATCTAGAGTATATCAATCACCTAGAGGGGGGTGAATAGGTGTATAAACAAAAATCACAAATCTCAATGCGATAAAGTAATGCGGAAAATAAAATCAGCACACCGAGATTTACGTGGGAAACTCCACCTTGGAGAAAAACCCACGGGACCAACACGCGATAACAATCCACTAAGAATAGAAGATTACAAGGTGATTACCGACTCCACGGACTTAACCTCTCCTTCGTCTTCAGCGGATCTCGCGCACTCCACGGGTTGTCCACGCCCCACGTCCGAGTCCACGAACGCCACGTCCCGAATCCACGAGACGCCCAACTTCGAATCCACGAAGTCAATCAACACGTCGAATCCACGACGCCCACTCGAATCCACGAGCACCAACGATCCGAATCCACGAACCGTCCAACTTCGAATCCACGAAGTCTTGATCACGCCGAATCCACGACGCCACTCGAATCCACGAGCAAGAACAAATAACGTTGATGATGTAACGTTGATGATGGTTTATTGCTTAGAATATCATTGAAGATCTGTGGGAATAATCTCTAAGCAATCCTCAAATTGATTCTAAAAGAATATTGGAAATTGGGGCACCATGAATCAATTTGAGAGAAGCTTGATGTAAAAGATGAGAAAAACGGTTACCTACAAGCTTCTAGGGTTTCTAAAAGATAATCTGTGATTCACCACATTTTAGAGACACCCCCACATCTTATTTATAGGTTTAGAAGCAATCCGAAATAGATTAGGATTAAAAACAATTTTTAGAAAGGTTTGGAAGCAAACCGATTTCGACTAGGATTGAAAAACTGATTTTAGAAAGGTTTGGAACCAAATTAGGATTGCTAAGATATTTTAAGGAATATACCATCTTATTTACATGTTTGGGAGACATTAGAATCAAAGTAGGATTGAAAAATAACTTTCCAAAACTTCGCAACGGGTCGGGGTCCGGACCGCGGGTATGGGGTCCGGACCTTGACACTCTCCAGGCGTTTCATTGTCCGGACCTCAGCCATCAGGGTCCGGACCCGGTCTGCGAAACAGCCTGGGGTCCGGACCTCAGCCCTCAGGGTCCGGACCTCCGCCCTCAGGGTCCGGACCTCATCCTCAGGGTCCGGACCCTCCCTGCGTGACAACCAGGGAGGCGTACGGGTTCCGGACCTCAGCTTCCAGGGTCCGGACCGGGTCTGCGAACCAGCATAACCTGCTTACGGGTTCCGGACCTCATGTTCCAGGGTCCGGACCTCGTAGTTGGAAAACTCATTTTTTACAATTTAAAACACTTTTTACCTATTCTAATGTCTTCCAACCACTTGTAAATAAATATAAATCATCATCAAGATTATTTAAACTTACCAAGCATCGTGAATTCAAACGGTGAGTCTTCGAGTCTTCAATCTTCGTCTATTTTTCTTTGAACCTTCAAGACTCCGACTCACTTCACGAAATATGCCAATATAAAATCCGTAACACGCCAATCCAAGGTGATAACTAGAAAAATGTCTTCGAGCCAGTATATACAACAAAAGAGTGTGAAATTCTAAAGATAGAATATATCTTGAGCACACAACGCCAAATATGAGAGGTTTGTCGGGGATGCTTCCAGTTGAGAGGGAAGGTGGAATAATATACTGTCACGCCCCGGGCTAGTTTAAGTGCGGAAAAACGGGTCAATTTATTATTATTATTTTTTTTGAAAGTCTAGCCCGCGCAGTGAACAGACCCGCCACAAATACAGGCACCTCTGTCTACACGGACAGAGTCTCCCCTGTATTTGCACGGCGTACCAACAATATACAACAGGATCACAATCACACTTACATTCACGATAATCCATACAATACAACATAGAGTGTATTTCATTCAGCTATCCCTACATGCCTCTAAGCACACCTTAGGCGAAGGATGATGCAATGCACAGTACAACAGACATCCTATTAAAATTGCTTCCCACTCGAAAGCTTTGTTTTTGAACTCTACTAAGCATTAAAGAAATCCAAGAAAACCTTTTAAACCGTTCCCACACGGAACTTCCTTTTGAAAACCAACTACCACGATGGGTAGACACCCACACGATAAAACACAAGTCAAATGATGATAATAGAAGCTGAAGCCCAATCTCATGCATAATAAATCATCATCTCATACAAGTTATAAGCATTCAATATTGATCATCCAACTGAACCATTTATATATCTATCTGACTACTAATGCAGATAAGAAAAACATAACCAGGGTGATGACCGCTAATGCAGTCTATCTAGATCGTCCTCGCATCGAACCACGAACTGGCTCCTCGCCCGATCCACCTGAAAAACAGGGAGTGAGAAACCACAACGAGGTTTCTCAGTGGGTACAACCGAGCCACAGGGGCATGTCGTAATCACTGAGAAACAAAGGAGATATGATAACAATATAATCCGAGATCTACAGTAGCTGTGTCAGTATGAACATAATAAATAATCAAAACGCTACTGTACATGAAAACTAAGCTGCATATGCATCAATGGAATGAAAACTCAAAATACCCAATCAGAGTTGCCTGCCAGTTGGTCCGAGACCCCAGGCTTGCCTGTCACATTACTTGCACCCGATCTAACTCATGCGCCCGCAGGTCGACTCATCCGGATAGTACACCTCTGATCGGTGGCCAAACCGAACTGGTGTCATGAATACACGCTGTGCAGTGACCGATCATGCGCTATGCTCAAGAAAAAGCCGGCAAGAAGCCGATATCTGGCCGAAGCCACAGGCGAAAGGAACGCCGCATCCTGATCAAACAGATCAAATCAAAGTCGGCAAGAAGCCGATACCTGGCCGAAGCCATAGGCGAAAGGAACGCCGCATCCTGATCAACAGATCAAATCCAAGCCGGCAAGAGGCCGGTACCAGGCCGAAGCCACAACAGATCGAAACACACGACAAGAGAGTCGATGTGCTGCCTGGACAAGAAGTCCACAGGTCATCAATGCATAATCCTACTCTACATGTCCATGACCACAAATATACTATGCAAGCAAGGTAAGTATGAACGGATGCTGTAAAGAAGAAACCGACATGTAGAGCTATATCAAAGGAGGGACAGGGAATAGTGATACCGACTACTCCGTAGGCTCACCCACCTGTCGTACTCGCGTCGGGAACCTGGACGCGACGCAGATCAACCGGACCTACGATAGGTCCACCGAGTCAGATACAAGCCCTAAAAGACTCAACATATGCATCACACACAAATCCCAAAACCTGAGACTCGGTTTCCCAAACCGATCTCCGAACAACACCGGAAGTTTCAAAATCGCACCGGAACGTCCCCGAGACACACGAACAGTCCCGAAAGGTATTGACTCGCTTCACGAGTCAACTGCTGCCCCAAGACACATCCATTTGGGTGTCTTGGCAGCAAACACAAGGTCGAACATCGGAATAATCATCGTTGGACAATCGTTCCGATCCGGGTTCCCGTAAGTGTCGATTTCGACACCGGAACCCGCTGCCGTTCACCGGGCATCTCCGAATACACGAGACGGCCGAGACAACCAGCCAACAAGGCTCAGCGGCAGCCCACAAGTCACACACGTTGCGTCGGAAATTTTCGAGCCGAAAACCACGTTTCGTCGACGGATTTCGTCGGGGAAACGCATAAGAAATAGCTCTTCGATTTCTGCAAAAGACCACGGACCTTGGACAATCAGTCCAGAGGTCACCCACAGTCTACAATTACTGTCCACAGGACCCACCCGATGCATAATTGCATAAAAGTCCTCATACTTCCATAAAATCACATTACTTTATGTGATTTAACGGACATTATGGGTCGCTACGACAAACTGAGGGTCTTCGGGGTCAGCTGAGACACACACTGATAGGTCTCGACATGCCGGAGGCCGTGCTCACGATTCGGAGCACATTCGGGCACTGTGGAGCGCGCGGGTGCGACGCGAACTACAGCTAACTATGCGCACAGCACGATGATCGCGCTTATTCCGCAGATCCGAGAGGCGCTGACCACAATGGAGGTGAGCATCGCGTTCAGCACTGACAGACGATCGTCGTGCTCACCTCCGGAAGCATCGGAACAGCCTCCGGATCATCGGAATATGGATCCGAACCTAGACTCATGCACATACCGCATAAATTATAACTTACCGGCAGAGGGAGCTAGGGCACGGCCAGCGGCAGTTCTCCGGCGGGATCACCGGCGGTAGGGGGTTGCGGCCGGTAGGGAAGGGTCGGGGCTTGCGTCAGGTGGCGGCGGGAAACGACGTCGGCGACGGGCCTTGATGCCCTAGACCGCAGCAGGTCTGGCCGGGCTCGGGTAGCCTTCCAGGCGGCGGCGGTGGCCGGGGATGGGCCGGACGGCGACGGGTACCTCGCCGGGGTCACGGGGAAGGCGGCGGAGGCCTGTCCAGGCGGTGGAGGCGGCGCGCAAGGCGACGCGCAAGCCCGCCCGCAGCCCTCGGATCTTGGACCTGAGGGGCGGCCGCGACGGCCTTTAACGCGAGCGACGGCGCCGGCAGTCGCCAGGTTCGGTGGAGGCGGGGTCCGCAGGTCGGGGGACGCCGACAGTGGCTACAGAAGGCAGCGGCGGTGGCTCTCTGTCACCACCAGCCCGCACGGGTCCCGGGCTGGTTCAGCCGGACTGCAGGAGCAGCAGCGGCGCCGGGGATGGCCGGGGATGGCAGGGCGGCGTGCCGGGAGTCAAAGGCGGCGCCGGCAACCCGCAGGGATCGCCCATTCACCTCCTGGGTGGATCTAAACCAAGAAGGAGGAGGATGGAGAGGGAGAGTTGGAAGGTGGAGATGGAGGAGCAGCCAGCAGCAGCTCCGGCTGGCCGGCGGTGGGTCGGCGGCGGCGGCAGCTGCGAGCATGGTGATGTACAATGAGGGGAGGCGGCTAGGGTTGCTGTGGAGGGGATGGAGGCAGCTAGGGTTAGGGTTTCGTGAAGAAACCCTAAATTCCAACTTTGTAGTATGCCGACTTCGCGCATAACTCCCTCCAATAGCGTTATTTTTAGCTGAGGTCCCGCACGCGTGTGTATGACAACCTTGCGCATCAGCCCGCAAATCTTCATGAAGTACCGCGCATAAAATATAGGGGGTTCTACGCGAATTACAAAAATACCGATTTGACCCATCCTCGATAAACATATGATATCAGACGATCCGTCCATCGGATTTGCCAACAGATAGTACCAGCGCGTTCAGCACTGTCGAGACATCAAACTCACGATTTTGTTTCGTTCGATTTGGTTGTCGATTCACGACAAACTCATCCCCTTTCCGATTCATCTATACATCACTTGCATACGGTTGTTAATCGCTTTTAAATCCTCTCGATTAGCGAACTCACGACCAAAATCCATCGACACCAACTTTCTTTCACATGATAGGTCCCTATCCGTGGGTTCACACATAAGGCGGAGCTACGGTAAGCCTTACATAGCCAACACACTGAAGAATAATAGTCTACTTTTCGACAAGGTCCAGTTTTCTCGAAAATTGTGCATCAAATCTAAAATCCGTCAGTGCCATCGAGTCCAGAATAGTCGAACAGTTGAAAACGAGCTATTGGACCACTAAGAACGGAGTCCGATACACTCCGGAAGCCAACTCTAACCATCGGCCTATCCGAAAAATCAGAGTTACTATTCACTTAAGTGAATCATCAAAATCGCGTAACTCTTTCATTTTAAATCATTTTCTCCCGAAACTTGACGAGTGATTATGTAATTAAAATACACACATAAACATCGTCAACGGAGAGTTAAATTGTATAGTAAAAATCTCGGTCTTTACATATACCGATATAATTAAAACTGCCCAAGGTGAGTTCGATTGCGAGACAAATCTCCAAAGCCACTTAGCACACTATGCCTTAATATGAGAGGTTTGTCGGGGATGCTTCCAGTCGAGAGGGAAGGTGGAATAATATACCGATATAATTAAAACTGCCCAAGGTGAGTTTGATTGCGAGACAAATCTCCAAAGCCACTTACAGAGAAAAGACAAATTCTTGTGGCTGATGTTTGCAATTCCAAGTCTGCCTAGACCTTTAGGTCGAGTCATAATGTCCCAGGCGGCAAGAGGTAAACCTTCTATTGTAGGAAAGGATTTGCTCCAAAGGAAACGCTACTGGAGCTCCAATAGATGGCGTTTGATAGCCTTAGGTAAAATAAAAATAGAGAGGTAATGGATTGGTAAATTTGTAAGGATTGAATTAATCAAAACGACACGACCAGCTAGTGAAAGTAGAGCACTCTTCCATCCCGAAAGTCTTTTCTGGAACTTGTCAATAAGAGAGTTGAAAGCACATGATGGGAGCTTAGTTGGGGAAAGTGGCAGTCCAAGGTAGATTAGTGGAAAGTGACCCATGGAGCAGTTGAAGGAATCAGCAAGTGAAGCATGAATTGATTCAAGATTGACGACATAGAGTGATGTCTTCGCAAAATTGATGGATAAACCTGAAGAACGGTAGAAGGCTTGAAGTAGTGTCCTGCATTTAAGAAGGTTGTTGATGTTGGCATCGCAAAACAGGAGAGAGTCGTCTGCATATTGCAAAAGAGGGCTAAGGCCAGCAATGCCTAAGGGTGACGGAATGAGATTGGCAATCGAAGATGCTGCACAAGTTTTTGTAAAACATCAGCCACAAGGATAAAGAGATAAGGCGAGATTGGGTCACCCTATTTTAATCCCCGTCGGAGACGAAGCAGCTTGCCCGGGCATCCATTTACAACGATGAAGCAGCATGCGGAGGACAAGAGCTTAGAAATCCAAGTCGTCCACTTAATGTCAAAACCATGACAGATTAGGAGATTTAGCAGGAATGGCCAGCTAACACTGTCGAAAGCCTTTGAGAAATTGATTTTTAAAAGGACCATATGCTTCTTCTGCCTTCTAGCAGTGTTAAGGACCTCAAGAGCCATTACAAAGCTATCAAATGCTGCGGTTCTTGATAAAGGCAGTTTGATGTGGGTCAATGAGTAGATCAATAACCCTCTGCAATCGGATCGCGAGCACCTTTGAGATAATTTTGCTAACAGCATGAGTAAGGCTAATAGGCCGAAAATGCTCAGAGGCAGTAGCTTGCGCCTACTTTGGGATCAAAGAAATCCGTGAGCTGTTGAGATAATGTGGGATGTCGCCACCATCAAAGAATTCCTGCATAAAACGTAACCATTGATAGAATCCCATAGGGAAACCATCTGGCCCTGGTGCTTTGTCCCTCTAAAGTGCATCGATCGCGGCTTTGACTTCAGGTTCGAAAAATATTTGTCGAGAGATGGTGAAGGTTAGGAGTAGTGGGTGGAGGAAAATTTTGGTAAAGGGCAGTAAGATTGATGTAGGTCGAGGGGTGAAGTAGGTTCCGATAGAGGAGAGAAAGTATTGGAAGAGGGTCTCAACAATGTCGGATGGTTTATTCAGGGTGTGGTTGTTATGGCCAAGTTGGTGATGTAATTCTACCGTCTACGACTGCTAGCATAAGCATGGAAGAAGCTGGTGTTGCGGTCGCATAACTTAAGCTAATTTATTCTAGACCTCTGCTTCCACTTCACTTCAGCCTGTTCGCATATTGTTTCAACCCTTTCCTTGAGGAGGCATCTTATTCTAAATTCAACAGTGTCGAGTTGACGAAGTTCCTCCGCGTTGTCAAAAAAGGATATCCATTTTAGACAATTTCTAATTGTTCGGTCCGGATCGGGGGCATGAAGTTTGCTCCAGGAAGTTAATGCTTGCTGCACAGCCACCAGGTTTCCATATAGAGTACGACCTGGGGAGGCGTTGGTTGGTGTAAAGGCCATCCATTCATTCTTGACAACATCATTAAAACCAGAGCAGGATAACCAGTAATTCTCAAAGCGAAAAATGTTCGGCCTAGCGAGTTTTGACGTGCGGCTAAGGAGGATAACGCAGTGGTTGGACACTGCATTGTCAGCTAGGCGAAGAAAACTAGTAGGATACATTGAATTCCAATCGGTTGAAACCAAACAGTGATCGAGTTTAACCAAACTTGGTTGGTAACGCCTGTTTGACCATGTATAGCGTCTGCCACATAGTGGGATCTCGATCAGGCTAAGGCTGTGAATGGTTTCATTGAATTTGAGGGAAGCAATAGATTGGTCGCGGAATGTATTTGAGTCAGAAATTAATCTGATGATATTGAAGTCCCCCAGCAATATCCAGGGAATGCTCGCCAGCATGCAAACCTGCTGCAATTCCTGGAGAAACTCATCCACAAGACGATTCAAACATGGCCCATAGACAATTGTTAAAAGAAAATTCTGCCCAGTTTTTCTATCCACACAGAGAGTTGTTAGTGTGTAGTTAAAACACCAGCTTGAAATTGTAAGAAATTCATGCATGTGCATGCGCATGTAGTGCATCAAAAATAAATTTTATTTATAAAATATGATCCAAACATGTATACTTTAATATCATAACATTGGTTTGTCCTGGAGATCAATGCCTGAAGATCCAGCATATAACTCTGGCTGAAAGTCCTGGTCCTGCTGCTTCTTAGTATATATGTACCAAGATCTCTCGTGTGACACACAAAAAATATTATTCTAATCTAATTAGAAGAAGGGTTCAAATTTCAACCTGTGCTAATTACCGAAATTACTTCACAGTGGATATTGGATCTGAATTTCTGGTCCTTTGAGCCGCACAAGTATTCGGCCTCCATGTGTATCCACACAAGGCTGCTCCGGGATCTGTGCTTTACACAATTACAGTGTAATCTCGAAATTCCTTTCGTGATCTCTTATGACAATATGGAGAAGAATTAATCCTCAACATCGAGAGATGCCTCTATTTATAGGTGAGGTAATATACGAGTGGAGAGAAGCAGAAGAGGTGGGGAGACGTTCCATGCATAATTAATAAGGCTTTTCTCCCTCCCCAAAAGAAAATAGTATGGAGAGGAGTGCTGTAAATGAGAGGAGTTAACTCCTCTCATTTAGTGCGTGGAGAGGAGAAGAGAATGAAGAGAAAAAGAAGTTTTCTCTTCTACGTAATAAATGCTAGAGTTTCTCTTCTCATCCTCTCTTTCACTCTCACTTCGTAACTCCTCAATTAATCTTTATTAATTTAGGAGTTGATAAGAGAAAGATGGTAAACTCTTTTTAGTAATTTCAGTGCAAGTGCACCACATGCAACAATTGCATTTAACTTTACAATTTTTTTTAATTTTACAAATTAGTCCCTCTTGCTAACCAACTTAGCAAGTAAATTCTTGCTTTGCTACTTCAGCAAAATGGTCTCTATTAATTCTCCAAGCACTTGATCACACACATCCTTTATTGTGTGTGACCACATAGGTTCAATTCCACCTGGAAGTGAGAGGTGACACTAAACTCTTTTACTGTCACCATCGAAACTCTTTTCGATGGACCAAAATATTTTTGATTCTCCCAACTGAGTATAATTAACTATCTTAATCACCCTCGTGGGTCCCACAATCCACGAGTGACACCTAACAGTATATCATGGCAATCCAAGTAGAATGAATAATAGACTGAACCTCTAGGTGTAGTTACCATGTGATAAAATTTTTCTATCACTTGTCCCGAATGAGCTGAAGTTATGGATAACTCGTCAAACCCCATTACTCAATCATATGTCTCATCTGATTAACAACTAATATAGAAACTCCTTTTCATAAAATCACACGGTCTTGGCCAAGAGCTTTTATATCTTATAAAACAGATAGCATAGGACAATTACCTCTCTACCGAGGATGATAGATTTCATCTTGGCACACACCTATCTCCACATATGACCCACTGGAGCCAACGTGTGTTGACTTTAACCCATAATTAGGGTATAAAGTATTTACATAGTCAAACTACAGTAACCCACATGCAAGATAGCTGTGGTGCCTCAGGTCAAAGGATCACTCACACCACTACAACATAAAACAATTCACTGACGAGTGAGTAGACATCCATGTGATTGTTCGTAATTGGTCACACTTAGTGAAATTGTTCTTCAACATTCACCTGTATGCTTACTCTAGTGTCACCACACTAATGACTTGAGACTCGTCATCCCATAAAAGAAGTACAATATACACTGATCTACCCGGATTTACCACCGTCCTCGTGATAATCTTATGATCATGAGCATTTAAGAATTAATTATAGAAGAATATATGTCTCAAATTTCTAGCTAACATCTTAGAAATATAATTCTTCTACTATTAATTTTATGGATGATTCATATATATATATATATATATATATATATATATATATATATATATATATATATATATGCATTTGGTAATAATATGAATGAAGAATGCCGGTTTATTAATTTTAAAGAAAAGTACACTGATATTAACCCTTTAAGTTGTGACACCGATTGGCTTATAAGGCATATAACTAACAATCTCCTACTTGTACTAAAGCCAATCATCCATATAGCACATTCCCATCTTCTCAAGATGGCCTTCTAGTTTTTGCTGAGTGAGTGTTTTAGTTAGTGGGTCTGCTACATTGTCAGTATAAGCAACCTTTTGCACGGATATTTTTTTTTCTTTCAATATAATTTCTGATGATATGATATCGCCGTTCAATATGTTTGGATTTCTGATGAGACCTTGGCTCCTTAGCTAATGTTATGGCGCTATTATTGTCACAGAAAAGCAGCGTTGGTTCATTAACAGCTGGAAGCACATCGAGTTCTGCAATAAATTTTTTGATCCAAACACCCTCCTTCGAGGCTTCTGATGCGGCAATATATTCTGCCTCCATGGTAGAATTGGCGGTCGTCACTTGTTTGGAACTCTTTTAAACAATGGATCCTCCATTACATATGAATAAATATTCTGATGTAGACTTTCTGTCATCAACATCTGACATAAAGTCAGAGTCTGTGAAGCCTTCCAACTTCAACTCACCACCTCCAAAGACTAGGCACATATCCTTAGTTCTTCTCAAGTACTTAAGGATATTTTTAACTGCAACCCAGTGTTCCAAACCTAGGTTAGATTGATATCGGCTTGTGAGACTCACAGCATGTGCGATATCAGGTCTCGTATATAGCATTGCATATATTAGACTCCCAATACCTGAAGCATATGGGATTCTACTCATGCGTTCTCTCTCTTCTGGTGTTTTAGGACACATCTTTTTGGAAAGATAGATTCCATCTCTTAGAGGTAATAGATCTCTTTTGGAATTCCATGTTGAACATTTTTAGCACTTCCTCTATGTACATTCTCTGAGATAGGCCGAGTAACCTTCTAGACTTGTCTCTGTAGACCTTTATACCTAAAATGTAGGATGCATTGCCTAAGTCTTTCATGGAGAAATTTTGAGATAGTCACAACTTGACCGTTTACATCATCCCAGTGTCATTTCCTATTAGAAGTATATCATCCACGTATAATATGAGGAATGTGATAGCACTCCCACTAATCTTTTTGTAAACAGATGGTTCTTCCTCGTTTCTAATGAAATCAAACGATTTGATTGCCTCATTGAAACGAGTGTTCCAACTTCGAGAAGCTTGTTTTAATTCATATATAGATCTCTGAAGCTTGCACACTTTATGATTATCTTTGCTAGAGATGAAATCTTGAAGCTGTTCCATATAGATATCTTCCTCAAGATATCCATTAAGGAAAGCGATTTTTACATCCATCTGCCATATTTTATAATCATAATGTGCAGCTATAGCGAGTAAGGTTCAAATGGATCTCAGCATGGCCACTGGCGAGAAGGTCTCCTAATAGTCAATACCTTCTCGTTGACTATAACCTTTCGCCACAAGCCTTGCTTTATAGGTCTCTACCTTTCCATCTGAATCAATTTTTCTCTTGAAGATCCATTTACATCCAATAGGTACTATACCCTCTAGTAAGTCAACAAGAGTCCAAATCTGGTTGGAATACATGGAGTCCATTTCAGACTTCATACCTTCCTTCCATCTCTCAGAGTCGATATCTAACATCGCCTCATCATAACTAGTAGGATCATGTTTGTGATCTTTTTCTCCCATTAGGAACATTTTTTGTACCTCCTCTATGACAAATTTCAAGTATCTATCTGGAGGTTGGGAGATTCTACTAGATATTCGAAGCGGTTGTGTGTACAGTGGTTCCGATTGAACAGAGATTTCAGGTCAATCATTGTGGATTCGTTGCTCATCAAAGACATTCTCATTGAGCTCTACTTTCCTCCCACTACCTCCTTCTTGAAAAATTATTTCTCAAGAAAAGAGGTGTGCTGACTCACAATAATATTTTGATCATAAGAAAAATAGAAATAGTATCCCAACGATTCTTTGGGATAACCAACAAATCGACCTTTATCCGACCTTACTTTCAATTTGTCCGTTTTCAGCTTCTTAACAAAAGCAGGACATCCCCAAATCTTGAGGTGACCAAGACTTGATTTTCTACCATACCAAATCTCATATAGAGTGGTAGAAACATACTTGGAAGGTACTCTATTAAAGATGTATGCAGCAGTGAGGAGGGCATACCCCCAAGTGACATAGGCAAATCTATGAAACTCATCATGGATCACACCATATCTAATAAAGTGCGATTCCTCCGTTCGGATACTCCATTAAGTTTCGGAGTGCCTGGAGGAGTCCATTGTGAGATAATGCCGTTTTCCTTGAGGTAATTTAGAAAGTCTATACTTAAGTACTCTTCTCCTATATCTGATCAAAGGATCTTAATTAACTGTAATGTTTGTTTCTCTACTTCATGTCTAAATTCTTTGAACTTTTTAAAGGCTTCAGACTTTTGTCTCATTAAGTAGACATACTCATTCCGTGAATAGTCATCAGTAAAGGTGATGAAGTAAATATAACCACCTCTGGCTTGTCCATCAAATGGTCCGCATACATCAGTATGTATTAGGGCAAGTCCTTCAGTGGCTCTTCCTCTTGTCCAGTAAAAGGTTATTTTGTCATCTTTGCTTGAAGACATGATTCATAAATCGGATACGGCTCTAAAGCCAAGTGACACATTGGAGTTTATTCTCTTGAAGACAGATAAAACTACATCTATTTAATACAAAGCTTCTCTTAATAGTCCAGCTTTTTTTCGGTTGGGAGAGTCTACGGACGTTTCAACATAAAAAATTATCCATATAACCTTTGGCCATAAAGCAAAAACAAAATAAAAACCTCAGCTACAAAGTAACACTTGAAGGAGATCAAACTTCTAGTTTCGCTTCAGCATGGTCGGGCTTTGCACAGATTTGATCCATGACATTAGATGGCAAGAAGAAGGCACATTCCTTTTGGATCAACATAACGCTCTCCCGAGATATTTTGAGAGCAGGATTCGGACTTGAAATATCAAAAGATAGATTAGGTGTTGGTGGGTGACTAGGGATAGCAGATGGAGTGGTAGAATTCCTCTTTGGCAAGGTAGAGGGTAGGTTTATAAAGGTAGTAAGGTCCTGAGCTCTCTGAATTGGTCACTTATAGGGTCCGTTTAGTTTAAGTGCGAGGCGAATGCTTCGACGGGGTATGGTAATTGGGAGGAATAGTGGTGGAAGGTGATTTAGTTCCAATGGGGGAGTCAGGCCTATGGAGGGTACAAGGAGAGTTGAGGGCCTCAATAACTTGTAGAGAACTAGGTAGGTTAATTTGTGGGCCAAGGTAGTGGGCCAGTGAGGGGTTTGGTGGATGAGAGCATGGAAGGGGATTATATAGGCTGCTTTGGTTGGGAAGACTGGTGTCATACGCATCAGCAGAAGATGAGATTTTATTGAGTAGACAGGGGTGGGTGTTGGGTAGGTTATCACTTTTGTCATGGTAGCAGGAAGGATGACGTGGGTCAATAGCATTGATGGCATTAATGTCATCAGACTCCATGGGAGATGTGCTGCCGAAGGTTTGGCGTGGAGGAGCTCCAAAGTTGGCGAAAATCCCGAAACTGGTAGATCTTGCATTTAAGATGGTGGTGTGTTGTCATCTCCTGATGGAACCCCTGTCAGAAAAGACACTAACAGATTCGGAAGAGTTGGCATCCGAATCAAGCAAAATTCGAGTGGAGTTAGTGTCCAGCAGAACAACGGAGTCGAGGACAAAGCTGGTTGAGTCGGACCCAGTGTCGCACAATGGTGAGCCCGAAGACGAGTCCAACCGAGTCGCTTCTCTAATTTGGTCAAGCCCTGATGTAGTTACTGAATTGGTGGAGCGCGCAGGGGGCGGCACCGCACCATGGTTGAGGTTGACAGGAGAGTGCGCGGGGGATAACGCTGCTGGGGCAATGTCCAACGCAATTCGCCGACCAGAAGGAGACGGAGCTATGGTACTTGCACCAGCGTTTTGTTCAGAAGGATGGGGTCGATCCCTACTTGCAGGAAAAGGCATGGCCCAATCATGATCGTCTTCAGGCGGCATACGATCATCTTCGTCTTGTGTAGAGTGCCCTCCGGGATATGTATGGCGGATAGAAGCTCAAACTGCACAAAATGACAGACTCCCTCGACCACAACTCGGAAGGCAAAAGGAAGACCGGATAAGTTGCAGTCTTGAATATGAACATGAGATGCCTGTTATCTAACCTATGTCACGAAATTGGGTGCATTCTAATAAGCATCCCGAGGGAACCGAAGATTTGCTCGATCGCCTCATCCGACCAGCAGTGCATAGGTAGCCCGCTTAGCTTGCCCCAGGCTTTGTATGGTAGGTGCACAGTTGTTGCTCTAGTAATAGGAACCCATATGTTGACAGTAAAGCGCACACCATTGGCTTCGAACAAGTAAGTTGATAATGCTGCCTGCAGGTGCCCCTCAGATATAAAGGTGACAAGGAACTCATTTGGTTGATGCTTGGACACATTTATGCCGCGAAAGGGAATACCTAGCCTGTCAATCATCATGTTGTGGATCGTGTTCATGTCCGGCAGCTCGACATAAGAGATAATATCTATTGTGGCTGATCTATCCAAAAGAGAAAGTTAGCCCAGTAAAGTTTTCGATTCTTTGAGGTAACAGGTGGGTGTGCGATGGAGGAGTGCCATATTTTGTGAGATTTTAGGTGGAGGAAGTTTGGTATTCTGGCTGGTGTTGGAAGTTTCAGTTGATGGCTACAGTGGTGTATAGAATGTGGATAAGTAGCCACACGATAGGTTGACGTAGGAGGTGGTCAGCCTTGGAGTTGGGTGGTAATAGAGAGTTGAACTTATTGGAGAGTTGCGGAAGGTAGGCGGCAGGTGTGAGGCACTTTTTGGCTGTGTGGCCCAGGCTCATGCTCCGGTAGCAGCGGGTAGGCTGCCGATAGGATGCTACCTAGTGCTCTCGGGATAGACACCGAAAATAGCAGGCAGAGAAAAGAGGGTTTCCAAATAACGGGTGCTTCTTGCGGTCAGTGTGGATGGTGCGGCTTTTGGCCCGAGTAGGGAAGGCTGGAGTACTCTGTTTGGTTCGGAGAGAGGAGCAGGGGATGGTAGATCTTGAAGCAGGGGCTGTTAGAAGGGCTTCTTTGTAAGAAATATGTTGGGGTTTGGATAATGGCTATGGTGGTTGTGGTGGTTGGATGGAGTTAATGTTGTAAGGAACATTAGTGGTAGGACCTGGATGATGGCAGAGTAGTGGAGTTGAAATTATTGTTGTTAGCATGAGAGAAGGCTAACTTCCTCCCATTTTTACTGACTAGAGTCCAACCCACTTCAAAGTCATGTGGCAAAGCCTTAGAAAAGGACGAGGTACAGGGGCCAAGGGTGGCATGCTTAGGTAATGGAGGTAGTGGTCTAGGAAGACGACGAGGAGGGAGGCGACGGTGGGAAAGCGGCGACGAGGTGGGTCGCATCCTCTCTCTCATCCTCCCCAGTTTTGCTATATTTAACAATGTGAGCATTATTTAAGCATTTATATTTTCGGAGTTAAAGTTTTGAGAGCTATTTATTCAAATATGAATTTGCTAGGATTATTTGTAAACAAAGTTTTGAGGGGGCTAAATAAAAAAACCTTTGAAATCTCAATCTCTCTCTCTCTCAAATCCATCACAATGGGAAAGGAAGTTACAGATAGCTGCACACACCCTATTTTTCCATTTCATGAGCATTCTTTAAGCATTTACATTTTCAAAATGAAATAATTTTAGCTAGATAATTTAAAAATTAGTAAAATTAATAGTTAATACCACTAAATTTTATTGTTTTAATTTGTATAGAAAATAAATTAGATTTTTTTTCTAATCATGACATTAAAATTAAGTAAAAATTTAGAAGTTAAAGAATGTTATCACAAAATTAAAGTTGAGGGCTCCACATTAGAATTTTTTATAGTTCAGGGGGTCTTAATACATTTTAGTTTAAGATATTTTTTATAATAATTTATATCTAAGTATTTTTTTTCTTCATATACAACTATCTTAGTGCGTACATATGATATTTATGATTCATACGTAAGTATTTTTTTTTCCCCATCATATGCTTATTTAGGAGTTTCCAGATAAGTATGCCTATGAAAATTTTTAATTGTAAAAGGGGTCTGGAATTTCTATTTTTAAAATTGGGATAATACAGACACTCCTAATAATCAAACAAAATTTTTAAAATGCACATATAATCTTAATAATCTCACAAAGATCCTCACAATCTATCAAAACAAAATGTATATATAACGATAACAATATGAAAACAGTGAATATATGATTCACCGTTTTCTAAAGACAGTGAATGATATACTGTATTTCTCATTTTTGTCCGACATGACACTGAGTTGGCAAGAAGATAATTAATTGGTCAAATAAAATTTTTGAAAGGTGATTTGGCCAATTAGAAACTTTTATAGAATTATGTTTAGAAAAGTCCATTCTATGCTATTTTTAAAAACAGTAAATAGTTTACTATTTTTATAAGAACTACAAATAATTTTAATATTTTGAGTTAAGCGGTGAATGATTTGTTGTATTTAGAAAGCGATGATTCATTCACCATTTAGGCCTAATTTTATAAATAAAATTTTCAAATGATTATTTTCATAATTGTAATATTTCACAAGTCTATTATTAAAAAAATTCTGTTTATTTAGCTACAGTGGCCTTAACGCAGATAAAAATTCAAACTGTAATTTTACAAGAGCAATCCTTACTAGAGTACTTTATATTATGTCTTATTTGATTTTGAAATAAATTTTTTATTTACAAAATATAGCTAATTTTTAATGTGCAATGCACATGCATTTGGCTAGTAAATGAGAAAAACTAAATATGTAACTATGAGGAGTTATAATCTTTACAACTCTCATCCAATGGTCCATGATTCACCCAACCCACTTGGGTTTTTAGTAATAAAAAAAAATGAATAAGACCTGTGAAAATAATATGGCTTTTGGATTGCAAAAGTTGTAGAATCAGAACCTATAAACCCTTCTTTCTCCCTTTATTCCCAAACGTAAATTTTCTTACCCGGAAATACTAGTTCTCGAGTCTCTGAAATAAGTTGATATAACCCGGTATAAGTCTGAAACTTTAGTTGGTTAATTCGCGAATAAATTGTGTATTATTCGTGAATTTTTCAACAAACGAATTAAACGGCCGTATACGTATTTCTCTGAAAAATTCGGAATAATCCGCGTTTTTTTGGGTCCAAGCCTGTTATTCGTGAACAATTCGCGATCCGCGAATTATTCGCCCAAAAAAACGCTCGGACAAAACAGCAAAAAAAAAAAAAAAAAAGGCTCGTGCCCTAGCGTCTCGCCCCTTGCCTCCGCCCCCATCCCTTCCCCTCCCTCTTTTCCTTTCCGGCGGCTTGCCGATCGCCATCGAAAGCCCCCGCGGGGCCACGCGCCGCTCGACATCAAAGATTGGGTTCTTCAGAACCCTCCTCGTCGAACCCCGACAGCTCCGGATGCTCCGCCAGCAACGCCATGACGTTCGCCGCCGCCGCCGCCGTCAGATGCAGCAGCAGGATGAAGAAGAAGAGGGAGGAGAGAGAGGGAGGAGATGAGGTGGCCATTTTTTTGCTGCTTCTCACTCTCTCTCACTTCGCTCTCTACTAAACTAAAGAGTGGGGAGATCGATAGAGAGAGAGATAGAGATTGGGGAAAGGGGAGAGGATTAAGCTTAATTTTGTAATTCTTTATTTTTTATTTTGTTTAAAATTATAAGTATCTATGCTAATAGCATAAATTGAGAGAAAAGAAACTTAATTTAATAGCCGAATTTTTGATCCCGAATTTTTAATCTGTGAGCGTATAGTTTTCGTATAAATTACGTATCCGAATAATTGACGAATCCGTTTTTTAGCCGTATTTTTTAACGAATTTAAAAATTAGGATACGAATTTTATCCGTATTATATCCGTACCGAATTTTTGCCGAATCCGAATTAACTAACTATGCCTGGAACTGCTGTTCCACCTTTTTTCCTAGAACAAACTTGTTCCCAAGTGGGAACAAGATTAATTAAAATCTAAATTTAATTTTAATTATGGTATTAAATTATTAATTAATCTAATTAACATATTTAAATCATTATCCAATTCTTAAATAATAAAGTAATTACTTAATTTATTACTTATAATTAATTAGCTAATTAATTATTAATAATTTAATGTGTTTATCCATAAACTAATATTTATATTGATCAACCATTAATATTTTTATTAATCTAATTAATTTTTTTATACTAGCTATCTAACTAAATAATTTACTAAAAATAATTAAAAGTTAAATTATTTTTATAATTAATTAATTAATTAGTATATTTTTATTATCTTATACAATATTCATAGCTAATAAATTTATTAATTTATTAAATTATTTTTAATTAATATTTTAATATTAATTAATTAGATAAAATATTTTTAATTTAAAATTATCACTCTTATTCCTCATGTTCCAATCTAACCATCCAAACACTATTTACCTTATTTTCGGGAACAACCCAATTTTCTTTCAAACGCAAAATTTGGTCTAGTTCTTGCTTATATCTGAACTTGTACCTATCCCTGGAATAAGCAGTTTTTACTTATACTAGAACAAATGCAGCCTAAATGTATTGTAGTTCTTGAAAGATGGGCCAAAGAGCATACCCTCTTAGGTTCTATTGATGAAATTATGTAGTACAAGAGATGAGTCTACTATAATAATAATGCCTACTATAGTAATAATACAATTAGGATTATATACCATATAATCCTACTCTATATATGATCATAATATACAGTATCCTAATATAACATAAGATACTAAATATGTCCTAACATCCCCCCGCAGGCTAAGCATCCGGTGGTCGGATGCGAAGATTGAGCCGCAACACCGAAAACCGAGAAGACGACAAAGGCTTGGTGAAAATATCAGCAAGTTGCTTATCAGAAGATATGTGAACCAAGTCCAAATCACCAGACTGGACTTTTTCGCGTAAGAACTGATGGTCAAGCTCAATATGCTTCGTTCGAGCATGAAGAACAGGATTAGCCGCAAGATAAGTTGTGCTGAGATTATCACAATAGATGCTGATGGAGCGCCATAAGAAAATACCAAGATCACGGAGTAAACGTCAGATCCAAATCGTCTCAGCAAGCGTGTATGCCACAGCACGATACTCCGCTTCAGAACTGGAGCGAGAAATGGTAGGCTGTTTCTTAGCGGACCAGGAGATAAGCGTAGGCCCGAGAAAGATGCAATACTCGGAACTCGGAAGTAGAGCGACGTGTATCAGGACAACCAGCCCAATCAGCATCGACAAAAGTCACAAGAGAAGGATTGACACAGCGGGAGATAGGAATGTCATAAGACATTGTCCCTCGGATATACCGTAGATATGCTTGACAGCTTGCATGTGTGGTTCACGAGGTGTCTGCAAATACTGGGCAACAGAGTTGACAGCATACGAGATATCTGGTCTTGTGAAGGTGAGATACTGGAGAGCACCAACGAGCTGACAATAAGCGTAGGGATCCTCAAGAGGGCGCCCCTCATGAGAAGAGAGGCGAGAGGTCGGAGAGAGAGGACTAGAAACAAGCTTACTATCAAGAAAGCCATGGCGCTGAAGTAGTTGATCTGCATATTTCTGCTGAGTCAGATGAAGACCAAAAGAAGATCGAGTAACCTCAATGTCCAAGAAATAATGGAGCAGCTGTCACGCCCCGAGCTAGTTTTAGTTGCGAAAAAAATGTGTCAATTTTTTTTTTTGAAAACCCTAGCCCGCACAACGTACAGACCCGCTACAAATACAGATCCCTCTATCTACACGAACAGAGCCTCCCCTGTATTTGCACGGCGTATCACGAAATAATACAGGATCACAATCACCATTCATTCACCAACTAAACACAAACATCCACACAAGGATTCACATACAGCTAGCCATCCCTATATATCTGCATGCCTCTAAGCACTCAGGCGAAGGATGATGCAATGCACAGTCAACAGAACATTTCTATTAAAAGTGCTTCCCACTCAGAAGCTTTGTTTTGAAACCCTAATTTTAATCATTTAAATATCATTTTGAAACTGTTCCCCACACGAGAACTTTTTTTTGAAAACCAAAAGCCGATCGATCATAAAACATTTGAAAGCCTGTTTCCCACAAGGAAACCATGTTTTGAAAACCAGCTACCACGAGGGATAGAAATCCACGGAGCAAAAACAACCAGATAGTCACGAGTCCACAATGGATACATAAACCATAATCATCCACAGCATAAACATGCAAACAGTGTAACTGAACCACAATATAAAAGTCTGCTAAATGAGAGAGTCAGGGTAAACCAAATCATACGAGATACTGGTCGGGACCTCTAAAGCACGCTAGCTACTCGCGTCTTACCACGTCCCGACTCCCACCGCCGGAAACACCTTAAAAAAAAATCAACAATGGCGGGGGGTGAGAACATGTAAACATGTCTCCCCTCCCAGTGGGTGCCGCAAGCCGACGAAGGCTAGGTGCACACACCGGCAAGGAGGATCAACAGATAGATAGGTAAGAAAACAGTAGCACAGGTAAGTATGATACAACAGGTATGAAATACTAAGCTACTGCAAGTAAAGCATATGCATCAACTGTAGGTAAATAAAAGTATAAACCAAATCATAATCGTGCCTCCCAGATCCGCAGATTGCTGGCACTGCCACAATACGCTCAACCACTGGCACATAACCTCTGCAGAAGCAAGCTAGCAAGAGGCTCACGGGTCGGAAGCGCACGACCCTTTTCCGAAAAAGAACACCCTCCTGCCGTGCATCAGACCGCTGGTGTACGTGAAGTGCTAGAAGAGCTGTGACGATCGACGCAAAATGCTCAATCCACAGGACGGCAACAAGCCGAGAATAGCAACGGGACCAAGTCCAAGGATCGCTCGGAACAACAGGTGATCACCACCGGCCAACCAGGCCACATCAATAATCATGCAACATCCATACTACTCTACTAATGGCAAGATCACATAAGTAGAGAGAAAACGGAAGAATAGTGAACTAATAACCAATCATGCAACGAAAGGGGAAGAAAGGTATCACCGATAGTCCACTGAACCGACTCCGGATCGAAGCACCCACCTGAAGAATGGAAGAGCCTAACACCGACGACTCTCAGGAACGTCGACTGGACCTACGAAAGACTCACAAGGTCAAGGTCTACCTGTAAGTTATGATACCCCAAGAATCTAATAGGTAAACACATACCTAGAGGGGGGGTGAATAGGTGTATACAATAAAACAATCAACTCGATGCAATAAAAATATAAGCGCGGAAAATTAAAGCAACACACCGATAAATTTACGTGGGAAAACTCCAAAAGGAGTAAAAAACCCACGGGACCGATCACACGAAAAATCCACTAAGTAAAATAGAGTACAAGGTGATTTACCGAATCCACGACTCAACCTTTACCCTAAACTCGAAGTAGATCCCCTTCGTTGGTCCTCGATCAACCGAACTCCTCCGATCGATCACACTGCGACTCCTCGCAGCAACAACGCTCCGTCTCCACGAGCGTCCATCGAATCCACGGCCACACGCAAAGCCCTTGCGCAATCGCTCCGTCCGGAGCCTCGAAAATAGTTGTTGATGGTGATTTCAACGCTTAGAGAAGCAAATAATATGAGAGGAGAACTTTCTAAGCGACCATCGACTTGATTCTCAGATGAAGATCAGAATTTAAGCCCTAAAAACCAAGGCGACACAAGAGAAAAAGAAACTTGTCATTGAAAGATGAACAAACGGCTCCGAGACAAGTTTCTAGGGTTTCAAAAGATAAATCTCTCTTAGGCACGTTTTAGAGAAGCCCCCATATCATATTTATAGGTTTAGGAGACATAGAATCAGAGTAGAATTAAAAAAAAGATTTTCAAAAAATTGCGACGGGTCGTGGTCCAGACCGTGGATAGCCGGGTCCGGACTCTGAAGTTTCAGCTTTTCATTGTTCGGACCTCAGTCATCAGGGTCCGGACCCGCTCTACGAAACACCCTGACAGGCTTACGGGTTCCGGACCGCAGCTCCCAGGGTCCGGACCTGCTCAGCGAAACAGCTTGACAGGCTTACGGGTTCCGGACCGCAGCTCCCAGGGTCCGGACCCCGTAGCATAAATTTTTCCGAACCTTTAAAAAATTATTAAAAACCTATTCTAATGTCTCCAAACACTTAAATTAAGTATGTAAATCACCATTAACTATATTAAACATACATGGGGGGCAGTGAGCTTCATAGACGAGTCTTTGAGCCTTTGAACCTTTGAACTTGACGTCGTCTTCTTCGACCCTTCAAGACTCCAAATGACTCCACGAAATCCGCCAACAAAAAAAGCCGTAACAATCTCCCCTTTTGGCGATTTCGTGACAAAACAAAAATTACATACTCGAAGCACATTTAGCTACAAAACAAAAAGCAAAAACAGAGTTTGTCGCAATCACCAAACAACAAACTCCACGCATGACCGATTCAATAAGTTCAAAAGTACACTCAAGTCAACTCCTAATACAAACTCTATGACTTAGACACGACCCCGGAGTCTTGAAGTATTCTGTTTCCTGCAAAAAGCAAGTACTAGACAAAATATAGCATTAAAACCATGAATGCACCAGCATAAACATAAGCAAAGAAAGCATAAGCAAAAAGATATGTCGTCCTAAGTCATACATATATCCTAAGTCATCAAAAGCTAAGTCATACAAACTTAGTAAGATCTTCCCCCTTTTGTCAGAAAATGCCAAAATACAAAAAGAGAGGTAAACATGCGAAAAACAAAAGCAAAGATGATCAAAAGAAATGCACGAAGTCCACATCCATGATCAGCTAATCGGAGTCACCATCGTGTGGAGGAATATCTGCACTGCAGCATCCAAACTTATCGAAGATGGCTTGCATAATCCGCTGAAGCTTACTAAGTTTCTTAGTGATCTTGATTTGTTCAGAACCAAGACGCTCTTACTCGGAGGAGAGACGATGAAGCTCGGTAGAGATGCGTTCTTGCTCAGAAGAAAGACGCTGCTGCTCCCGGTAAATAGATGTCACCGAGACATCCTCCTCAGAGACATGCTCAGGTGGCTGAGAAGAACTCGGACGCTGACGAGAAGAACTGGTAGGGCCGACAGTCGGGGAAGGACGTCCAACAAGTCTTGATTTATTGAGCGTCATTTCATTGATTTGACCAAGACTATGTTCATACGAGGCACAATGAACATTGACCCCTTTTTGTCGCAAAATCTGCATAATGATCAGTGGATAAGGAAGACGATCGACCTGATTGGAAGTCTTGATCTCCTTCGCCATGCGATGCCAGATAAGAAATGGTATGTTCAGATTAAGGCCCCGTGCCGCTGCCTCGGCGGGATGTCCAATGAGATACATGTATAATAACCATTCCCAACGGACCACCTTGGTGTTCATAGTAGGAATAATGTTGTAGACAACTATGAAGTTCAAAAATCGATACTCTGGTCGCAGCTCCTTGGACATAACTGAATTCCCCGCCGACTGCGTGTCAGGAAAGCACACACCATTAACGACCTTTCGCCAGTCGCGAAGGGACTCAATACCGCCCTTCAGATAATCAACACCGTCAGTGCGAGCCTCCATATCAAGAGCCATAGCGATCGTCTCTAGAGTAACATCCAAAGTGACCCCTCGCACAGTAGTCAGGAACACACAAGGACCACCTTCAGCGTCTTGAAGATAGCCAGCACGCATATAGAATTCCCGAATCAGCTCTAAACAATAACTCTGCTGCTCAGGAAAGGAACAAATGGCGGCAAGGTGGCCATTTTCATACAACTGAGCAAATGGAGGAGCTTCCTCAATAAGTTTCCAAACAGCGACGTCGCGCTCTCCAAATACACACCTTAGGAGAATACATGGAGACGCGTTTGGAAGAAACAGGCTCATCTTGCTGTGTACGGCGTCGAGGTGGCGCAGAAGCCGGTTCACGAATATCAATACCGCCCGTGCGCCTAGTGCTCCTCTTAGGAACCAACTTTTCCTTTCCTTTCCCTTTTTCAACTGCTGGTTCCTTGCCTTTCCTCCCAGGGAGAACCTCCGGTGAACATGGATCAGACTCAGTTTCAGACCCTTCGGAGGCTTGATACTCGCTGCCCTCATCACCGGGGGAACTCGCCCCGACCAACACCACTCATAAGCACAACCAGCACCAAGAGCAAGGAAAAAGGCATTGTGAAAAATCCATGTTGATTATTTAATAAAATAGCGCATAAAAATCATAAAACTAGAAAATTGGAAAAATCACATCTAGAGGTTCCTAGGGCCATAAGAAGTCATGAGAAACTAATTTGCAACAAGCAATGTGAACCAAAATGCAAAAATATGAAGTTTCAGAAAAACACCAAAAACAGTTCGAAAATCACAGTCGACGCAGATCTGAGCAACTGAGACGTTCGAAATCATGCAGAATGACATAGAAAGGTTAAGAACAACAATTAGAACCAACCATGAAGCAGAAATTGCAGGTTAAAATAAGTTATGTCGGAGAAATTTTAGGAACAGCAACCAAAAAAACAGAAAGATCAGGGTTTCACAGTAAAAACATGACAGAAATCCAAAATACTCACACGAGGTTGGACCAATCCGTGCAAAAGATGATGGGAAACCTTCTTTCTAGAGAGATAAGCTCAAGAGCAAAGAGAGAAATCCAAAAAACATAGTAACAAAAATAAATTTCGATGCCCTATATGTGCTGGTTCGAGCGCGGGGTCCGGACCCTGGCTAGCACGGTCCGGACCCCGTACACAATTGCAATTTTTTTTTTAATTTCAAAATGTGAAAAAAAAAATAACAGCAAAGAAACACCATAACAAAAAGAAATATTTCACGATATTCAAATTTTATAAAATTTCTATTGATATATCGAAAATCGTTATAGCACCTTTTGAGAGAAAAATCGAAACAAATTCTAGAAACTTAGAATCGTTATTTGTAACATATCAAATAAGATCTAAAGCATACGAGGACTATCAAAACTGCATGTTTCAGAGGAATATTGAATAGAAAAGTCATAAAGATAAGAAGACTCAAAATAATACATCCAAAAGGAATTATGCACCAATAAAATTCGGAGAGTGGCTCTTTGAGCATCTTTTTATCTAACCACCTTATTCCTTCTGGAGAGTGGCTCTATGAGCATCTTTCATCTATAATTACGCTTATTATATATGGTAATAGCTTGATCAAACAAAAACTCTCCTTTTTTTTAAATGATTCGCATTAATCACATAAACATGTGGTAGCTGCACACACTACCCGGACGACCGGGGTGGTAGCTCTTTCCTCCATGTGGTGGTAGTTTTCACACTCCCTTAATGAGATGTAACTCTTTCCACATCCTAAATAGCATGAAAATAATATGGAAAACTCCCCTTAAGAATGTGCAACCTTCAAATCGAAGAATTATCGAGTAACCAATCAATAATGAAATCGCTATTCACATTTTCTTCAACATCCTAGTAAGATAGTAATAGTATCTAAAGGTCAAATGAGATGTGTCAAAAATAACTAAAATAAGTAGATAGAATTTGAAAAGAGAGTTATCTCAAAGAGCAGAACATATAATGATATACAAATAGTAATCAAATAAAATAAGCATATCATGAAGCTATTAAAATTATGTCAAGTGATTTGCTGGTATTGCAATGTTGTACGGGAAAAACAAAGACATCATTTCAAAAAGAACAACATGTCATGCAAAAAAAATCGAAAAGATGTGCAAAGAGTAACCAAAAACATGCATGACAATGGCCCGAAGAACTTATCTAGATAGAAGGATTCATTCCAATTGCCTTTCGTAAATGTAGAAAACGTTTTTGATCCAAAGGCTTAGTTAAAATATCAGCTAGTTGATCATCGGTTGAAATGTAAGTGAGTTGAAGAGTATTTGATTCAACTAGTTCACGCAGAAAATGATATCGAAGTTCAATATGTTTTGTTCGAGAATGTAGAACAGGATTTTTTGAAATATTTATGGCGCTGGTATTATCACAAAGAATGGTGACGGTACTAGAGGGGATCCGGTAGTCGCTCAATAAGCTTTTCATCCAAAGTAATTTAGTTGAGCAACTTCCGACAGCAATGTATTCCGCTTCAGCAGTGGACAAGGCAATACAATTCTGTTTCTTACTATACCATGCAACAAGACAATGACCTAGGTAGAAACAACCGCCACTTCTACTCTTCCGGTCATCCACAGAACCAGCCCAATCAGCATCTGAATACCCAATCAAATCAAGAGATGATCCCATAGGATACCAGATACCGTGATTCAACGTACCCTTCACATACCGGATAACGCGCTTGACAGCTTTCAGATGAATCTCTTTGGGATTTGCTTGATAGCGAGCACAAACTCCCACACTAAACGCAATATCCGGACGACTAGCAGTCAAGTAGAGCAAACTCCCAATCATACTCCTATAAAGCTTCTCATCAACACTTTTCCCATGGGTATCCAATCCAAGACCCTTGGTACTCGTGCCCATTGGAGTAGGGAAGTCCTTTGCATTCTCCAAACCAAATTTCTTTACTAATTCTTTTGCATACTTGGATTGACAGAGATGAATCCCTTCACCAGTTTGTTTTACTTGTAATCCCAAAAAGTATGTAAGTTCACCCATCATAGACATCTCAAACTCACTAGTCATGACCTCGGCGAACTTTGCGGCATCCTTATCTTTAGTTGCACCAAAAATAATATCATCAACGTAAATTTGTGCCACAATAAAATCATCATTCAAATGTTTCACAAATAGAGTTCTATCTGCTCCCCCTCGGTTATAGCCCTTACGAAGCAAATGTTTAGTCAAGCGTTCGTACCATGCTCGCGGAGCTTGTTTGAGTCCATAAAGGGCCTTTTTCAAACGAAAAATATGATTTGGATGATTTGAATCAATAAAACCTTTTGGTTGTTCAACATAAACTTCTTCATTTAAAAAACCATTTAAAAATGCACTTTTCACATCCATCTGAAATAATTTGATTTTATAATAACAAGCTATCGCGAACAAAATACGAATAGATTCAAGACGGGCAACCGGGGCAAAGGTTTCATCAAAATCAATCCCCTCTATTTGTGAATAGCCCTGCGCAACAAGTCGTGCCTTGTTTCTGATTATAGTACCCTTCTTATTTTTTTTATTTTTAAAAATCCATTTGGTACCAATAACATTTTGTTGCTTAGGGCGTGGTACTAATTCACAGACGTCATTTCGTGAAAATTGACCAAGTTCATCTTGCATTGCATCTATCCAATATTCATCAAGAAGAGCTTCATCAATATTCTTTGGTTCAACTAAGGATACATAACATACAAATTCACACTCAAGTTGTCTCCTAGTCCGCACACCTTGATGGAGATCTCCAATCACATTTGTCAATGGATGATCTTTGGAGATATGTGATGTTTGAGGATTAGTAGATGTGCTAGGAGCTTCGTGCGGTAAAGATGTGTCATGTGATGCAATGGATTCATGTGATGCAGTAGAGTCATGCGATGCAACAGTTTGATCAGTAGAATCATCATCATGGGTATTTATTGTAAAAGGAGAATCAACATCTTCATTCAAACGCAAATTAGACATAGATTCATTCAAAGAAGTAGCAACGGAGAAAGCTTCATCTACTTTTACATTAACCGACTCTATCACTGTCTTAGAATACAAATTGTACACACGATAGGCCCGGCTAGTAGTAGAATAGCCTAGAAAAATTCCTTCGTCACTTCGAGAGTCGAACTTGCCAAGATTTTCACGATCTCTAAGAATATAACACCGACTCCCGAAGACACGAAAGTATTTGATATTTGGCTTTCTACTATACCACAGTTCATATGGAGTGTTCAAAGTACCCGGGCGTACGTAGATTCTATTAATTATATAGACAGCCGTGTTAACTGCTTCAGCCCAAAAGTGTAATGCAACTTTCTTGCTATGAAGCATAACACGAGCCATCTCTTGCACAATCCGGTTCTTACGTTCAACCACTCCATTTTGTTGTGGTGTATAAGGAGCAGAGAATTCATGTTTTATACCTTTAGAAACGCAGAAGTCAATGAATTTAGAATTTATGAATTCTCCCCCTTGATTACTTCAAATGCGTACAATTTTCTCATTACGTTCAGTCAAAAGACGGTGACAGATTTCAGAAAATGAATCAAAAGTATCGGCTTTCTCACGTAAAAAAGAAGTCCAAACAAAGCGAGTAAAATCATCAACCATAAGAAAGATGTATCGTTTTTCACCCAAGCTTTGTACTCTAGTTGGCCCCATCAAGTCCATATGAAGTAATTCTAGAGGTTTTGTTGTCCCTATGTGATTCAAATTCTTATGTGCAGTTCTAGTTTGTTTTCCCAATTGACAACCCCCACACACAGTGTTCTCTTTAAAACTAATCTCAGGAACTCCTCTAACTACTTCCTTCTGTGAAATTCTAGATAGCTCCTTAAAATTGATATGACCTAGCCTTTCATGCCATAGAGTTTCAGTGTCTAATGTTGCTAGGTTACAATGCTCAGTTGAAGTACAAGGAACTATGTAGTAATTATTCTGTGACCTAATACCTTTTAAGAAGAAAGCATTATCACAACCAGTCACAGTGCACTCTTTAGCAGAGAATTGCACAGAGTATCCATTGTCACACAGTTGACTAATACTTATGAGATTCGTCTTAAGCCCTTCAACATAAAGAACATCATTCAAAGTAGGGCCATCTGGAATTGTGATTGTTCCCTTTCCAACAACTTTAGATGACCGTCCATCTCTGAAAACAACTAGACCTCCGGAGATTTTGTTTAAAGAGGTAAAATAACTTTTATCTCCGGTCATGTGTCGGGAACATCCACTATCTAGATACTAAGACGAATTGTCATAAGCATGCAGTGAAGTGTGTATAACAAGGCAAGGAAAGAGTTTACCTTTGCGCACCCAAACCTTACGTGTTTTGGGTTGCGTCGGCCTATTAAAACTTGACAATTGTTGAATTGAGGCCTTCATGAGATCACACTTCTTCGGAACGTGCTCTTTCGGTGTCCATGCTTGCTTCCTCGGTTCAACCCTTGATCTTTGTTGCGGGTTCACGCGTCGTAGCCCTAGGTGTGGTTGAGGAGAATTTTTCTTCAGTCTTTGAGGTTGTCGCAGTGAAGGTTTAGTAGTTGGAACTGGTCGTTTTGGTGTTGCGGCTTGCTTCATCCCTTGTTTGCAATTTTTTTTGATGTAACCTACAACACCACACCGATGACAAGCTTTGTTAACAAATTTATTCTTTTGTGTAGAAGTCATACCTTGGTTTGTTGCAGAAGATTGTGTTAAGTCCTTTGAAGCTGATTTTGTGACTTGATCAACGTAAATCCGTTCATATCCAAGTCCGAATCTGTTAGTTTGACCAAGTCCCAACATTTTATCAAGTTTAGAAGTGCTAGATGAAAACTTATTGAGATCATTTTTGAGTTGAAAAATTGTTTTAGTCAATTCCAAGTTGGATTCTCTAGACTCAGTGTACTGCTTGGAAAGGAAATTTATTTTATCTAAATGAGATTCCTTTTCCTTTTCAAGTAGTTTACACTTATCTAGTACGGAATTGTTTGACTTGATCAAACTTTCTCGCTCTTCCTCAACTGACTTAGAGACGGTAGCGAAATTCATATTTTCTTCCTCGAGTTCAAGTAGTCTTCTCCTCAATTTCTTGTTGTGTTTCGCCATCTTTTTAGATTCCATCAATAGTTGATGATAAGCAGCATCAATATCATCTTCTCCTGACTCCTCATCGCTTGTGTCGATCTCCGACGCAGATTTTTCATGCAAAAGAGATAAGGAAGAAAAATCAATAGTAGTAGAGGCTAAACACATAAAAGAAGAATTAGTTGCAAGTAAAGCAGTAGCATTAACGTCCTCATCACTAGAGGTGGATTCATCCGATGATGAATCATCCCATGTAATAGCTTGCATAGCCTTCTTTTTTGAAGACTTTTTATTTGGACAATCCGAGGCAATGTGGCCAAAACCCCTGCACTTGTAGCATTGGATTTGACCTTCGGAGCTCTTCTTCTCCTTGGAAGAACTCTCGGATTTCCTAGATTTAGAGAAATTACTCCCTTTACTTTTTGATTACTTTGAGGAAGAAGTCGTTTTGTTCGCTTGTTTCTTTCTAAAGTTTCGTCGGAACTTCTTCGTTAGGAGCGCCAATTGTTTTTCAAAATCCTCCAAAGTAATGTCCGAATCTGAATCTGAGGAAGACGTGTTTGAGTCTTCTTCCCTTGTGGATCTTAGAGCCATCCCTGTACCCTTGGAAGAAGGCTTAGTAGAAGATGAATTAGTAGGAAAAGTCATCTCATAAGTTTGTAATGCACCAACTAATTCTTCTACTTTTAATTCATCAGGATGTTTCATTGTTTCAATGGCCGCAACCTTTGGGCGAAACCTCTCCGGAAGGGTTCTTAATATTTTGCGAACAACTTTGGATTCGACAATTTTCTCTCCCAAGTTAGCACAAGTATTAACAATATCTTGTAAACGAGTATAGTACTGCGTAAAGGTTTCATGTTCCTCCATACGAATAGAGTCGAATTTGCTCGTTAGCATTTGGAGTTTTTGGACCTTTACTAAACTAGTACCCTCATGCGTTACTTGGAGAGTATCCCAAATTTTCTTCGCCGTTTCACACGCAGATACGCGTGAGAACTCGGTTTGCGTTAACGCATTAAATAAAGCATTAATACCCTTTCCGTTATATGACGATTGATCAATTTCGTCGTTCGTCCATTTATTTCTAGGTTTTGGGACGCTAACATTCTCGACTACATGAATTGGGTGAGTCCATCCAAATTCAATAGATTGCCATATATACACGCTCGTCGATGGCTATTAGAAAATCTCTCATACGAACCATCCAATAAGCATAATTAGTGCCATCGAAAAGCGGAGGTCGATTAATGTTACCGCCCTCGGCCATGATATACTACCTATTCTCGCTCTGATACCACTTGTAAGTTATGATACCCCAAGGATCTAATAGGTAAACACACACCTAGAGGGGGGGTGAATAGGTGTATACAATAAAACAATCAACTCGATGCAATAAAAATATAAGCGCAGAAAATTAAAGCAACACACCGATAAATTTACGTGGGAAAACTCCAAAAGGAGTAAAAAACCCACGGGACCGATCACACGAAAAATCCACTAAGTAAAATAGAGTACAAGGTGATTTACCGAATCCACGACTCAACCTTTACCCTAAACTCGAAGTAGATCCCCTTCGTTGGTCCTCGATCAACCGAACTCCTCCGATCGATCACACTGCGACTCCTCGCAGCAACAACGCTCCGTCTCCACGAGCGTCCACCGAATCCACGGCCACACGCAAAGCCCTTGCGCAATCGCTCCGTCCGGAGCCTCGAAAATAGTTGTTGACGGTGATTTCAACGCTTAGAGAAGCAAAGAATATGAGAGGAGAACTTTCTAAGCGACCATCGACTTGATTCTCAGATGAAGATCAGAATTTAAGCCCTAAGAACCAAGTCGACACAAGAGAGAAAGAAACTTGTCATCGAAAGATGAACAAACGGCTCCGAGACAAGTTTCTAGGGTTTCAAAAGATAAATCTCTCTTAGGCACGTTTTAGAGAAGCCCCCATATCATATTTATAGGTTTAGGAGACATAGAATCAGAGTAGAATTGAAAAAAATAGATTTTCGAAAAATTGCGACAGGTCGGGGTCCGGACCGTGGATAGCCGGGTCCGGACTCTGAAGTTTCAGCTTTTCATTGTCCGGACCTCAGTCATCAGGGTCCGGACCCGCTCTGCGAAACACCCTGACAGGCTTACGGGTTCCGGACCGCAGCTCCCAGGGTCCGGACCTGCTCAGCGAAACAGCTTGACAGGCTTACGGGTTCCGGACCGCAGCTCCCAGTGTCCGGACCCCGTAGCATAAATTTTTCCGAACCTTTAAAAAATTATTAAAAACCTATTTTAATGTCTCCAAACACTTAAATTAAGTATGTAAATCACCATTAACTATATTAAACATACCTGGGGGGCAGTGAGCTTCATAGACGAGTCTTCGAGCCTTTGAACTTGACGTCATCTTCTTCAACCCTTCAAGACTCCAAATGACTCCACGAAATCCGCCAACAAAAAAAGCCGTAACACTACCGAGTCGACACCAAACAAGAAGAACACACAAACCCAAAACCGTCGGAATGTCTGGGAAACACCCACCGGGACGATTCCGAACCCAAACCAAGCCCCAGAGGGCTACCAACAAGCAACGTCAGTCATCCGCTGTCCGCAACCGCACCAAATAAGGTGATCGGACAGTGGACATAAGTCCAGGGTGCCGAGAACACAACACACCCGAAACGGCTTTTCGGGTTCCCGAAAGATGCCGATTTTGGCACCGGAACCCTCCGTCGCTCATCCGCTGCCCTCGAAACTTTGGGACAGCGAAGAAGAACAGCCAACAAGGCTCTGCGACAAAGCCAGGTCGCTCACGATCCCAACCAGTGAGTCTCGCGACCGAAACGCGCGTTCCGCCGACTATTTCGTCGGAAAACGCACCGAAAGTCGAAATGGATTTCTGCGAGGGCATCACGAGCCTGGACAACAAGCCCACAGGGCCACGTGGGTTAAACCATTGCTGCCCACAGTGTCGCCGTGCTGCAACAATTGCACAAAAGCCCTAAACAAGCATCTATATACATAAAGTAAGCATAAAGAAGGCCGTTAGAGCATTCCGCTCGTCCGCACAACCCTCCACGAGCACCAGCGAAAAGGAAACAACTCAGCGGAGGCCGTGCTCATAGCTCGGAGCGACGAAAATAGTCGCGGGGCTCGAACGACCCAAGAAAACACTAATTACATGCACTATTGGAGCTCGACAATGCCGAAACCGCGCAACGGGGCCCTCCCGACGCAAACGGAGGTGAGCACGATGACCAACGAGCCGCTGCAGTCATCGTGCTCCCCTCCTCGACGATCGGGAGGCGACGATGGGGTCCGACGCTGCGCGCACAGCTCCAAACAAGCCAAGCCCGAGCTCGGCCGGAGCAAGCAAGCTTCGGCCGGCTGCCGGCGGCCAGGCAGCGCGCGGGCAGCCACAGCTCGGGTGCGGGGGAGGCAGGGCATAGAGAGCTTACCTCGGTCGGCGACGAAAAGCGGCGGCGGCGGCGGCGCGGGGAAGAATCGAGCTCACGGGTCGGCAAGGGGGTGGCTAGGGCACACCCGAACGGCCACCAACGGCGACGGCGGCGGCCGGGAAGGCAAGCACCGGCGGCGGCGTGTCGGCGGAGGCCGGATGGAGGGCGGTCACGACGGCACAGGCGGCGGCGGCGGCGATTCCAAAAGTTGCTGCCGCCTCTGCCCGAGCAAGTCCCAGCTCGGCTGCGGCGGCTCACCGGCGGCACGGGGGCAGTCGGGAAAGGAGGCGACGGCGGCGGAGGACCTCCAGAGGCCGGCGGGAGACCACCGCGAAGGCGGGAGGCGGCGGCGGCACGGTTCAGGAACCTGCTGCGCAGCAAGGAGCTCCGCGGCGGCGCTGGCGGCGTGCGGCGACAGTGGCAGAGGCCGGGGAGGTCGCCGGACGTCGGGACGCAACCGCAGAGAAGTCTCTAGGGCACGGGGTCCACCAGAAAACCCTCGGGCCAAGGAAGGGAAAAGAAGAAGAAGAAAGGAAGAAGAAGATGATGGAGATGAAGGAGGAGGTGGCTCCGGCCAGCCAGGGCAGGTCGGCGGCGATGGCGGCGCACTGGAAGGGTGCAGGAGGAGGGGGATAGGTCGACTGGGGGCTCGGGTGCAATTGAACTAGGGTTAGGGTTTCTTTAAGCAAACCCTAAGGCAAGCATATAAATACACAAACACATAATTGCATAGAAGTCCACAAAAATAGGGAATTCCTACTCAAGTCCTTCACAGCGCGAGCAAAACGCGCCGACACCCCTCCACGTCTGATTTCACGCAAAACGGCACATAAAATTTGGGCCTTTTCGTGAAAAGATCAAAAACGCGCACTTCGACCCTTCGGCGATGATCTCACGATATCTCGCGATCCGACTGTCGGATTCGTGAACGGATCGCGCCATCGCGATCAGCACTGCCGAAACATCGAACCTGCAATTTTGGGTCTCCAGAAACGGTCGTCGATTCACGACACAAGCCATCCCCCTTCGCCTCCAACAAGCGCACACAAACAGCAATACATATATATATATACATATATACTTATGTGTATACATATATATATATATATACACACACATGTAGAGAGAGAGAAGAACCAAATTTAAAATTTCAAAATTCAATCAAAATTCCAATCATCAAAAATTAAAATCCAAGTTCTTACATCACTCCCACCTTACAAGAAGTTTCGTCCCCGAAACTTACTCACACACCCTCTGCAAACAACTGCGGGTACCGCTCACGCATAGTAGACTCCATCTCCCAAGTAGCATCGCGCTCCTCGTGATTCGCCCATTGCACCTTCACATACGGAATGCTCCGGTTCCTCAACTGCTTCACCTCGCTAGCCAGAATCCTCAAAGGCGCCTCGTCGTAGCTAAGATCCTCCTTCAGCTGAACCGTCGTCAGGCTGATCACATGAGACGGGTCAGGGATGTACTTCCGAAGCATGGACACGTGGAAGACGTTGTGCACTCGAGCAAGACCAGGAGGAAGAGCCAACTGATAAGCCACCGGACCCACACGCTCAAGAATCTCGAACGGTCCCACGAATCGCGGACTAAGCTTGTTCCGCAATCCAAACCGCTTGATCCCCCGAGACGGCGACACCCTGAGCAACACGTGCTCACCGACTTGAAACTCTAGGTCACGTCGTCGCTGGTCCGCGTAGCTTTTCTGCCGGCTCTGCGCAGTCAGTAGCCGCTGCCTCGCACTGCGAATCCTGGCCTCTGCGTCCTCCAACAAGTCAGGCCCGATCACTCGACGCTCACCCACGTCATCCCAACAGATCGGAGATCGACATCGACGTCCATACAGAGCTTCATACGACGCCATTCCAATGCTCGCCTGGTAGCTGTTGTTGTAGGCGAACTCCACCAAGGAAAGATTCTTGTACCATCCATCGCCTTAATCCAAGATGCAAGCTCGGAGCATATCCTCGAGAGTCTGAATGACTCGCTCCGACTGTCCATCACTCTGAGGGTGGAACGCTGTGCTGAAGTTGAGCTTCGTTCCCAGGGCCTGCTGCAAGCTCCTCCAAAACTAGGATACGAAGCGAGTATCCCGATTCGAGACGATCGACACTGGCACTCCATGCAATCTAGTGATCTCATCCAAATAGAGTTGTGCCAGTCGATCCCGAGACCAAGTCGTGTGTACCGGCAGGAAGTGGGCCGCTTTCCTCAATCTATCCACAATAACCCAGATCGCATCGTGGCCTCGCTGAGATCGAGGCAACCCGGTGACGAAATCCATAGTGATCTGTTCCCACTTCCACACGGGTACAGGCAGTGGTTGAAGCTTCCATGCTGGTCGCTGATGCTCAGCCTTCACCTGCTGACAAACAAGACACTGCGCCCCATGTTGAGCTACGTCCATCTTCATACCAGGCCACCAGAAATTCTGCTTCAGGTCGCGGTACATCTTAGTTCCTCCAGGGTGTACTGTGTACGGTGACTGATGTGCCTCAGTCAAAATCACTCGCCTCAAGTTCGGATCACTGGGCACACACCTCCGTCTGCGAAAACGGAGAGAACCATCGGCGTGGATCATGAAGTCACCCTCTCTACCCTACTTGACCTCTGCTCGCACCTTCTGCAGATGTGGATCCGTCAGTTGCCCACTAGAAATCCGGTCTGCCAAGGTGGGCTGCACCTCCACGGTCAGCAGCTGAGCTGTGGCTCCCGTAGGTAGAATCTCCAACTCCAGTCAATGAAACTCCTCCACCAAGCGCTCTTGGTTGGTGATCATGAGAGAAAGCTCCGCCGAAGACTGCTTCTGGCTCAAGGCGTCCGCCACGACGTTCGCCTTGCCTGGATGGTACTGGATCGAAAGGTCATAATCCTTCAAAAGCTTGAGCCACCGTCTCTGTCTGAGGTTCAGCTCCTTCTGGGTGAAGACGTACTTCAAGCTCTGATGATCCGTGTACACCTCGCGGTCCGCTCCGTATAGGTAGTGTCTCCAAAGCGTGAGCGCGAACACCACCACCGCGAGTTCTAGATCGTGCGTCGGGTAGTCTCGCTTGTACTCCTCGACGGTGCGGCTTCCTTGCTTGAGGCGCTCCAGCTCGCGCTCCAAGCTTTGCTTAGTACTCTCCCGGAAGTAGTGGCTGAAGAGAAGCTCTCGGAACTCGCTCCACGACGGATAGGCCGCTACGTACTGGGTCTTCAGAAGACGCAACCACCAGTCGTAGGCCTCATCCTCAAGACAGTGAGCGGCCAACGGGACCTTGTCTTGCTCGTCGATGCGAAGGTCGCGGAAGAGCTTCTCCATTTGAGCGACCCAACGCTCGACCGTCCGTCCACCATCCTTCGTGCCCGCGAACTTAGGCGGATCGAACTTTCGGAACTCCGCCAGTCGCGCTCGGATGTGGCTACCATCCCCAGTCACCAGGTCGGTGTCCTCGCTCGGAACGGTTGACGTAGTCGCCGTCGTCGTCGCGGTTGTGACCGCGATCGGAGTAGGTGCCACAGGAGGGTCCGCGGTCACCGGGGCACTCGGCGGAGGAGGAGGGGCTGGAGCGGCAGCGGTCGTAGCCTGCTGCTGCAAGAACTGCTGGAACATGCCTAAGAGGGCCGTCCGCTGACCGCTCACCTCAGCCATCTCAGCCTCCAGCTGCAGGGTACGATCAACACCAGGCTGCCCAGCTCCTGCCGCATCCTCGCTCGAACCAGCCACAGTAGCCCGAGTCTGAGCACCAGCAGACCGCTCCGTAGGCGCACGTCCACTACCACGACCAAGACGGGGAGGTCTACCGCGAGCTATCTCTACAACAAAGAAACATCGTAAGAGAAAGGGGTCGGCAACACCCACAACACCAACGCCGAAAAAAACAAACCCTCGTACTCGCGCACCTATACGCCTTAGGTCTTCCTATGGGTCAACCTAACCAATGGTTTAATTACAATTTATGAATGAATGAGTGTTTGCAACCTTTACGCTCTGATACCATCTTAATCTGTCAAATTTTCTTTTTTTTTTTGAAAACCCTAGCCCGCACGACGTACAGACCCGCCACAAATATAGGTCCCTCTATCTACACGGACAAAGCCTTCCCTGTATTTGTACGGCGTACCACGAAATAATACAGGATTTCAATCACCATTCATTCACCAACTAAACACAAACATCCACACAAGGATTCACATACAGCTAGCCATCCTTATATACCTGCATGCCTCTAAGCACTCCTTAGGCGAAGGATGATGCAATGCACAGTCAACAGAACATTTCTATTAAAAGTGCTTCCCACTCAGAAGCTTTATTTTGAAACCCTAATTTCAATCATTTAAATATCATTTTGAAACCGTTCCCCACACGAGAACTTTCTTTTGAAAACCAATAGCCAATCGATCGTAAAATATTTGAAAGCCTGTTTCCCACAAGGAAATCCTATTTTGAAAACCAGCTACCACGAGGGGTAGAAATCCACGGAGCAAAAACAACCGGATAGTCACGAGTCCACAATGGATACATAAACCATAATCATCCACAACATAAACATGCAAACAGTGTAACTGAACCACAATATAAAAGTCTGCTAAATGAGAGAGTCAGGGAAAACCAAATCATACGAGATACTGGTCGAGACCTCTAAAGCACGCTAGCTACTCGCGTCTCACCACGTCCCGACTCCCACCGCCGGAAACACCTAAAAAAAATCAACAATGGCCGGGGGTGAGAACATGTAAACATGTCTCCCCTCCCAGTGGGTGCCGCAAGCTGACGAAGGCGAGGTGCACACACCTGCAAGGAGGATCAACAGATAGATAGGTAAGAAAACAGTAGCACAGGTAAGTATCATACAACAGGTATGAAATACTAAGCTACTGCAAGTAAAGTATATGCATCAACTGTAGGTAAATAAAAGTATAAACCCAATCATAACTGTGCCTTCTAGATCCGCAGATCGCTGGCACTGCCACAATACGCTCAACCACCGGCACATAGTAGAAGCAAGCTAGCAAGAGGCTCACGGGTCGGAAGCGCACGACCCTTTTTCGGAAAAGAACACCCTCCTGCGGTGGATCAGACTGCTGGTGTACGTGAAGTGTTAGAAGAGCTGTGACGATCGATACAAAATGCTCAATCCACAGGACGGCAACAAGCTGAGAATAGCAACGAGACCAAGTCCAAGGATCGCTCGGAACAACAGGCGATCACCACCGGTCAACCAGGCGACATCAATAATCATGCAACATCCATACTACTCTACTAATGGCAAGCTCACATAAGTAGAGAGAAAACGGGAGTCTAGTGAGCTAATAACCAATCATGCAAAAAGAGGGAAAGAAAGGTATCACCGATAGTCCACTGAACCGACTTCGGATTGAAGCACCCACCTGAAGAACGGAAGAGCCTAACACCGACGGCTCTCAGGAACGTCGGCTAGACCTACGAAAGACTCACAAGGTCAAGGTCTACCGAGTCGACACCAAACACGAAGAACACACAAACCCGAAACCGTCGGAATGTCCGGGAAACCCACCGGGATGATTTCGAACCCAAACCAAGCCTCAGAGGGGTACCAACAAGCAACGCCAGTCATCCGTTGTCCGCAACCGCACCAAATAAGGTGATCGGACAGCGAACACAAGTCCAGGGTGCCGCGAACACAACGCACCCGAAACAGCTTTTCGGGTTCCCGAAAGATGCCGATTTTGGCACCGGAATCCTCCGTCGCTCATCCGCTGCCCTCGAAACTTCGGGACAACGAAGAAGAACAGCCAACAAGGCTCTGCGACAAAGCCAGGTCGCTCACGATCCCATCCAGTGAGTCTCGCGACCGAAACGCGCGTTCCGCCGACTATTTCATCGGAAAACGCACCGGAAGTCGAAATGGATTTCCGCGAGGGCATCACGAGCCTGGACAACAAGCCCAAAGGGCCACATGGGTTAACCCATTGCTGCCCACAGCGTCGCCGCGCTGCAACAATTACACAAAAGCCCTAAACAAGCATCTATATACATAAAGTAAGCATAAAGAAGGCCGTTAGAGCATTCCGCTCGTCCGCACAACCCTCCGCGAGCACCAGCGAAAAGGAAACGATGCAGCGGAGGCCGTGCTTACAGCTCGGAGCGACAAAAATAGTCGCGGGGCTCGAACGACCCAAGAAAACACTAATTACATGCACTATTGGAGCTCGACAACGTCGAAACCGCGCAACGAGGCCCTCCCAACGCAAACGGAGGTGAGCACGATGACCAGCGAGCCGCTGCGGTCATCGTGCTCCCCTCCTCGATGATCGGGAGGCGACGATGGGGTCCGACGCTGCGCGCACAGCTCCAAACAAGCCAAGCCCGAGCTCGGCCGGAGCAAGCAAACTCCGGCCGACTGTCGGCGGCCAGGCAGCACTTGGGCGGCCACGGCTCGGGTGCGAGGGAGGCAGGGCATAGAGTGCTTACCTCAGCCTGCGACGAAAAGCGGCGGCGACGGCGCGGGAAAGAACCGAGCTCACGGGTCGGCAAAGGGGTAGCTAGGGCACACCCGAACGGCCACGAACGGCGGCGGCGGCGGCCGGGAAGGCAAGCACCGGCGGCGGCGTGTCGGCGGAGGCCGGAAGGAGGGCGGTCACGACGGCATAGGCGGCGGCGGCGGCGATTCCAAAAGCTGTTGCCGTCTTTGCCCGAGCAAGCCCCAGCTCGGCTACGGCGGCTCACCGGCGGCACGGGGGTGGTCGGGGAAGGAGGCGACGGCGGCGGAGGACCTCCAGAGGCCGGCGGGAGACCACCGCGAAGGCGGGACGCGACGGCGGCACGGTTCAGGAACCTACTGCCTGCAGCCGCAGCAAGGAGGTCCGCGGCGGTGCTGGCGGCGTGCGGCGACGGTTGCAGAGGCTAGGGAGGTCGCCGAACGTCGGGACGCAGCCGCCGAGAAGACCCTAGGGCACGGGGTCCACCAGAAAACCCTTGGGCCAAGGAAGGAAAAGGAGAAGAAGAAAGGAAGATGAAGATGATGGAGATGAAGGAGGAGGTGGCTCCGGCCAGCCAGGGCAGGCCGGTGGCGATGGCGGCGCACTAGAAGGGTGCAGGAAGAGGAGGATAGGTCGGCTGGGGGCTCGGGTGCAATGGAACTAAGGTAAGGGTTTCTTCAAGCAAACCCTAAGGCAAGCATATAAATACACAAACACACAATTGCATAGAAGTCCACAAAAATAAGGAATTCCTACTCAAGTCCTTCACAGTGCGAGCAAAACGCGTCGACACCCCTCCACGTCTGATTTCAGGCAAAACAGCACATAAAATATGGGCCTTTTCGCGAAAAGATCAAAAACACACATTTCGACCCTTCGGCGATGATCTTGCGATATCTCGCGATCCGACCGTCGAATTCGTGAACGGATCACGCCATCGCGATCAGCACTGCCGAAACATCGAACCTGCGATTTTGGGTCTCCCGAAACGGCCGCCGATTTGCGACACAAGCCATCCCCCTTCGCCTCCAACAAGCGCACACAAACAGCAATACATATATATATATATACATATATACTTATGTGTATACATATATATATATATACATGTAGAGAGAGAGAAGAACCAAATTTAAAATTTCAAAATTCAATCAAAATTCCAATCATCAAAAATTAAAATCCAAGTTCTTACAGCGGCCCGAGATCCTTCATAGCAAATTCACGTTGTAAGGTAACAATAAGAGCCTCTAAAAGAGAGGAGGAGCTGCCTGTGATAATAATATCATCGACATATAAAAAAAGAATGAGAGTGCCAGAAGAGAAATGACAAACAAACATCGAGGGATCATCGGTACTGCCGACAAAACCAATTTCAGAAAGAAAGGAAGTGAACCGCTGAAACCAAGCCCAAGTTGCCTGTTTAAGACCATAGATTGCTTTGCGGCGACGGCAAACGTGATGAGGAAGAGAGGGATTCACAAAGCCAGGTAGTTGTTTCATATAAACTTCTTCAGAGAGAGTTCTATGAAGAAACGCATTCTTCACATCAAGTTATCGAAGAGACCATCCATAGGAGAGAGCCACTAAAAGAACAGTACGAATAGTGGTCGCCTTGACGACTGGAGAAAAAGTCTCATCAAAATCAATACCTCATTGTTGTTTGTAATCCTGAGCAACAACCCGAGCCTTGAGATGCTCAAGAGAACCATCCGCCTTCTGCTTCACTTTGTATACCCACTTATAGGCAATGAGATTAATGGAAGAGGGAGGTGGAACAAGGTCCCAAGTAGCATTGGTCAGTAAGACATCAAATTCTTCAGCCATGGCAGCACGCCAACCTGCATCCTGAAAAGCCTCATGAAAAGAGGTAGGTTCGGTAGGAAGAGTAGAATGAGCAGAAGCGAGGAAGGAAGTAGACCCTGTGGAACCCTTATAGTCATGGATCGAGTGAGCATAGAATGTGTTCTGGCAGGCAACGGAGGCGCAGAAGGTGAAGGAGAGGATACGATAGCAGGTTGAGAAGAAGGTGGACTATCAGAGATTGAAGGTGGCACAGCAGTAGCGGATGAAGAAGGAGCAGTAGGCCGGCTAGTGTGGCTTCTGGTATAGACCCGGAGTTCAGGTTGACCAGCGTTAACGGCATCACTCTCATTACTAATCTGTGAGACATCAGAATTCAAGGTGGAAGGAGAAAGTGATAATTGCTCAGACGGTGAAACTGGTGGAGTAGAACCATCGTCAGGAATGGGGCGTGTGAGAAAAAAAACCAGAAATTGCATCAAGGGTGGAAGGACTCTCACCCAACAAGGGGGGATTAGAAAGAAAATTTTGGAACATTTGAAAGTTGGAAATAGAGGAAAAAGGAAGAAGAAGAGAATTTAGAAAGACAAGAATAAGGAAAAACGTTCTCAACAAAAGTAGCATGGCGAGAGATAAAAACTTTACCAGTACTTGGATATAGACAGCGAAAACCTTTATGTTTGTCAGAAAGTCCCAAGAAGACACAAGGAAGTGATCGGGGAGAGAGCTTGTGAGCTGCAATGTCCTGGACATCAGGATAACACAAACATCCAAAAACTCTAACAAGTTGCAAGTTAGGGGAAGCACAACTATGCAGAATTTCATATGGTGATTGTCCTTTCAAAACAGTAAGAGAAGGAAGTCGATTCACAAGAAAAACGACAGTTTGAATGGCCTCTGCCCAGAAGCGAGGAGGTAAGCAAGTTTGAAATAATAGGCGTCTAACAATGTTAGATAAATACCAATGCTTCCTCTCAACAAGGCCATTTTATTGAGGAGTAAGGACAAGAGAATCTGTGAATATTGCCATTTTGTGAACAAAGAGTAGAAAACTTATTATGTACAAATCAGTACCATTGTCAGACTGAAAAATTTTGATCGAGCTATGAAATATGTTTTCAACCATTGCTTTAAAATCAAGATATTTGTCAAAAACCTCATGTTTAGATTTTAAAAGATAAAGCCAAGAAAACTGAGAGCAATCATCAATAAAAATAACATAATATTTGTAGCCAGAAATTGAGGGAATAGGAGATTGCCATATATCCGAATGAACAATATGAAAGGAAAAAATAGATTGAGATTCTGAAGCATGAAACGAGAGTTTAACATGTTTCCCAATATTACAAGCATTGCAGACATATATTTTTAAAGCCGAATTAGAAATAATTTTATTGTTTTTAATAAATGTAGAAAGAACAGAAAAACTAGGATGACCTAACCGTCTATGCCAAATACCTCCACTAAACCTAGATGCAACCAGAGCCAGTTGTTGCTTATTTTCTACACTTGCAACTTGAGAAAAAAGTGGATAAAGTGATGTTCCCGAACTAGGGCATTGTAGAAGCTCCGTCCTGGTTTCCTTGTCCTTTATAGAAAAAATCAGAAGAGTCAAATTCAAAAGAAGAATTATTATCATGACAGAATTGGCTGAAAGTAAATTTCTTTTAATAGAAGGGACAACAAGAACATTTTTAAGAGCAAAGGATTTAGAGGATGCATGTAATTGAGTTTCACCTGTCTGAGTAATATCAAGAAAATTTTCATTTTCAACAAATTTTTTTTCATGTCCACTATAAAGTTTAGAAGATGAGAGAATACCAGAATTTGCGGTCATATGATTAGATGCTCCAGTGTTTGGATACCATACTTCCTCACCAGGTTTATGAAGGTTTATAGCAACAAAAGTTTGAGGAACATCATCTGCAACAAAGAAATGATTGAAGCGTTGCCTGCACTGGAGAGCAGAATGATTGGACTTGCCACAGATCTGACATTGTGTGCTAGACTTTTGTAGTACCCCTGGGGCCTAACTGACGGAATGACTGCAGTATCCTAGACTGTTCGACACTTTTGGAGAAGGTCGAGACAAGTCGGAGTCGTTTCGGCGCCAAATAGACGCGAAAACGGACTCGGAGCACCGAAATAAGCCAAAACTGAAGTTTGGGCGTTTGGAACTTTAGGGGGCCCGGAAGCTGTGTTTTGGGCGCCCAGATGTTGAGTGCTCGTTTTCTGAAACTGCTAAGTCATTTCGGATCCAGGATCGGGCGCCCGCAAAGTGAGTCCGAAAATTTTGCCTCGTGAGTATCGATCCGTTTGACACGTGTGGGCTGGTAGGTGAGTTCCGCCGGACCAGGTTAGGGCGCACCGGACCGCGGGCAGAGAGTCCGAAGTTCTGGACCTGTGCAGGCTGAAGAACCGGGCGCCCACTTCTTGGATTTCGGGCGCCCGAATGTGTGGTCTCTTCTGTGGGACAGGTTAGTAGCATGTTTGTTCTTGAGGTCCATTTTACCCTAACCTTTGGTCTATAAAAGTTGTGGACGACCTCCCCTGAGGTTTTTTTTCTCCCCTCTTCATGGTGAACCTCGGATTTTGCTTGGAACCCCTCCAATTCCTCCCAAATTCTACCTTTTTCCATTGAAGGCCTTGGATCCCTGTAGAACAGCAACGTCGACCTGTGGTATTTCTGCTCGTGTGCAGTGTGGGAGTGTCTAAATCCCACGAAACGTGGTTTGTTGGATAGTGGACTTGTAGAGGAAGACGTGGAATCCTTTCAATCGCAATTTGGACAGGTATGTATGCTACAGTTGCTGTTTTACTGGACCACTTGTGTTCTTGAGCTGAAACTTGGGTTTTCCTTTGATCTTTTGGATCCAAATCTCTTGGGAGCTGGAATTTCGAAGTGAAGATTGGTCCTTCCTCATTCCTTGCTGGTTTGGAGGTTTTTTCCACCTGATTTGAGGATTTAAAGGTGAGTTATAGCTCAGATTTTGAGTAATTAGCTTAGGTGCTGAATTTTTAGACATTTGATGGATTTCTTGGATTTTTGAATCCAGATTTTTGTGAGGAGCCTTGGAAGGATTTGGAATGTTCCATCACTGTATTTGAGAGGTTTGTGACCCTTTTCCATGGGCTAGATTCGTTGGAATTCCAGAATTTATGCTAGAAGTGTTATTTGCTTAGTTGCTGGAATTTCTGGATGCATGTGCAGGAGGGTCCAGATGTGGGTCCGAATCAGTGTGAGGACTTTTTGGACATTGAGTCGAGCTCCGTTTTGGCTGAAATTTGGAGGATTTGTTCTTGAACCCGTTCTGGTGAGTTGGGAAAAGTTTCACTGCTTTTGGACTTAAGATTTGGATTTTATCGCATATTGAATCCATATTGGTCGTGCTGCCAGGCTGCAGTTCTGGGCTGATGTTCTGGGCGCCTAGAACTTGAGCAGGTGGGTCCGAATCTTGTGTTGGCGGTTTTGAGCCCGATTGCTGCCGGTGTTGTTTGGAGGCCTTCCACTCGACTCCTAATCTTTGTTGGATAGCGTTTGAGGTGGGTTAATGTTACCGAAATCACCGGATTTCCTCCTAAGTTGTAGAGAGTGCAGTATGCTGTTTTATTATCTGTTTAATCATGTTAGTAGCTCGAATTCATGAATTTGCATGTGTTTATATGAAATCTGAATTTGGAGCATAAATTGATAATTTATAGACATGACTTTACATGCTGAACTGGGAATTGACTTAGGAGAAAACTGGTGAACCTACAACCGTCACTTTTCGAACTATTATCAGATTTAGCTCTATGAGCCGTTTCTGTTCTTGTATCACCGCTGTTAGTGCGAGGCGGATACTTAGTTTGTTGTAGGACGAGTTTACGCTCGTGCTGGGATACCGAGCTTGTATTTACAGCAGGGTTAGGCTGTTTTGTATTACCGGGTGCCGTCGGGGTTGACGGTGGACCCAGACTCTTATTTTAGTTTCTGTTTGTGCTGAGGGCACGTGAGCTTGGAGTCTTTGACCCATTTGACCCCTTTTTGATTATAGCCTGCCGGAGCCTGATTGTGCTCGACAGAGATACGCGTACTAACTCGGTTGGGTAGCTCCCCCGAGTGCCGCTCCGGAGTGAGGCCTCTCTTGCGTTGATGTCGTTACAGATTAGTTGGATCTGATGCTCATACCGGCTACCCTTTTTGGTAGTGTGCGGTGTGGCTAGGCAGTGGGCTGGACGAGCCTGTTTGGGCGGTTCCGTTAAATTGGGTCAGGGGTGACTTTTCACTTTGGTGATGCTTACTTGAGAGTTTGACTTGGATAGTGGTAGGGTAGTGGCATTACAGCTGTAGAGTTTATTCCATCTTACTTTGTTGTTTCTTTATCCACCAGCTATACTGTTAGTCTCGTAGACTTAGTGGGTGGACCGTTGAGGTCGATAGTGGTACCCACTGAGGACTACTTCTTTTGATAGTAGTTCTCACACCCATTGTTGCCACCTTTTCTTGCAGAGCCTTCATCTGTTGCGGCTGGTGCTCTTGTTCCTGTGGATCGAGATAAGGGAGTCGCGAGCTAGATCCCTACCTGTCCTTATTGTTCCTAGAGGAGGACCCTACTGGAGATAGTTTCTTTTTGAGTTGAGCCATATACATATACTGTGGATTTGTTCCTATTTTGATTTTGGAGGGACTTCCTATTTTGGTTTTGGAGGGACTGTTGTATCTTGGATCCTATATGTACAGGTGGCCTTTGTTATTAGCATGTTTCTATTTCAGCTCTATATCTCTTGTAGTTGCTTGTATGTTTGCTTACAGGTTAGCTATCGCTTCGTATACAAGACGTGAGAGACGTGAGAGACGTGACTTGCTGCGAAAGTCATCGATTTGACTGTTGAACTCATCCTTAAGTGGAGGGAGTGATCGAAGGCGTGTGTCCTTTCCTGTCGCGAACTTGCGTTGGCTGCAGACGACGTCAAGCAGCGAGGGAAAAGAGGCAACCTTCTAGACTTTCGCTTGATTGGGTCTTGAGTTGTTTGTGTTTGCTGACTGATCTGTGTGTTGCGTAGGTGAGCATGACGCCTCCCCGACACCGAGGTCGACCCCCGACGCGGGCTACCCCCGTGCCATCTGAGGTGCCAGAGCAGGCGAGACCTAGTGCACCCCCTGATTTGAGTGAGCAGTTGGCTGCGCTAGCCGAGTCATCTAGGCAGCAGGGTGCACTACTGCAGAGGATGTGTACCTTTACTCACACGTCGAGTGCAGCACCTAGAGCGACGGAGTCGCAGGAGCCACCCCCTGCTATTCCAGCTGACGTTCCAGCTGCAGCCGTACCCCCAGCAGCGGCAGTTCCGGCCGCACCGGTTGGCGACACTTCACGGTCAGGTGGACAGATGTCGGAGGCCGAGCAGGAGCGGATGACTGAGAGACTGGCTCGTTTTTGCCGGTTTGATCCACCTCGTTTTGATGGTAGCCACACCGAGCCATGGGTGGTGGAGGCCTGGGTAGGCGAGATGGAGAAGTTATTCGAGGATCTCTTCATACCAGAGCGGGAGCAGGTTCATTTGGCGGTTCACTGTTTGACGGGTGATGCACGCATCTGGTGGACGAGGACGAGATCGAGCAGGTCGCTGGATGCGCTACGGTTGAGTTGGGCCGAGTTCTGCGGGATGCTGTATGGGTCCTACTTCCCTAACAGCGTGAAGCATAAACTCGAGGAGGATCTGAAGAATTTACTCCAGGGTGATCGCACAGTGCAGGAGTATACCCGAGAGTTTACCAGACTCCTGAACTGTGTTCCTTTTGCAGCGAGAGATGAGGCTCACAGGGTTTACTTGTTCGAGCGAGGATTGAGACATGAGATCTTTATTCTAGTTCAGGCGCAGAGGTTGCAGACCTTGGATGCGTCGATCGAGCAGGCGCTATGGGTGGAGCGAGGAGCTTTGACGGCGAGTGAGCGGGCGGCCACACTAAGTCAAGGTTTGGATAGAAAACGCCCGGCTTCAGAGGACGGAGGACAGACCAGCGACAGACGCCCGCCGAGACCTCCACGATCACATTCCCAGGGTCGTGGATTTTCGGGGCGACAGAGGTCTGGTAGATCCCGTCAGCAGGGACGGCAGCAGAGGGGAGCATCGAGATGTGTCATCTACGGAGGACCACATTGGCCTAGGCAGTGTGAGCAGCGAGAGGGCCGGTGTTTTGGGTGTGGTCAGTCCGGACATCTGCGGGTAGTTTGTCCCCGAGCAGCGTCGCCTGTACCATCGATCGCATCGGCACCCCCAGTTCATCAGCAGACCTATGGAGCTCCACCGACTCATAGCCAGATGGATAGGACTTCTGTACCACGCTCAGGTGAGCGGCGACAGCAGGCGCAGAGCGGCAGAGTCTTTGCGGCTCAACTGGAGGACTCCACGGCAGCTGATCATGTGGTGGCAGGTATCATTTTAATTTCTGGCATTAGAGCTCGTGCATTATTTGATACCGGTGCATCACATTCTTTTGTTAGTCGAGCATTTGCATCATTGCATGGGCTAGTGTTAGGATCGTTACCTTGTGCGCGAGAGGTGCAGATTCCCGAGCATGTTTTTCTTGTGGAGGAGTGTTGTCGGGCTTGCCCAGTGCAGTTTGGACCTTGGGTGATGCCCGCAGACCTGTTGGTCTTGGGGCGATTGCAGAATTTTGATGTGGTGCTCGGCATGGATTGGTTGGCCCGCTACTTCGCGACGATCGACTGCGGCGAGAGGACCGTGACGTTTCGCGAGCCAGGCCAGGAGGAGTACGTGTATCGAGGCTGCAGGAGCACTTTTTTCGCGACGTGGATTTCGTCGGCACGAGCGAGACAGATGATGAGTCGATGATGTACTGCATTTCTGGCGACGGTTATAGAGGTACCTGCGGTGGCACCGGAGCTCGAGGACATCTCTGTAGTTCGCGAGTTCTCGGACGTGTTTTCCCCGGAGTTGACTACGATGCCACCAGACAGGGAGGTCGAGTTTGTGATTGACGTAGTCCCAGGAACTGCGCCAATCTCAAAGACACCCTACCGAATGGCACCGGCTGAGCTGAGAGAGCTTAAGGCGCAGCTTCAGGATCTGATGGATAAGGGGTTTGTCAGACCCAGTGTATCGCCTTGGGGAGCGCAGGTGTTATTCGTGAAGAAGAAGGATGGTTCACTTAGACTTTGTGTGGATTATCGAGAGTTGAATAAGGTGACCATCAAGAACAGGTATTCTTTGTCGCGCATTGATGATCTGTTTGATCAGCTGCAAGGATCTTGTGTCTTCTCAAAGATTGATTTGCAGTCCGATTACCACCAATTGAAGGCGAAGGCCGAGGATATTCCCAAGACGGCTTTTAGGACCCGGTACGGGCATTATGAGTTTATGGTGATGCCGTTTGGTTTAACCAATGCCCCTGCCGCGTTTATGGATTTGATGAATCGAGTGTTTAAGCTGTTCTTGGACCGGTTTGTGGTGGTGTTTATTGATGATATCCTGATATACTCTCGGAGTGATGCTGAGCATGAGGAGCACTTGAGGATAGTGCTGCGACTTCTGAGGGAGAAGAAGTTGTATGCCAAGTTGAAGAAGTGCGAGTTCTGGCTCCGAGAGGTAGCTTTCTTGGGCCATGTGATTTCAGCCACTGGAGTGGCGGTGGACCCGCAGAAGATTGAGACTGTGCGGGATTGGCCCAGACCGATGACGGTTACCGAGGTGAGGAGTTTCCTCGGGTTGGCTGGATATTACCGTCGATTTGTGGAAGGCTTTGCGAAGCTCTCCACACCCCTTACCCGTCTGACGAGGAAAGGGATTAGATTTGTTTGGAGTGCTGAGTGTCAGCGTAGCTTTGAGGAGCTGAAGGAGAGACTGATGTCTGCTCCCATCCTTACCCTTCCAGTTATGGGGGAAGGATTCGTGATTTATAGTGATGCATCACACAGTGGCTTGGGATGTGTGTTGATGCAGCATGGTAGGGTAATTACCTATGCCTCTCGGCAATTGAAGGATTATGAGAAGAATTACCCGACTCATGATTTGGAGCTGGCAGCTGTAGTGTTTGCACTGAAGCTATGGCGGCACTACTTGTATGGTGAGCACTGTGAGATTTTCACGGACCATAAAAGTCTCAAGTATCTGTTCACTCAGAAGGAATTGAACCTGAGGCAACGCCGGTGGTTAGAATTGTTGAAGGATTATGATATTACCATCCAGTATCACCCCGGCAAGGCGAATGTAGTGGCAGATGCGTTGAGCAGTAGGTCAGTGCAGAGCCTTAGTATGATGATCACTCTGCAGGCACCGTTACTTGAGGAGTTGAGGCGGCTTGAGCTTGAGGTGGTATCCCCTGGGGTTACTGCAAAACTTATGTCTTTGGTTTTGCAACCCACTCTGTTGGATAGGATTCGAGAGAAACAGAGTGTGGACCCCTATTTGATGAGGATTCGAGATCAGATTGCCAGTGGGCAAACGGGGGACTTTTGTGTTGACAGTTCAGGAGTACTGCGGTACTGGGACCGACTGTGTGTGCCTATAGATTCTGAGATCCGAGAGGAGATTTTGAGAGAGGCTCATTACTCGCCTTATACGGTTCACCCCGGTGGTACCAAGATGTATAAGGACTTGAAGGCACACTACTGGTGGAATGGAATGAAGCGGCATATTGGGAGATTTGTGGCTCAGTGTTTGACTTGTCAACAGGTAAAGGCGGAGCACCGAGTACCTACTGGCAAGCTTCAGAGTCTCCCAATACCCGAGTGGAAGTGGGACCAGATCGCCATGGACTTTGTCGTGGGATTACCGAGGACGCAGGCTGGTTTCGACGCCATTTGGGTGATAGTGGACAGACTGACCAAATCTGCCCACTTCTTACCAGTGCAGACTACTTGGTCCAGGGACAGACTCGCTCAGTTATATTTGGGCGAGATAGTGAGGTTGTATGGAGTGCCTACCTCGATTGTGTCGGATCGAGACACACGGTTCGTCTCACAGTTTTGGAGGAGTCTACAGACAGCACTGGGTACTCAGCGACGATTTAGCACAGCTTTTCATCCACAGACCGATGGTCAGTCTGAGCGGACCATTCAGACTTTGGAGGACATGTTGAGAGCATGTGTCCTAGACTTTGGTGGAGGATGGCATCGACACTTAGGACTGGTTGAGTTTGCGTACAACAATAACTATCAAGCGAGCATCCAGATGGCTCCGTTTGAGGCATTGTATGGACGCAAGTATCGTTCACCCTTGCATTGGAGTGATGTGGGTGAGAGGAAGACTTTGGGTCCTGATATCCTGTTGGAAGCGGAAGAAAAGGTCAAGATGGTTCGACGACGTCTTGAGACCGCCCAGAGTCGACAGAGGAGCTGTGGATACTAGGAGACGAGACTTGGAGTTCCAGATTGGAGATCATGTGTTCCTGAAAGTTTCGTCGTCTAGAGGGATTCGCCGTTTTGGAGTTCGTGGGAAGCTCAGTCCCTGGTTTGTTGGCCCGTTCGAGGTGTTAGAGCGAGTGGGGCCGGTAGCGTACAGGATTGCCCTACCACCGCGACTTTCTGGAGTCCACGATGTGTTTCATGTCTCGGCCCTGAGGAGATATGTGTTTGACCCCTCCCACGTGATTGACTTCACCCACTTGAGTTGGCTGAGGACATGCAGTACGAGGAGCGACCGGTGCGGATTCTTGCTCGCGAGACGAAAGAATTGCACAACCGAGTCATACCGTACGTGAAAGTGCAGTGGAGTAATCACGAGGAGCGTGAGGCGACTTGGGAGCCGGAGAAGGTGATGCGGGAATCCTATCCCTACCTTTTCGAGCTACCTTCTTGAGGTATGAGTTTAAGTTTCGAGGACGAAACTTTTCGTAGGGGGGGGAGGATGTAGTACCCCTGGGGCCTAACTGACGGAATGACTGCAGTATCCTAGACTGTTCGATACTTCTGGAGAAGGTCGAGACAAGTCGGAGTTGTTTTGGCACCAAATAGACGCGAAAACGGACTCGGAGCACCGAAAAAAGCCAAAACTGAAGTTTGGGCGTTTGGAACTTTAGGGCGCCCGGAAGCTGTGTTTTGGGCGCCCAGATGTTGAGTGCTCGTTTTCTGAAACTGCTAAGTCATTTCGGATCCAGGATCGGGCGTCCGGAAAGTGAGTCCGGAAATTTTGCCTCGTGAGTATCGATCCGTTTGACATGTGTGGGCTGGTAGGTGAGTTCCGCCGGACCAGGTTAGGGCACACCGGACTGCGGGCGGAGAGTCCGAAGTTCTGGACCTGTGCAGGCTGAAGAACCGGGCGCCCACTTCTTGGGTTTCGGGCGCCCGAATGTGTGGTTTCTGCTGTGGGACAGGTTAGCAGCATGTTTATTCTTGAGGTCCATTTTACCCTAACCTTTGGTCTATAAAAGTTGTGGACGACCTCCCCTGAGGTTTTTTTTCTCCCCTCTTCATGGTGAACCTCGGATTTTGCTTGGAACCACTCAAATTCCTCCCAAATTCTACCTTTTTCCATTGAAGGCCTTGGATCACTGCAGAATAGCAACGTCGACCTGTGGTATTTGTGCTCGTGTGCAGTGTGGGAGTGTCCAAATCCCAGGAAACATAGTTTGTTGGATAGTGGACTCTTAGAGGAAGACGTGGAATCCTTCCAATCGCAATTTGGACAGGTATGTATGCTACAGTTGCTGTTTTACTGGACTCCTTGTGTTCTTGAGCTGAAACTTGGGTTTTCCTTTGATCTTTTGGATCTAAATCTCTTGGGAGCTGGAATTTCGAATTGAAGATTGGTCCTTCATCATTCCTTGCTGGTTTGGAGGTTCTTTCCACCTGATTTGAGGATTTAAAGGTGAGTTATAGCTCAGATTTTGAGTAATTAGCTTAGGTGCTGAATTTTTGGACATTTGATGGATTTCTTGGATTTTTGAATCCAGATTTTTGTGAGGAGCCTTGGAGAGGATTTGGAATGTTCCATCACTGTATTTGAGAGGTTTGTGACCCTTTTCCATGAGCTAGATTCGTTGGAATTCCAGAATTCATGCTAGAAGTGTTATTTGCTTAGTTGCTGGAATTTCTGGATGCATGTGCAGGAGGGTCCAGATATGGGTCCGAATCAGTGTGAGGACTTTTTGGACATCGAGTCGAGCTTCGTTTTGGCTGAAATTTGTAGAGTTTGTTCTTGAACCCCTGCTGGTGAGTTGGGCAAAGTTTCACTGCTTTTGGACTTAAGATTTGGATTTTATCGCATGTTGAATCCATATTGGTCGTGCTGCCAGGCTGCAGTTCTGGGCTGATGTTCTGGGCGCCCAGAACTTGAGCATGTGGGTTCGAATCTTGACTTGGCGGTTTTGAGCCCGATTGCTGCCGGTGTTGTTTGGAGGCCTTCCACTCGACTCTTAGTCTTTGTTGGATAGCGTTTGAGGTGGGTTAATGTTACCGAAATCGCCGAATTTCCTCCTAAGTTGTAGAGAGTGCAGCATGCTGTTTTATTATCTGTTTAATCATGTTAGTAGCTCGAATTCATGAATTTGCATGTGTTTATATGAAATCTGAATTTGGAGCATAAATTGATAATTTATAGACATGACTTTACATGCTGAACTGGGAATTGACTTACGAGAAAACTCGTGAACCTACAACCGTCACTTTTCGAACTATTATCAGATTTAGCTCTAGGAGCCGTTTCTGTTCTTGTATCACCGCTGTTAGTGCGAGGTGGATACTTAGTTTGTTGTAGGACGAGTTTACGCTCGTGCTGGGATGCGAGCTTGTATTTACAGCAGGGTTAGGCTGTTTTGTATTACCGGGTGCCGTCGGGGTTGACGGTGGACCCAGACTCTTGTTTTAGTTTTTGTTTGTGCTGAGGGCACGTGAGCTTGGAGTCTTTGACCCATTTGACCCCTTTTTGATTATAGCCTGCCGGAGCCTGATTGTGCTCGACAAAGATACGCGTACTAACTCGGTTGGGTAGCTCCCCCGAGTGCCGCTCCGGAGTGAGGCCTCTCTTGCGTTGATGTCGCTGCAGATTAGTTGGATCTGATGCTCGGACCGGCTACCCTTTTTGGTAGTGTGCGGTGTGGCTAGGCAGTGGGCTGGACGAGCCTGTTTGGGCGGTTCCGTTAGATTGGGTCAGGGGTGACTTTTCACTTTGGTGATGCTTACTTGAGAGTTTGACTTGGATAGTGGTAGGGTAGTGGCACTACAGCTGTAGAGTTTATTCCAGCTTACTTTGTTGTTTCTTTACCCACCAGCTATACTGTTAGTCTCGTAGACTTAGTGGGTGGACCGTTGAGGTCGGTAGTGGTACCCACTGAGGACTACTTCTTTTGATAGTAGTTCTCACACCCATTGTTGCCACCTTTTCTTGCAGAGCCTTCATCTGTTGCGGCTGCTGCTCTTGTTCCTGCGGATCGAGGTAAGGGAGTCGCGAGCTAGATCCCTACCTGTCCCTGTTGTTCCTAGAGGAGGACCCTACTGGAGATAGTTTCTTTTTGAGTTGAGCCATGTACATATACTGTGGATTTGTTCCTATTTTGGTTTTAGAGGGACTGTTGTATCTTGGATCCTATATGTACAGGTGGCCTTTGTTATTAGCATGTTTTTATTTCAGCTCTATATCTCTTGTAATTGCTTGTATGTTTGCTTACAGGTTAGCTATCGCTTCGTATACATAGAAAATTCTATGTATACGGCGGATCTGTTGGCGAGCCCGGGGAAACAAGTAATCCGGGGCGTGACAATTTTGGAATATAAGGCTGGTGATTTGGAGTATAAGATTGTTGAGGATTATTGGGTTGAGGATGTGAATAGGTTCTAGGAGATCCACGACCAGAATAAGAGTTGTGTCTACCGCGCTGTTCTCGACTACCGCGATATCTACCTCCTCGGCCTCTACGATTTTCGCGTCCACGATTGGTATAAAGAGCTTCACCATCAATAGTGGGAGTGGTAGGTGATGTCGTCAAACTAGTACGACGTTGGACCTCTATTTCCTCTTGCATTAAGAGCGGACGAAGTTGTTCGAAGGTGGGCTTATTTCGGTGTGTATTAAGGGCACTAACAAAACCTCTATATTCTTCTCGTAGTCCTAGAAGAACGGTCATGACCAAGTTAGGTCTGACTCAGTTTCACCGATCGCTTGGAGAGCATCACCAATCGATTTAATCTTTTGCATGTAATCACTCATGCTCATCGAACCTTTCTTGATGCTTTGTAATTCAGACTTTAGAGAGAAAGCCGTGGAAGCAATTTTATCAAGAAAGTATGCTTCAATAGTTTTCCAGGCGTCATAAGCAGTTTTGGGAGAACTAGAAATAACCATCTGTAATATGCTAAGAGATAGGGTGGCATTAATCCACGAGAGTATAGTGGTGTCTTCCCGTTTCCAACTTAAATATTCCGGATTTATAATTACTTTCTTAACAACGGTATCAACAGTCGGAGATGGTATAATACCAGTTCCATCCACATGTGAAGTAATACCAATGCTCTCCAAGACATTAAGAAAGACATGTTTCCATACTAGATATGTGGAATCAGTAAGTTCAAGTGGTATGAGAGTTTTAATGTTAACAACTGGTAAGTTTGAAGAAGTAGACATATGTATCACCAAGTGAGATATCCACCACAAGAGATGAAAGTCAAACCCAAAGAGTAGTAGATGAAAAAGATAAATAGAGATCAGATTGCACCAGGAAAGGCCGAATGAACCAAAATTGAGCCTGGGAGCACCAGAGAAGAACCGGACTGCACCAGAAACCAGTACGCGTCCAAGTGACACTCCGGAGAGTCGAGCGACACCAGATGTGGACCGGGCGGCAGCAGCAAGACAAGGAGGGATCGAGTGGCACTAGGTGTGGACCGGGCGGCACAAGCAGGAACCAACGACACCAGGGATGGTCCTGGCGGCCGAGCAAGCCAGGGAAGGATCAAGGTGGCAGCAAGGAAGCAACCACAAGAATAGAAAATAAAATGTCAAGAAGAAAACACCTATGGAAGAAGGTGAGATTCGTGGTGGAGGTGATTATGCATCAATATTCCCGAATTAGGGTTTTGGCTCTAATATCATGATAGATGGGCAGAAGAGTATACCCTTTTGGATTCTATTGATGAAATTATATAGTACAAGAGATGTGTCTACTATAGTAATAATGCCTACTATAGTAATGATACAACTAGGATTACATATCATATAATCTTACTCTATATATGATCATAATATACAATATTCTAATATAATATAAGATACTAAATATGTCGTAACATAAGATAGTAAACATGTTGTAACAGTTCTAGGATTGCTCAAAATAAATTATTCAGAATAAATAAGTCAATTAATAAATCAACAAATAAATGTCCCTCTTTCTCCGGTAATGGTACTCGTATAATATAGCAGATAGACGACTACGATTCAAGAAGCATGTAACGAAAGGCTCGGATCTCATCAACGATGGGCCCACAATAACCGTTTTCACGAAGGGAAACGCCATGCCGTACGCTCCGTACCACCCTCCTCTGCTCGCCCTCTCGCACGCACGCTCACACACGCCCACACACGCTCTCTCTCCTCTAAACCCTCCTCTTAATCGCTTCTCTTTTCTCTAGCGCGTAAACCCATTCATCTCCTCTCTCTCTCTCTCTCTCTCTCTCTCCCCCCGCCCCCTTTGGCTCCGCTCAACACACGCACGAACAAGCGACGGAACCATGGCGTATTTACTAGGGTTTTGCCTCCGACTATTTCGCCCTTTTTCTTGCTCAATGCCGTGCTCATTTATGTGAGTTGATACTCTCGTTTTGCTTCTTACTCATTCGCAGAGGAAGGAGTCGGTGGACGCGAGTGGCCCCTGAACTGGACGGGAGGCTCAACTTGGACTACCGGCGCAGTGCCTCTCAGCTCCTGCTTGACTCATTTGCAACGGTAAAAGCTTCTCAATTCGATTTAAGGTTCTTGTGGATGGAGATTACAAACACAATTTGGTCTTATATGGAAACAACAGGAAACATTGTTAGTGTTAAATATAAAAAATAATTAAAACACCGTTCTCTATCAGCTTAAGCTTTTAGAGTTCAACAGTTGTTTCATATTATTTCACAGTTAGGACAGCACAATTTTAGTGGGAATACGAGGGATGTGACGTACGTAGATTCATTTGCTACTTTATCACAAAGAAGGTGAGAACCAATTTTGAGATTCTAGAGCACTTTGATTTTCATATACATATCTATCTTAGTGGGAATATTCGAGAAAATCAGTATTTTGTGTCGTCAAGGGCCTCTTTGGATGTTTGAGCTCGTAAAATATTCTTCCGAACACTTCCAGTTAAGTAGACCTCTCGACAAGGGTTAGAGACTAGCTTAGTATCTTCAAGTTTGCTTTCAAGTTTTAATGTACTTTCCTGCAATATATGTGTACATATTTTTTTAGAGAGAAAACTTTCCTACAATATTGAATGAACATTCCCTCGTTATTTACACCTCTTGAGCTTGCTGGAATTTAATTCTACATCATGTTGGTATCAGATCAGATTGCTATGTGAGAACAGATTCGACCTTATGTTTTGGTCTAAACTGTGTCTATTTATTGGTAGTATGAATGTATACCATATCATGGACAAATCTTTCCTACTTTCCAACATGGTAAAAGGTTCGCCGATCTGATTTTCTTTAGAGAGAAATTGGACAATTTCTAATGGGTGTTCGAGCTAGAACTTGGCTCTAGGCTGAGGTTCTTATCCAAAACAAACACCCAAACACAAAGTTACGGCTGTTTTACTAATCCCAACTCCGGATTGCATCAAACGGGCCTTGATTGACCTCATTTCAACGAGACTAGGCTTAATCCAGCTTTTCCATATATCCTATTACCAAGTTGTTAGCTTAGTGTTATTTCCTTCTGCTGAAAGGGACGCAAATCGAAGAGAAGCACCTTCCCTGACATGACCTATAAGATCATAGATTTACAACGCAAGTTAAAAGAACAATAGGAACACACGGAATAATTACGTATAAATTTCTTATAAACACAGAGGGTTATGCTTACAACATAAGGACCGCAGGAGGAGTAAAAGAAGATGTAGCCATGAAAGAACAAAAATTCCGATGACACAGTAGATAGAAAGATGTGAGTAAGATGAATTCGGAAGCATATCTTGAATAAATGGGAGTTAGAAAGAGATCACCGATATACCATGTGAATAGAGAAAAGCATACAAGCAAGGGATAAATTATATTATAACAATTTCAACCAGTAGTGCATTTTGCATTATGCAATTATAAACTACAGTTACTTTAAGTGTTCATGATGATATTTTTTTTTAATTAGCTTTTTTTTAATTCAATTATTGTCGTATATTATTTTTTGTATTGGGTGATTATCTGAAAGCTTTTTTTCTCTTTTTTTTTTGTGGGTTGAGAAGGTTAAAGTTTTTGAGCACCGGACGGGCACTCCAGAAATGCGTGCAAGTCAATACCTTAAGTTAGTGCCATCCTCTATATTCATTTTTTACTAGGTATTGTTTCACTCAGGATTAAGGTGGGGATACTGTCATGTATACTTATTATTCCACCAAATATCATCTAGTTAAGAGCTATTCTCACTTGGAATTGAGTGGGAAAGATATTATTATATCCTAGAAATAGCAATTCCATTGGATTGGTGGAATTGCAATATCCCTACCCCTTCTATCATATCATGCCAAACATACTGGAGATGGTACCCAACTAAAGTTCTGGGGATTTTTTTATTTTTTTTATTTTTTTATTTTTTATTTTTTAATATTGTCTCTGAAAGATTATCCCGGAAGCCAAACATTAACCCAAAATTACATACTCCCAATGTCACGAGTGGAAGTACTCACCTTCTTTACTTTTGTTCAGCTCGAGAGGAATTTCAGCATTGGACTTCGATTCTATGGTAAATTTTGATGTAATTTTCTAATTTTATTTTATTTCAAGTAATTTTGTACTTAATTTCTGATGGATTATGCTATTAATTCAGGGTTCTAATATCGTAACTGTGACTTTTTCTGGGTGTTTATCAGTTTATGACTTTGATACCCTCTACTGCTCCATTTATGGTCCAACATCTGGCAAGTTCTCTTACCACATATATAATGGATGCCCTTTTATCCTGTAATCCTTTTACTATGATGTACGCCACATAGATCAATGCGTAATTCTCTCTCCCAAATAGTAGGTTGCTCACTTTAGCTCAGCTTTGTGAAGATTTAGCCGACATAGTGTTCGGTTGGATTTAAAGAGGTTTGAAAATAGGTTTTGCATCAAAAAGAGTTTCCCAAGCATCTAATTTCATATAATACTATATGTATATGTTTTGCATTTTGGCTATAGAAAATGCAAATAGGAAACTAAAAACACCTCACCTTTCCTCGTTTTCTCTTGCCACTCTCTTCATTCCTTTTCTTCCAAAACACGCATATGTTGGCTTAAATGGGCCAGCATCCTGCCCTGTGGCGGGAGGCCATGTTGGGCCGAGTCATGTTCATAATGGCGTGAGGCTGGTGGGGCCGAGTCACAATCAAGACCCGTGGGCGCTGTATCTGTACGCTTTAAGTGAATTGGTTGCGTATTTCTAACAGCTCGAGCTTTTGGGATTAATGGTTAGCGCCAACGATCCGACAAGTGGTATCAGAGCCAGTGTTCACGGGTTCGATTCCCGCATGCTGCGAATGTGTGCAGGTGCTGGAGGGGGGATTGTTGGCTTAAATGGGCCAGCATCCTGCCCTGTGACGAGAGGCCATGTTGGGCCGAGTCATGTTCGAAATGGCGTGAGGCTGGGTGGGCCGAGTCATGTTCGAAGTGGCGTGAGGCTGGTGGGGCCGAGTCACAATCGAGACCCATGGGCGCTGTATCTGTACGCTTTAAGTGAATTGGTTGCGTATTTCTAACAGCTCGAGCTTTTAGGATTAATGGTTAGCGCCAACGATCCGACAGCATATACCCAGTAAACTATTTTCACTGTCACCTAATCAAACAATAATCGACAGATATTTTCTTTTCCACGAAAGACATCCTTTTCTTGGCCTTTGTTTACAATGACAGTTTTACCTAAACTAAGCATAAATGAATGTTTTGTTTTAACTATATTTGATGCTAATTTACCTCTTGATGAGTTACTTTGTGTTGCATTTCTATTTTCCTTTTGGCAGAAATTCTAGCTGATGAAGTAAAGCCGCGATTACATATCAGCAACAGTGAAGATTGTTTTCTTACACTCCGTTGGAGCCCACTTAATCAAGATGAGGTAGAAATGCGACAATATATTCACTTTTTTAATTTGTTAACTAGCTAATTGTCACAAAGTAAAGGGCTTGTTGCTAGAGTATCCAACTTATGTTCTTAGAAGACATTATAAGTTGGTTATTTAAGGCTAAAAATTTTGTTTTACATTTGGTGCTTTGATTGTTTTTTCTTAGCCTAATGTCATGACACAACGCCGTCTCTATGACGAAGTGGCTTAACCTTGTGCAATAGAATATATGTATGCAAGGCAAAGTTATATGTAGAACCCCCCAACGTCACTTTTTTCTTGATTGGTACTGCTTTAAATTTTTATTTTTTATTTTTTTGCGATTTGAATGATTTAGTCCATGTAAATGAAAATTTTATTAAATTAAAAAATGACTCTATCAAATTCAATTGTATTAATTACTTTTGATTGAATTACAATAATTAATAAATTTGATAAACTTTTCAATTTTACAAAGTATAGCAACTCAAATAAAAATAACATGAAATTTTATCTCCTAGTTTAAGTAGAAATATTGTTTGATATCGATGCAAACTTTCATTCTTACAAGATGTGTTAACACAATATTTTCAATTTTTGTAGGTTGCTTGCACAAAGTTGGGACATTACAAAGTTTTTCTTTATGATGTCAACATTGGCTCGCCTATACCTACTACAGTAAGCCCCTTGTTCCTTGAGAAATGTGATTTTTTTTTTTTTTTTGAGAAACACCATCAATTTCAAATAGGGTGCCCGCCATCAACTCAATCTATACATTCAAAAAATGAACAATACACAAGGCCAGCCCGACACCAACAGCATACAATCCCGTGCAGTAGAATAGGAAATGTCTACCTATAGATACAATAAGTACTCCTCTATACAATATTAACAATTGAAATAGTCCAAAATGCAATAGTATATACATTCACATCCCTAATCCTTGAAAAACCAACAGCTCCTACATGCTCTTTTCTTGTTTAACATTGTTAATACCAATTCCTTGAAAACCCAAAGTCATTAACAAGGATGTCTTCCCCATTGACCGTTTATAGACAACATTATCTTATAGGCCTCAAAGATATCTTCAACCATTTTATCCGATTCTCTGAAAACTCTCTAATTCTTACTATATACAATTTGATTCACTACTCAATCATGTCATATATGTTTCGCTAATTCCAACTTCAAAATCAACTCAGATATGTTCCATAGTTTAGGTTTTTCTAATTATGAGAAGTTGCATTTTCATTTTAATATTTAATATATTTCCAATAAACTAGATGTAGGGTTCATAGTATATAAACATAAATATATTTTTAGGCTAGTGGAATGATGAAGAATTAGCCATATGTTATTCCTTCTCTCATCTCCCTCTCCCTTCCATTTGATCTCTCTTTATCTCCTTGTCTCTCTTTCAATCCCATCAAAGCGATCATTTATCCCTATCAATATATTAGAACCATATTACTTGGTATAGAGCCTTGTATGGTCCTGATTCAAGCGCACAAATTTTATTGAAGAAAATAGAAGAATAATTTGCAGGAAAAGAGCCGACCGATCCTTGATTTCCCAGACTCGAGTTGGGGGTGAAGAATTTTGTTGGCGTTGTTGATGCTCTATTAAATAAACTCAAGATCGAGGTGAAAATTGCTGCGAGCACTATCAACAATCTCAAAAGTCAATTGTTGCCATAAACACAAAGATCAATGGCCAATCATTTACTTCGGCATCTACATCGGCTACTGATATTTCCACTCTAGGTTTTAGTGCAAGCTGACCTCTACTTCCAATACCTATGCTAGAAAGATCACATTTTTTCCTAGTGGAGGCTTGAGCCGTGGAACAATTCGTCCCTAACTAGAATTCCTCGTTTTGATGACAAGGATCTGACGGCGTGGATTTATTGACTGGAACAATTTTTCAAATTTAATCAGATATCAGAAATCCAAAAGATAATGCTTAAATCGTATCACCACGGGAAAAATAGTTTTAAAATGATTTCAGTGGTTTGAAGAGAGCCGCAAAGTTGTGGCATAGGCGGACTTCGTAGGTGCCCTTTGCACTTGTTTGGTCTAACTATGCAAGAGGTTTATGTCACGCCCTGAGATCAGCCGATGCACAGACCCGCCGAACGGGTAAGGCTGTCCTCACCCAACGAAGCGTTAATATACATCATTTGGCTCAACCAGATATGATATGTATACATGTGCATTAGAATGCACTACAAAATTGAACATTCAACTAAAATAAAACTTCAATTAGTTGCATCCAAGGATTAAAGTGTCGTGGCATGAGGGCGTGCCGGTTGTCGCATGGCACGATACAGCACAGGCACGCCTCCGTGTCGACACATGGTACGCTTACGTGCCAATGGATACGCATGACCTCCAATAAACTATTAAAATGCTATTTTGAAAGATTAACTAGAATAGCTCATAGAGAATAAAAATAAAAAAAATCGATTAACTATAGCTCATAGAGAATAAAAATAATTATACTCAGCAATTAATATTGGCTATGTATAAGTTATAAGTTATTATACTCAGCAATTAATATAGTAATAGATATTTTACATATTGGCTATGTATAAGTTATTATACTCAGCAATTAATATAGTAATAAATTTTTTACATATCTAAAGTGAAATATAACTATAGCTCATAGAGAATAAAAATAAAAAAATCGATTAACTTTGATTTTTTTTATTTTATATTTTTTCAAAAATGAAAAATTATAAAATACAAAATTAGAAAAAATAATTATTTCTTAATGTTTTTATGGAATCTGAAACATTCAATAATATTGATTCGATGAGAAACCGCATGGTGGCAAGATTAACATCGACCCAATGGTCTCTACTTAATCATTGAATTTTCAAACATCAATCTATACATATCTCACGAATTCTCGGCCATAAAATATCCAAAGGAGCGATCATCGATATCCAAGGTCTCACAAAGCCTAGACCTCTATCATGTATTCATGGCATGTTCAATATACAAAGATGCAGGAAAGACAGATTCATGTATTATGCTCCAATGCGAAATATGAGTCACAATAGAGAGGTTCATGTTTCATCATCCGGGTGCTAAATCTCATGTTCTTGGTTCAAATCCCCGAAGCTAAATCAGATAGAAGTAAATTGCATGCATGTGTTCAAGTATTCGACATTTCGCTAAAGTAGACATAGGGAGAAATCCGCCGTTTTCGGCGACTCGGAACCCACCTCAAATCGTTACTCTAGTAGTGGCAAGCAATCAACCTTCCATGTGCTTTTCCTCAACTCAAACTTGTAGGAAATGTACTACGAGAACTCCAAAATCAGCGAGGTACTGCCAAGGTAAATGTAAGAATTGGAATCCGATATTTTGGCGGGTCTGTTAACGTCCCCGTGGGCTTCCGCTGCGGTCTCGGGACGTGACAGATTTGCATATTATGCCAACTTAGTGGAATTCCACTAAAGCACCTGTGAAGCTTCCTGGAGTTTCCTCCCTCCCAACCTGCACGCATGAGAGAGAAAGAGGAAAGAAAAGGAAAGGAAAACAAAGGAAAAAAGAGAAGAATAAAGAGAAGGATTGATTTTGATGCCGTTTGACGAGCCGATTCGAACCCCGCGCATGCGATTTTTGGCGTTTCGACACTGGGGTTAGTATTAGAATACTTGTTCTTTTAATTTTTACGAATTTTGTGGATTCTTGATGATAGAATTTAGGATGGGAGGTCATGTTGAATTTTATTATGGTTTGACATTAAATTGAAGCCGAATTTCATGCGTTTTGGGGCCGCTATCTCGTTCTTTTTGCCGCAAGCTTTTGGGTCATCTTGGCGCACTTGCGGACATCTCGTTCAGCAGCAAGGGGTGCTGCCAGCAGCAGCAAGGGGTGCTGCCAGCAGCAGCAAGAGCTGCTGTAGCTGCAGCCGGTAGCAGCAGCGGCTGCTGCCGCTTTCGCCGCAGCCCGTAGCAGCAGGGGCTGCTGCCACTGCCGCTGCATCCGGCAGCAGCAGAAGCGGCTGTTGCTGCTGGTAGTGCAGCCAGCAATAGCAGAGACTGCTACTGCGGCTGCTGCTACAAACACTAGCAGCAGCAAGCGTAGCAGCAGATGCAGTAACTGACGCGGCATTAATACATGAAGTTGATTCGCGGCCGCGGCACCGTGCTTTTGGAGACGTCGATCAGGTCCAATTTCACTCAATTTCGAAATTGAAGTTGATTGAAAGGTACAGATGGTAGTGAGCTTTGGATTGCACCTTATTCCAAGTGGAACTAGAGAGAATTGGAATGAAATTGAATTATTGCTCGAAGCAAGCCGCAAGTCGGATTCCGAGGGATTATTTTACTAACTTCTCCATCCATTTCTCATATTTGAGTTGTAGGTATCAAATTGAACTCGTGTTATGTTCTTGCAAGGAAAAGGAATGTGTGGACCTGTCCCTACAACTAATGTTAGGTTAGGAAGTTAAATCGGCAGCCGATTTTATGTTGAAGTGCAAGTGAGTTAATTTTAAGTGATTATGAACTACAGTGGTTTTGTCGTCCATTTCTTCCGGCCGAATGTTACAGAATCTTCGCCGAACCCCTTTACCACTTTTGGTCCTTTTGGGATTATTGCTATTGGATTTTAAGGTACGTTAATTTTACCTGTATGAACAATCCCATATTCATTAATCGACTTGCCGAAATATCGGATTCCAATTCTTACATTTACCTTGGCAGTATCTCGCTGATTTTGGAGTTCTCGTAGTACATTTCCTACAAGTTTGAGTTGAGGAAAAGCACATGGAAGGTTGATTGCTTGCCACTACTAGAGTAACGATTTGAGGTGGGTTCCGAGTCGCCAAAAACAGCGGATTTCCCCCTATGTCTACTTTAGCGAAATGTCGAATACTTGAACACAAGCATGCAATTTAGCTTCTATCTGATTTAGCTTCGGGGATTTGAACCAAGAACATGAGATTTAGCACCCGGATGATGAAACATGAACCTCTCTATTGTGACTCGTATTTCGCATTGGAGCATAATACATGAATCTGTCTTTCCTGCATCTTTGTATATTGAACATGCCATGAATACATGATAGAGGTCTAGGCTTTGTGAGACCTTGGATGATAGCTCCTTTGGATATTTTATGGCCGAGAATTCGTGAGATATGTATAGATGGATGTTTGGAAATTCAATGATTAAGTAGAGACCATTGGGTCGATCCTTCCGACTCTTGACCATCCTGTTGTCACATAGAGTTGTCCTCATGATTGTTAGCCATTCCATATGTTAGGCATTCTTCCATAGGACGTGGGAGGCCAGTTGTCATTGTATATATCTTGACTAGTTACTTCTTACCCCTTTGTCTTGAACGTGTCATTGCATTAAGGATATCAGAGTGAGGTCTTGCGATCTTTTAAGTTCTTACGATCTTGTGAAATATGATGTTGACCTCTTGTTTACTTCATGATTACTCTGAGGATATCGGATTGGCATTGTGACATTGTTGTCTATGATTTCGACCATAGCCTGCAAGGCCACTTTGAGCTTGACTGTATATGTACGATGGATATGTATTATAATACTCGGTTGGGGTCGCTCCCCTTCGAGTGCCACTCCGGAGGTTGGGCTATGAGACATGATTATGGCATGGACCAGACAGTATATTATGGCATGGGCCAGACAGTATATTATGGCATGGGCCAGACAGTAGCCTGCGTGGTAGCAGACCACTATAGGTGGGTGCTAGACACGAGGCGACGTAGGCTTGACCGGACTTATGAGTCGGTCATTGCGATTGGGTATTTTTATAGTATTTGTTGTAGTCGTTGTACTGATGCATACACCATTCAGCCTTTTCCCTTTTCTCTCACTACCCGTACAGGGGCATGATAGTATAGCAGGTACAGAGACCTGTTTATGGTACATGCAGTTATTCATTTTCTGTTATCTGACATCTCTCTATGCAGGTCCTAGCCAAATAGTCATTTACTGTACTTTACTTTTAGCTGTTCAGATCATTTACTTGTTTAGATTATCGCCAGTTTTTCCTTCGGTTACTCTTTTACTGCAGCTTTTACTGTTCCTTATTAGTCTGGCCTCTAGTAGATCTAGTGGGAAGGTCGTGGTTATCGCCGACCGTACCCACTGGGAACTATTGTTCAGTAGTTCTCACACCCTGTTGTGGTTTCTTTTTTTTCAGGGGTTCATGCACTGACGGTTGATCGTGGTGAGGGGGATCGTATATTAGATAGCATCCTCTACTAGCATATCGGTACATTAGAAGACCACCAGATAGGGTGCTACTTTGTACTACATTTATGTATTGGCAAGGGCTAGGCCCTTTTTTCCTTGTATTTTGTTTTAAGGTTGAGTTTTTATTTGTAGTACATGATGTATAGCAGTGTGGCTTATAGAGAGTGCTATGATACATGTCATTAGTTATTTCTGTGATGTAGATCTTGGCTAGATGATTTTCTTAAAACACCTGGTAATTGTTGCTTTTGTTTTTGTGGCCGCTTCGTTCGGACAGGAAAAACTCTGTCCATTCGGCGGGTCTGTTAACGTCCCCGTGGGCTTCCGCTGCGGTCTCGGGGCGTGACACCTTCAATCACTTTTCATTTTCTTTCGAAGAGTTCACACGAATCAATTTATCGACTTTCACCAAAATTCACGTCTCTCACGTCTTAATTCTTAAGGTTCACCAAATCCTATCCTAGGTCTAGTTGACCTATTCTTATGCTCTGATACCAACCGAATCTGTCACGCCCCAATTCCATAGCGTGAGCCTACGGGGACGACAATAGACCATGTACACAACCCTACACACACGAAGCACCCAACAAAACAGGAACGACAGCGGAAGCAAGTAACTCTAAATTTCATAACTAAACCACACTATAAATAATAATTTTAGAACTACTTATATGAAATATAAACATGTATCAGAGTACATATACAGAATTGAAACTACTATATGCCATAGTACAAAATTCACATAACTCTGACTATCCAAAAAGTAAAAGTACAAGTAAAAAGGCCCTGACCCTCGCTAGTGCTGAAGTATAGAACAAAATCAGACTCTCTATCTGATGGTCCTCTAACACACATATACACTGGTAGGAGATGCTATCTATTGCGCGAACCCCTTACCTCGATCTGCTGAAGGTGCACCTGCCTCTAAAAAGCAAACCACAAGAGGGTGTGAGAAATACTAAATAGCAGTTCCCAATGGGTATGGTCGGCGACAACCATGACCTTCCCACTAGGTCTACTGAAAGTAAAAATAAGTAAAGAACAACTAAATATACTGTATACTGAGTTATAGAGTATAATATGAGTAATAAATTCTACTATCTATCATGCTTCTACACAGGAAATGATTAGCAGAGTAAATGACTAAAACATACATCAATGCTAATACTAGTAAACAAATACTGTAATAGAACCCAATCGCAACGACCGACTCATAGGTCCGTTCAAGGCTGCGCCACCTAGTGTGCGAACACACTCCTGCAGGTGTGACGGTGACACCTAGACTACTGTCTCTACTATCATTGGCCAGTATTCGGAGCGGCACTCGAGGGGAGCGACCCCTACTGAGCCTAATAGCACGTAACTCTGTCAAGCTCAATGTGGTTCTGCAAGCTATAGTCTATGTGACGATCAAAAGATCACAAGTAATCAATCCAATGTTTTCAATGCCATATAAAGCAATTTCTATGCTTAATAGCACTATGAAATATTTATATTCTATCTCTATGTCCAAAACATCTATTCACTACTGCCGCGCTAACCCACAGTCTTTATCACATAATTCATGACAATCAAAATATATTTAAATGAGGAATACTCTGCAACCATGCATATGATATCAACTGGCCCCTCTCGGCCTTATCTAGCATATACACTTAACATACTATTAACCATTTACTATATTACGACTATAGGATATAGGATTTACCCAATATAACATAGATGAGTGTTCACATGCAATTATGCTAGAATTCTAATTTTCTGCCTGATTTCATGCCAACATTGCTTTCTATCAACATAAATAACATATATATATATCCGTATGCATCAATTTAGACATAGAAGAAAAATCTCTGTTTTCGGCTACTCAAAACCCACCTCAATAGCTAATGAAATAACGGCAAGCAAACAACCACCAAAGCACTCTCCTTCAGCTCAACTCCAGCAAGAATCAACCAAAAGGACTCCAAAATCAGCAAGGGTGTTGTAAGAGCATTGTAAGAACTAAAGTCGATCAATCGGCAATTCGGTTACAAAAATGGAATTTAGATCAATGTGAACCCAATTTACCTAAAAAATCCATTAGGATAACTTCAAAACAAGTAGGAGGTGAAGGAAATTCCAACAAAATACGCCAATATCTTAGCTGGAACTATCGTCAACCAAAATTGCTAAAATCTAATAAAAATCAGAATTTCTCTTACGACGTAAAATTACATCAATTTCGCTTACGACGTCAAATTGCATCAATTTCACTTCGATCAACCTCAATTTCAATTGAAATAGGGTACGAGCTAGGTTTCATTACTTCCCTCTCTCACGAGCGAACTCCAATTTCATCGCCGGAAACACCGATTTCGTGCAAAGATTTCTCCTCCCCCCCATCCCCTCTTTGCTGCCGTGTCACAGCAGCTGCAGCCAGCAGCTTTTGCTACTGCTGCTGCTGGTGCAGCTAGCGACTGCGGCTACTACAACTGCTGCAATTGTAGCAGCTGCTGCTGGCTGTTGTAGCCAATAGGAAATTGGGGAGGGAGAGAGAGAGAAAAATAGGGAGAAAAAGGAAAGAAGAAAGAGAAGAAGAAGAAAACTTATTGCAACCTTTCACTCACAATGCCGAAGAAATTCTACACGCACGCGGTCTCGATCGACTCGTCGAATCGATTAAGATCCTCAAATCTCTTTCTTTTTCTCTTTTCTCTCTTCTTCTCTTCTTTTCTCCTTCTCTCCTTAAATTCCATAGGTGAGAGGATAAGCTCAAGGACCCTGTTGCATTAGTGGATAATATGCACAAGATGCTAAAAAGTCCAAAACAATCAAATATTTCAATTTTAGCCCTCGATAAGCTGAAATTTGAGTTTTGAATTTATTTTCGCTTCCATTTTTGCACCAAAACGTCTCCAATTCACTCAAGCCCTATGAGGACATGCTGACTAGCAATCCACACCGTATCCTTGTCTAAATATCAAGGTTCAGTATTCTACAGAAAGAAAAAGAATATCTCTTTCGTCGAAGAAAGTTCGGCTCAAGATGAGCCAAGCCAATCGAGCAGAAGTGAGGATTCGACTGATGAGGCCAAGATAGATGCTGCTGAGATGGTAAAAAATCGTCAGCCATACAAATGTGCGCTCTTGAAGCCAACCAAGACAAACTAGACTAAACCAATCAAATCTTCAATCGGCTGTACAGAGATAGAAGGATTAAGCTACAAGATGGCCAAACTTTGCCTTCAAATGAGGAGCTAAGAGAAAGAAAATATTATAAATGGCACATTAGAGCCATAAAATTAATAATTGTACGGCTGTACAGCGAGAGATCAATAAGGGCCGGCTGATTTTTGCCGACCAAGAAAATAACAATGATATGAAAATTGACAAAAATCCTTTTCCCGCACAGCTCAATATGGTGGATATTAAAGGGAAGAAGCCGATGCAGGGCAACAAGTTCCAAGACAAGGTAACCGTAGTTAGAAGAAAACTTTGGTTGTGCATCAGGTGCAAGGCCGAGATGATGCGCAAGAACTGGGAGGTAATCGTGCGCGAGAAAAAGTCGGTTGGGGAATGGAAGGAACTAGTGGCATTTTTCGAGGAGTGGGATGATCTCTCGGATAGGGAGAATGAACCAAACAATTGTTCGAAAAAACGATCCAACAAATCCAATGAAGAGGTGGAGTTGATGCCAAACCTGCCAATCGCGAGGGTCCTAAAGCTGTTCTATAATGGAGACGATGGAAGGAGAAGAGAAGGTCCACTGAGATGACCTTTCGGCTATCAGCATTGGGAGCAGTGATATTAGCCATCAAAGTATCAACGGATAAGGTCGAGACCCGAATCTGAATTTGAAAGGATGACCGAGGGGGAGATTGAAACCATCGGTCGCAAGCTAGTAAATGAGCTGGGAATCCAACCGTGATCCCGACCATGGAAGATGAGAGAAATACTGAAAGAACATCTCCGGCTGGTGAAGCCGCTGGGAAATTGTGCAGGACGATAAATAGTTCACTGCAAGGAGACTAGCTAAGTGGTATGGGCCAGTCATGACTATGACCTAGAAGCGTAGGCAGCAGAGGTTGTTAGCGGAGAAGGCCAAGGGATTTTTTACTGACCGTATGGAAACGGCCGGAATAGCAGTTCCCTTGGAGGCCGGAATGACAATTCCAAGGGAACGACAGTTCCCTTGGAAACAGCCGAAATGACCGAGAGGCGAGCGGTTCGATCGTGCCATCTCAACAGAAAGCATAGGTTATTCGGTCATCGACTGTAAAGCCGACAGAGAAGGAAATATGTAGGAAATTAGAAGATAAGAACTTTTCTTAGAGGCTGCCGTCAAACGAGAGAGATGGCATATCAAAGAAAGAGTACTAACCTGAGAGGAGGAATCCACGGCTTGAGAAGCCGAGGAGAAAAAGCCAGGGACTAAGAAGAAATCAGTCAAAGTAGATTTTTCGGGATAAATACGGTGTACGACTTGCCGATGTTTTTCCAGGCATATATAGATGAGGCTGGGGGGCAGCCCGAATACGAAAAGGAGCCGTTCATGGCTCAACTCCAACTCGAGGAGAGCAAAAGGGAGGCCGACAAGGTTATCTTCAAGAAAACGACGGCCATCCAAACTAGATTCGTGAGGCCTCTATACATTAATGCCTTAATTGAAGGTCAGCTAGTTGGCCGAGTTATGGTAGAGGCGGGGCAATGGTGAACGTGATGCCTACATCTTTTTTCAAAAGTTAGACAAGGACAAAGATGATCTCAAGCCCACAAACACAACTATGACCGATTTTACTAAAAATAGTCAACAAGCATGAGGAGTCCTAATAACCAAGCTAATGGTCGATTCCAAGACTCTCTGAACAGCCTTCTTTATGGTGGATGCCAGCAACCACTACAACCTACTTCTAGGGCATGATTAGATTCATGCCAATAAGTGTGTGCCTTTGACCCTTCACGGAAAGCTTTTCTAGTAGGTCGAAGATTGAGTTGAAGAGATTGCGGCCAAAGGTAGATTGCAAATCGTGAATATAAGTATGGAGAGCATCGACCACGTCAACTGGCCGAAGCCGACCCGGACCAAATTTTATTTGTCCGGGTCATTGAGGATGGAGTGCAAATTATACTCCAAAAAAAGGCTAAAGTGCTGGCGGCAACTAAACAGCTGCCAACTTGGTTAAAATAGAACGCCAAGATTCCAACCGAGGCCTTAAAAGGAGCCTTGGTGTGGAGAGCCGGCCACGGGGGCCGGCAATATGGATGGTTCAACTGATAAAGCTGATAACAGGAAAAGAAACGGGCCTGAAGGTTCGGTCAGTGTCAACATGGCTAAAGACGAGACAACAAGTAAAGAAGATTCGGTTAACAAAGCCGATAATGAAAAAGTAAAAGAATTAGAAGATTCGGCTAGTAAAGCCGATGAAAAAGAAACATACAGATCTGGAGCTTCGGCCAAAGATAAAAAGGCTGAAGGAAACCTCATGGAAGAATTCAAGAAATCGCCATCAAGACCGGTGAAAAGAAGTTAGATTCAAGATCCTCTGGTCAAGGTAAATTTGTGATCAGATGAAGACAAACGACTGACCTAGATTCAAGCTAAACACTAGGATAAGAATAAGTGAAAATAGGAGAACAATCATAATACCCAAATTTATCAAGCTGATAAAAGAGCCTCCCCCGCAAATTGTGAGGTACAGCAGAACTTAAAATCATGACATTAACCATATCTAATAGGGTGTGGTTCAACAGAAAATACATGACCCGAGCAGATTATATTGTTTGATTTTAATTAAATATTTTCGGATACAGTATGAATAGATTCAGACAAACACTGAATAAAATTTGTAATATAAAAATATAAGAAATAATAATAATTAATTGTGTTGGATCTGGTGGTCCAAAGATTTGATATAGATCTTTGAAAGGTTGATGGCTGAAGCTTTAGGTTTAAGTCACATTGACTACAAGTAAATTAAACTCTTCTTTTTTAATATAAGAAAAATGAAACATTTTTTTAATTGTAAAATCTAAACCTAACCCTTCTTTTTTAATATAAAAAAATCAAACATTTTTTTAATTGTAAAATTTAAACCTTTTATTTTTTTCTCTCTAAAGCTTCAGCCAAAAAAATAAAAAATCAATGCCTTACAAGTTCCATACAATTTTTTCTTCTAATTCATTGTTAATCAAACCCTTTTAAAAACAAACCCTTCTGTTTTGAAAGTGATTTTTTTGAACAGTGACTTTTTTTAATTGTAAAAATCAAAACTCTATTTTTTAACAGTAGTGCACCACAAAATTAAATATAAAAAATTTACAATTTAAACAGATAAATATAAGGATATGCAATTAAATTTTAAAATGCTAATCTCAAAATGTTTAAATTTATATGATAGGCATACAGTCAAGTTGTCAAACAGAAATTATATGCAATATCCTCTTTTTTGTAGCGGATAGCACCAGTTAGACTTTTAATCACAATTAGATTGGGAATATACATCCTACATTGTTAGGAAAAATATAGTACAAGTAAATCTGATTGTAATCAAAATCTAACTAATTTAGTAATAAAACAAACTAGTAGAAAACAAAGAGATAATGATTATCTTTTTATCTTAATCTTTCCTCTATGTCTATAAGAACAGAGGAGGGATAAATAAAGGGTAGAAGGAGTCGAGGGAGTCGGATCACGCTCTTTCCCGTTAGGCGAAAGAAACGTAATGGGAATATCCCGTTGAGTTTTATTTCGCGCCAAAAAAGATAAATAAATAAATAAATAAATAAATAAATAAAAATTATAATAAATAAATAATAATAATAAATATTAAATAAAATAAATTCAAAACTCAAATTTTGAGTTTTTCATCAACAAAACCCCCCAATCCAATATACAACCGATCTCTCTCTCTCTCTCTCTCTCTCTATATATATATATATATATATATATATATATATTGGGATCGAGGCATTGTGCCTAATCCGAGCAACTAATACCAAATTCGAGTAACTAGAAGCTTAATAAATATCAAATTTAAGTAACTAGAAGCCTAATAAATATAAAAATAGAGAAAATCAAGCAAATATTATTCAAAAATACTGATATGAAGCTAAATATCGAACTCTACAAGCGATTACTAGTACCAAGCGATTACCAGTATCTCTCTTGTCCAAGCGATTACCAGTATTTTTTTATTGATTTTTTATTTTATTTTTTTGGCCCTGGGGAAGGAGTTGGGCTAGGATATAGTTGGGCCGGGTTTTAAAGGAGATTTTTTCTGGGCCAGGTTTTAGAGGTATGCTCATTTTAATGAAAGAATCATTGAATTCTTTGACCAATTATTGTTCACGGCTAGAATAAGTTTGACATTAACAAATTTAAACTGGACATAACTTATTTTTATATTCTTTTTTCTTTTTTATATTTAGATTCGGCAATGTAGCTGACTAATTTTGGTCAGATTATTTTTCTATCTACTCTGAAATTTTTATTTTTGGAGTTAAAATAGTATCTTTCTATCTAGAAAATATGAAGAACACGGGATTGTACTCCAATTTTTTGAGAATTTTGGGGGAAAAAAATTTAATTTAATTTGATCTAAACTATATACCGACGGTTTAGAACTATTATAATAATTAGTTAAAACTGCTACTAAAATATATTTTTGTCAGCGCTTGTGTTAAGTGTTACTAAAATAACTGTCGCCACGAATCTACTTTTTTGTAGTGGCAACATGGAAGTTGGAGGGATGCCGGTGTGGTCGCCGGGTGAAGTCGGAGGGGCGAAAGGAACAACAAGAGGTCATTCTCTCACCTTAGATAAGATTTCAAACCATCGATTATTAGTATAGAGCAAAATTTGACTTTGCAAAAATAGTATTTGAAGACTTAATCTGAACTGTCCTCTCCTATTTTATTTTATTTTGACTGACTACTTGTTTCATTATTCATGCCATTATTTATTAAATATATTTTTCTGATAGGAAATGATATACAATTGAGGTTTAGACCTTATTTATGTTGCCTTTTTTTGTGGCCTCCACGTTAGATGAATTCCTGTAATTTAGGCAAGGGATTACAGATGACTAGTAGCTTCTACACAAATTATGAAATTGTTAATCATTGTTAGTCCATTAGCTAGTCTAAATCCTAAGGCTTGAAAAGTTAAGTATAATCCTGCACCAAGACATTTCCAACACTTTGAGAGGTATAAGGCCTCTACAGTTCTAAAACCTTCTCAACTTTTTTATGAAAACAACATATATATATATATATTACTTAAAACTCGTAGCATTTTCTGAACCATTTTATCCAAACAAAGAAAAGACAATCCAAGCCATTTAATCAAGCGGAGGAGATAATGAAGGTGCTAACAAAAAGCAAAAAATAGAAACCGCAAGACACTTAAGTAATACAGTTAAAATCACATAATATTTAAATAAAAAAGTAATAAACCATCGGAGATAACTGAAGTTTCCCCTTATTTGTCTTTTTCTCTTTGTCCTTTTTAATCAACTCAAATTTTGTACCTAAGGCAATTTAGGCCTGATCTCGATTCCTTGTACGATAAGGCCTTTCTTCCAGTACCCTCCTCGGATCTCCTTCAAGCTCATCGCTACCTCGCCATCCTCCCCAGTGTCGTTGTAAAAATCTCCCATCTCCACCTCCATCCAACCGTCCTGTCTTTCCTGTGGTGACTTAAAAGCACAATCAATTTCCTCTCCCCCCGCATTCCTGCCCGGGCGTATGTCTCTCTCCGAATCTTGAAGGCGAACCATGCGCGTAGACATTCTACTTCCTATAGTCACACAAGTCTCCTGCTTGGGGTAGCTAAGCCCGTACGATTGTTCTGCTAACTTGAATACGAGATAGGCAGCGTAAGCAGTTTCAGGAGAAAGCACTTTGCTCTCGATTTTCCCATGGATCTCCAACCAGCATACAGCCAACAGTTCAGCTCCCTCTGAAAACCTAATATAGGAAAATACTTCTAAGCCCTCAACATCTTAGAATTTTACAATTATATATTCTTGTTGTAAGAAAGAGCGCATGGGAGGAAAATAATGAGGCTTGTTTGGGTGTAAGACTATTTATTTAAGGGTTAATTTCATACAGATCCTTATAAACATATCGAATAGCAAATATATTCCTACAAAATTTAATTTTTCATATTTATTCCTGTAAAAATTTAGTTATTCATATTTCTACTAATGATACATATTCCTTCAGAAAATACTCCCTGAACATCACATATGAGAATGTACATTTTACACCCATGAGTAAAATTTAAAAAACTCCCTTGGATTTTTACTTAAACAAAAAATTTGATAAAATAAGTGGATATATCCTAGCCATCCAAAGTCTAGGATGTATATTTTACGCCTAATTTTTAGATGTACAGGTAACATGCTATATCCCCTATAGCTATTGGTTGATAAGAAGTACCAAAACACCCGACAACAAAGTAATATAAGTTGAAATTGCTAAATTTTCCCTCAATTTATTACCATTATTATCAGAATTTACAGAATCTACCAATTACTAGTATAGTAATATTATTTTTCTATGAATATGTTAGAAAAGAAAAAAGTAGGCAAATGGGATGTGATTCAACTATAGAAAACCCTGACTCATACCCAGAAAAGCTCATTTGCTCTAATTTTAGCCACTCACTACTAGGTGGGTAATCAGGTCCGAATATCAAGACTAGTTATAATATCTATTCTAAACCATTGTCCTGTAGTTTACTCAATGAAAAGAATTTATCAACCTTGAATCAGAGAGAGGAATCCAGGTCCAGTATTGTGGGGTACCACTCCATATTATCGACAGTGCTCTTGCCGACAACATATAGCACTTTGCGCCGCTTGATCTCTCCAATCCAAAACTCTGCAACCAGGCGTCAACAATTATTTTAAATGGACAAAAAAACTTAAAAAAGGCTTCAAACCCAAGCATCCTGTATCCTGTGCTGTGCATAAATAGGGAAAAACGTTATTGTGATAGAATCTAGTAGAATCTATAATCGTGGTGTTTCTTGCGCCAATTTTTTTTTTTTGTAAACTTACAGCAATGCTCCATGTTTTCTACGGAAATAACGCAATTCGGTCACCATACAACTCAAACAGGAAGGATATAAAGGGCTTGTGGACTTTTGATTTTTGATTTTTCCTCTCCCCGAAGAAACAATCGTTATGCTGCCTTGAAAAATCTCATTCTGCCATTCTACAAAAATATAACATAAATACTATTGACGACATAGTTTGATTTTGGCTCAATATAGATTTAGTCCGAATACTAAAAATCCAAATCTAATCTGTAGAATCTATAAAAAGGGCATCTTTTTGTAAAAACGTAAAAAGCTGGTGAATTTTTTTATGCAAATTGGCCAATCTTAATCTTAGATGGTGAATTCAAAAGTTTAAAAACCAAAATATAACTCGACTAGCCAAGTAATAGTTAGTTCGTACCAAGTTGCCATCGTCGATGAGAATAGGGTGGTCGCAGAGGCGAGAAAAGAGCTCCGCTTTGGAAGAGTACTCCACTGGACTGGCGGCCCGTGAGAGGATCGAGGGATAGTCTGACGGCAAGAAGCGCTCCCACACGGTGTCGGCGGCCGCCGCCGATCGGAAGGCGGCGGACACTGCGGACGACCTGCAGGCATCGCGAGGAGAGGTGAGTGAGATCGCGTGGGAGATGCACCCCTCGGGCAGCCGGCAGATTTCACCACCACGACTTTCTTCCATTGCTTCCGGGCCCTCCTCGTTTCCAACGGCTTTTATAGTGAAGGATAGAATTTTTTTTAAAAAAAAAAGAAAAAGAAAAAGAGAAAAACTTATTTTCTAAGAAACTAATTTTAGATGCTATATTATATTGTTATATAGTTTACAAAAAATACACTTTTACTATTCTGTTTTACCATAAATTTTTAGGCTTGAAATAAAAGTAAAATTATAGAATAATTAAGTGAAATTTTTTAATATATCTTGTGCATTGACAGGCTTGTCTAGTTTGTGCCTTCTCTCGTACTTAACGGCATTAAATTAGTCCATAAAGTATTATTGTTGGTTCACAAAAGAAATAGTAGTTTTTAAATATTTATGAATTAGTTTTTAATATTTATGAATTATACTAAACTGTAATTCTATCCTGTAAATTTATTATTAGATATATAATTACTTGAAATATCGTAAGAAATGTATTAGTAGATTTTATGACTAGTTGGTTAGCTAAAACATTTTTTCTCACAAAATTTTGACAGGGAGGGGCACTAAATAATAATTTATAATATTTCTTTTTCGCTTAATTAAAGAGCATGTACAAAAAAAAAAAAAAAATTGGGAATTAATGAGGGCACACACCCCTGCTTGATCCCCATATGTCCCCACAATTCTACGACCTAGTATGATAATGCGGTGATTAAAAATATTAATTTTATATTGTAAATTACAGTAGCAATTGTCTCCAGAGTGGCTTTTATAACAATAATTTTATAGTATAAAAAGAAATATTTCAAGCGCATTAAAATTTTTCGTACATTCTATAGTATAAAATGATACTTCTATTCACCACATTACCAAACTAAGAATTAAAGTGGTTTTTGGAGTAATGTTGACACAGATCTGGGCACTGACATTTTATACATTACGTATTAATGCATAATTTTCATATAAAGGATTTTCTGGCCAAATTACGTATTAATGCATAATTCCGTATAAAGGATTTTTTGGCCAAATATTATTGTATTTAATATTTTTTGTGAATTTATGTTCTTTATTTCGATTTAAAAAAGTTTTTTGGGATGATTTTGTTGCGCTGTTCTTAAAATTTTTCAAGAAGAAAAAATAGATAAAAATGTGTTTAGATAAAATAAATGGGGAAGGCTGGAGCTTTTGTTTTTTTATTCATATATTGGATATATTTTTCTCGCTATTTTTGGGAGATAGATATTTTATAGGATTAATTGCATACAGGTCCCCGCAAATATGGTGAATTGTAGATATATTCCTGCAAAGCTCAACTTTCATAAGTTATTCCTGCAAAAGTTCTAATGTTTGCAGATATGTTCCTCTGGTTAAGATCTGTTAGAGGACTGTTTATTTTTTAACAGTAAGCTCGTGAAATGACATTTTTGCCCATACAAATATGTTCCTCTAAAAACTGGATACGAAGAAGAAGAAGAAGAAGAAGAAGAAGGAGGCAGAGGCGATCGCCCATCAAAGACGCCGTCGACACCGCCGACGATGCCGCCCGCGCGGCCGTTGCCGTCGGAGGCGCCCGTGACGATGGCCCACGCGGGCACGACGACGAGGAAGAGGAAGGGAAAGAAGAAGATGAAGAGGAAGAGAAAGAGGAAGAAGGATAAAATTGTCAATTCTGATCATGGTTAAGTGTTTTAACTGTGGTTAACCAAATTTTTCTAACGAATCCTAACGACAGGGATATATCTGATAACATTAGGACTTTTGTAGTGATAACTTATGAAAATTGAGATTTGCAGGTATATATATCTGCAATTCACCATATTTACAGGGACCTGTATGTAATTAACCCTATTTTATATTATATGTAAATCTTGTTTAATTCTTTTGAATTTAATTTCCTTTTCCGTTCTATATATGTTCTCTTTTTCGTATATTTGTATTAGTAGCGTATGCTATTGCGCTAGATGATCTTAACAGTTCCAACTTCTAGGAGAGAAAACAATCGAATTCCGTGGGATTTTTGACAAAATCATGCATATCCGCATCCATATTTTTTTCGAATGTGAAAAAGTGTAAAATAATAATTTTTTGTTACCATATCTATTAAAAACGGATTCAAATTTAGATATGAGTTAAATTTGTATTCAGATATTATTTGAAAAATAAAATTTAGTAATAAGCATTTACAAACAAGCTGAAGTAGAATTAGCGTGAACGTGACTCACAATACAATTGAAGGTTGAAACTCGTGTTCAAACTTCGTATGCTTATTTTATTGAATTTTTTTTAATATTTAACAAATATAAATATAATTTAACATGAAACTCGTGATAAAATAAACAAAGAATACAATAGAAAACCACTTTGTCTCCTTGCAATATATACTAATATATGTTTTATTTCTAAGGGATGAAAACGATGGAATACGGTCGAATCCATCTTTCTTCTTATTTTTTATCAGATGCAAATTCGAATACGAATATGTATCGATTGCTAAATTTTGACATCCATATTCGCATCCTATATTATCTGTTGTCTGATTCGATCAAAGTTTTTCCTAACTACTTTTATTCCTACCATGTAGTTATTTTCGGCATATTCTTCAAACTTTTTAATTTGTTTAATTTACTATTCAATAGTTCTTTTGGTACAAATTAAATTTAGGGTCATTAGCTACTTCAATAAAATTTCGGTCATGCATCTAAATTATATTAAAATATGCTAATAAAGCAGATAATAATAAACAAGATATTTAAATTTAAAAATGCAAGAATTATTAAATGGCTCATACCAAATGAATTAAAAGATTAAACAATAAAATTAAAATTTTTAAACATTTAAAAATCAAATTAAAATGGATTACAGTTCGTATATAAGCTTAATTTGCATCATTTTTCATAGGTTAGCAACCATATATATATACCTATCACGGCTATCGTTGGTGTCCGGGGAACCGGCCGTGGGGTTACCAAGCACACCTCAAACCCATACAGCACACGAGCGCAGCGGAAACAGGATCTTTCTTAGACGTAAGAGACGAGAACGATCGTAGAAAAATAAGCACGAGAATAACAAAGCAATAAAGAAAAGAAGAACACGAGAACACAAGATTTACGTGGTTCGGCCAACCATGAGTCGACCTACGTCCACGGGCAAGACCACCTCAATGCTTTCTTCGATAATCCACGGCACAAAAATACAAGGAGTAGATTGGATTACAAGAAACTCTCTCTCAGGAGCTCTCTACGTTTTCCTCTTAATTAGGGTATTTTTCAATGAAGCTCATAATCTAAAATATTAATTACAAGGGTTTATATAGCCCTAAAATCCTAATTCTAGTAGGAAATAATTTTCGTCTTCTATCCAAGTCCGATTCATCTCTAGTCACCATATATCCTCTTAGAAATCCTTTTAGGAATCCTACTAGGAATCCTCTTTAAAGTGATCCTAGACTCCCTAATCTTTTAGAACAAGATTAGATTCAATTAGAGTCAAACTGTCACGCCCCGCCGGGTCCTTAAACACCAACTAGGTGGAAAGGATAACCGCACGAGCGCATGCACCAGACCCGCCGAACGGATAGAGTCTTTCCTATCCGCCCAAGGCGTCACAACACAAGCTTATCCACAATGTTCCAACTAGGAACGGAGTACAAGAGTTGCACAAGGAAAGCATCAATATAAAGAAGTTCTACTTCTATTACATCACATGGCACAATATACATGTCCAAATTTTTCTTTTCTTTTCTTTTCATTCCATACATTATGTTCTCAAAACAATGGAATATACAATTTCATACATATAATGAAAATCCCCTATGCTGTCGTAGTCCAAAACTAGGGGTACACTCTATGTGTCACCAAAATGGAAGGGCCGCTATCTAGAGAGCTAAACCCTTGCCTCGCTCCGCCGCCTCACTCGCGGAAGGACCTGGAAAATGGGGGGTGAGAACTATAAACATAGTTCCCAGTGGGTAAGGCCACCCAAGAGAGAAGCTCGACCCACCAGGTCCAAAGAAACACCACATGCATAAGTTAGATCACATATAACTATACAACAATTATTCACATGCTTGTAAATAAACATAAAGGATGCAACCAAATGACATATAATTTATCATTCTCTCCTAGGTTCATCCTATGCCTCATATTGACTAAGTTCATTTACTTGTCATTTACTTATGGTTTCGGAATCGCCGTCTCACCATAATTGTTCCAACATCCAAGGAGTGACATTGTCACCTCCGAGTTCGAGTAGCGAAATCGTCGCCTACTCGGGATAGCAAAATCGTCGCTTACCCCGTCTCAACACGGCCACTGCATGGCATGGGTAACGAAATCGTCGCATACCCGGGATAGCAACCTCGTCGCACATCCCCTCTCGACACCGCCAACTCAAGGCGAGGTAGCGAAATCGTCGCCTACCCGGGATTGCAAACTCGTCGCACATCCCGTGTCGGTACGGCCAACTCATGGCATGGTAGCGAAATCGTCGCCTACCCGGGATAGCAAAATCGTCGCACATCCCGATGTTCACGTTTTTCACTTGCTAACCTAAGTCTCATGACCTTAGGTTCAAGTCATTAAGTCTCACCTATGTTCAATGACACTAGGCTTACTTTCTCATTATCAACCTAGGTTCCATGACTCTAGGTTCCGATCTCATGTCAAACCTATGTTCAATGACACTAGGTTTAATCCTCACATCCAACCTATGTTCAATAACACTAGGTTTAATCCTCATGTCCAACCTATGTTCAATCACATTAGGTTTAACCATACATGCAACCATGCAACAAGTATTAATATTTGAATATACTTGAAATATACATCATGCAATAGGATCTCATTGTTCAACCTATCATGATTTTTCCTTTTGCCAACATGCAAATTCTAGGGTTCACAATACATACAATTTTATCTTTAAATAGATATTTACCCTAGACATGGAAGTGACATAATCACTTCGGTAAACACAAAACCCACCTCGAGAGCTTTCAAATTCTTGTATTCTTCAAGCTCCTAAGTGTCCAAGCTTTGAGTTCTTGCTTCAACCCAAGCTTCTACAAGAAAACGGTTCGTTACTCATTACGAACCCTAAATTCAACTCAACATGTGAAATCAAGTGTTCCAACATGATTTCCTATACCTCAATTGCAATTCCCGAAGGTCCAAATATTTTTAGAACCTCTCATTGCAAAAGCCCCAAATCTACCTAGGGTTTGCATGCATGCAAGCCAAACCCTAGATTTCATGGCCAATCTTCCACATTTTGTGCTTTAGATTGCCAAGGGTTCCCAAAAACCTCATTTCAAAGGATTAAATCCAAGGTTTGAACCCAAAACGTGAGGTACTAACCTTAATCACGAAATCCCCAAGCTCCTTCTTGCACCAAGAAGCTTCCTTTCTCCTTTGGAAGCCTTTTCCAAGCTCCAATCCACCACTTCTCCAAGCTTTGGAGAGATCTCTAGAGAGAGAAAGTGAGAGGAGTAGAGAGGAGAAGTAGAGAGGAAAACAAATGAGAATGGGAGAAGGTCTCAGCCATTCATACACCCCTAAGTCATGTGAAAAGACTATTTTGCCCCTCTCCACAAACAACACAACAACCAGCCCAAAACTGGACATTGTATACCGATATGCGCATATGCATACCGGTATACCTCAGAAATCCCGCAGAATTCCGAGAGCTGGATTTACTGTTTCGGCCATCGCATACCGGTATCCTCTTTCACATACCGGTATACAGCGACATTCCGGTATTTCCCGGAGAATTCCGCAAAACCCGAGAGCTGGGTTTTCGGATCAACCATGGCATTCCGGTATACCATTTCACATACCGGTATACTTCACTCCAATTCCGGTATTGGAATTCACATACCGGAATCCAATGCAGACTTCACAATTTCTGCAGTTTTGACTTTTCGAAGTCTATCTTCGCGCCTCAATTGCGCTGAAAACACTTCGCACAAGTTCCGAACCTGGCCAAAGCCTCACATATAGCCTCTCATGCTATTTTTCCACCGGAACTCTACCATTTGTAGAAGTTCGGTACGGTGCACTGAAATTCAGTGTACTACATTCCACCCCCCTTAAAGAGAGTTTCGGCCGCGAAACTAAATCATACCTCAGCTGGACTCAGCGAAGAGGTAAGGAAACCGCTCCTTCATCGAGCTTTCGCGCTCACCGTGATTCGTCCATTGTACTTTTATATAAGGAATCTCACGGTTCCTCAAACTTTTCACCTCGTGATCCATGATACACAAGGGAAACTCCTCATAAGTCATATCCTTATGAAGCTCTATAGGCACATACTCGAGGACGTGCGCCGGATCATACATATACTTGCGGAGGGTCGATACATGGAACACATTGTGTATCCCCGCAAGTTTTGGCGGCAAAGCTAGCCGATATGCCACGGATCCCACACGCTCCAAAACCTCATAAGGTCCAATGTAACGGGGACTCAACTTACCCCGAACACCGAATCGCTTCACCCCTCTCATGGGTGATACTTTCAAGAAGACGCAGTCTCCTACCGCGAATTCCAAATCTCGTCGACGTCGATCCGCATAACTCTTTTGTCGAGATTGCGCCGTCGATAAGCGTTCGCGTGCCAAGCAGACCTTTTCCTCCGCTTCACGCAACACGTCCGGTCCTAAGACCCTTTTCTCGCCAACTTCGCTCCAATGAATAGGAGAGCGGCATTTTCTTCCATACAAGGCCTCAAAAGGTGCCATTCCGATGCTAGATTGATAGCTATTATTATAAGCGAACTCAACCATCGGCAAATGTGTAGGCCATGCACCTTTGAAGTCCAACACACACGCTCGAAGCATATCCTCCAAAATCTGAATTGTTCTTTCCGATTGACCGTCGGTCTGAGGATGAAATGCTGAACTGAAATCGAGCCGTGTACCCAAAGCTTCTTGTAAGCTTTTCCAAAAATGCGATGTGAAACGGGGATCTCGATCTGAAACTATCGAGGTCGGGACCCCGTGCAACCGCACAATCTCGTCCAGGTAGACTTGTGCTAACTTGTCCCCCGACCAAGTGGTGTGGATTGGCAAAAAGTGTGCCGACTTTGACAAACGATCCACCACCACCCAAATCGCGTCGTGGCCACCTAATGATCGAGGTAAGCCCACAACAAAGTCCATTGCGATATTCTCCCACTTCCAAACCGGAATGGGCAATCCTTGCAATTTTCCCGCCGGAAAGCGACGCTCGGCTTTCACTTGTTGGCATACTAAGCATCGTGCCACAAAGTGTCCAACATCAAGTTTCATCCCCGGCCACTAATAATGCAATTTGAGGTCCTTATACATTTTGGTGCCGCCCGGGTGAATCGCATAGGGAGAAGTGTGAGCTTCTTTCAAGATTTCCCTACGAATGTCCTCAACTTTCGGCACGCACAATTCGATTTCGAAATCGAATTGCGCCCATCGAATCTACATGATAATCACCGGCGCGCCCGCTCTCGATAGCACCCCGCACCTTTTGGAGTTCCGGATCACCGGATTGCTTTTCTTTTATTTGCTCCAACAAGGTCGGCCATATCTCGAGATTCATAAGTCTAGCGGGGACGCCCGGGGCCACGATCTCCAAGTCAAATCGGCCCATTTCCTTGATTAACGGCATTTATCCCGTCATCTCAATTGCGAAGTTCTCCACGGACTTTCTACTGAGCGCATCGGCCACCACATTGGCTCTACCGGGGTGGTACAAGATGGTCAAGTCGTAATCTTTTATCAACTCCAACCACCTCCGCTGCCTCAAATTCAACTCCTTCTGAGTGAATAAGTACTTTAAACTTTTGTGATCCGTGTAAACCTCACAATGCTCCCCGTACAAGTAGTGTCTCCACAACTTGAGTGCGAAAACCACCGCCGCAAGTTCTAAGTCGTGGGTGGGGTAATTCTGCTCATAGCTCTTCAGCTGTCGAGAGGCATATGCTATTACTTGTCCTCTTTGCATAAGCACACACCCAAGACCACGATGTGATGCATCACTATACACCACAAAATCCTCCCCTGAAATCGGCAAGGCGAGTACCGGAGCCGAAGTCAACCTTTCCTTTAGCTCCTTAAAGCTTTGGTCGCATTCTTCGCTCCAAACATATTTGGCTCCCTTGCGGGTAAGACGCGTTAGTAGACCGGAGATTTTTGAAAATCCCTCCACGAACCGTCGATAGTATCCCGCAAGACCCAAAAAGCTTCGTATTTCCGTGACATTGGTCGGGCGAGGCCAATCCTTGACTGCCTCTACTTTCATAGGGTCCACAGATACTCCTCCTGCGGAAATTACGTGACCCAAGAAAGCGACCTCACGGATCCAGAATTCGCACTTTTTCAATTTGGCGAATAACTTGTTCTCTCGAAGAACTTGAAGCACAATCCTCAGGTGCTCTCTATGTTCCTCTTCACTCCGAGAGTAGACAAGAATGTCATCTATGAACACAACCACAAATTGATCCAATAGTGGTTTGAACACACGGTTCATTAAATCCATGAACGCTGCCGGGGCATTAGTAAGCCCGAAAGGCATAACCGTGAATTCATAATGTCCATACCGCGTTCTAAACGCGGTCTTATGCACATCCTCCGGTTTGATCTTCAATTGGTGATAACCGGATTGCAAGTCAATCTTTGAATACACCCGAGACCCTTGTAACTGATCGAACAAGTCATCAATTCGGGGTAACGGGTACTTATTCTTGACGGTCACTTTATTCAACTCGCGGTAATCTACATATAACCGCAGCGAACCGTCCTTTTTCCGCACAAATAGAACATGGGCTCCCTAAGGCGACACACTTGGCTTTACGAAACCCTTGTCCATTAAATCTTGCAATTGTGCTTTCAATTCCTTCAGTTCCGCGGGTGCCATCCTGTACGGGGCCTTAGAGATCGGCGCCGTACCCGGGAGCAAATCGACCACAAATTCTATTTTCCGGTCCGGTGGCATTCCGGGCAACTCCGCCGGAAACACATCCGGAAACTCTTGGACTATAGGAATGTCCTCAAGTCCCAACACTTCCTTTCGGTCATCCACTACCGTCGCCAAGTAGGCAATGCATCCACTAGCAATAAGCTTCCTTGCTTGCGACGTGGACACCATTGAAGCAAAGAGCGAACTCTTACACCCATGGTACACAAACTCTTTGTGCCCGGGTTCTCTAAATTTCACTATCCGGCTCTCACAATCAATAGTGGCATGATACCTCGAGAGCCAATCCATTCCTAGGATCAAATCATATTCATTCATTCGATTTAATACTAGCAAATCAGCTGGCATGATCCAGTTCTCAACCCTCACGGGGCAATCCATACACACATGATGTATACAAAAAGTGTGTTCAGGTACTTGCACAGTTCTTGCATGCGTGGCATCTATAATTTCTATTCCATGTGCAATAGCAAAAGATCGAGCAATGAATGAATGCGATGCACCAGTATCAAACAAAGCTCTACATCGAATGCTTTTAATTATCACAATACCTGCCACGACGTCATCCTGGGCAGAAGGCTCCTCCACCTGAGAGGCGAATATCCGCCCACTGGGCGCTGGCCGCTGGCCCTCCACTGGTCTCGGCGGCTGTGCACGGCCTGCCAACATCGCCGCGGGTGGGATGCCCGCGAGCTGTCTCGGCGATGCAAATGCCGATGCCGACGACGGTGCTCGGCCATCATCCATCGTGCAATCGTACCGCATATGCCCTTGCTGTCCGCACTTGTAGCACCGGCCCTCACGATAGTCACACTGCTGAGGGCCGTGGGGGCCGCTACAAATCGGACACTGGGTTGCGGGTCGGTTCCGTCGGAACCCCCGCGATTGGTTTTGCGACTGCGAGTGCTTCGGGGGCCGCTTAGAACTAGACTGCCCACCCGAGCCACCCGCCGGTCGCTTCTTTCCCTTTTCTTTTTCCTTCTCTTTTTCCCAAGACTCGCGCTCCTCGCGCGCACATGCATTCCCGTGCTCCACCCAAAGAGCACGGTCCAAGACCTCCGCAAAGGTCTTAAGCTTAAGGGCGTGAACCGCCCGAAAGATCTCCGGTCGAAGTCCGCGCACGAAACAATCGACCTTGTCCATTTCCCCGCGGACAACGTGCGGTACGCAACTAATAATGTACGAGAACTCCCTCTCGTACTCGCGCACGGTACGGTTCCCTTGTTTCAATTTCCGGAACCTTTCTTGCAGTTTTCTCTTCTCGCTATCGGGGAAGTAGGTGGCGAACACCATACCCCGAAACTCTTCCCATGACGGTGGCGGAAGGCTAGGGAGTCTATCCCGTCGGACTCCCTTCCACCACACCTTTGCCGATCGCTCTAAACAATGAACGGCGAGATGCACTTTGTCTCTCTCCAAGGTGTATAGATCCTCGAAGAGTGTCTCCATGGCATCGATCCATGTCTCTACATCCCACGGATCCACATTCTCCCCGCTAAAGATAGGCGGGTTGAACTTCTTGAACCTCATGAGAGCCGCAAGTGCGCGCTCTCGCTCCGCATCCTCCATGTCGGAATCGGGTATAGGGGCACCCGACCCCTCGGCCACAACCGGTGGCGCAGGTGGCACCACGGCCGGCGCCGGTGTCACCTCCTCGACCGGTGCCGAAGCAGAGGCCGGATGTACTCCCGTCCTCTCCTCCCGAATCGCAGCCACTTGCTGCGCCATCTCATCTTGGAGCTTTTTAATCTGCTCCTCTTGTCGTTTCATGGCTTCGGCCTGTCGCCGAACCACGCCCATCAACTCGGTCAACTCATTACGAAGACCCGAGTTCTCGCCCTCCCCGAACTGTTCGGGAGCCGCGCTCGCTCTCCCGAGCCCAGCCTTCAAAGGAGGCCGTCCACGTACCATTATCCTGAAAACACAATGACTTTGGTCATTTCATGACATTCAAAGTCATTTGCAACATTATATTTCACGAAAATAAACGTGAACCCAATCTAGGCGAAAGTCACACAAGGGTCCTTATTCCCCTCACTTGGTTTTCATGTTGTCGGCCGCCAACACGAACACACTTGGTGAAGAATAAGACACACCTCGAATCTACCTCTATTTCCAACTAGAGGCATAAGGACATAACCCAATCTCTTATCTTTCGCCACATCAAAGATCTCGTCACTCACGAGCCTACACTCCTAGGGTCATTTCCATCCAAGGGTTCTTAGGTCAACCTAGACCGTTTCTACGCTCTGATACCACCTCAGTCTGTCACGCCCCGCCGGGTCCTTAAACACCAACTAGGTGGAAAGGATAACCGCACGAGCGCATGCACCAGACCCGCCGAACGGATAGAGTCTTTCCTATCCGCCCAAGGCGTCACAACACAAGCTTATCCACAATGTTCCAACTAGGAACGGAGTACAAGAGTTGCACAAGGAAAGCATCAACATAAAGAAGTTCTACTTCTATTACATCACATGGCACAATATACATGTCCAAATTTTTCTTTTCTTTCCTTTTCATTCCATACATTATGTTCTCAAAACAATGGAATATACAATTTCATACATATAATGAAAATCCCCTATGCTGTCGTAGTCCAAAACTAGGGGTACACTCTATGTGTCACCAAAATGGAAGGGCCGCTATCTAGAGAGCTAAACCCTTGCCTCGCTCCGCCGCCTCACTCGCGGAAGGACCTGGAAAATGGGGGGTGAGAACTATAAACATAGTTCCCAGTGGGTAAGGCCACCCAAGAGAGAAGCTCGACCCACCAGGTCCAAAGAAACACCACATGCATAAGTTAGATCACATATAACTATGCAACAATTATTCACATGCTTGTAAATAAACATAAAGGATGCAACCAAATGACATATAATTTATCATTCTCTCCTAGGTTCATCCTATGCCTCATATTGACTAAGTTCATTTACTTGTCATTTACTTATGGTTTCGGAATCGCCGTCTCACCATAATTGTTCCAACATCCAAGGAGTGACATTGTCACCTCCGAGTTCGAGTAGCGAAATCGTCGCCTACTCGGGATAGCAAAATCGTCGCTTACCCCGTCTCAACACGGCCACTGCATGGCATGGGTAGCGAAATCGTCGCATACCCGGGATAGCAACCTCGTCGCACATCCCCTCTCGACACCGCCAACTCAAGGCGAGGTAGCGAAATCGTCGCCTACCCGGGATTGCAAACTCGTCGCACATCCCGTGTCGGTACGGCCAACTCATGGCATGGTAGCGAAATCGTCGCCTACCCGGGATAGCAAAATCGTCGCACATCCCGATGTTCACGTTTTTCACTTGCTAACCTAAGTCTCATGACCTTAGGTTCAAGTCATTAAGTCTCACCTATGTTCAATGACACTAGGCTTACTTTCTCATTATCAACCTAGGTTCCATGACTCTAGGTTCCGATCTCATGTCAAACCTATGTTCAATGACACTAGGTTTAATCCTCACATCCAACCTATGTTCAATAACACTAGGTTTAATCCTCATGTCCAACCTATGTTCAATCACATTAGGTTTAACCATACATGCAACCATGCAACAAGTATTAATATTTGAATTATACTTGAAATATACATCATGCAATAGGATCTCATTGTTCAACCTATCATGATTTTTACTTTTGCCAACATGCAAATTCTAGGGTTCACAATACATACCATTTTATCTTTAAATGGATATTTACCCTAGACATGGAAGTGACCTAATCACTTCGGTAAACACAAAACCCACCTCGAGAGCTTTCAAATTCTTGTATTCTTCAAGCTCCTAAGTGTCCAAGCTTTGAGTTCTTGCTTCAACCCAAGCTTCTACAAGAAAACGGTTCGTTACTCATTACGAACCCTAAATTCAACTCAACATGTGAAATCAAGTGTTCCAACATGATTTCCTATGCCTCAATTGCAATTCCCGAAGGTCCAAATATTTTTAGAACCTCTCATTGCAAAAGCCCCAAATCTACCTAGGGTTTGCATGCATGCAAGCCAAACCCTAGATTTCATGGCCAATCTCCCACATTTTGTGCTTTAGATTGCCAAGGGTTCCCAAAAACCTCATTTCAAAGAATTAAATCCAAGGTTTGAACCCAAAACGTGAGGTACTAACCTTAATCACGAAATCCCCAAGCTCCTTCTTGCACCAAGAAGCTTCCTTTCTCCTTTGGAAGCCTTTTCCAAGCTCCAATCCACCACTTCTCCAAGCTTTGGAGAGATCTCTAGAGAGAGAAAGTGAGAGGAGTAGAGAGGAGAAGTAGAGAGGAAAACAAATGAGAAGGGGAGAAGGTCTCAGCCATTCATACACCCCTAAGTCATGTGAAAAGACTATTTTGCCCCTCTCCACAAACAACACAACAACCAGCCCAAAACTGGACATTGTATACCGGTATGCGCATATGCATACCGGTATACCTCAGAAATCCCGCAGAATCCCGAGAGCTGGATTTACTGTTTCGGCCATCGCATACCGGTATCCTCTTTCACATACTGGTATACAGCGACATTCCGGTATTTCCCGGAGAATTCCGCAAAACCCGAGAGCTGGGTTTTCGGATCAACCATGGCATTCCGGTATACCATTTCACATACCGGTATACTTCACTCCAATTCCGGTATTAGAATTCACATACCGGAATCCAATGCAGACTTCACAATTTCTGCAGTTTTGACTTTTCGAAGTCTATCTTCGCGCCTCAATTGCGCCGAAAACACTTCGCACAAGTCCCGAACCTGGCCAAAGCCTCACATATAGCCTCTCATGCTATTTTTCCACCGGAACTCTACCATTTGTAGAAGTTCGGTTCGGTGCACTGAAATTCAGTGTACTACACAAACTCTACATATCGACTCGGAACATGACTTTACATAATCCAACAATTCTCCCACTTAAATACATGTGCCGAACACCATGAAACAATAAATTGGAAGTCTTGCCAAACTCCCACTCTCCTCACGTAGCTCCAAGACCGAGAGAAATAATGCTCCAATTGAACTTCTCTCGAGTCACCGGCTTCGTCAAAATATCTGCTGGATTTGTATCGGTATGAACTTTTAACAGTGAGATAAGACCCTCATCCACCACGTCTCTTACAAAGTGATAGCGAATATCAATGTGCTTCGTCCGAGAGTGAAACGCCGGATTCTTCGCCAAATGTATTGCACTTTGACTATCACAATTCACTCCCACCACATCTTGCTTCACATTCAATTCTCCTAAAAGCCTTTTCAACCAAATAGCCTCCTTATAAGCATGTGCCACCGCTATGTACTCCGCCTCTGTCGTCGACAAAGCGACTACCGACTGAAGTTTCGACTCCCAGCTAATAGCACCACCACCCCATAGAGAAAATATAGCACGTAGTAGACACTACAAGAAATAAGCTATATAGCGGCAATTTTTTTTGTGACAGACTTAAAAAATGTCGCTAAATTAAATATATAGCGACCTTTATAGTTACTGTTGCTATTTATTTCTTAGCGGCAATTTTACTTATAATTAGAGACTATTATAATACTGTCGCTATTTTGCAATTCTATATTTGTCATTAATTAATTTTACTGTAATTAATTTGAGTAGCGTATCAATTTTATTGTTTTAACTTCCATGTAATTCTTTATTTACAATTATTGATTAATTTTACTGTAATTAATTGTATTAGTATTTTAGTTCTTATCATTTTGACAAATAGATATTACGTCTCTAATTAAACTACATATTATATATAGATTAATATATATATATATATGAGGGAAAAAAATAATTTTTTTTTTATTTTCAACAAATTTCAAAAACAAAAACCCTAGTTATTTTCCTTCTCCTCCCAAAAAATCTGTCTCTTCTTCTCTCGTCCTCCTAAGCGGCCACGAGTACCGGCGGCAGCGCTCCTCCTCCGTTCCCGGTGGTGCCCATCTCGCTGCCAGCTACGACCCTCCAATAGCACTCCCCCACCCCCCCGCTACCTGAGCCCCGTCAGCGACCCCGCGGATCCCCAAGGCCGGAAGATCTCGGCCCCAAACCCTCCCTACCCCGCGGATCCCTGAGGCCGGAAGATCTCGGCCCGAGCCCTACCCCTCCAGCCCCCCCTCCCCCGCGCGCGCGGTGGAGGGAAGATCTCGTCCACCTGCCGGCGGCCTCCCTTAGGGGTGGGGGTGGGGGTGGGGGTGGGGGGCGAGATCTCGGCCACCTGGCGGCCCCCTCTACCGCGCGCTGGCCTCCCCCCTGTCCCTCGGGTGGGGGGGCGAGATCTCGGCCAGCACCCCCCCTCCCCCCACGAGTACCGGCCGCAACCACGCCCCCACCTCGCGCAATGCCCTCGTCCTCGCCAACTGCACCTCCTCCTCCCTCTCCGAGTGCGTCGTCCCCGCCGCCCTGCTCGGTCAGAACTGCAGCGGCGGCGGCGTCTCATGCTACTACTCGGGCGCCTGCGCCGCCGAGTCGCCGGGATTCCTCGCGAACCAGAGCGTGGCGGGCACGGGGTGCCGCGTGTTGGTGACGTCGCTGGGCTACGAGCCAGCAGAGGAGAAGACGCGGCTGCCGGCGCTGGTGTTCGAGACGGCGGAGGTGGGTTGGTGGCTCGACGGCCCCTGCCGCTGCTCCGAGCACGCCAACTGCACGCGACTCACCTCCCCAACTACGCATACGCCCGCCTTCTACTGCAGCTGCGCCGACGGATTCTACGGCGACGACTTCGCCGACGGCCTTGGTTGCCGGAAAGGTCAGTCTTTAATTCTCATCTAATCTTAGTTTAATCATCATCATTTTCTTTTCAGCATTATAAAAAAGAGAGAGAGAGTCAAACCACGGTGCAGATTTTTTTTTTGGTTTAAAAAAAGAGAAGAAAATTGGTGGTTTACTTGTATTCTTCATTGACTTTAGGCATCCATGGTTATTAAATTCATAAGAAATTAGGTTAGTAAGACTTTTCCATTGGATCTGCCTGCTTCATGTTTAGTTTGCTTTTCTATAGTTTATATTAATTTATGGGGCACTTCCAATAGACATTTCTGAAATTTCCAATATGGCTATAGTGGTAATGTGGGATCCATGCGGACAGTGACAGTTACGATTTCATTCTCAATCGTAAAGAGGAGAAATGCAGTGAATGAACAAAATTAGTGACCTAATGCCCTCAAGAAAAGGGTAAGAAAAGTCTTGATATATACATATTCTTCTTCTTTTTTGGTTCGTTGGTATTGACAATGTCGTCCTCCTGTATTGGCCAAATCTTCTTATGCTATTCTTTGTTCCACCTACTGGAGCTGTCGATGAAACTGCTCTTTTGATCAGGCCAAACCTCAACTACTACTACTACCCAACTGTTGCCATGAATTCCTTAGTAGTAAATAAATCCTGCTGAGGCATATGATACTTTTAAAGTTAGTAGTCCCCAAGAGCTGCTGGGTCAACTATACCAACAAAAGCTAATTTAATGCCTCTCATCTTTAGTACTAGCAATATTTAGGAATTAGCGGTGTGCATTAGTCGCCGAGGCAGCTATAGAAACCTTTCAATACTTACCTTGGCTACAATGCAAATAGATGTAAGAGGTCCTTGGCCTTTATTCGGCCTTCGCTTTCTGGCTTTGACTTAGAAAGGTCCTTCCATAGACAAGATTTGGAAGAATGCAGCTCTTAGATTGGACCGCACGAGGATTTCATCTCAGTTTGGAACGAATACTAATTATATTAAAATGGACGCACCTGTAGATTAATGAGCTCAGTTTTAGCTACTAGTCTTAGACGGATATCTTATTGATCCCGTCGTGGTTAATACGTTTTGTTTGTTTACTTTCTTGGAGCAGTGGGCCTTCCTAAATGCAGCGCCTCCAAGTATGTCTCCGGAGGATGTGGTGGTCGGACCAGAGTGGGCCTTCTCGTTGGAGGTATATTAATCTCTCTTTCCCTGCTGGTGATGCTATTCCTCTATCGATTTCTATCCGGTAAATTTAGCATTAGTATGACTTGTAATTTATTTTTATTTTTGCAGGTCGAGTACATTCGAAAGTGAATGATGTTGAAGCATTACTAGCGCGCTCCTAGAGAAATTTATTTTATGATCTTACTTTTTGGTGATTGTTAATAATCACTTATTAATTTGAAGCATTTTTTATATTGATGTTCATAAATGATTGAATTAATTGATGGTACTTTTAGATTGTATGAAATATAATGGTTCAAATTTTATATTGGTTAATCATATTGTTGATTATATGTGAATGATCGATGACGTCTCAATGTGTATGACTTACTGATATGTGTGTATTGTCTATTTTGTATTTTTGTGGAGATTGAAACTCATCTATTTAAAAATTTTAATGTGAAAGATAATTACTATTCTACTGCAGTGGTAATTGTATACTATATATAGTTTGAAGCTACATTTAATAAAAAATTATAAAAATTTAATTGAATTAACAAATTAAATTTAGCTAATTAATAGAGGCAATAGAATAACTAGGTAATTTAAATTACAACAGATAATTAAAAGTCACTTAATATTTTATTTATTAATAGTGATAAAAAAAATTGTCATTATAAAATCGATGAACTTGACAAATGTAAAATATATAGCGGCGGTTAAAGAATTGTCACTTTTTATTTGAATTAATAGAGGCAGTTGAAAATTTGTCGCTAAATGTTTTGTAAAATTGATGAATTTTAGGTTTATAATAGCAGTTGTCAAAACTGCCGCAATATTAAAGAAAAACTGCCACTATATGCTAGCGGCATTTTGCTACGGTCGCTAAATCAAATTGCGACCCCTTTATAAGTGGCAGTCTTAAAACCGTCGCTACAACTGCCACTATTTCTTATAGCGACAGTATTTTGCTCTTTAGTGGCGGTTTTATAACTGCCACTATATGAATATTTTCTTGTAGTGGACTTTCTCCTGTCTCTATCTCCTGCAAAATCTGAATCCACATATCCGACGCACTCCAAACCCGCAGAACCATAACAGAGTGAGAAATCCGCAGTGCCCCTCAAATACCTGAGGATCCACTTCACTGCATTCCAATGTTCACAACCTGGATTCGCCATATACCGACTTACTACTCCCACTGCTTGAGCAATGTCGAGTGTCGTACACACCATGACAAACATAAGGCTCCCTACTGCCGATGAATATGGTACCCGAGCCATGTAGGCCTTTTCTGCTTCCGTATCCGGTGATTGCTTGGCCGACAATTTTAAATGAATAGGAAACGGGGTAGAAACTGGCTTTGCGTTCTACATATTGAAGCGCCGCAGAACCTTCTCTACATAACCCTTTTGTGAAAGCCAAACCTTCCTATTCTTTCTCTCCCGTAATACTTTTATCCCGAGTATTTGGTTCACGGCTCCTATGTCCTTCATATCGAACTCACCGGCTAACTGAGTCTTCAGGGTAGATATTCGGCCTTTGCTATTTCCCGCGACCACCATATCGTCGACATATAATAGCAAAATACCGAAGCTCCCATCATCGTATCCACAGAAATATGCACAATGATCTGCCTCAAGCCTATCAAAGCCCAAACTCACAATGAAGGAATCAAATCGCTTGTACCAACACCTCGGCGCCTGTTTCAAGCCGTACAACGATTTGTTCAACCGACAAACCAAATGCTCCCTGCCTCTTTCGACAAAGCCTTCCGGTTGCGACATATATATCTCCTCCTCCAGGTCACCATGCAAGAATGCCGTTTTTACATCCATCTGCTCGAGCTCTAAATCCATAATCGCCGCGATCTCCAAAACAACTCGAATAGTGGTAAGACGAACCACCGGTGAGAAGATCTCATCGAAGTAGATCCCCGGCTTCTAAGCATAACCCTTCACCACCAACCTCGCCTTGAACCTCTCCACATTCCCATCCGTATCCTTTTTCACCTTAAACACCCACCGGCATCCGATCGCGTTCCTTTCCTTCGGCAAATCAACAAGTTCCCAGGTCCTGTTCTTCCGAAGTGACTCCATCTCCTCCTCCATCGCGCATTGCCACTTTCCGGCATTGGTCGACTCACAAGCCTCCTTATACGAAGTCGGCTCATCTTCCTCCGCCAAAGCAACATATGCACTAACATGGTTAGCAGAAGGAGTAAATGAAGTAATATAGTCATCATACCTCGCAGGAGGTCTAATGACTCTCCTAGGACGCCCGGAATCCGCTGGTGGCTCCACCGGTGAATTTATATTTTCGGATGATTGCGGAGACTCCAAGTCCGGTTCATTATCAACCACCTCGTCGTCCTCCTGTACTTGCTCAGCTTGCACCTCATCGCGTGCTTCAGAGAGCTCAATTGGAACCATAGCCTCATCATCTTGCTTTTCCTTGGTGCCTTGAAAGGACCCTTCGTTGAAGACAACGTCACGGCTTACGACAATCTTGTGGGTAATAGGATCCCACAATCGATACCCCTTAACACCTTTCGCGTGGCCGAGAAATATGCACCTCCGAGAGTTCTTATCCAATTTGGACCTCTTCTCCTTCGGTATCCACGCATAAGCGTCGCATCCAAAGACACGAAGATAGGAGTAGTCAACGGGCTTGCCGCTCCAGACTTCTTCAGGAATTTCCAGATCAAGTGATTTTGTCGGCGCTCGATTGATCAAGTAACAAGCCGTGCTTACGGCTTCCGCCCAAAATCTCTTGTCAAGTTTTGAAGTACTCAACATGCTTCGGGCCCTCTCCATGAGTGTTCTATTTAACCTCTCCGCTACACTATTTTGTTGCGGTGTACCGGGTACCGTGAGGTGCCTCTTAATTCCATGTTCACTACAAAACTCATCAAATTCTCTTGAACAATACTCCCCTCTGTTATCGAAATGTAAGCACTTAATTTTTAAACCCTTTTCATTTTCCACAAGAGCTTTAAACTTCTTAAAAATTTCAAACACGTCGACCTTCCGCTTTAGGATATACACCCAAGCCTTCCGAGAATAATCATCAATAAAAAAAAACAAAGTAAAAACACCCGCCCAATGAACTATCGGACGACTCCCAAGTATCCGAATGAATCAACTCGAGATGCGACTTACTTCTTTGATGTGATAGAGAGAATGATAACCTCCGTTGCTTTCCGTAGATGCAATCTTCACAGAAATCCAATGGCGCGGACTTGTAACCCGGAAGAAGTTCACGGTTAGATAATACCTGCAATCCGCGCTCGCTCATGTGTCCCAAACGGCGATGCCACACCGTCGGAGACTCCACCTTTGCGCTTGCAACAACCGCTTCTCCCACTTGAGTCTCGCCCACCAATCTATATAGGCCACATATTTGCTCTCCTTTCATCAACACCAAACAACATCCTTGACATACCTTCAAATGATCCTTCTCGCCGACGAACCTAAGCCCTTGTTTGCAAAATATTCCAAGTGATAGAAGACTTTTTCGAAGTGTAGGAACATGCCGAACATTAGAAACCGTCCGAATAATACCATCAAACATCTTGATCCGAACGTCTCCCACTCTAACCACCGGACATGCTGTGTTGTCACCCAAATAGATAACTCCACCATCCCATGACTTGTAAGTATGAAACCACTCCCTATAGGGAGTCATGTGGAACGACGCTCCCAAATCTAAGATCCAATAATAAATAAGATCGGATCTATCTAATGCGGACAACGCATCTCCGTCCTCCGAACTAGCCGACTTAGCATTCGCTTCGGCTACGTTACCTTGGAAATTGCTTTTGATTTACTATCAACTCCTTTAACCTGGCAATCCTTCTTCACGTGCCCCAACTTTTCACAATTCCAGCACTTAACTTTTTTTTTGCCCTTGGACTTTGATCTTGATCTCCCTCGATCACCACGCTCCCTCTCGAAGGGTCTTCCCCGTGCTATCATAGCCTCCCCCGAAGAGCTTCCTTGGCTAGACTTCCGCCTCATCTCCTCGGTAAGTAACGATGTAACAACTGACTCCATCTTAAGGGTTTCAACTTGGCTCAAGTTCGTAATCAAATTATCCCAAGATTCCGGCATCGAAGAAAGTAAAATACTTGCCTTTTCTTCTTCATCGATTCTCACGTCTAGGGCCGCAAGCTTGCTCACAATAGAGTTGAATGAACTTAGATGTTCTTGTATCGGTGCTCCGTCCTTCATCCTTAGATTGTACAATTGCCACCTTAAGAAGATTTTATTCACCAATGACTTTCCTTCATAGAGATTCTTTAATTTATCCCAAATTTCTTTTGCGGTAGTCTCGGTCTCCATATTGAATAGCACCGAATCATCAACTGCCAAATATAGGTTTGTCAAAGTCATCTTGTCTTTCTCTTCAAATTGTTTATCCGTCATCCCTTCCGGCTTTTTCTCTTTTTCTTGCAGGGCGATCTCACAAGCATCTTTAATCAAGACCTCTTGCATCTTCAGTTTCCACAATGCAAAATTCGTTCCATCAAATCGAGGAACCTCATACTTTGTCGCTGTAACTTTCCCCGCCATCGTTTCACCGTCAACGTACTACAAAGAACGAAACGCTCTGATACCAATTGAAGGGGAACGTGGGGTTACCAAGCACACCTCAAACCCACACAGCACACGAGCGCAGCGGAAACAGGATCTTTCGTAGACGTAAGAGACGAGAACGATCGTAGAAAACTAAGCACGAGGATAACAAAGCAATAAAGAAAAAAAGAACACGAGAACACAAGATTTACGTGGTTCGGCCAACCATGAGTCGACCTACGTCCACGGGCAAGACCACCTCAATGCTTTCTTCGATTAATCCACGGCACAAAAATACAAGGAGTAGATTGGATTACAAGAAACTCTCTCTCAGGAGCTCTCTACGTTTTCCTCTCAATTAGGGTATTTTTCAATGAAGCTCATAATCTAAATATTAATTACAAGTGTTTTATATAGCCTTAAAATTATAATTCTAGTAGGAAACAATTTTCGCCTTCCATCCAAGTCCGATTCATCTCTAGTCACCATATATCCTCTTAGGAATCCTTTTAGGAATCCTACTAGGAATCCTCTTTAAAGTGATCCTAGACAATCCCGAATCTTTTAGAACAAGATAAGATCCAATTAGAGTCAAACTCTACATATCGACTCGGAACATGGCTTTACATAATCCAACATATCTGATATCACAACCCAAATCCTCTATGTCTGGGTTGTGACTGCCGCACCTCCATAGAATTCAAACTCAATTTCTCAATCTTGAGCCCTAGCTGTGGAGCAGCAAGTCTTAGGGAAAGTAGAAAAACCTACTATCGTCTGAGGGGCAAATCAGAGTAATGCAACCGAATGTCTACCGAATGTCTAGTAATACATGTAACAATTTGAAGATAATAGTACGGTATGAGTTATTAATACGACGGAGCATACTACTTGAAATAGTGCCTCATTGTCACGCAGTCTACTCTTGGGAATACTATCCAATCCTATTTGCAAGGTATCTAGGCAGGTCCTAGTGATTCTGATACGATCTTAAGAAGTTAATAACTTGCAATATAGTATCTACTCAAAAATACTGAGCATATAAAAAAATCAAATATGAACCAGAATATGCTTTCTCATGCTGGTACACTCAGAATGTAAAGTCTCGGCACCTATAGTGCCACCAACACAACCTGATCGACTCCACCAATGCAGCAACACCGTCTCCATACCACCCACCTCCATATAACAACGTGTCACTCCATGGTAGCTCGTCATGACATACTATAGTATGAGCCATCAGGCATACATGATTCATCCTCACTGGTACTATCTGGGTTATACATCTCTAGTCCTGTATATACTCTGATAATCTATCAGACATATACGGATCAACTGATCTACATAGAGTGCCATCCAGCACCATCCAGCATAGTACCCTCACACGAAGTACACTACTTTTTCAGCACCTTGTCCATATCCTGGTACACCTTCAGGTGTACACATGTTAGGAGTAAAGCTAATGTTGTCACTCTGATCAACATTTTGTCTAATCCTGGCCTACTAAACCGATTATACATCGACTCACGCATATCCGATCTACATCTCCACTGCATAGACTAAGACCTCTATAGAACAATCATACCATTGCTACTAAACAATGGATTGGTTTCCTCGACTCACATATCCTCGCATGCCTGTATAACTCTCTGTCTCAACTTTTCGACTCAGTAGTCAAATCCTTAGGCCTCTGTACAGTATATAATAACCTCGGGTCTGTACCCAGTACAGAGCACCCTCGAATCGCTGCCAAGTACATATCAACAGACATGCATACCACTGTTCAAGGAGAAAACAATCTGTTATTACATTAATAGCTAATCGGCACACCCAACCAAGGCGGTTCACATAATAATGTCATATTGGCATACTCTACCGAGGTGGCTCACACAAAACTAATTGACTTAGCCATAAATCGGTTGTGATAACCGATAACATTGTAATACCCAAAAGCCATGAATCATAGACTCTATCTATTAGCATGCCTACTTCAAGGTAAAAGGATAACAATGGAAACATGAGGCATGCCATTATAAAATTCTCAAAAATGCATAGGAGTTATCAACGACTACTATTTAATTATGCACCTCAAGCAACTAGGTGATTAGGCATGACAATTTAAAGATTTTTTAAGGTGTACTATCTACCAACAATAGTAATTATGCTTTATCAATTAAGTACTTTCAAAGAAACACTACCATTATCATGTGACAACTATGCCAATCAAGAGGTAGCATACAAGAAAGGAATTACTTAGATATAAAGAGAGATTACCACTATCGGAGAGCCAAAACACACCATACTTCGAGAATCTCTACTCAATGTGTTTGATTAGAGCACTTGACCATCCAACTATTCCTACAAAATGAAGTTTTATCATATTAAACTTTTAATAACTTATAGTTTATTAATTCACCATAGCTTTTAATCCCATTTGTTTAGGATTAAACTTGGACACTTTCTCCTAGCAACATACTATGATGGAACATGTTCCAACATTTGGGAGAAATCCAACGTATTCCAATTAAAATAAAATAATGAAAGTTCTCAATGCCTTTAACCTCATATTTATAACCCTAAAATTTAGTTAGATTATTTGAAAACTTATTATAAATAATTTGTTTGGGAATCGAAACTATCAACTATCGACCCAAAATGCTTAAACCTAATTATTTTTACTAAGATGTGCGGCCTATTATATTCTCAATCAGAATCCATTTCCTATTCAATGTGAGGCTATTGGAGTGTTACAAAAGGAACCAAAAAGAGGCATAGGGTTTTCTTCTCTCTTTACTCTCTCACTCTCTCTACAGCCGCCACCACCACCTTTCGTCTATCCCTTCTAGCTGTCGCCCTCTACGAGCACTGGTGTCATGCCCGGACCCCAGTGGAAGCCTACCCGACACGTGCACAAACCCCGCCGTGTGCACAAGGCACCCCCAGTGCACACAAGGCGTCTACATCAAACAAGCGAAAAAAGGAGTATGTGAACATCCTAAACAAGATCATCAGAGCATGTGAACTTAATACTATAAGGTAAGAAGACAAGTTTACTAGAATAAAACCATTCACAAGATATACAATAAGCTTCATACAAAAGGTACATCTTATGAATAGAAGGTGGTCTCTATACAAAATAATATAGTACGCCTTTCACAACAAAAACCAAAAGAATGGTGCCTCGGGTCCACCTATAGCAACACCAAATAGCCTGTAGCTAGTCGCTAACCCTTTGCTGCGATCCCTAGCCTTGCCTATAGTGGAAGGCTCTGAAACAAAAATAAACAACCAATGGGGGTGAGAACTAATAAACAATAGTTTTCAGTGGGTAAGCCGTCGAGAATAGCGAAATACACCACTAAGTCAACTGAGGCAAAAATAGTAAATAACAGAAGAGTGAAACTAGAATGTAGCAACAGAAATAAAATGGTTCAATTACTATCATGCCTCTATATGGCTAAGCCAATCAACATGTATGTAGTTCTACTACTATCAAGTATACAAGAGTGTAATGACCAACATGTATGTCCAACTACTATGTATGCATCATCTAGTTATGATGTACAATGTCAAGTTTAATTAACTTCTACTCAATCATCGAGGACTTACACAAGGTAACGTCCCGACTTGTGCCGTGCCTAATGGCCCCGTGGTAGTCAACATTCCTCCTCTAGGAATGAGCCTCGCCCACGGCATCCCACTTCGGCGCCCAATCCCGCACGGGCAAGCATGTTGTCGCAATGGCTAAACTCCGAAGTGCTGGTTTGTAGGAGCGACCCTCACATGCTTGTGTGAATGAGTATAAGGGCAAACAAGCGTGGTCAAATTCTTATGAAACCTCATCCATCATGTCTAAAACATGGAATATCCATTAACGACCTAGATGTCGAGTACATTGTCATAATGTCATATCTAGTCGTTCATCTTGGTTTAAGTACAATATACTTAACTCTACAGCCCGTCATTAACATGCAATGTGTCATGTTTCCTCTTAGCTATAGCAAGTGTAAAGAATTGCCATTGAAGTTCTAGCCCAATTAATAGTTCCACTAATCATGTAGTGTCTTATATGATACATAACATGCATGAGAGCGATTTACACAAATACTCTACAATAAAACTCATAAGTCTTGACATGCATGCTATTTATTACATATGCCTCTACCACAAAGAGAATGCGAGACTTCATGCATAGAATAACCAAATCATATTCTCAAAAATTTTATGTTGTCATGAATAGCATACTAAATCATCTATTATGCCCTATAACAAAAATAGGAGACATACGGGGGAGTTCACCCATTTCGGTGAGGTCAAACCCACCGGATAACCTTCAAAAGTTTGATCGTTTTCCAAACAAAGTTGCCCCCTAGATTTCTTGTATCCTAAGAAAAATTTCCAAAGGGTTAAAAATTTCTAAAAAGCTCAACACGAAATTCACCAAAAATCAAAGTGAAAAATTATCTTAGGTCAAGTAAAACTTGCTCAAGGTCCAAATCAAGGCAATAGAGTTTCAAATCCAACCTACAAGAATGTTCTACACTCATCAATTTTACCCCAAAAGCTCACAAAAGAAAAGCCCCAAAATAAACCCTAGTTCCAATAAAATTAGGTTTTCTACCACAAATTCTTGCAAAACTCACAAATAGAGGATGCAAGAGGACCACTAACCTCAATTCAAGCTCCAATCTTCGAATCCAAAGGTTGAGGATGAGATTGGAAAGTTCCAACAATTCCTCTTCCAAGCCCAAGCTCCTTACTTAGCTCCACCAAGTCCTATTCCGACAAAAAGGGAAGAAGGAACTAGCTAAGTAGAGGAAGGAAGAAGAAAAGAGGGAAAAAGAGAAAGAAGAGGATGAGAGAAGAGCTTAACCCACCTTCTCCCTCAAGCTGCTGCCTTCAGCAGTGAAATGGGGGAGAGGACTGCTTATAAAAGCAGGAACAATATCCTAAAAGGTCCCCCAAAAGTCGAAAATTACAAACTGTACAAAACAGTTTCTACACCATTGAGTACTTGTATGCGGATTGGAGTACCGATACTCGGGCAGTTCCGGTACCCGAAGTTCATTTCCGAAAAACCCGAACATTTGGAAACCAAAGGCTCCTACTGGATTCCGGTACCTCCCGTTTCAGTACCAGTACTAAACAAATCAGTACCGGTACTCAACCGAGTTCTGCAAAATCCGAGAGCTGTGCCAATCCTCACGCAATAGGGTTCCGATACCCAAACTTGGTACCGGTACGCAATAACCAAAAGTGTAGTTTTTGCAGATTTTGGCTTTCGAAGTCTATTTTCGTGCTAATTAAGCCCCGAAAACGTCCCCAAGCTCTTCAAACTCAATCAAAACTCCCAGAATAGTATAAAGTATAATTCCTCTTACTAGAACTCCGTAATTTGTAAAAGTTCAGTGCACTGCAACTGGCGAGCCCATTCTACTGGCGTTGCCCTCTAGAAGCTGTGTGGCACCTCCCCTAAGCCATTCTTCTTCTTACTCTCCCCTTCTATAGCCAACACCGCCATTACCACGTTGAGGCCAGCCTCTCATGTGGCTGCTACTTTATCTCTGGTGCATTCCTTCAGACGGTCGAACATCCCTCCACCGAGTGACACCAACCCTCAGGCCGATCTCCTCTCTCCCACTCCCTCTTAGTTTGCTTCTAGACCAAACCTCCTCCATAGCCTCCTTCCCGATGGCCAACTTCAGTAGCGGCCTATTAACCACCTGGCAGCCTCTCCTCACCCCCGGTGGTGCCTTTCCTCACCTCTGTTGCATTCGGCCGAGCCTCCTCATCCCTAATCGAGTACCGCCCACACGGTCATTCCACAAGCGGTCGTGACTCGATGAGGTTATGGATGGTGCACCGAAGGGCCTGCTTTGGCATCTCCCTCTTCTTACCATCGGATCGATTTTCGAGGGAAGCCACGTGACGTGGGTAATGATCTAAGGTATCCCTCATTTGTTATTTCTTATCATATGTGGTGTTTAGAATGTGTATTTTTTGGTTCACTTCATTACCGAAATCTCGTTGGAGTGCTTGTTGTTGGCCGATCCTTGTCACATCTGGTGGTGGTGGCCGAATCTTAACCAAACCCCTATGCAACCAGGTCTTGATAGTCGAATGTGGTGCGACTACCCTTAGGATGGCTGAACACCATGGGAGCTGCAACCAAAGTGGTTGAGCCTTCCACTACTGGTCATGCGATAGTGACTTATGGTCGGCTTTGTTGGTCGAACTACGGAGGCTAAATCGTGCTATCGAGAGTTAGAATGTCAGGTGCAGTTGCTTGGTGAGTCTTTGACATCATTAATGTCGGTATCCAGAAACTATTTGGAGGCCGAAAAAGGTGGTTGTCGTGTGTGGCACATGTGGCAGGTTTCGACACAGAAATTAGTGATTTTCAAAACCCATTTAAGGCCCTTTTTTTTAGTCGAGACTCCTATAGCGAAGCACCTTATGTGCAGCTATTCAGACATAAAAAATGATTGAGGTACAAGGGCTGCACCCATTTAAGGCCATTTTCGATATTTAGGGCTGAAGCGATGCTTGAGGTACAAGAGTGATGTTCGGAGTCGATTCGATAATCAGTGAGCGAAATCGACGCTCCAAAAGCCTCATAGTTTACCTTAGTGCGACCAAGTTGGGTTTGCGATTAGTCATTATGCGCTTTAATGTGCCGTAAGAATCTTGGACATGTCGTGTGGCATTGTAGTACATGGTTGAGTCGCACGATTACTATTGTCGGATCCAACCAAAACAGTGAATCAGAGTATGTGAGGCCTAACCCTTTTGTAGTTTGTGCTCCTTGTTTTGATACTCCAAATGGCGTGTTTGGAATCCCATAGTACTGAAGAGGAGTTGTTTGGATAGTTTGGAAACAGATGCAGCCTGTTGGATCATTGAATAGTGGAAGCAATGTTTCTGATTCACGTAGCTAGTTACAATACATGTCAGGGCTGATTATGGCATATTGTTGTTGTCTCTAGGTTTCGATGACACTTAGTGGACGTTGATCGAGTCAAGGACTCATGGGTATTGGTTATAGATGGGTGCTATGATCGGATGTCAGTATCGCCATTTGTTACTTGTTTATTCTTATTGTATATCATCTGTGTCATTTAGTTCAGTTGTACTTGCCTCATTCAATTTATGGTCTTTATGTTAGTTGTCATATGTGTTGAGTTTTACATCATGTCGTGTTGTCATATACATTGAATCGTTATTCTTTATACATGAAATATAGAGCATGACAGTTGACTACCTATTGGACATGCTTGTGAGTATAGACCCTATTTGGGTTCGTTAGTACTCCTTGAGAGTTTTCACGGGTGTATGATGTACTTGGACAATTGTGGATATTGAGCTTGACCATTTTTCATTATGACTGTTATCACTTTGCTGCACATTTTGCATACACTGGCACTAGTCAAGATCCAACCCGTTTGCTTAGATCTGTATGATATGATATATGCCATCTTTTGAGTGTTTGTCATGCTCTGGGACCAGCTTGAAAAGTGTTTTTTCTAAATAGCTCTAGAATTTTTTTTTTGAAAACTCAGAGTAACGCAAATTAAGCTTGGTCCAAGACGTGGATAAATTTGCGACATGTATTGATAATTTTTTGTCCACATAGATAGAGCCTTTTTTGTCACACCCCGAGCCACAACGGAAGCTCACTTCGAGTACTTGAACTAGACCTGCCGAGCGGACAGAGTTTTTTCCACCCGCCCAAGGCGTCACAACATGCATACAACATACATTCAACAGGAATTGGATACATGATTGCATAAGGAGAGCATCTAGAAATAAGGTAACTATTCCTATTACAGATTTGAACCATTCATTACATTCGCTTTCATGTCCAAAAATTACAATTGTATCTGTTTACATCACATTTTCATTTAATAAAAGTTCCAAAAAGGGGCCCATGTAGAGCATCATCAAAAGAGGAAAGACGCTATCTACTCGACTACACCCTTTCCACGCTCCGCCGCGTCACCCACCGAAGGACCTGAAAAGCATGGGGGTAAGAACTATAAGATAGTTCCCAGTGGGTACGACCACCCAAGCGAGAAGCTCGGGCCACCAGGTCTAAAGAGAAACAATATAAGCATTGAGTTAGTCCAACATAATAAAACTTAACTAGAAATTCATGCTTATGTATCCATGCGTGATAATGAAATGTCACAAGTAAGTTTATGCAATTACCCCTTACTATTTCATTATTCTACTGCATGTCACCCGACTCATCCTTGAGTCAATCAAGAGCGCAGCACCACCATCTTCTCATGGCATTAGATAGCAATATATTGCTTACCCTTGGCCATACGGTCATAGCTCATGAAGTCGTCCAACTCTATGATATTAGGTGGCATGCCGCGCACCCCCGATCATGGACTCCGAGGCATCAAGTCCCCCTTGGCATTAGGTGGCATTCCGCGCACCCCCGACCGTAGGATAGATTGGAGTTCCGGAATTCCTTTATTCTTGGACTCAAGGGTTGGTCTCATACTCCATAATGTCACCTTCTAGGTTCGAGTCATATGTTCAAGTGGTTCACCTACCACTACATTCATCACCCATGTCCCATGGCACTACATTTTCTAGGTTCAACAATGACTTCCCAATGTCACTAGAGATGTCCATATTAACTTCCATTCCATGACCTAGGCAAAATTCTCACATGCATGCATTCATTCGTGATTCATGACATCATAGCAATATGCTTACCTACCATGCATGCATTTCCTTTAACTATGTGACATGAAGCACAAGAAGCTAATTATATAAAGCATTACATGCAACTTAATCAACTTAGCATAGTTATTCTCATTGCAAACATGATGGTGACCTAATCACTTTGGTCAAGTACTAACCCACCTCAAAATATTTTCAATTGTTTGTATACACTTGAAATTAGACTTATCTTCTTGAATCTCCTTGCTTGCTCCCAAGCTTCCCTTGCCCTAGATAAGGAATCCATTCGTTACCTATTTAGAGTACTCAAATGATTTTATTTCAAGAAATCAAGTTGTCCCAGTAGATTTCATACCCTTTAATTACGATTTTTAAGAATCAAAAGATTTTTAAACCCCTCTATGGCAAAAGCCCTCTTTCACCGAGGGTTTTTCCAAAACTAGGGCAAAACCCCAAATGTCTTGGTGAACCACCACCATTTGTAGTCTAGATTCACGTAGGGTTTACTAAAATTCCAAAACCATGACCAAAATCCAAAACCCTAACTCAACTCTTCAAAACTCATCTCTATCCCGAGCTCCCAAACTTCTTCTTGCTCCAAGAAGCTTGCTAGGCCACTCCAAGACTCCTTCTTAGATCAAACCCTTGATCTCTTCCAAGGTTTGGAGGGGTTCTAGAGAGAGAAAGAGGGGGAGAGAGATTTGGAGAGTGAGAAAGCGGTGTGGGTTTTGGAGGGAGAAGAGCAAAATCTCTAATAACCAACCCATTGCTCCAAATTTACGAAAATACCTATGAAATGGGCACTTTGCAGGTCTCGGGTCTGGATCCTACACTCAAGGTTCAGAGCCCGTACCTGGGTCAAACTCTGCGCGGCCAGGGTCCGGACCTTGCCCTCAGGGTCCGGAACCCGTAAGTAGAATTTTCATATTTCGCGGCCAAGGTCCGGATCCTGTGCCAAGGTCCGGACTTTGACATGCCCTTGATCTGCACAGTAATAGCAAAGTCCGGATCCTGGACCAAGGTCCGGACTCCGTGATCGGTAGCTCAGATATGTTTTTTCAAAAAGTTTCATTTTTGGTCCTCGGAGCTCTAGCTCACCTCTAATCATCCTGATACCCTCGGAACTCAATTCTAAGCATGTCTTACTCACCTTCACTGTTATCCAATTGGACTAAAGTTTAGTATAGTGCACTGAACTTCAGTACACTACATCCTCCCCTTAAAAGAGTTTCGTCTGTGAAACTAAGACCATACCTCAACTCGATTCCACGAAGAGGTGGGGGAAGCGCTCCCTCGTCGAGCTTTCCAACTCCCAAATGGCCTCACGCTCCTCATGATTGGCCCAAAGCACATTAACATATGGAATTACGCGATTCCATAGTTCTTTCACCTCGCGTGCAAGAATGCGAAGTGATGTCTCCTCATAAGTCATGTCCTCCTGTAGCTCGAGTGGCTCAAATTGGAGGACATGCATCGGATCATGCACATACTTGCAGAGGGTAAATGCATGGAAGACATTATGAACTCCCGCAAGTTTCGGTGGTAGCGCGAGCCGATAAGCAAAGGGTCTCACTCGCTCAAGAATTTCATACGGTCCGATATAACGAGGACTGAGCTTGCCCCGAATCCTGAAGCCTCTCATGGGGGACACTTTCAGGAAGATGCGGTCGCCCACCGCGAATTTTAGGTCCCACCGGCGCTTATCCGCGTAACTGTGAGACCCCAGGTAGTCCTATATATAAGATATAATAGGGCTAAACTCTTAACTCGACTTAAACATTTTGGGCGGTGGCTAGGCCCAAGAGATTAAGAGAGTTAAGCGTGCTAGGACGGGAGTAGTCCTAGGATAGGACCCCCTGGAAAGTGGGGGCATCACAGTTGGTATCAGAGCCAATTACCAGCCGAAAGTATGAGATAAGTCTCGGTTGAGCCAGGATTATACAGCAGGGAGAGCGAGGCTCTCATGCTGTTGACTGTTGTGGGTGGAGCACGGCTCACCAAAAGGTTAGTTTAGGCTAGCGAGACGAGTCTCACATCACCTGGTACTTGTGAGTCTAAGCCTGACGATGACGTCAGGGCTTAAGGGGGAGAGATTGTGAGACCCCAGGTAGTCCTATATATAAGATATAATATGGCTAAACTCTTAACTTGGCTTAAGCATTTTGGGCGGTGGCTAGGCCCAAGAGGTTAAGATAGTTAAGCGTGCTAGGACGGGAGTAGTTCTAGGATGGGTGACCCCCTGAGAAGTTAGGGCGTCACAGTAACTCTTCTGTCGAGCTTGCACCGTCAATAGGCGTTGGCGTGCTATGCGGACCTTTTCCTTAGCATCGAGCAACACATCAGGTCCCAAGGCCATCTTTTCACCGATCTCACTCCAATGTATTGGAGACCGGTACTTTCTTCCATACAATGACTCAAAGGGTGCCATCCCAATACTCGTATGATAGCTGTTATTATAAGCAAACTCCGCCATCGGCAAGTAAGTTTGCCACTCACCCTTAAAGTCCAGGACACACGCCCGAAGCATATCCTCCAAAATCTGGTTCGTCCTCTCTGACTGGCGATCGGTCTGTGAATGGAATGCCGTGCTGAAGCCGAGCCGTGTGCCTAAGGCTTCGCGCAAACTCTTCCATAATTGAGATGCAAACCGGGGATCCCGATCCGACACGATTGACACCGGAACCCCATGCAATCTCACAATCTCATCCAAGTAGAGCTGTGCCAATCGGTCCCTCGACCAAGTGGTGTGAACCGGCAAGAAGTGAGCACGACTTCGTTAATCGGTCCACCACCACACATATCGCATCATGGCATCCTTGAGATCGTGGCAAACCCACGATGAAATCTATTGCTATATTTTCCCATTTCCACATCGAAATTGGCAAATTTTACAACTTCCCTGCCGGGAGGCGATGTTCAGCCTTCACCGGCTACCAGTAATGCACCTTAAGATCCTTATATATTTTGGTGCCGCCAGGATGAATCGCATATGAAGATGTATGAGCTTCTCTCAGAATTTCTCCACGGATCTCTTTATCCTTGGGTACACGCAACCGGTCCCGAAACCGAAGAGTGCCCTCCGAGTCCACACAAAAGTCGCCGGTACGCCCGCCCTTAACATTGCCCCGCACCTTTTGGAGCCCTGGGTCAGAAGATTGTCTTTCTTTAATCTGCTCCAACAAGGTCAGCTGCAACACAAGGGTGATAAGCTTAGTAGGGGCGCCCGGGGGCACAACTTCCAAGTTGAATTGCCGCATCTCCGAAACTAATCGCGGCTGGGTTGTGATTATCATTGTAAGGTTCTCCACGGACTTCCCATTGAGCGCGTCGGCCACCACATTAGCTCTACCCGGGTGGTACAAGATGGTTAAGTCGTGGTCCTTCAACAACTCTAACCACCTCCGCTGCCTCAGGTTCAACTCCTGGGTGAATAAGTACTTTAAGCTCTTGTGATCCGTGTACATCTCACAATGTTTGCCATACAAGTAGTGTCTCCACAACTTGAGTGTGAAGACCACGACCGCCAACTCCAAGTCACGAGTAGGATAGTTCAGCTCGTAACTCTTCAACTGACGGGAGGCATAAGCAATGACCTGCCCACGTTGCATAAGTACACACCCAAGACCTTGGCGCGACGCATCACTGAAAATCACAAAGCCCTCCCCCGCAACCGGTAAGGCAAGGACCGGTGCTGAGGTCAACCTCTCTTTCAACTCCTTGAAGCTTCGATCACAATCAACACTCCACAAGAACTTGGTCCCCTTGCGGGTAAGGTGTGTTAGTGGACCGGAGATCTTAGAGAATCCTTCCATGAACCGCCGATAATACCTGGTAAGACCCAGAAAGCTATGCACCTCGATGACGTTGGTCGGTCGGGGCTAATCCTTAATCACCTCGACCTTCCTTGGATCCACAGATACCCCAATCTCGAAAATCACATGGCAAAAGTCGCGCACTTCTTCAACTTGGCGAGCAACTTATTCTCCCGAAGAATTTGTAGCACTACCCGAAGGTGCTCCTCATGCTCCTCAACACTTCAGAAAAAGACAAGGATGTCGTCAATGATCACTACCACAAATCTATCCAAAAGGAGCTTGAATACACGGTTCATCAAATCCATGAATGCCACTGGGACATTCATAAGCCCAAATAGTATGACCGTTAACTCGTAGTGTCCATATCACGTTCTGAACGCGGTCTTATGCACATCTTCAGGCTTGATCTTTAACTGGTGATAGCCGGATCGCAAGTCAATCTCCGAATACACCCGTGACTCGGTTCTCTAAAGGTTACCACTCGGCTCCCACAATCTATATAGCATAGTACTTAGAGAGCCAATCCATTTCCACCACCAGATCAAACTCGGCCATACGGTTCAAAACCAAAATCGGCCGGCATGATCCAATCCCCTATCCTATAGGCTCCTAATACAGAATGTATGTTCGGGTACTTGAACCAATCTAAACTGCTTGATGTCTACTACGTCTATATCATGAGTAATAGCAAACGGCCGACTGATAAATGAATGCGATGCTCCTGTCTCAAACAATGCTCTACATCTTATGCCGTTAATTAAGACGATACCTGCTACAACATCCTCAAAAGCAGGCTCCTCCACCTGGGTAGCGAATACCCGGCCACTCGGCACTTGACGCGAACCCTCTAGCTGCCTCGCTGGTGGTGTGCGCCCCACAGACATCGCCGTGGGTGGGATGCCCGCGAGCTGTCATGGAGAGGAGGGCGTCGATGCCACGGACAGGGCCCGGCTATCTCCCTTCGGGCACTCAAACCGCATGTGACCCGGCTGCCCACACTTGTAGCACCTTCCCTCCCTCTACTTACACATCTGAGGCTGATGAGGACCACTGCAGATGTTGCATCTCGGCGCAAATCGGGTGGACTAGAAACCCTGGGCGCGGGACTACGGGTGCGGGTGTCTAGGGGACCTCTTGGAGCTCGACTGACCCCCCGAGCCGCTCGATTGCTTCTTTTCTTTGCCCTTCTCCTTCTCGAAGATCTCGCGCTCCTTCCTTGCGAAAGCATTGCCCTGCTCCACCCACAGGGCTCGGTCCAAGTCCTCGGCAAAGGTCTGCAACTTGAGGGAGTGCACGACCATGAAGATTTTCGACCAAAGTCTGTGCAAGAAGCAGTCGACCTTATCCAGATCGTCCTGCACTACATGCGGAATGCAGCTGATGATGTGAGAGAACTTCTGTTCGTACTCCCTCATGATGCGGTTCCCCTGCTTCAACCTCCGGAATCACTATTGCAACTTTTTTTTCTCACTACGGGGAAGTAGGCGAAAAACATCAATCCCCCAAACTCCTTCCAGGTCACAGATGGGAGACTAGATGACCTATCCCGTTTGGTCCCCTTCCACCGCACCTTTGCCGACTTCTCAAGGTAGTGCGTGGTGAGGTGCACCTTATCCCTCTCTAAGGTGTAGAGGTTCTCGAAGAGGGTCTCCATCGAGTCGACCTATGTCTCCACTAACCACGGAAGGATCGTCTCCCCGTCGAAAGTAGGCAGATTGAACTTCTTAAATGTCATGAGGGCCGCAAGCGCAAGCTGCCTCTCTGCCTCCACTACCGCGTGATCGAGAACTGATGTAGTCGAGTCGGCCACGACCACCGATGGCACAGGACGTGCCGCCACTGGTACCGCCACCGCAGCCACCCCTTTCGCTATGTTCGGGATGGCGATTGGGAGTGCATGCTGCTCTTGGACCACTCGGGCCGCTGCCGCCTGCTGCGACACAGTCTCTTGGAGCTTTCTTGATCCGCTCCTCCTGTTGCCGCATTACTCCCATGAGCGCGGTCAACTGCTCGCGGAGATCCATGTCCCCGTCCGCTCCGGATTGCTCGGGGATCTCACTCGGCTCTTCTAGCGCAGATCTCGTCGGTGGCCTTCCACGTGGCATCACTTCCAAAAACACAATGACTTCGGTCAATAACATGACCCTCTAGGTCATACACTAATTTAAAAAAAATCAAAAGCGAACCCAATTTAGGCGAAAGTCACGCAAGGGTGCTTATTCCCCTCACTTGGTTTCATATTGCCGGCCGCCAACATGAACACCTCCGGCTGAGAATAAAACACACATTGTGTCTACCTCTAACATCCTATTAGAGGCATACACAACTTGACCCAATCGACTTAACTTCCGCCACAATTCATTGATCCTCGTCACTCACGAGCCTAGGTCCTTAAGGTTTTCATCCTACGGTCTCCTAGGTCGACCTAGACCGTTTCTACGCTCAGATACCACCTTAGTCTGTCATGCCTCGAGCCCACAGCAGAAGCTCACTTCGAGCACGTGAACCAGACCCGCCGAACGGAAAGAGTTTTTCCTACCCGCCTAAGGCGTCACAACATGCATACAACATACATTCCAACAGAAAATTGGATACATGATTGCATCAGAGAGCATCTAGAAATAAGGTAACTATTAATATTACATATTGAACTATTCATTACATTCACTTTCATGTCCAAAAATAACAATTGTATCTGTTTACATCAGATTTTCATTTAATACAAGTTCCAAAAAGAGGCCCATCTGTAGGATCGTAAGCGCTAACCAACTATCCCAAAAGCACGTGCTGATAGGAAGGGCGCACTCATCGCACTTAAGGGCTCAGCCATAGCGCTCGCGGGCTTCGACCTGACTCAACCCACCTGGACGTTGGGTCTATTGTTGGGCCTCTTGCCGTTGGGTCTCTTGTGGATCACACCCCCACTCAACTTATTAGGCTCACCCAACTCAACTTATTTGTCTCCTGGGCCTATTGTCACGGGGCAGGAAGTTGGACCTATTTTAGCCCAATAATAAATAGCCAACAATCCCCCCTCCAACACCTGCACCGTTAATGCAGCATGTGGGAATCGAACCCGCGCCACTGGCTCTGATACCAATTGTAGGATCGTAAGCGCTAACCAACTATCCCAAAAGCACGTGCTGATAGGAAGGGCGCACTCATCGCACTTAAGGGCTCAGCCATAGCGCTCGCGGGCTTCGACCTGACTCAACCCACCTGGACGTTGGGTCTATTGTTGGGCCTCTTGCCGTTGGGTCTCTTGTGGATCACACCCCCACTCAACTTATTAGGCTCACCCAACTCAACTTATTTGTCTCCTGGGCCTATTGTCACGGGGCAGGAAGTTGGACCTATTTTAGCCCAATAATAAATAGCCAACACCATCTAGAGCATCATCAAAAGAGGAGCATCATCAAAAGAGGAAAGACGCTATCTACTCGACTACGCCATTTCCACGCTCAGCAGCGTCGCCCACCGAAGGACCTGAAAAGCATGGGGGTGAGAACTATAATATAGTTTCCAGTGGGTACGGCCACCCAAGCGAGAAGCTCGGCCCACCAGGTCCAAAGAGAAACAATATAAGCATTGGGTTAATCCAACATAATGAAACTTAACTAGAAATTCATGCTTAGGTATCCATGCATGATAATAAAATGTCACAAGTAAGTTTATGCAGTTACCCATTACTATTTTATTATTCTACTACATGTCACCCGACTCATCCTTGAGTCAATCAAGAGCAGAGCATCGCCATCCTCTCATGGCATTAGGTAGCAATATGTTGCTTACCCCCGGCCATACAGTCATAGCTCATGAAGTCGTCCAACTCTATGATATACGGTGGCATGCCGCGCACCCCCGATCATGGACTCCGAGGCATCAAGTCCCCCTTGGCATTAGGTGGCATTCCGCTCACCCCCGGCCGTATGATAGATTGGAGTTCCGGAATTCCTTTATTCTTGGTCTCAAGGGTTGGTCTCATATCCCATAATGTCACCTTTCTAGGTTCGAGTCATATGTTCGAGTGGTTCCTACCATTATATTCATCACCCATGTCCCATGGCACTACATTTTTTAAGTTCAATAATGAGTTCTCAATGTCACTAGAGATGTCCATATTACCTTCCATTCCATGACCTGGGAAAAATTCTCACATGCATGCATTCATTCATGATTCATGACATCACAGCAATATGCTTACCTACCATGCATGCATTTCTTTTAACTATGAGACATGAAGCACAAGAAGCTAATTATATAAAGCATTACATGCAACTTAATCAACTTAGCATAGTTATTCTCATTGCAAACATGATGCTGACCTAATCACTTTGATCAAGCACTAACCCACCTCAAAATATTCCCAATTGCTTGCAGACACTTCCAATTGGACTTATCTTCTTGAATCTCCTTGCTTGCTCCAAAGTTTTTCTTACCCTAGACAAGGTATCCATTCGTTACCCATTTCGAGTACTCAAATAATTTTATTTTAAGAAATCAAGTTGTCCCACTTGATTTCCTACCCTTTAATTAGGATTTTTAACAATCAAAAGATTTTTAAATCCCTCTATGGCAAAAGCCCTCTTCCATCTAGGATTTTTCCAAAACTAGGGCAAAACCCCAAATGTCTTGGTAAATCACCACCATTTCTGGTCTAGATTCACTTATTAGGGTTTACTAAAATCTCAAAACAAAGACAAAAAAACCCAAAACTCTAACTCAACTCTTCAAAAACTCACCTCTATCCCGAGCTCCCAAGCTTCTTCTTGCTCCAAGAAGCTTGCTAGGCCACTCCAAGACTCCTTCTTAGATCAAACCCTTGATCTCTTTCATGGTTTGGAGGGGTTCTAGAGAGAGAAAGAGGGGGAGAGAGGTTTGGAGAGTGAGAAAGAGGTGTGGGTTTTGGAGGGAGAAGAGCCAAAGCTCTAATAATCAACCCTTCCCTCCAAATTTACAAAAATACCCCCGAACTTTGCACTTTGCAGGTCTAGGTTCCGGATCCTACACTCAAGGTCCGGACCCCATACCTGGGTCAAACTCTTCGTGGCCAAGGTCCGGACCTTGCTCTCAGGGTCCGGAACCCGTAAGCAGAATTTCCAGATTTCGCGGCTAAGGTCCGAATCCTATGCCAAGGTCCGGACTTTGGCACGTCCTTGATCTGCACAGTAACATCAAAGTTTGGATCCTGTTCCAAGATCCGGACCCCGTGAATCTGGTAGCTCAGATATGTTTTTCCAAAAATTTTCATTTTTGGTCCTCGGAGCTCTAACTCACCTCTAATCGTCCCGGTACCCTCGGAACTCAATTCCAAGCATGTCTAACTCACCTTCACTGTACTTTATCCAATTAGGCTAAAGTTCAGTATAGTGCACTGATGTTCAGTACACTACATTTTTTATACATGCAAGACGTCTAGATACAAAACATACAAGCGACCCATTCAACTCAGAAGGTATCTAAAATACTATACCAGCGGTGCATCCGAATCCAGAAATATATTTTCAAATGTTGCTATTTTCAGCACTGAGGTAGCACTAAGGCAATCCTTCGATAGTTGCAACACGAGAAAAATTACATTTCAATGCGTATAAAAAAAATCAATTTGAAAAGAAAGGATCAGGGTTCCTTCTTACAACCCTCAATCCTATAATTTCAATAATTTCTTTCAGAGTTTTAGTATTATGAAAAGAAAAAAGTAACAAAATTAGAGTGAAAAAGTTAGCTCTTGAATGATTATATTGTACGGTGTACATTTGGGCGTATGTGCAACATTGCTTTTCGTTAAAACTGTGGAACCAATTTTGAAAAGCATATATGGCATTCTTAAAATAAATAAAAAAATCGTTATCGCATTTGAAATGTTCTCATCATTCTTCCCGACAATTAAAAAGAGGACAGATTCCGCGCCAAGTTGTAGATAGGAAACAGTGGATAAGAAGTTTACCACATGTGGCCACTTGGTTAAATATTTTATTCGTAAACTCTTTGTTAATTAGTTAAATTATAAATTAATGAATATTCAATGAGTAAAATATTTACAAATACATTATTAATTCTTCAAAATAATCATTATTAGATTTGAAATGTGCTGAGCACTAAAATAATGGTTAGGTTCCACACTGCACGCAATTCTGCTATATATACTACTGGTGTTGTTCTACATGGAAATGAAAAAGATGACAGATTCCGACAAGTTGCTGATAAAAAACAGTGGATAAGAAGTTTACTACACGTCCACTTGGTTAAATATTTTATTCATAAATCTTATACTTAATTTGTTGATTTATATATAATCGAATAGTCAATGAGAAAAATGTTTTGGGTATACACAGAAAATCCAAGTACAACTCACGACTCTTTTTCTCTAAAATGAATGGGGCCAGTAGGCACCTTTTCTTTTTCTTTCTATGGTTTAACCTTAGGGTCGAGTTTGGTTCGGATATAAGGAGATAATAAGCCCTTATTTACATTCTTATAGCTGAACAGTAATTTTGGGGTAGGAAAACTATAATTTCCTCTTATTAGGAATAAAAGGAAATTAATAAGGGTGGAATAGCTCTTCCACCCTTCACCTCGAACAAGTTTGTTCTCAACTCGGAAGAAGCTTAATTAAAATTTAAATCTAATTTTAATTATTGTAATTAACTTATTAATCAACCTAATTAATATATTTAAGTTATTATCTATTACTTAAATAGTTAAGTAATTAATTAATTTAATATTTATGATTGATTAGCTCATTACAAATTAATTATTTAATGTGTTATCTAATAAATAATATTTATATTGGTCAACTAATTTATATTTTTACTAATTAAATTAATTTCTTAATGATCATCTAACTAATTTAATAATTTACTAAGTAACAAAAAAAAAGTTAAGTTATATTTTATAATTAATTAATATATTCTTCATTTTCTTATACAGTATTATAACTAATAAATTTATGAATTTACTAAATTATTTTTAATTAATATTTTGATGTTAATTAATTAGATAAAATATTTTTAATTTAAAATTATAATTATTCTTGTTCCCGCTATTCCAATCTAACCTTCCAAATACTATCTACCTTATTCCTAGGAAACAATCAAATTTTTATCCAGATAAAAAATTAGTCTTATTCCACATATTATCGAAATTGTACATATCCCAGGAATAAGCAATTCCTACTTATTTCTAAACGAAATGATACCTAGAGGTCCCAAAAATTCGAGTATGTACCAAGGCCCCGTTTGGTATAATTGTCGTTTATTACTTTTTACATATTACCTTATATAATGACCAATTTGCAAAAGAAATTCACTAGTTTTGCGATTTTGCAAAAGTGGGATTTTCAGATAACTAACGAAAATACACTTAATCTTTTTTCTCTCTTCTTTTTTTTTCTCTCTTTCTTTTTCTCTTCTCCGACCCTCATCGTCTCGTCCACCGCCTCTACAGCCCTTGGCGACAATAAGAGAGCGGCGCCGCCTCCTCTTCCTCCGCCTTTGCCTCCACCGGCGCCGGTGGCCCTCGGTGACGGTAACGAGGGAGGCGCAGCCTTCTCTTCCTCCGCCTCCGTCAGCGCCGGCATCGACGCCGGTGCCGGCGCCGGAGGAGGAGAACTCGGAGCACGCGCGAGTGAGGGAGGCGATGAGGTCATGGCCGAGGAGGTCATTGCCGCCCGTGAGGGTGAGGAAAAAAGACGCGCCTATCTCTAAAGAGCGAAAAAGATTCAGATGGTAGAAAAAAAGAATAAAAAGTAAAAAAAAAATTCCTCCTTGAAAGGCCATCATATATCGTCACTGTTATAGGAAAGGCTAATAAATAGAGAAGAAGGAAGAAGAAAATGAAGGTTGCACTGTTATAATAAAGTCGCACTGTTTTGCAAGAAAATGCACTGTTTAATATGAATATTGCACTCTTTGAGATCAAATTTGCACTCTTTGAAACAAAAGTTGTACTCTTTCGACAAAAATTATACTATTTAAGAAAAAATTGCACTCTACCTTCCATGGCGACCATCCTCGCCAACGCGAGCCTCTCCACCCTGCGCGCCGTGTCGGAGCGCCGAAACCCGGATATGACCTACCTCTCTCGCATGAGGCCCGCCGATGTAATATCTGAGATTCTTATTTTGGGGGGAAATCCAAATTTGAATTTGAATTTGAATTTTCATATATACATATAACTTGTATTTTTATATAGGTGTATTTATGTGGAGACGGAGAGAGGATGGATTTGTCGTGAATCGGCAGTCGATTCTGGCAAAATAAAATCACAAATTTGATGGTCCGGCAGTGCTGGAAGTGCTGGTGCAATCCATTCTTAAATCCGACGAGCCGATCGTCCGAAATTGTACGTTGATCGAGGAGGGGTCGATATTGAATAATTGGTATTTATGGAAAATACCTATTATTTTATTATCGATTTGCGTGAGACCGCTAGTGGAGGTGCGCTCGCGCGTTTTTCACGTGCTCTAAGGGACTTGGATTAAAATTTGGATTGTTGGGGGAGTTCTATGCAATTTGATCTTTGTGTATATAATTGCAATTAAGGTTTCTTTCTCCCCAACCCTAACCCTAACTCCCTCTCTCCTCATCCGAGCCATAGCTGCCTCCCTCCCTTCTCCTCCCTCGCAGCAACCCTCTCCGGCCGCCGGCGACCCCTGCCTAGCCGGCCAAACTCCGGCCACCCATCACCTCTCTCTCCCTATCCATCTCCCTTTCCTTTTCCTCCTATCTCTAAATTCGAGAGCACCCAGAGAGGCCGTGTAGCACTTTGAATTTCGGTGCGTTGTTTCGAACTTTACTAAATTTGATGAAGTTCGGAAAGAGCCGGTAATGGCTGGTGTGGAATTGGGTTCCGAAGGTTTCAGAACATTATGGGTACGAGTGGAAACCCGAAAATCGAAAAATTGTGAAAAAGGGACCAAGTGGAGCAAAAATGCTCACGGGGTCCGGACCCTGGAAGCTGGGGTCCGGACAATGAAGTCCGCGGGCAGCCACGGTCCGGACCCGGATGCCACGGTCCGGACCCGAGCTGGTCTCCGAGCTGGGGTGCGTACGGGTTCCGGACCCGGACACCAAGGTCCGGACCCGGTGTGAGAATCCGAATTTTTGGGAATTTGGAATTCTCAGTGTTCCTCTCCCCCATTACTGTGTTTTTGCTCGGTATACGTATATAATACAGATATATATGTATATATAGGTATATAAGTGAGTTTTGGTGGAGTTTTTAAGTTTTCGGATTTTCGTCGCGGAGAGTGAACGGCTTAACGGCGCGATCCGGAGTTCGATTTTGGCGATCCAAATGGTGAGTTCGATGTCTCGGCAGTGCTGAGCGCGATGGCGCGATCCGCGTCGACGTGCGGCGAGCGGATAAAAAGTTATTCCATCTTGATCGCCGAGAGGTCGTATGTCACGTTTATCGTTTCACGTTTTGGACCCCGTTTTTCGCACCGTTTCGCGCGTTTTCGATTTTGGAGGGGTGAATTGGGTTTTTTCCAGCTGTGGGAGGGGGGGACTTTGGCTGAGAGGGTAGGTGAGTGCATTTATGGAACCTCACCTACCCCCTCTCTTTGTCCCTCTCACACTCCACCTCTCCCCTCACTCTCTCTCACTCTCCCTCTCTCACTCCTTCTCTCCCTTGCTCCCAGAATGGAGCCCGAGCTCCCCCTGCCCCTCGGCCTCCTCCCTGTGCAGCGCCGGCCGCCGCCGGCCACTGCCTGGCCGGAGCAGCTCCAGCCACCCCCCTCTCTCCCCATTTTCTCTTTTTCTTCTTCTTCTTTTTCTCCTTCCCGAGGGTGTGCACCCAGGGGTTACCCACGCCGGAGTCCCCTGAGGTGGCACGACCCCCTTCCTCCGTCGCCCTGCCGCCGGGGAGCCGCCGGGAGCCGCCACCAGCCCTGCGGCCACTGCTGGAGCAGCCTCTGGCCGAGACTGGTGGGCTCTGGCCGCCGCCGCCTCCCGCAGCTCAGGAGGGTGAGCATCGTCACCCCCGTGAGCTCCGGCGCCGCTCCCTTCCTCCCCGGCAGCCGCCGTACCGCCGGAGCGCCGCCGCTGCCGCCGTATGCTCCGGAGGGGCCGCTAGGGCACCCGAGGCCGCGCCTGCACCGCCGCCGCTTCCCGGCACCTTTTTTGTCGCGGTCACCGGCCAACCGGTGGCCGGCGACCTCCTCTTGAGGGTGCTCGCCTCGCCGCCGACCATCGTCGCCGGCCGTTGCCGCGCCGCCGTGCCCTAGTTTTACCCGAGAGCCGGGAGCTTCGCCGCGCCGCCGCCGCCGCCTCCTGCCGTCAGCCAGGGTGAGCTTCCCCTTCCTTGCAACCCTCTCGGCCAACCCTGCCCGCCGCCGGCCCTGTTTGCCCGCCGGCAGCCGGCCGGAGCTAGTTGCTCCGGCCGGGAGGGGCTGTTTTGTGTTGTTTGGCCGCGCCGAGCTGCCCGGAGCCTCTGTTGCTCCCCGAGGTCCGGAGAGGTGAGCACGATGATCACGGCGTCATGCTGATCATCATGCTCACCTCTGTTTTGCTTTTGCTTGAGCCGATTTGCGGTTCGGCCTTGGTCGAGCCGTTTGCATGCTTGTTTCGCTGTTTTTATGCAATTTCCCGGCCTGCGACTCGCCTTGTCGCAGTGAGGCCATGAGCACGGCTTCCGTTGCATCGTTACCTATCCGCTGGTGCTTGCGGGAGGTTGAGCGGACGAGCGGAGTGCTCGAATGGCCTTAACTATGATTGTGATGCTTGTATGTCTTGCTGTTTTTATGCTTTTTCCCGACCCGCGACTTGTCCTGTCGCAGCGGGGCTGTGAGCACGGTCTCCGTGACGTCGATACCTATCCGCTGGTACTCGCGGAAGGTTGAGCGGATGAACGGATTGCTCAATCGACTTATTTTAGTGAATGTATGTATGTTTATGTTGCTCGTTATGGATTTGTGGCGTTTGTGGCAGCGTAGCGACGCTGTGGGCAGCAAGGGGATGGTCTTGAGGACCCTCTGGACTGGTTGTCCAACCCCCTCGCCCTTCGTAGAGTTTCGGATTCATTTCCGACGCGTTTTTCGATGAAATAATCGGCAAAACGCGCGTTTCTAGGGGTGCGACTTGCCCGCTGTTTTCGCGAGCGACTCGGCTTCGTCGTGTAGCCTCGTTGGCTGTTCCTCATCGCTGTCCCGAAGTTCCGAGGACAGCGGATGAGTGATGTGGGGTTCCGGTGCCAAATTGGCACTTTTCGGGAACCCGGGAAGCCTTTACGGGTGCATTTGATGTTCGTGGCACCCCGAGCTTGTGCTCGCTGTCCCGTCACTTGGTTTCGTGTGTTCGGGGACAGCGAGGGACCATGTTGGCTGTTTGGTACCCCTCGGGGGCTTTGTGTGGTTTCGCGATCGTCCCGGTGGGTTTCCCGGGCGATCCGCCGGTTTCGGGATGTGAGAGCTTTGTGTTTAGCGTCGACTTGGTGGACCTTGACCCTATGAGTCTTTCGTAGGTCCTGTCGCGGTTCCCGAGAGCCGTCGGTGTTAGATTGGATCTTACCTACAGGTGGGTACTTCGACCCGGAGTCGGTTCAGTGGACTACGGTGATACCTTTCTATCCCTTCCTTTGCATTTCTGTTAGTAGTTCACTTGACTCCCGTAGACTCTACTCATATGCGTGCTTGGATAGTAGAGTAGAGTGGTTTGCATGTTCTTTGAGACGACCCAGTCGGTCGGTGGGGATCGCTTGTCATTCTGAGCGATCCTAGTGTGGTTTGCATGTTCTTGAGACGACCCAGTCGGTCGGTGGGGATCGCTTGTCAGTCTGAGCGATCCTAGTGTGGCTTGCATATTCCTTGAGACGACCCAGTTGGTCGGAGGTGATCGCCTGTTGTTCCGAGCGATCCTAGTTGTGGTTTATTGGTTGCTTCTCGGCTTGTTGCCGTTCTGTGGATTGAGCATATGCATCGATCGTCACAGCTCTTCCCGCACTTCACGTACACCGCGGTCTGATCCACCGTTTAGAGGTGTTCTTTTCCGGAAAAGGGTCGTGAATTTCTACCGACCCGTGGCCCCGACCATTGCGTCGGGATGGATGGTGCCGTTGGATTGAGCAGGGTGACAGTGCCAGGGCCACCCCCTGGTGGCTATAGATTGGGTTCACTTTGTGGTTATCCCCTTTGATGCATACTAGTTGCTTACAGTAGCATTGTTATTTCTGTTATAGGTTCAGCCTCATATTTACTTTTGCTACTGTTTACCATATCTATCTTTTGTTGACCCTCGTGCCGGTGTGTACACCTCGCCTTCGTCGGCTTTGCGGTACCCACTGGGAGGGGAGACATGCGTGCATGTTCTCACCCCCCACCCCCATTACAGGTTTCAGGTGAGCAGGGTGGTGAGTGTCGGGACGCTGCGAGGCACGCCTAGATAGTAGCTCTAGAGGTTCCGACTCGTGAGGCTACATCCCCAGATTTGGTTATTCCCCTACCTCTATTTGATAGATGTAATGTGTGGTTCAGTTACCCCGTTGTAAATTCTAGCATGCTTATGTTGTGGATTCATTCTATATGCTTGTGTGATGACTGCATGCTTGGACTAGTTGATTGTATCCTTGTTTTTCAATCGTTTCGTTATCTAGCATTTCGGTTTTCTACCCCTCGTGGTAGCGTCGTAAAACAAGGTTTCCGTGTGGGAAACGGTTTTCAAATGGATTTCTGATTGCTCGGTTTTGTGATTTCAAAAAGAGAGTTCTCGTGTGGAGAACAGTTTTCAAAGGCTTCTTCAATGATTGAGATTAGGGTTTCAAACTAAAGCTTCTGGGTAAGGAGCAGCTTTCTAGAATGATTGTTGCTTGTGCATTGCATCATCCTTCGCTTAAGGATTTGCTTAGATTCATACAGGTTAAGGACTGTTAGCTGTATGAATCTCTCGTTGTGTTGATGTGCTGTTGGGATGAATGAATGGTGGTTGTGATCCTGTTGTTTGTTTTTTTGGACGCCGTGCAAATACAGGGGAGGCTCTGTCCGTGTGTACAGTGGACCCTGTATTTGTGGCGGGTCTGTACGTGGCGCGGGCTAGGCTTTTCAAAAAAAAATTAATTAGCACGTTTTTTTTTCCGCATCTTGAACTAGCCCGGGGCGTGACAGATTAAGATGGTATCAGAGCGTAAAGGGAACAAACACTCGTTCATTCATCAACTTGTAACTGAACCACTGGTTAGGCTGACCCCTAGGAAGACCTAGGATGTATAGGCGCGCGAGCTCGAGGGGTTTGTTTTCGGCTTGTGTTTTGTGGGAGTTGCCGACCCCTTTTCTCTTGCGCTGGTTTCTGCTTTTGCAGTTGGTTTGTGGTCTTGGTAGACCTCCTCGTCCGGGTCGTGGTTGTGGGCGTGCGCCTGCGGAGCTGTCTGCTGGTTTTCTGTTTTGGGCTGTCGAGGCCGGTACGAGTGAGGAGCTGGCAGGAGGCGGACAGCCTGGTGTGGGCCGTACCCTGTGTGCTTGAGGCCGAGGCGGGGGGTCAGTTGGCGACCCTCTCCGGCATGTTCCGGCTTGTTCCGGTGGTTTTTTTTTTGCAGCAGCAACAGGCTACGGCAGCTGCCGCTCCAGCCCCTCCTACTCCTTCGCCGTGTGCCCCGATGACTGCAGACCCTCCTGTGGCACCCACACCGTTGTGCGACGACCGTGACGACAACAGCGACTCCGTCGGCTGTTTCGCGCGTGGACGCCGACCCCGTGTTTGGGGGTGGTGGCCACATCCGAGCGTGTTTGGGCGGATCTCCTGAGTTTTGATCTGCCCTTGTTCGCAGGCTCGTACTCCTTCTAGTAGTGGTGGTGGAGTACCTTACAGATCCCAAGTGGCAGGGTGCCTTTTCCCCTTGTGTAACCACTCATTGGTAGGTGGTAGCCCTTGTGGGCTTGGGAAACGTCACTCGGTGGATCTGTGTTGTTGTTTGGGCTGTTCTTGCCCTGTCCCCACTTTTCGTGTTGAGCACGAGGGCCTCTGCGAGCGTCTCTACGGAGACGGTGCTTTGAGCAGTTTCGACCGCAGTTTGGGTGTTTCCCCTCTCTGTTTTGTTGGGTAGGGCGGTGAAACCTACCCCTCTGACGTCTTGCTGGTGGCATCGTCAGTGTTGGTCTTTCGACCATTGGCTAGTTCTGGCGTCGAACTGACGTGTACTAGACTGAGTGGACACTGTTGAGTGTCGGGTGTTTGTTGGTGCCTACGTGGTTTGCGGCTATCCTAACGCCTAAATTGGTGTGTTATGGGATTCCTGGTGGTACTTGTAGGTTTCCGTGTTGCCGCGAGATCTTCCAGGTTTTTGTTGGAGATCTCACCGCGTTCGACGTTGGTTAGTCGACGCTGGTTTTGTTCTGCCTCCGGTTTGGTTCGTGTGGTTGACGACCCTTTGTCGCCTGTAGCCGCCGGTTCGTTGTTGGAAGCCGATGACTCCTAGGGAGTTGGCTCAGGGCAGACGTTGTTTTGTGGGTCGGGTTGTTTTTCCCGTTAATTCGGTGAATCGTCTGTGACTTTGGTCCAGCTTTGGAGTTGGTGGACCTGACGCCTTTGTGGTGTTGCCAACTGGTTGTTGGCTTTGACCTTAGGATATTTCGTCTTCTTTTGATAAGTACGTTGGCTGCAGACAACGTAGTGTCGAAAGTTAGGACGAAATACCCTATCCCTTCTTGGGGACCTTCTGGATTGGGTCGGTGCTTTCCCTCGCAAGACTTCTTCTCGCTCTTGGCCGTCTTGCGGAAAGCTGTGTGTTGGTCATCCCCGTTCCTGTTGTGAACCTTGAGCTAATCCTGGCGTGGTTTTGCGCAGTTGATTTGCCATCACTGCCGTTGGTTTGACTCCGGTTGAGTCCGGGTGCCCTTTTAGCTCGGTTTCGGGATGACGGGAGCCTGGTTGTTGGCTCCGAGCTGTGTTTGCGTGCAAGGTTTTCGCCGCGTCTTTCGTAGCCGTGCCTTGGAGCACGTGTCCGATCTTTTTGATCTGATGTTCGGCATCGTAGGTGTTTTTTATCGCTTGCTGCGATTGGCAGCCCTGTACACCTGAGTGATGGACTCGCAAGGTTTCCGTTGGTCGGTGTTGCTTTGTACCCTCTACCGCAGATCTCTGAGCTCTTCGACCGGCTCCAAGGAGCCTCAGTTTTCTCGAAGTGTGTTCTGCGACCAGGTTATCCTTAGTTGAGGATCAAGACTGAGGACGTTGCGTTAACGGCCTTCCGGACTCGTCACGGGCTTTACGAGGTCACGGTTTTGCCGTTCGGTTAAGCGAACGTCCCGGCAGCTTTTTGGACTTGTTGAACTGGGTTTCGGCAGTTCTTGGATCAGTTGTCGTGGTCTCCTTTGACGACATACTGATCTCTTCAAAGAGTTTCCTTCTTGGTTCGCATCGTGACGTGGGTTGTTTTTGTGGGGGAACCAAGGAAGGAGGGCTCTGTAGTGGTTTGGCCCGTTCCGACTTCTGTGGCTGAGTCTAGGAACTTCCTCGGCTTGGGCGTTGATGCCGGCGAATTGTTGAGGGTCCTCCTCAAGATCGCCGCCCCTTTGAGCAAACTGTCGAGGAAGGGCGCGTCGTTTCTCTAGACTCCCGCTTGTCCGTTGAGCGTCTTGGAGCCGATGGACTGTTTGACCCGTGCCCCTATCTTAGCATTTTCGCAGCCTGGTGCGGTTGTCGTGGCCTTGTGCGATGCATCTTGGATGGGATTGGGGTGCGTGCTCATTCAGCATGAGAAGGTTATCGCCTATGCTCCGCGCTAGTTGGTGGACTATGAGAAGATCTATCTGGCGCTCGATCTCGAGTTAGCAGCAGTGGTGTTCGCTCTCAAGCTTTGGAGACCTTACCTTGTGGAGCTACCGCACAGTTGTTGTCGTTGGAGGTGCAACCCACCTTGGCGGATCAGATTTTCGGTGGGCGACTGATGGATCCGCACTGGTAGGGAGTGCGAGCTGGACAGAAAAGGTGACTTCGTGCTACATGCTGTTGGTTTCCTTCGAGGACGGAGTTGTGTGCCCAGAGTTTAGGATTTGAGGTAAGAGTTTTGGCTGAGGCACACCAGTCGCCGTACACCGTTCATCCTGGAGAGACGAAGATGTACCGCGACTTGTGGTAGAGTTTCTGGTTGTAGCTCAGCATGTGGCACTGTGCCAGGTTTGTCAGCAAGTGAAGGCTGTGCATCATCAGAGAAGCTTCGACCGTTACATATACCTGTAGGGAAGTGGGAGCGGATCACCATGGTTTTCGTCACCGAGTTGCCTCGTTCTCTGCGAGGTCATGTTGCGATCTGGGTTTGGTGGATTGTCTGACGAAAACAGCTCACTCCCTATCGGTACATCCGTATTAGTCTTGGGATCGACTGGCGCAGCTCTACTTGGATGAGTTCGTCGGGCTATTTGGAGTGCCAGTGTCGATCGTTTTGGATCGAAATTCTCGCTTCGTTTCCCAGTTCTGGAGGTGCTTGCAGTAGGCACTGGGGACGAGGCTCAACTTCAGCTCGGTTTACCACCCTCAGAGTGTTGGGCAGTCGGAGCGAGTCTTCAAGACTCTCGAAGTTATGCTCCGGGCATGCGTTTTTGGCTTTTGGTGAGGGTCGGTTCAGATATCTTCCCCTGGTGGAGTTTGCCTTCTGCGACAGCTTCCTGGCGAGCGTTGGATTGGCACCGTGCGAGGCTTCGTGTGGAAGTCGTTGTCGATCACTGTTCTGTTTGGTTGACGTGGGTGAGCGCCGTGTGATCGGCCCGACAACAGTTCAGCTGAGGGAGGATCTCGGCTGCGGTGAGGTGCCTGTGAGGTTTTTGGCTCGCAATGTGAAACAGTTGAGGAATCGAAGCTTTCTGTTTGTGAGACTGCGTGGACGAGTTGCGGGGAGCGCGAGACTTCTTGGGAGCTAGAGTCTGCTTCGTGTGAGCGGTATCCGCTGTTGTTCGCGGTGTGTGTGGGTAAGTTTCGGGGACGAAACTTCTTGTTAGGTGGGAGTGATGTGAGAATCCGAATTTTTGGGAATTTGGAATTCTCAGTGTTCCTCTCCCCCATTACTGTGTTTTTGCTCGGTATATACGTATATAATACAGATATATATGTATATATAGGTATATAAGTGAGTTTTGGTGGAGTTTTTAAGTTTTCGGATTTTCGTCGCGGAGAGTGAACGGCTTAACGGCGCGATCCGGAGTTCGATTTTGGCGATCCAAATGGTGAGTTCGATGTCTCGGCAGTGCTGAGCGCGATGGCGCGATCCGCGTCGACGTGCGGCGAGCGGATAAAAAGTTATTCCATCTTGATCGCCGAGAGGTCGTATGTCACGTTTATCGTTTCGCGTTTTGGACCCCGTTTTTCGCACCGTTTCGCGCGTTTTCGATTTTGGAGGGGTGAATTGGGTTTTTTTCCAGCTGTGGGAGGGGGGAACTTTGGCTGAGAGGGTAGGTGAGTGCATTTATGGAATCTCACCTACCCCCTCTCTTTGTCCCTCTCACACTCCACCTCTCCCCTCACTCTCTCTCACTCTCCCTCTCTCACTCCTTCTCTCCCTTGCTCCCAGAATGGAGCCCGAGCTCCCCCTGCCCCTCGGCCTCCTCCCTGTGCAGCGCCGGCCGCCGCCGGCCACTGCCTGGCCGGAGCAGCTCCGGCCACCCCCCTCTCTCCCCATTTTCTCTTTTTCTTCTTCTTCTTTTTCTCCTTCCCGAGGGTGTGCACCCAGGGGTTACCCACGCCGGAGTCCCCTGAGGTGGCACGACCCCCTTCCTCCGTCGCCCTGCCGCCGGGGAGCCGCCGGGAGCCGCCACCAGCCCTGCGGCCACTGCTGGAGCAGCCTCTGGCCGAGACTGGTGGGCTCTGGCCGCCGCCGCCTCCCGCAGCTCAGGAGGGTGAGCATCGTCACCCCCGTGAGCTCCGGCGCCGCTCCCTTCCTCCCCGGCAGCCGCCGTACCGCCGGAGCGCCGCCGCTGCCGCCGTATGCTCCGGAGGGGCCGCTAGGGCACCCGAGGCCGCGCCTGCACCGCCGCCGCTTCCCGGCACCTTTTTTGTCGCGGTCACCGGCCAACCGGTGGCCGGCGACCTCCTCTTGAGGGTGCTCGCCTCGCCGCCGACCATCGTCGCCGGCCGTTGCCGCGCCGCCGTGCCCTAGTTTTACCCGAGAGCCGGGAGCTTCGCCGCGCCGCCGCCGCCGCCTCCTGCCGTCAGCCAGGGTGAGCTTCCCCTTCCTTGCAACCCTCTCGGCCAACCCTGCCCGCCGCCGGCCCTGTTTGCCCGCCGGCAGCCGGCCGGAGCTAGTTGCTCCGGCCGGGAGGGGCTGTTTTGTGTTGTTTGGCCGCGCCGAGCTGCCCGGAGCCTCTGTTGCTCCCCGAGGTCCGGAGAGGTGAGCACGATGATCACGGCGTCATGCTGATCATCATGCTCACCTCTGTTTTGCTTTTGCTCGAGCCGATTTGCGGTTCGGCCTTGGTCGAGCCGTTTGCATGCTTGTTTCGCTGTTTTTATGCAATTTTTCGGCCTGCGACTCGCCTTATCGCAGTGAGGCCATGAGCACGGCTTCCGTTGCGTCGTTACCTATCCGCTGGTGCTTGCGGGAGGTTGAGCGGACGAGCGGAGTGCTCGAATGGCCTTAACTATGATTGTGATGCTTGTATGTCTTGCTGTTTTTATGCTTTTTCCCGACCCGCGACTTGTCCTGTCGCAGCGGGGCTGTGAGCACGGTCTCCGTGACGTCGATACCTATCCGCTGGTACTCGCGGAAGGTTGAGCGGATGAACGGATTGCTCAATCGACTTATTTTAGTGAATGTATGTATGTTTATGTTGCTCGTTATGGATTTGTGGCGTTTGTGGCAGCGTAGCGACGCTGTGGGCAGCAAGGGGATGGTCTTGAGGACCCTCTGGACTGGTTGTCCAACCCCCTCGCCCTTCGTAGAGTTTCGGATTCATTTCCGACGCGTTTTTCGATGAAATAATCGGCAAAACGCGCGTTTCTAGGGGTGCGACTTGCCCGCTGTTTTCGCGAGCGACTCGGCTTCGTCGTGTAGCCTCGTTGGCTGTTCCTCATCGCTGTCCCGAAGTTCCGAGGACAGCGGATGAGTGATGTGGGGTTCCGGTGCCAAATTGGCACTTTTCGGGAACCCGGGAAGCCTTTACGGGTGCATTTGATGTTCGTGGCACCCCGAGCTTGTGCTCGCTGTCCCGTCACTTGGTTTCGTGTGTTCGGGGACAGCGAGGGACCATGTTGGCTGTTTGGTACCCCTCGGGGGCTTTGTGTGGTTTCGGGATCGTCCCGGTGGGTTTCCCGGGCGATCCGCCGGTTTCGGGATGTGAGAGCTTTGTGTTTAGCGTCGACTTGGTGGACCTTGACCCTATGAGTCTTTCGTAGGTCCTGTCGCGGTTCCCGAGAGCCGTCGGTGTTAGATTGGATCTTACCTACAGGTGGGTACTTCGACCCGGAGTCGGTTCAGTGGACTACGGTGATACCTTTCTATCCCTTCCTTTGCATTTCTGTTAGTAGTTCACTTGACTCCCGTAGACTCTACTCATATGCGTGCTTGGATAGTAGAGTAGAGTGGTTTGCATGTTCTTTGAGACGACCCAGTCGGTCGGTGGGGATCGCTTGTCATTCTGAGCGATCCTAGTGTGGTTTGCATGTTCTTGAGACGACCCAGTCGGTCGGTGGGGATCGCTTGTCAGTCTGAGCGATCCTAGTGTGGCTTGCATATTCCTTGAGACGACCCAGTTGGTCGGAGGTGATCGCCTGTTGTTCCGAGCGATCCTAGTTGTGGTTTATTGGTTGCTTCTCGGCTTGTTGCCGTTCTGTGGATTGAGCATATGCATCGATCGTCACAGCTCTTCCCGCACTTCACGTACACCGCGGTCTGATCCACCGTTTAGAGGTGTTCTTTTCCGGAAAAGGGTCGTGAATTTCTACCGACCCGTGGCCCCGACCATTGCGTCGGGATGGATGGTGCCGTTGGATTGAGCAGGGTGACAGTGCCAGGGCCACCCCCTGGTGGCTATAGATTGGGTTCACTTTGTGGTTATCCCCTTTGATGCATACTAGTTGCTTACAGTAGCATTGTTATTTCTGTTATAGGTTCAGCCTCATATTTACTTTTGCTACTGTTTACCATATCTATCTTTTGTTGACCCTCGTGCCGGTGTGTACACCTCGCCTTCGTCGGCTTGCGGTACCCACTGGGAGGGGAGACATGCGTGCATGTTCTCACCCCCCACCCCCCCATTACAGGTTTCAGGTGAGCAGGGTGGTGAGTGTCGGGACGCTGCGAGGCACGCCTAGATAGTAGCTCTAGAGGTTCCGACTCGTGAGGCTACATCCCCAGATTTGGTTATTCCCCTACCTCTATTTGATAGATGTAATGTGTGGTTCAGTTACCCCGTTGTAAATTCTAGCATGCTTATGTTGTGGATTCATTCTATATGCTTGTGTGATGACTGCATGCTTGGACTAGTTGATTGTATCCTTGTTTTTCAATCGTTTCGTTATCTAGCATTTCGGTTTTCTACCCCTCGTGGTAGCGTCGTAAAACAAGGTTTCCGTGTGGGAAACGGTTTTCAAATGGATTTCTGATTGCTCGGTTTTGTGAATTCAAAAAAAAGAGAGTTCTCGTGTGGAGAACAGTTTTCAAAGGCTTCTTCAATGATTGAGATTAGGGTTTCAAACTAAAGCTTCTGGGTAAGGAGCAGCTTTCTAGAATGATTGTTGCTTGTGCATTGCATCATCCTTCGCTTAAGGATTTGCTTAGATTCATACAGGTTAAGGACTGTTAGCTGTATGAATCTCTCGTTGTGTTGATGTGCTGTTGGGATGAATGAATGGTGGTTGTGATCCTGTTGTTTGTTTTTGGACGCCGTGCAAATACAAGGGAGGCTCTGTCCGTGTGTACAGTGGACCCTGTATTTGTGGCGGGTCTGTACGTGGCGCGGGCTAGGCTTTTCAAAAAAAAATTAATTAGCACGTTTTTTTCCGCATCTTGAACTAGCCCGGGGCGTGACACCCGGCCTGCGCACTGGCCAGTTATCAGTGCGGGGTCCGGACCCTACTCGCAAGGTCCGGACCCGGCTGAGGCAGAATGCCCAGTGAGGGGTATTTTGGTAATTTCGTGGGGGATGGGCTATGTATAGAGGGCTAGAGTCCCTCTCCTCATTACTCCTCCATTTTTCCTCTCATTCCCTCTCCCTCACTTTCTCTCTCTAGAGATCTCTCCAAAGCTTGGAGAAGTGGAGGATTTGACCTTGGAAAAAGCTTCTAAGGTGGATTTGGAGCTTCTTGGTGCAAGAAGAAGCTTGGGAGCTAGGGCTTTGAGGTGAGTTCTTGTGATTTAGGGTTTGAACCTAGGATTTAATCCTTTGAAATGAGGTTTTTGGAAATCCTAAGCAATCTAAACCACAAATGGTGGAAGATTGGCCATGAAATCTAGGGTTTGGCTTGCATGCATGCAAACGCTAGGTAGATTTGGGGCTTTTGCCATGGGAGGTTCTAAAAATATTTGGACCTTCGGGAATTACAATTGAGGCATAGGAAATCATGTTGGAACACTTGATTTCACATATTGAGTTGAATTTAGGGTTCGTAACGAGTAACGAACCGTTTTCTTGTAGAAGCTTGGGTTGAAGCAAGAACTCAAAGCTTGGACACTTAGGAGCTTGAAGAATACAAGAATTTGGAAGCTCTTGAGGTGGGTTTGTGTTTACCGAAGTGATTAGGTCACTTCCATGTCTAGGGTAAATATCCATTTAAAGATAAAATGGTATGTGTTGTGAACCCTAGAATTTGCATGTTGGCAAAGGTAAAAAAATCATGATAGGATGAACAATGAGATCCTATTGCATGATGTATATTTCAAGTATAATTCAAATATTAATACTTGTTGCATGGTTGCATGTATGGTTAAACCTAGTGTTATTGAACATAGGTTGGACATGAGGTTAAACCTAGTGTTATTGAACATAGGTTGGACATGAGGATTAAACCTAGTGTTGTTGAACATAGGTTGAAACATGTGAGATTGAAACCTAGTGTTATTGAACATAGGTTGGAACATGTGAGATTGAAACCTAGTGTCATTGAACATAGGTTTGACATGAGATTGGAACCTAGAGTCATGGAACCTAGGTTGATAATGGGAAAGTAAGCCTAGTGTTATTGAACATAGGCGAGACTTAATGACTTGAACCTAAGGTCATGAGACTTAGGTTGGCAAGTAAAAAATGTGAACAACGGGATGTGCGACGATTTTGCTATCCCGGGTAGGCGACGATTTCGCTACCACGCCATGAGTTGGCGGTGTAGAGCGGGATGTGCGACGATTTTGCTATCCCGGGTAGGCGACGATTTCGCTACCATGCCACGAGTTGGCGGTATCGACACGGGATGTGCGACGAGTTTGCTATCCCGGGTAGGCGACGATTTCGCTACCACGCCTTGAGTTGGCGGTGTCGAGAGGGGATGTGCGACGAGGTTGCTATCCCGGATATGCGACGAGTTCGCTATCCATGCCATGTAATGGCGGTGTTGAGACGGGGTAGGCGACGATTTTGCTATCCCGAGTATGCGACGAGTTCGCTACTCGAACTAGGAGGTGACGAGTTCACTCCTTGGATGTTGGAACAATTATGGTGAGACGGCGATTCCGAAACCATAAGTAAATGACAAGTAAATGAGCTTAGTCAATGTGAGACATAGGATGAACCTAGGAGAGAATGATAAATTATATTTCATTTGGTTGCATCCTTTATGTTTATTTACAAGCATGTAAATAATTGTTGCATAGTTATATGTGATCTAACTTATGCATATGGTGTTTCTTTGGACCTGGTGGGTCGAGCTTCTCTCTTGGGTGGCCTTACCCACTGGGAACTATGTTTATAGTTCTCACACTACAAGAATATTATACATTGGTGGCGACTAATGTCGCCACTATATGTATAAAAAGTTGCCACCTTTTTAAAAGGTGGCGATTTTTTAAGTCGCCACAAGTTGCCACCGAAAAGGTTGCCACTAATTGAAATTGTGGCGAAGCATGAGGAGTCGCCACCTTACTAAAAATAGAGTGGCGATATTTTGTCGCCACCAAATATAACTTTTAGTGGCCACTATTAGTCGCCACCTTATTAAAAATAGCGTGGCAATATTTTGTCGCCACCAAATATGATTTTTAGTGGTCACTATTAGTCGCCACCTTATTAAAAATAGCGTGGCGATAAAATATCGCCACCAAATATGACTTTTAGTGGCACTTCTTGGTCGCCACCTTTAGTGGAGATAAGAAGGCAATAAATTTTTGCCACCAAATGTACACTTTAGGTGGCAATAACCATAGTCGCCACCTTAGTTTTAGTCGCCACCACTTGTGTGAATAAAATAGCCACAAATAGTAAATAGGTAATAAAATAAAATATAAACATACACTGTTTATATTTTATAATCAAAACAGACACAAAATAACAAGCAAAATACTTAAGTAAACAAAATTATCCTTTTAACAACAATTTAAAAAGCAAATTAACTTCTCATCAACAACAGCTTAAAAACAAAATAATAGCAATATCAATTTAAAGATAAAAGAGTAATAATATCCGATATACAATTTAATATCTTTCATGACTCTCTACACTTTAGGAATAGAAAACGCTTAAAAAAGATGAAAAAAATGCTTCAGTTGAGTCTCCTAATTCAACGGCCATTATTTTCCTGCAAGAAAATAAAAAGGATAAAAATAAATTACATAAATTAAAAATCTACAACAAAAGATAGAGTAATTGGGAAGTGGTTAGTTAAAATACACTTTTATAATGTTCCAAAACATTGCTCTCCTCTCTTTGTGAACAAGGGGAAAGCAATTAGTTTCAGTCAGAAAGCATTGCGATAAAAAACTATGATAGCAGTAGATCAGATGGCCTTTGTACTAAACAAGAAGAAGTTCGAGTCCAAAAATTTTATGTGACGATATCTGTAAATTAGCACAAAAGGCTGTTGCTTAGAGGCCATTATTGTTGCCTGCCGTTCAAGGGGTTATTTTGCTAGCTGATTAATTTTGATCAAATTGCAGTTACTCTTAACTCGCCACTGTTTTTTTTCACAACTTTTATTAGTGTCGAAAAAAAAATGACTGCATATTAGATCCTTCCAAAGTTGCTCGATAAAATAACGCTATATTCGAGTGTGTATATTCTGAGATGCATTAGTACTTCTTTTCTTTTAATGAATGCAAACAAATTGTCCTGCGACACCGATTTCATAGCAATTTACAATTCAGCCACCAACTTCAATAATTTCCAACATGCATAGCCATAATTTCCAACATGCATTAGTACATAATGTAATAGCTATTGAGAGCTCAAGTCTCTCTAAGTCCTCTATTTTCAATAATTTTAAGCATAACTCTTTAAAGAAAGTCTTAATTCATTCAAAGCATTGCAAATATCCTTTCTTAACAATCCACAGATGCCTAATGAAAGGTGACGATGCAAAATACAATGACAATCATGGGTTTTCATGTTTAGAAGCTAGAAATAAACAAATCTTACCTCCATTTTATGCCTCCATGTATTACTGCTCGGCAAGGAAGTGTACTAGAAAAAATGTTATAAAGAATACTATCCACCCCGCAACAAAGACTGCAAGCCTATACAACAACATACAAGAAATAAGTGGAAGAAATATCCAGCTCTTGTCTATCCTCATTATCCGAAAAGCCGGTCTTTGCAGGCAAAAAATTGATGACCGTTTGGGCTGGAAAAGATAGATATGCACAAAACAGGAAAAAAAGAAATCAAACAGGCAGTCAACCACAAGTAGTCAACTAAATTGTAATATAAGGAATGAAGTATCCAAGTGGGAACTTAATTTATCATTTATAATATAAGGAAAAGACATCTTAAACAATTATTATGTGCCTCTATATTATTATTTAAATGGCGATCCCTCAGTTTATTACTTGGACTATTACCATCTCTAGTAGGACAAATCTAAACTACATAGTAGTTCTCTTTGCTCTGTTGCTCATGTGAATTTAAAACTACAACAAGAGCTCAACTCTTTTTGATTAAAAAATGTGGAACATAACAAAAGAGAAGGAATCTAGACTAGGTCATTCACTTGTTCAGCAGTATCTCATATATGTCATATTTCAATTAGATAGTTCACTAGTCTGCTAAATCAGGAATAAATTTTATACGGAAGGATGCATATCATGATACAAACCAACCAAAGGCAACCATGCCCCTTTATGGAGAAAATTGACCCCAATCTAATTCCACATAATAAATGGTTGGCTTATCTTGTATTGAATGGTACATTATCTAACCATTTCCTCGCCGACATACAATTGTTAGGAAATTGGCCACTTCAATATCAACTTTACCTGGGAAATACTCAGCCTCATGATTCGTATCCCAACAACTTAGTCTTTCAATATCAACATTTGTTTGGGGTGATCAAACAGAGAACAGAGCATGTATGTGCTGGATAGAGCAGCTGGGTTTTATTTGATTGGATAACTGGATATAATCTGGCTATCTGATTCAAACAATGAGTCAATATTAAGTAAACCAATTCATTGAAATCCTTAAGCCATCTCTGCTTAACAATCGGAAGAAATTTTGGGTTGATATAAAGGTTACAGCTAGCCTAAAACCTATTCACTTAGTCTAAGTCTGAGTACATTTTAGTGAGCCAAAACCGATCTAGGTTTGGTTTTATTGGATCTAAACAAATTGACCTGCCTTCCTCTTGCATTCTGGTACAAATTCAATCCAGTTATCTGGCATAATTACCTTACTAAGGTGTCTAAGCTAGACTTAATTGAACTGAGTCAACTGACATTTACTTGTATGTGTGTGCGCGTGTGCGTCGCGCATCTGTTTCGGCCTTAATTGAACTTAGTTGACATAACAAATCCTTGCATCACGGATGAACAAGTTTCATTAAGTAGTCTCTTCACACTCTACGTAATTCATAACTGATGATCCAATTGAGCACCATTGTCTATCATATGATAAATATAATATGCAACAGAGCCAAAGTACCCCTCAAATAAAAAAGAATTGAATTCTAGTATAATAGCTACTTACTGAGCAGATTCAGACACCCTGGCTCCGACAAAATCAACCAGAAAAATAATTGATATAGCATGCTAATGCTATCTGAAAATACACTATTAGCATGCTAATGCTAATGCTAACACCAAATCAAAATTGCATGCTTCTACAGTTCAAGTAAGGTCTCTAAGTCTTTCACCTCAAGTTCCACTTCCAGGTTAATCAAAATCCCAAACATAGAGCTCGATATCATCTATGGGAGCAAAGCATGAAATATTTACTTTTTTTGGCATCAATAAATCATAGTCATAGATTCTATTGGTTAAAGGTCCCCACTTACCTGTTCTTTGCAAAACAAATTTGTCTATGTTCACAACTAATTAAGCATGAATAGACCAAACAAAGAAGTCTATAAGTTCATGACCCAATTCATGTAGATTGAAGTTTACTGATCAACAGGATAAGATAGAAAATTCACCGATTATCTCGTCGAGTCCGTCTACTCCTAGCTCCCAATCGAGTAATGAAAAAAGCGAATTCCACCGCCCTTGATCACACAAAGCGAATCCACTGGGCAATCGAAACCCTCAACCCGAGCAAGACACAATCAATCTCTCCCTCTGAGCTGGGGAAGAGGCGAGTAACACCAAATTCGAGCAATTAGAAGCCTAATAAACCAAAAAAAATAAAAATGAAGCAAAAATTGCAGCAAAAATACTGATATGAAGCTAAATATCAAACTCTACAAGCCTAATACTGCAGAGATTATGTTATATAGCCCAATGTGAAGGACTTTGTGTTCTTATTTGGATGAACCTGCCATGAAAACACTCAGAGATCATTAGGCTGTCTAAAAATACAAATCCTTGAAAAAGTAAGCAGCAGAACCAACAAGAACTAGGTGGTTCTCCGTAGTTAATAATTTGCAGTTAATTCAGGACTTATAATTCCTGTAAAAGCACATGGAAAAATAAAAAAGCAAAATCCTAATGCCCTTTCTTAAAATTCCAACCCTTACTACACATATTTTCCTCGGAACTAACTATATTTCAGCATGAATCTTATCACCAAAAGGCCATTCTTTCATGTGCTTTTACTATATTTTTGCCACCCCGGAACTAACAGTGCGGATCGTCGATTCGAAAGTTTCATCATTGAAAACAACTTATGAGTACGAAGGGCTCTATACTCATAAGAGTATAGTAGCCCTACTATATATATATATATATATATACACACACACACACACACACTTGCATTAACTCTATAGTACTACATCTTAAAAACACAATTTAAAGAAGCACACACACACACAAGGATATATATGTATGTATTAATGGGCATGGAATGTATGTATATATATATATATATGTATGTATATATATATATATATATATATGTATGTATATATATATATATGTATGTATATATATATATATGTATGTATATATATATATATATATATATATATATATATATGTATGTATGTACCGCTGATTCATTCTCCAATCTAAGCTTCTTAACCAAGTACTTGATTACCAACTTAACTGTCATCCTCCCATCTCTATACCCAATTCACAAAAGTAATAGACAAATTAACAAACTCAAAATCTAGAGAAAATTTCTAACTCTATACTATAGAACATATATAATAACATTGAGCACAATAATTGATAAGTAATTCACCGGAATTAAAAAGGTAGAGGAAATATATATGCATACATATATATATATATATATATATGATTGAAGTAGAGTTGTGTGTGTGTATATATATAGTACCTGATTTTGGTGAGAGTGGGGATAGGATTTGATTCAGCTCAGTTCCCTCAGTATTGTAGCAACAGGGACTATATATACATATATGCTTAAGAGTTAGCGTCATTGAATAAACATAGCAAAATTATAGAACTAATTCCACAGTTCTTTTTAAGCAGTTTTTTTTTGGCAGAAACAGTACTAACTTCTTTGTCGAAATCACTTTAAGAATATATTGAACTACTTCTGGAGTATATCTCAGCTTCTTGGATAATAAAGTAGTATCTATACGGTGCGAGTCGCTAACAATAAGAACAGCAAGAGCGACAAGCAATGTCCACAATATAACACCTGCTATGGATGGGAGCAATTACCAAATCTAATTCAAGATAACTAAGCAATGTTCACAAGGTTCATGTCACCTCCACAAACTGAAGGGTTCTCAAAAAGATTATGAGACAGTAATTGCTTCTAAGAACCCGCATAGAAAGTAAATACACAGAGCATCAGTTCACAGTTACTAACTAGCATTCCCCCACCTTTTTTACCTAACGAATTAGTTCAAGCTATGACTACAACAGTAGCAATGCGCATTAAAAAGAAAAAAAACAACAGAAATAGGCGAGAGGCTCACCGGCGAGGAGATCGGCGGCGAGGAGCTAACCGGCAAGGAGATCGGCGGCGAGGGGTTCACCGGCAAGGAGATCGGTGGTGAGGGGCTCACCGGCGAGGAGATCGGCGGTGAGGGGCTCACCGGCGAGGAGCTCGGCGGCGAGAAGCTCCGTTTTGAAGGGCTCGTCGGAAAGGAAATTAGCGACGAGGAGCTCGTTGCATAGTTCACCGGCGAGGAGCTTGTCGCCTATGTCGCCGACGAGGAGTTCGCCGGTGAGGAGCTCGCCGGTGACGAGCTCGCCGGCGAGGAGTTCGCCGGTGACGAGCTCGCCGGCAAGAGATCGTCGAGGGGGAGAGGGAGAGGGTGGGAGCGGATTAGGGAAATGGGTTTTGAGGGGGTTTGTTTTTTTTCTTCAGTGTAGCTGAGAGGAAGTTGGGGGGAGACGGTGATCTGAGGGAAGTGAGGGTTCTTTTTAATTTTTTAAAAATTAAATTATTAATTTTAAATATTAATTTAATTTAATTTAAAATTTTAATTTAATTTAATTAATTGGTGGTAATTTTTTTTATTGCCACTATAGGTAACCAAACAATGGCGATTAATCGGTGGCCATTTATTTTATTGCCACCATAGATAACTAAATAGTGGCGTAAAATAACCATTCAATGGCGAAAGTAATATTGCCATTTTTAGTTAACTAATTAGTGGCAATTTTCTTTTATTGCCACCATAAGTAACTATATAGTGGCGAGAAAATTTATCGCCATATTAAGTATATTATTTTGATTGAACCAAATAGTGGCGACAAAATAGTCATTTAGTGGTGAAACTAGTATCGCCACTTTAAGTTAATTAATAGATGGCGATTTTTTTTATCGCCACCATAGATAAGAAAATAGTGGCGATAAAATAGTAATTTAGTGGTAAAAATACTATCGCCATTTTAAGTTAATTAATTGGTGGTAATTTTTTTTTATCGCCATCATAGGTAACCAAATAGTGGCGACAAAATAGTCATTTAGTGGTGAAACTAGTATCACCACTTTAAGTTAATTAATCGGTGGCGACTTTTTTTATCGCCACCATAGATAACTATATAGTGGCGATAAATTTTGTCGCCATCTTATTTTTGCCACTAATACTATCTTTTCTTGTAGTGTCACCTCACGTTTTTCAGGTCCTTCCGCGAGTGAGGCGGCGGAGCGAGGCAAGGGTTTAGCTCTCTAGATAGCGGCCATTCCATTTTGGTGATACTTAGAGTGTACCCCTAGTTTTGGATTATGATAACATAGGGGATTTTCATTTTATGTATGAAAATTGTATATTCCATCGTTTTGGAACATAGTGTATGGAATGAAAAAGAAAGAAAAAAAAAATTTGGACATGTATATTGTGCCATGTGATGTAATAGAAGTAGAACTTCTTTATGTTGATGCTTTCCTTGTGCAACTCTTGTGCTCCGTTCCTAGTTGGAACATTGTGGATAAGCTTGTGTTGTGACGCCTTAGGCGGGTAGAAAGGACTCTATCCGTTCGGCGGGTCTGGGGCATGCGCCCGTGCGGTTATCCTTTCCACCTAGTTGGTGTTAAAGGGCCGGCGGGGCGTGACAGGCCGCACCCTCCCTGGACCTCACCTGCGGCGCCCAGGGATACCGGCGACCCCCCCCCGCCCCCCGCAGCCCCAGCAACCGCCGAGCACCGCGGCGGCGGCGGCCGCTGTATGCCATCTTGGTGTAGTCTCGGGCATAGGTGGCCGAGCCTCCCTGCGCCGCCACCGCCACTGCTCCTCGATGTCGACGCCCCCTCCCCTCTGTCCCAGGAGGCTCCCCGCCATCGCCCCTTGCCTCCTCGGCCGCCGCCATTGCCAGAGAGGCAACTCGAGCTCAAGCTTGAACTCGGGCGGGCCGTGCTTACTCCAGCGCCGCTGCCGGCTAGCGCGAGCACGGTGCTCCCTCCGTCGACCGCACTTGGCCTCTGCCTGCGCGCACGCCGCGGCCCGAGACCCCGTTGCTCCCTGCCTGCCAGAACTTGGGCATTTTTGGCACTCTTGACTTTTCGACGATCCCAGGAGGTTCTGACTCTCCGAAAAGTGAGCATGGTGACCCTGAGTCATCGCTGATCACTATGCTCACCTAACTTTCTGTCGGAGAGGCCATATTTCGGCTTCGTCGCCCACGGTGCACTTTTTATTCTGAGTTCAAAGTAGCCCCGGCCACTCCTCGGCCATCGTTTGTGCTCCGAACAGTGAGCACGGGCTTCGGTACATCGAGATCTACCAACTAGTGCCCTCGGTTGGTCTCGAAACTGCACGGTTATCGGTATTGGCCCTTAACGTCGCCTTCATTTATATATATATTGCAATTATGGGTTGTTTAGGAGCTTTTATGCAATTTGAGCCTCGCGGTCTACCTCGGGTAGTGTGGGACCACTGTTTGTGATTCCTGGACTGGTTGTCCATGGTCCCGTGGCCTCCGCGATGTCCGTTGTTGGTTTTGTGGCGTTTTCCGATGAAATCGTCGGCGGAACGTGGTTATCGATGTGGGGTCCACTTCCTATTAGTGTGAATGCCCCAGGTTGTCGCCGAGCCTTGTTGGCTAGTTGTGTTCGCTGTCTTGAGTTTTCGGAGATAGCGGGTGAGCGGCGGAAGGTTTTGGTGCCGAAAACGGCATTTTCGGGAACCCGAAACGACACTAAGTGCGTTGTCTTACGTCTATATCTCTTTGGCATGTGTTTGATGTCCGAACACCTAATTTGGTGCATTTCGGGACAGCGGGTGACTTGAGATGTACAACGGTACCTTCCGAGGTACTTCTTTGGGTTTGGAAGTGTTTCGGTGGACTTTTCAAAACTTCCGGTGGTTCCGGGGTTGTGTGTTTAGTGATTTGGATTCGACTAGGTGGACCTTGACTTGATGGGTCTCTCGTAGGTCCAGTCGACATCTCTGCGTGCCTTGGGTGTTAGACAGTACTACAGTTTCAGGTGGGTGCTTCAATCCGAAATCCGTACAGTGGTGCTAGCTCGGTGATGTTCTTCCCTTACCCTTTCCTGTTGCTTTTGCATATTACTGATGAGCACTACACCACTAGACTTCCAGTTATTTACTCTGCTTCTGCTCTATCATGTGTTAGTAGTAGGGTGGTGTTTGATTTATTGCATGACCTCTATCTGTGGATCAGGTCGGTGTTGGTTAGTTCGGTGACATGGGTGATATCGTTTGACAGGTGTTAGTTGTTGACTTACTCTCGGCTATTTGCCGTCTTGTTAACTATTGAGCATTGCGCGTCGATCGTCACAACTTGTGTAGCATGTCACATACACCAGCGGTTTGGCCACCATGTAGGCGTTCTTTTTCAGAAAAGTGGTCGTTTCCTCGACCCGTGAGCCCCTTGCAAAGTGCTAGCTGGGGTTATGTGCCGGTGGGTGAGCATACTGTGGCACCACCTGCGGTCTTTAGACCAATATGGCGAGGTGTTTGGATATCTCTTTTACATACAGTTGATGCATATGTTTACTGTTTATAGTAGCGGTAGGTGCTTACTATTGTTCATATCTATATTTCTTTAGTCGCTACTGTACTTGAGTATCTATCTCTTCTTGTTTATATTCTACTCGCCAGTGAGTACACTTGCCCTCGTCGGCTTGCGGTACCTGCTGGGAGACCCTTTGTTGGTTTCTCACCCTCCCCCCCCTTTCAGGTGATCTCGGTGGTGGGAGTCGGGACAGTGCGTGAGACGCGGTAGCTAGCGAGCTCTAGAGGTCCCGATTGGTCGACACTGGTTACGATTATTATGATCAGACCGCTTTCCTTTTATTCACTAATAAGTTAGACTTTTGTGGTTCAGTTAACTATTTCATGGTTGGTTGATTTATGAGTTTTCAGTCCTTACGAGCTCCGGATCTTCTCCTTCCTATTTGACTTCTCTGACCCCCTCCACTCCCTGCACGAGAAGGAGGCGAAGCGCCATACCCTGCACACGCTCATCGAGTTAGTCCAATCTAGCTCCTCTGGGCGCCTCCCCGAGCCCCTTCAGGATGAGCTCGTCCGTGCCGTCTCTGCCAACATTTTTCACCCCTCCCCACTCCACACACGACCTCTCTGATGGCAGTAGCGCCCCTCTCGCCCCTGATCCCGAGGAGGATGATCCCTACCTCGACCCCTCCTGGCCCTCCCTCCAGCTCGTCTACGAGTTCCTCCTCCGCTGCATTGTCTCCTCTGCTGCATCGTCTCCTCCGACACTGACACCAAGCCGCATAGGAATAGGGTGAGCCTCACGTGGGGGAGGTGGGTCGTCTCTGGGTTTTGGCACTCCGATGCGGTGTGCGGGGTGGAGAGGCTCGCGTTGGCAAGGGTAGTCGCAATGGAAGGTAGAGTGCATTTTTCTCTGAAAAAGTGTAACATTCGTCGAAAGAGTGCAACATTTGTTTCAAAGAGTGTAATTTTCTTCTCAAAGAGTGCAACGTTCATCTCAAATAGTGTAATTTTTTTATGAAACAGTGCAATTTTATTTTAACAGTGCAATCTTCATCTTCTTTTTTCTTCTTCCCTGAGTCTTAGCCTTTCCTATAACAGCGACAATATATAATGGTCTTTCAAAGAGAAATTTTTTTTTTTTCTTTTTTACTTTTTATTCTTATTTTTTTTCTACCTCTACATCTTTTTTGGCTCCTTGGAGATGGGCGCATCTTTTTTCCTCACCCTCACGGGCGGCGAGCACCTCCTCGGTCACCACGACCTCATCGCCTCCGTACGCTCCGCCCTCAACCGCACCCGCTTTGAGTTCTCCTCCTCCGGCGCCGACATCAGTACCGGTGCCGGTAGAGGCGGAGTCGGAGGAAGAGGAGCTTGCACCTCCCTCATTATCGCTACCGAGGGCCATCGGCGCTGGCGGAGACAGAGGCAGAGGAAGAGGAGGCGGTGCCGCCCTCGTTACTGTCGGCTGAGGGTCGCGGAGGCAGTGGAGGAGGCGATGAGGGTCGGAGAGGAAAAAAATTAAGAACGAGAGAAAAAAAGAAGGGAGAAAGGAATAAGCGTATTTTCGTCAGTTTTCTGAAAATTCGGTCCGAATCTGCAAAATCAAAAATAGTGGCCGACTTTTGAAAATCACAAAACTAGTAGATTTTTTATGCCAATTGGCCTTATATATATAATTTATGTTTGTATTATCATGATGGATTGCTTGCATGATACTTGGACCAAGTGATGGGTAGTAATTTATTTAAAATAAATTTCAGAGCAACAACAAAAAAGTTAATTCAAAGTTTTTTTTATTTTTTTATTTTGTTTTTTTTCTTTCCAAACGAACACCTTGAATTATCAGGATTGTACATAATTTAACATCCTCTCCTATTAATTTATATAAAAATCTTATTATAATAAATAAAAAAAGGGCAACGGTGCCTACTCATGCGTGGTTTGTACGGTGATTACTACAGGTTTTCTAGGTAAAAAGGATAAAACTAAAAAAAATTTATTTTTGATGGTTGACCAGAAAATAGATTGATTTCATGTAGAAATCTTTAACTTCAGAAAGTTTCAAAAAGTTTTTAAATTTTTTTTATCTTTTTTGATAGATTTTGCATTTTTAATTTATCAAACCTTTTTGTACAATGCATTCTTGCATTTTCAAGAAGAAAGAGCTGCCAAATAAGGCAATGTATGCTGCTTACCTTTCTTGAAACTGGCACAAATTGATACCTCTGATGTGAATCTTGCATATCTATTTACGCTCTTTAGTGTTTCTTTTAATGAACTCCTCGTACAGAGTTAAAAATCAAGAAAATTGGAAAACTAAAGTCATGATAACCGAAAAATTAAATTTAATAAGTAAAGAATATATAAGGTAACTGTCACACCCGGGTTTTAGCGGAAAACCGGACCTGCCAACTGATTCGCCGCACGGGAAGCCTCGTGTACACGAAGCGTCTACACCTACAAACATAACTAAAAAACTACTATAATAAATATCAGAACTGGAATAAAAGTAGCTAATATATATGAAGCCATACTGTACATACATCACATCCAAAAATATCCGCATCTCTCAACTAACTGGAAATAAATATAGTAAAAGTTGGCCTCGCCAGTCCCAGTATGTACAAGATGCTCTCCCCAAAACTAGAGCTATCGCGTGCTCCACTACTACATCCAGCTCGGGTAGGAGATGCTATCTAGCCCGCGATTTCTTTACCTCGGTTAACAGCAGCAATAGGTACAGAGGGCTCTGAAAGAAAAAGACAACAATAGAGGGTTTTGAGAACTAGTAAACAAGTAGTTCCCAGTACATACCATCATCGACGACAACGAACTAGAGGCATAAAAGAAAATTGATAATCAACTGTACAATAGGATATGTGTAAGCTGGAAACAAAGTCTGCAGCTAGCATGCCTCTATACTACAGATGCTCGGTATAGAACTAGTGAATGTATGCATCAACTAGCTACAGGGTACTCTCAACCATAATTCAATATCACTGACCGACTCGAGGGTTCGGCCAGCCTACGCCAACCTACTGCCACGACACCACTTTTGCATGTGGCCCGTTAAAATGTAGGTCGCCCTCCAGAACTGTTGCAACATCAATGCTATAGCCAGACTTAGAGCGGCACTCGAGGGACGTGACCCCACTGATTATACAACGGTATCTCTGTCGAGCTCAATATAGCTCATGTAGGTTGTAGTGAATGGAAATGATCAATCAGATCATAATAAATACTATAAACATGCTCTCAGCAAAATTCGGAGTGTAACCCAACGATCCGGAACCCCCGTATCACCTACAGCAAAATAAATCATTAACCAGTGTACCGACTGATATACTACAAGTCATCGGCCTATAACTTGGGCGTAAAATAATCCTACACACTTCCAAATAATCATCACCCACTAACTTGGGTATAAACTATCGAAATCTGAATTTTCTACAATCAACAAAATTTTCTACAAGATTTAGATTGAAGAAACTACAACTATCAAGTATAGGAAAATTACTGTTCTAGCTAGATAATTATAAAATCTGTTTTTAGATTATCATATGTAAATTGTAGGAATTAACATGAAATTCATATCTAGATACTAAAGATTCAGTTAATAAATAACCACTATGCATGCTGAAATTTCCTAGTCAAGACAAAGCAAGGAGTAGGCTATTTTTGATAAATTAAACCCACCTCAAATGCAAATCCAACAATGGGAGGAAATAGTGCTCCAAAAACACCTCCTCACTGCCCCAGAACTAGCAGGGAACTCAGCAAGAATATTCAAGCACAACCTCGTGAACTCCAACAGTATTAAACTACTTATCAAAAAGTAGAGATCAAAACCAACACTATTAACTTCGGAAACTCCAATCCCACTCTAAAACTTCAATTAAATTCCAAAATTGTTAGGATTTGGTTAGATTTGTAATTATTTCCTAGTTGGATAAGAATTAATATTTAAATCTATTGGAGATATATTAAGATTTAAATATTAATTAGAGTAGAAATCTAACTAGATTAAGATAAATATTTAGATCTATTGGAGATACTTAAATATAGATTTAAATATTTATTGGAGTAGGAATCGTAATTATACTAGGATTGGGGTACGTTTTGGGTGGAGCTTTATATATAGCTCTTTGGAGTACCCTTTTGAAAAGTGAGAAAAAGAGAGTACGTTGAGAGAGAAATCCTCTTGGGTAGAACCGTACCAGGAGAGAGAGAGAGTCATGGTTGTATGCACCTAGTGTATAGGTGCATACACCGAGAGAAGTCTTCTTTTGGGTTTATAGAAGACGAGAGAAGGGTAGAAGGATTCAGAAAGAGAGCTCGGGTTGAAGCTACTCTGTGCAGAAGAGAAGTCAGGTGTAATCTTCTCTTATTTAGCGAATCTTATTTTACCCGCATATTTTTTGTTTTAGTTGTTTTCTTTCTTTTATGATTGTATCAGCTTTTGCTGAGGAGACGGGTTTACGGTAAAAATCCGATTCGACACTTCCGTTGCGGAATCCCAACAACCGATACTGGATCCACAGCAGTCGGTATCGGAGCGGGTTGCAGATTCTCAAGATTCGGTACCGGGGCGAGTACCGGATTCCCAACAAAAATCAATCAGCCTATTCAAATCCAGCAGAGAAGGAGGAATCCACAAGCTCTCCTCTTCTTCTCAGGCAGTAGTTGATGCTCAAATCGGCTACCGAATTCCTTCATTGCCAAGCTCCTAGCCTGCAATAGTGTTGGTCCACTATAGCCAACAGAGGAAGAAGGAGAAGAAAGGAAATAGTGGAGACGAGAATACAGATGATCTCTAGGTGAGGAGTGAAAAGAATAAACAACCAGCTTCCCTTGGTCTATTTATAAAAATAAATGGAGAATTGCAAAAGAGCCCTAAAAGAAATAGATCTTAACTTACAGTTGCTAAAATGGCACCTTTCGGGCAGCTGAATCAAATTTTTGGGCGTCCAAAACCTTGAAATACCATCCGAAACTGCTCGTAGGCGTCCGAAGGAGGGTCCGAACTCCTTGTAACTCCATCCGAAACTATTCGGGCGCTTGAAACCCAGCGCCCGAATCTTCGATGAGTCATTGTACACGTGTCGATCTAATGGTCAAATCTCACCAACACCCTTTCGGACTGCTACAGTGGAATCGGGCGTCCGAAAAGGTAGGGTCCGAATTCACATCAAGAACTGCATAATACATTCCGGCGCCCAAAACCTCTTTTGGCATCCGATTTCTCCCAAAAATTTAGTTCTAATAGTTTTTGATGTTCCGAATACATTTTCCCATTCATTTCATGCTGAAACGGCTCTGACTCGGTCATACACTCCATAGACATAACAATAACTATCTCTACAGTACTCGAACCCCACTTCTGAGCTCCAGAACACTACAATAATATTTTCTTAAAAAGTGCGATATTTATATAAATAGTATAATACATAATGGTACAACATGTTTCTTTTTTGCTTCTTTTTTCTTCATCTTTTTTTTTTTGCTTCTTCAACTTCATATTTACTCTTCTTTGTTTGTTCCCTTCTTCTTTATCTTTTTCTTCTTATTTCTTATTTACTCTTTTCCTTTTTCTTCTTTTGTTTCTTCTTCTTCTTCTTTTTTTTTTTTTTTTTTACTTCTTTCCTCTTTATCTTTCTCGCCTTACTATATTAAACGTGTGTTGCACTATTACTCTTTTTTTTTCCTTCATTCTTTTCTTTTTATTCGGGCTTTCTCCATAATAAATAAATAAAATATTGCACTATTTGGAAATATTTGACTCTATTTGAAAATATATCACATTATTTGATAAGTTTCGCATAATTAAAAAATATTTGCACTATTTGACAATATACTGTAATACATTATCAAATAGTACAACATACTGTCAAATAGTACAATTGTAGTACTTGGATTTTTGAGATTTAGGGTTTCTGGACTTGGCGGGTTTCGGGCGCCCGGAAGTGGAGAAGTGGACGCCCGAAAGTATCCGGACCCAATGGATGTTCTGGACGATCCGGAAGTTGCTGATGAAGTTTGGATCTGGACGCAGGAACCGGACGCCCGGATGAGGATCCGGATTGGCTTATGACGTGGAGAGCCACGTGTCGCGACGCAGGACGCGTGTCGACCGCCGGAGACACGCCGCCCCACCGCCTGCCGACCGCCGACCGACCGTTTGCCCGCCAGCTGACACCTGGCGTTGAGGATTTCCGGACGCCCGGAAGTTGGATTCGGGCGCCCGAAAGTGAAATTTTGGGAGTCTATAAATAGGTGAGTCCCTGTGTCACGCCCCGGGCCCTAGTGAGAGCCTACCAGGCACGTGCACAGACCCGCCGTGTACCTCAAACAACACAATGTACACAAGGCGTCTATAACAACAACAACAAAAAGAATAAGGAATACATCCTAAACAGGGTGATCAGAGCAAGAACATAGTTCTACAACTAAAATAAAATCAACACAACTAAAATCTCAAGATATACAATAAAATTATACATCTTAACAATACTAGGAGATCACTCTCTAGAAAAACAACTATACACATTTCATACAAATACAATGAAAGGACACCATGGTATGCCTACAACCATATCGTAGAGGCTCTAGCTAGCTGCTAACCCCTCGCCGCGATCCCAAGCCTCTCCTGCTGCGGAAGGCTCTGAAATAAAACCCAACAACAATGGGGGTGAGAACTATTATCAATAGTTCCCAGTGGGTAAGCCGCTGAGAGTGGCGAATTACACCGCTAGGTCAACTGAGGCAAGATAGTATAACTGAAATATAAAGCATAAATATTAAATGCTAAACAGGTAGTTCTACAACTATCATGCCTCCAATGACTAAACCATCTACATGAACATGAACATGTTCTATTGTCATATACTCAACAATTAATTTCACGATTTACATGCATGTCAAATTAATGCCATGATCAATCACATATGCTTATAGGTTAAAAGAACCTCTTTTCTTATCATCATCGTATATTCATGCCACTATACTAGCCGATGTGAGTATAGGCCTAATGCTACTATGGATGCCAATGCATGTAGTGACTAACTAATATGTCCAACTACAAATGAATGCATCCCAATAGTGTCAAGCTAAGTAATGCCACGATATGTGACTCACTACTAAGTCCATATACTACATGTATATGCATCAAGCAACCAATGTACTAAGTCCAGTTTACTCAGTTTTTTTTACCCAATCCACAAGGGACTTACACATGGTAACGTCCCGGCCTGTGCCCCGCCTAATGGCCCCGTGGTAGTCAACACTTCCCGTAGACAATGAGATTTCCCCACGGCAATCCATTTCGGCCACTCTACATCGCACGGCGACCTACAATCGCAAAGACCAACTCCGGAGTGTCAGCTTGTGGGGCGCGACCCTCACAAGCAAGCGCGGAAGAATCCCAGGGCACAAGTCATAATCAACCACAATGTCATGCTCGTCATGTCTCTAACATGGAATAGCCAACCAATGTCCAAGGATCTAACATTATGTCATAATGTCAACCTAGTTATTCACCTAAGTGAAAAGTTATATGTTTAACCTCACTCTATGTCAAAACATGTCATTTTATGTTTACTACATTCAATAGCCAATATGCTAAATGTCAACAATATCAAGTTGTTCTCAATGTCCGATGGTATGTCCCTACCAATAAGCACATGTCTCTAACATGTAACCGTTCATCTCTTTGTTTAGCATTATTCTAATGCTATATATCATGCATTCTACAAATGCCAAAATTATGCATTATTCTAATGCCATATATCATGCATTATTCTAATGCCATAAAGTCCATAAACCATGCCATGCATGAGCTACACTAACTTCTACTACATAGAGTATAAAAGCTATCATGCGAGTATTCCATTAACCAAGAACTCATGTTTAACCGGTTACAATTATCACATACCACTAGAATCCCTTTCCTCATGTCTTAAACATGGAATCATTCCACGACCAAAAGGTCGAGCCGAAAGCCAACGATGCCCGTCAAAGTTGCTCACCTAAATGAGGTGTAACAACTTATCCTGCATATGTCATATCCTCTCTTTTCTCTATACAAGCATACTTTAGTATGTGAAGAGAATTCACTAGTCCACCACTCAAGTAGTGTCTCATATGATGCTCATCTCTAGCATGCATAACCTAATTAGCATTTCATAATGCATCATTACACTACTAGCACGAATACTCTAGTATGCATAATATTCTAATAGTGCATAATATTCTCATAATGCCATACTATATGAAATGTGCATTTTTCATAAATAACTTGTATGTTTCATGCAATCACAATTATCATCATGCCATCATTATCATAATTATGCATCTAATCACTCCTATAACAAGATAAGAGACATAGGGGAGTTCACCCATTTCGGTGAGGTCAGACCCACCGGATACCCGTCGAAACCTCGCAGTACTTCGAAACGAAGTTGTCCCTCGAGCTTCTCATACCCTAAGATAATTTTCCAAGGGGTTAGGGGTATCGAACAAGCAATTTCGAAAACCACCAAAATCTAAGAGGAAAAAGGGTGAAAATTACCTTGAGCAAGTAAAACTTGTTCTAAGTCCAAATTGAGGTTAGAGATCTTCAAATCTAACCTACAACAACATTCTACACCCATCAATTCCACCTCAAGGGCTCACAATCACGAAACCCTAAACAAAACCCTAATTTCCAAGAAACTAGGATTACAAGCAAAATCCATGCAAAAATCACAAATAGAGGTTGTAAGAGAGTTTACTAACCTCAAATCAAGCTCTCAACCAAGCTCAAGCATGCTAGGTTGAAGCTATGCCCACAAACAAGTTCCTCTCCTCCATCCCGTGCTCCCCACAAGGCCTAGAAGCACTCCTCCATGAAGAAAATGGAGGAAAAAGAGATCAAAACATGATCTAGAGAGGTTGGAGAAGAGAAAATCTAGAGAGAGAGAGAGAGAGGAAAACCCTACCTTCATCTCCTCCATCCTCAGCCAACACAGCCACATGAGAGGTGAAGGGGTAAGTTATAATTGATGTAACAATATCCCCAAAAGCCCTCCCAAAGAATAAAATTACAAAACTGCACAAATTGCACTCTGCAGCACTGTATACCGGTATGCGCATGTGTATACCGGTATACCGTGCAAATTCTGCAAAACCCGAGCCTCGGCCAAGCAGACCGCGCAACAGGATTCCGGTATGCCAAATCCAGTACCGGTACAAAACGCTCCAATACCGGTACGCCAACTCCAGTACCGGTACGCAGCGCATTCCGGTATCCGCAGCCGCATTCCGCAGAACCCGAGAGCTGCGCACAACCAGTCTTCACTGGATTCCGGTATCCCTAACCCAGATACCGGTATGCAATGCAAAATCTGCACTTTTGCAGATTTTGACTTCCGGAGTCCGTTTTCGCACTTTCTAAGTCCCGAAAACACTCCGAAGCTCGCCAAACTCAACTCAAAACTCTAGAATAGTATAAGCCACTATCCTCTCACTAGAACTCCGCAATTTGCTAAAGTTCAGTGTACTACACACTCCCCTCCTAAAAAGGAGTTTCGTCCGCGAAACTACGGATCAACAACAACAAACAACAACAAAACCAGAGGAGATAAGAACCTCATCCTCGCAGTGAAGCCTCCAGCTCTCACACCATGCATCGCGTCCAAGATGTTACTTCCAAGCATCTTGTAGTAGGAATAGTGATAAATCCCGAATTCCTACATTCCACAAGTCCAATCCACAACAATGCTCCTTGAAGTTTAGATCTTCATGTAGCTCTAAAGAAACGACGTCCACCATCTGGGTAGACTTCAAATACTCGCTCGGAGCGTCCACACACTTCACATACCTTCAGTAGATCTGAAGTAAAACAACTCGACATGCCACTAGGCCCATCCGCTTTAGGGTCTCAATTAATCCCAGGAATCTGAAACTTAGATTCCTCATACACAAAGCTCTTGGATTTCCTCAATCGAGTATCACCATCAGATCATCTGATTCAAGTGCCAAAATCACAACTCTCAACGGGAATCATCCGTTTTACTCAAAGTCTAAAGCAGTAGAGCTAGGCGCTCTAAGCAGTCGCACAATTCACCAAGGTATACTTGTGCGAAAATTTCCTCAATCCAACTCAGGCGAATAGCTACTCCTATTCAGAACCTCTCAACAACCATCACGTCTAGCTTAAAAGCGAGACAATCCAATTCCGGAGACTCCGGCAATCATCCTCTATCCATACCAAGTAGATAGCCTCCACAAGCATATCTCAAAAATCCTGCTATCCCAGGTGCAACTTGTCAATTTCATTGTCAAGGCACTTTTTGACAGTCCACTAGGAATTCATCCGTCGCAACACTCGTGATCTCGGTTGCACCATTTACCAGTCGGGAGCAAGGCTAACTCCTGTGATCCGATCCAAAGGATAGATATCACATCATATTACTCATCTCATCGATATCTCTAGAACACTGGCCTCTAACCTGTTTTCACAGCTTCAACTCATTCCTTGAGTGTAGAGATATCTCCAACAATAAGATCGGGGTGCACTTAACACCACTAACAATGCATAAAATTGCCACATTTTTCCAAGTAAACGCCATGGCAATCAATTCCAAATCACAATTTGGGGATTCCTCTTGCATTCTCTCACTTGCTGAAAGGTCAATACTACCTTTCTATTTACACCAAAGTGCAACTCAATCCGAGGAGAGAAACACAACTACAAAACACATAACCCGCCTTCGGGGTAACCAAGGTTGGCGGTCGTCGACCACACCAACAGTTTCAAGAACTTCTCTCACACATATCTTTCCAAAGATTTAATCCCTTTATGTGTAAGTCAAACGAAGGGAGTAGACAACTCGAAAATCTCTCCACAATTATCCATAACATCAAATCAAACTAGGAAGTTTGAACTTCAATTACATCCGCTCGCCCCAATCCACTATGGATGGTTGATTTCCTTGAGATCTCTACTCATACCCACTTTGGCATCAACTGCCAAGGGATGCTAGTCCTCACAACCAAATCAGCACGTCTTCAACTTGAAGCACTTGCAATTCTCATCCAAAGGAATCTTCATGGTCTTCATCACCTCTCGACTTCCAACATGTCGTCGATGCACAGGGACCAAGTCACCCAAAAGAGCCAAACATCACCACACACAAGAGCATCAACAGCTCGAACGACATCACGACAATTTCGTAATGTCTACACCGAGTAAACAAGTTACCCTCGGTTCAAACTCAAACTCATCTCAACGAGAGTAGTACTCAGATTGCCACTACCCTCGAATAAAACCAGAATCCATGGAGCTTGATCAAACAGATCAACCGATCTCAACTACGGGTGCATATCCTGATCGTGACCCTACCGAGTTCACGATAGTCGACTTACAGTCGAAATGACCCATCCGCTCAACACAAACGAGATCTACACTCCACAAGAGAAAACACTATGCAAAAGAGGTCTCCAGACCAAGCCTTCAACTCTCACAACTCAACCGGGATTGCACAGGCAACTCCCTCACAAGAGACATCCCCGCTTTTGAGGATTCTCAACTCTCACCAGAGATGCTGGCCCAAAGGCCACGCGCTCACTCAACCAAAAACCAGGCTTGGGCAGATGAAATGATCATCGCAATTAGCGAACCTCCAAGCCCTCTGAAAACACTATTTCGTGTCCAAGATCCCAAAGCACTACAGCTCGGCTCACACACTCATCGGCAATCAGATAGCCGAAGAGCCAGCCCAAGTTCAAATTAGAACTATACGCTTTCAGCCAAACAAGGCCAATCACTTCGTTGGCGCACAAAACATCCAAAACTAACGGAGTACAAGAACAGTACTCCCAAGTCCAACACTCAGGACCACACAATCAGCAAGCATCAAGGGAAACAAGTTCCCTGTCATGCATTCGGCAAACAGCCGATCCAAAGCTACAATCATAACAAACAACAAACAAGCTCCAATACTCCGAGCTGCGACAACCTCCATCGTCGCTGCGTTAACATCCGCCCGTCAAACAGGCACGCACACTTCCAAAGCCGACCGCGCGCGAAGTCGGTCCCAATACCGTCGACATTGTTCTCCTCAAACACTCCAACTGGGAATGGCCCACCTGGCCACGAAGAGAACACTTGCCTCAACTCCAAGAGTATCATCGGGCACTCGCGGCTCCACCGCTCACAAGTCACAATAGTCGATGACGATCTGACGTCCCATTAACATCCTGCTAGAGGTCCACCTTCTCGAGATCAATCCCTCTTTGAACACTTGATTGTCCTCTTACGATAGACTTGCCACTCATAGTAGCTTCCTTTGTCGTCCCAACGGTCTCCACGTCTCTCGCCCTTATCAAGGTACGATCCGCATTCTCATAAGGTTTCTTGAGGTCGACTGCCAACTGGATTGACAAATCCTCCAGTTGCTTAATCCTCTCGTCTGCCGGTGTAAAGCCTCAACTTGGAGTAACATCATAATGATCGCCGCTCCACACTCGCTGAATTTATCAGTTGCTCTCTCAACTTCAGGGTCTCACCAAATTCGGAGGATGCAGAAGTCCCGCCTCGGCTGCCTCGGCCGCCATCGAGTGCGTCGATCACCACTCAAGCTGCAACAAGGAAAACATGCGCAGGTGAAACACCCCACGCCAACACATCCCCACACAAGACTACAACCCCAATCATGCGAAAGTAATGAAGTGGACTCCCACTATTCCCCGATGTCACGTTGTCGGCCGCCAACGTGACCCTCCAAGGGTATAGAAGTGGTTCACTCCGATCTAACTCCAACTCCAACTCCTTTGGAGTCTTAGAAATGACCCAATCATAATACTTTCACCCATAAGTCACAAGAGATCTCGTCTCTCACGTTCCTATTCCTTATCGTCCAACCTGCCTAAGCATTACTAGGTCCACTAAGACTCAACCCTAGGCTCTGATACCACAATAATCTGTCACGCCCCGGGCCCTAGTGAGAGCCTACCAGGCACGTGCACAGACCCGCCGTGTACCTCAAACAACACAATGTACACAAGGCGTCTATAACAACAACAACAACAAGAATAAGGAATACATCCTAAACAGGGTGATCAGAGCAAGAACATAGTTCTACAACTAAAATAAAATCAACACAACTAAAATCTCAAGATATACAATAAAATTATACATCTTAACAATACTAGGAGATCACTCTCTAGAAAAACAACTATACACCTTTCATACAAATACAATGAACACAACTAAAATCTCAAGATATACAATAAAATTATACATCTTAACAATACTAGGAGATCACTCTCTAGAAAAACAACTATACACCTTTCATACAAATACAATGAAAGGACACCATGGTATGCCTACAACCATATCGTAGAGGCTCTAGCTAGCTGCTAACCCCTCGCCGCGATCCCAAGCCTCTCCTGCTGCGGAAGGCTCTGAAATAAAACCCAACAACAATGGGGGTGAGAACTATTATCAATAGTTCCCAGTGGGTAAGCCGCCGAGAGTGGCGAATTACACCGCTAGGTCAACTGAGGCAAGATAGTATAACTGAAACATAAAGCATAAATATTAAATGCTAAACAGGTAGTTCTACAACTATCATGCCTCCAATGACTAAACCATCTACATGAACATGAACATGTTCTATTGTCATATGCTCAACAATTAATTTCACGATTTACATGCATGTCAAATTAATGCCATGATCAATCACATATGCTTATAGGTTAAAAGAACCTCTTTTCTTATCATCATCGTATATTCATGCCACTATACTAGCCGATGTGAGTATAGGCCTAATGCTACTATGGATGCCAATGCATGTAGTGACTAACTAATATGTCCAACTACAAATAAATGCATCCCAATAGTGTCAAGCTAAGTAATGCCACGATATGTGACTCACTACTAAGTCCATACACTACATGTATATGCATCAAGCAACCAATGTACTAAGTCCAGTTTACTCAGTTTTTTTTACCCAATCCACAAGGGACTTACACATGGTAACGTCCCGGCCTGTGCCTCGCCTAATGGCCCCGTGGTAGTCAACACTTCCCGTAGACAATGAGACTTTCCTACGGCAATCCATTTCGGCCACTCTACATCGCATGGCGACCTACAATCGCAAAGACCAACTCCGGAGTGTCAGCTTGTGTGGCGCGACCCTCACAAGCAAGCGCGGAAGAATCCCAGGGCACAAGTCATAATCAACCACAATGTCATGTTCGTCATGTCTCTAACATGGAATAGCCAACCAATGTCCAAGGATCTAACATTATGTCATAATGTCAACCTAGTTATTCACCTAAGTGAAAAGTCATATGTTTAACCTCACTCTATGTCAAAACATGTCATTTTATGTTTACTACATTCAATAGCTAATATGCTAAATGTCAACAATATCAAGTTGTTCTCAATGTCCGATGGTATGTCCCTACCAATAAACACATGTCTCTAACATGTAACCGTTCATCTCTTTGTTTACTAAGTTCATACACCATGCATTATCCTAATGCTATATATCATGCATTCTACAAATGCCAAAATCATGCATTATTCTAATGCCATATATCATGCATTATTCTAATGCCATAAAGTCCATAAACCATGCCATGCATGAGCTACACTAACTTCTACTACATAGAGTATAAAAGCTATCATGCGAGTATTCCATTAACCAAGAACTCACGTTTAACCAATTACAATTATCACATACCACTAGAATCCCTTTCCTCATGTCTTAAACATGGAATCATTCCACGACCAAAAGGTCGAGCCGAAAGCCAACGATGCCCGTCAAAGTTGCTCACCTAAATGAGGTGTAACAACTTATCCTGCATATGTCATATCCTCTCTTTTCTCTATACAAGCATACTTTAGTATGTGAAGAGAATTCACTAGTCCACCACTCAAGTAGTGTCTCATATGATGCTCATCTCTAGCATGCATAACCTAATTAGCATTTCATAATGCATCATTACACTACTAGCACGAATACTCTGGTATGCATAATATTCTCATAGTGCATAATATTCTCATAATGCCATACTATATGAAATGTGCATTTTTCATAAATAACTTGTATGTCTCATGTAATCACAATTATCATCATGCCATCATTATCATAATTATGCATCTAATCACTCCTATAACAAGATAGGAGACATAGGGGGAGTTCACCCATTTCGGTGAGGTCAGACCCACCGGATACCCGTCGAAATCTCGCAGTACTTCGAAACGAAGTTGTCCCTCGAGCTTCTCATACCCTAAGATAATTTTCCAAGGGGTTAGGGGTATCGAACAAGCAATTTCGAAAACCACCAAAATCTAAGAGGAAAAAGGGTGAAAATTACCTTGAGCAAGTAAAACTTGTTCTAAGTCCAAATTGAGGTTAGAGATCTTCAAATCTAACCTACAACAACATTCTACACCCATCAATTCCACCTCAAGGGCTCACAATCACGAAACCCTAAACAAAACCCTAATTTCCAAGAAACTAGGATTACAAGCAAAATCCATGCAAAAATCACAAATAGAGATTGTAAGAGAGTTTACTAACCTCAAATCAAGCTCTCAACCAAGCTCAAGCATGCTAGGTTGAAGCTAAGCCCACAAACAAGTTCCTCTCCTCCATCCCGTGCTCCCCACAAGGCCTAGAAGCACTACTCCATGAAGAAAATGGAGGAAAAAGAGATCAAAACATGATCTAGAGAGGTTGGAGAAGAGAAAATCTAGAGAGAGAGAGAGAGAGGAAAACCCTACCTTCATCTCCTCCATCCTCAGCCAACACAGCCACATGAGAGGTGAAGGGGTAAGTTATAATAGATGTAACAATATCCCCAAAAGCACTCCCAAAGAACAAAATTGCAAAACTGCACAAATTGCACTCTGCAGCACTGTATACCGGTATGCGCATGTGTATACCGGTATACCGTGCAAATGCTGCAAAACCCGAGCCTCGGCCAAGCAGGCCGCGCAACAGGATTCCGGTATGCCAAATCCAGTACCGGTACAAAACGCTCCAATACTGGTACGCCAACTCCAGTACCGGTACGCAGCGCATTCCGGTATCCGCAGCCGCATTCCGCAGAACCCGAGAGCTGCGCACAACCAGTCTTCACTGGATTCCGGTATCCCTAACCCAGATACCGGTATGCAATGCAAAATCTGCACTTTTGCAGATTTTGACTTCCGGAGTCCGTTTTCGCACTTTCTAAGTCCCGAAAACACTACGAAGCTCGCCAAACTCAACTCAAAACTCTAGAATAGTATAAGCCACTATCCTCTCACTAGAACTCCGCAATTTGCTAAAGTTCAGTGTACTACACCCTGATGGTGTTGAGCTCATTTCCACTTCGTGTGATCCATTTCTAGAGAGAGAAAGTTGGGTTTAGGGCCATGTGTTGGCATTAGTTGTAACCTAGCTTGTTCTCCTCTACTGTTGTTCTGATCTGGTGTTGAGCTGTTGTTCTGCCGGAGTTAGCAGCCTATTGGAGATATATTCAGATCGGAGTGCTGCTGGATCTTGGAGGGTTGGATCTGAGGCTTGTTGTTTCCCCACCGTGGTTGGATTAGCTTTTGAGGTGGGTTGATGTTTGCCAGATTCAGTGGACTTCCTCCTATGTGTTTACTCTCATGTTAGTATGATAGGGTTGGATTATGTTAGCATGATTTGATGATATGATGATATTGGATTATGATGTGATGATATTGGATCATGATAGTGTGATATGATATTGGGATTATGATAGCATGCCATGCTGAGATTATGATAGATGTGACCTGTTAGGTTGATATTGCATGTGCATGATGTGCTAATGATATATATATGAGCATGCATTTTCTTTGTATCCTTGTTACATGATTGGACCTACACCTATTCGGTTGATATCCCTTGTACCACTTGTTGTACATACTAGTGTAGGTGATCATGCTGTGGCTCGTGCTATATTGTTGTACCTCCTCTTTGTGGTAGAGTCGAGATTGATTGTGAGCACTGGAGCATGGATTGGGTCATGCATATTGTTGACTATCCTTTGTAGTGCCGAGGGCACGTGATTCCTTGTGAGATCAGTGGATTAGGTCATACTTATTGTTGTTGCATATCCTTTGAGGTGCCGAGGGCACGTGATTCCTTTTGTTGACCAAGTCGTGTCGATCATATACCTGCGGGTGTTTGGCGCTGATATGGTTGTACTTTACTCGGTTGGGTCGCTCCCACGAGTACCACTCCGGAGTTGGCATGTTCCTTAGAGAGGGTTGTACGAGGGGCTAGTGACAGATGGTGTTCCTGTACTAGCAGGCTCCATGTAGGGTTGAGCATGATCAGGCTGCATGTATTGTATTGTATATGGATTTGAGCTAGGGACAGACGGTGTTTCCTGTACTAGCTGGTTCGCAGGTATGGTATGATATTATGGATTCGAGCTAGGGACAGATGGTGTTCCTGTACTAGCTGGCTTGCAGGTATTGCATGATGTTGTACTATGGATTCGTGATAGTCCTCATTTGATATATTCAGTTCTTTGGTATTCATACTGACAGTTGAGCATTGTGCATAGTAGTGGTAGTATATCTCCTACATTCTTTTTTGCTCTATATATATCTCTTGAGATTGAGGACTTAGTGGGCAGACCGCTGAGGCTGGTGGCGGTACCCACTGAGGACTACTTGTTTGATAGTAGTTCTCACACCCGTTGTTGATACCTTTTTGCAGAGTCTTCTTCCCCAGTTGTGCATACTGAGCGCGGAAAGGAGACCGTCGGGTAGAGCAGTTTCCCGGATACTTGGCTAGAGGTATACCCATTTTGGTAGATGGTTGAGTCTGTACATACAGTGAGTTTGAGAGATTAGTGATGTATTATATTATGGTTATGGATGATGTATGTACAGTGAGCTTTTGATATTTATATATAGCAGCTCTGTTGATACCTTTAGCTTCTTGTGTTGTTGTTGTTTCGCTTCGTATACATGATAGAGATACTGTGTATGCGGCGGATCTCGTCATGCGCCTGAGAAAAGGTAACCCGGGGCGTGACAACAACAAGAATATAAATAGCTTAACATTAGTAAGGATAGAAGAATGAGTGCAATATCCTCGCCATGTTTGGTTGGCGGGATAAGCGGGGATAACTGCTATTCCGCCAAACAAAACGAATTTTGGCCGGGATATTTTATTCCGGTCAAACTTCATTATTCTCGGTTATTCCGGAATAGCTGGGATAAACTATTCCTTCGTTTTGACGGAATAGCGCTATTCCAAACTTAATTCTAAATTTAATTAAGATTATAAATTTAGTTAAACATAAATTATATAAACATAATATATTTAATTAATAATAAAATAATAAAATATCCAAGCTAGATTTATAATAAAATATTATTTAATTAATAATTTATATATTAATTTATTTACTAATTAACTAGATAATTAATTAACTATTTAATTTATTACTTTAATAAATATTTAATTAATTTTTTGAGTAATTAATTTATTATTTTAATTAATTTACTAATTAAATAATTAATTATATTGTTTAACTAATTAATATTTTGAGTAATTTAATTATTTTCTTAATTAATCATCTGACTATTATTAACTAATTTATTATTTTATTAAATTATTTGTAATTAATTAAATTATTTATTACCAATTAATTTATTTATTAATATTAAGGGTTTTTAGCAATATTCATAATTAATTAGTAGATTAAATAAGTTAAATTATTACTTAATTAATATTTTGTCTTAATTAATTAGATAAATATTATTATTTAAAATTATAATTATTCTTATCCTCGCAATTCCAATCAAACCATCCAAACGCTATTTTTCTTATTTTCGAAAAAAATTTACTTTTCATCTAAACGTAAAATGAATTTAATTCTCGCTTATACCTCAATTTATACCTATTCCTGAAATAGTCACTTTTTACTTATCCCCGAATCAAACGATATCTTAAATAATACTAAGAAATTTCAAACAGTGCTGAGGTGCACTAACGATTTTGGGCAAGCGCACGATTTTGGGCAAGCGCCCGAAAAGGGCGATTCTAGGTTGAGGTGTGTTAACTTTTCTTCTCCTAGGGCTTCGCTATAATTATTCCTTTCCTCTATAAATAAACTATAGGGTCTTCTATTCGTTCCTTTCACTTCCTCAGCACTCTGAGACTTAACCCAAACCTTGTCCTCCTTATTTGTCTTCTTCTTCCTCTGCTAGTGGAGTAGCAGCCCTGAAACAGTACCCAGCTGAAACTCTGTATACTTCGGCGTGGTGTAGCGGTGGACAGGGGAATTGGGCTTTGCTTGTGGCTGAGGACAAAAGGAGAGTTCGTAATTGTTCTTTCTGCTGGATTTGAGGTAGGTGTAAGTTTGGATTTGGAGTATGAATTGAGATTTTCAAAGTTGGATTTTGGATGGGTTTTTGCTTGGATTATGATCTAGATTCTTAAATAGTGGCTCATACTAACTAGAGGTGATTTTTGGAGATTTTTGTTGGAGTTCCTGCTGGTTTTGGAGCAGTGAAGAGGTTTCTTGGAGCCTCGTTCTTATTCCCTTATTGGATTGGTATTTTAATGTGGGTTTAATTCATCGAATACATCGAACTCTCCTCTATGTCTTTTAAAATTCAGCATGTCTAGTTCCTATGATATAGCAGAAATAAGGACACCTTGTGGACATGACTTTACTACTTGTATAACCCGCTGGTTGAGTGTTTAATCCAGCTAAAAACAAGCTCTTTGGACATCTAGCTGAATTTTAATTATACTTCATACTGTCAACTTGTTGAACTTGGTTGAGTTAATTAATTCTACACTAGTTGCATCAGATTCATATGTTTTATGTCTAGGTTAATGGGCAGTGATTATCTGTGTAGTGTAGGATTATTGTGTGTCCAAATTTTGTGGCAGTATTAGTTAGTATACTAGTTGGAGTGTTATTGTTGCCATGGGTCGATATTGTGGACGGGACTGGTGGTTCGCATATCGGATTGTGCTGAGGGCATGTGCTTAGTATCTTTCACAGTCGGGTTGATCATTTGCATTGACTATAGCCTGCATGAGCCATATTGAGCTCTACACTGATATGAGCTTCTATACTCGGTGGGGTCGCACCCTTGAGTGGCGCTTCAGAGTATGGCTTTAGTGAGTTAATGGTGCAGCAGCCCTGATTTTTAGATAGCCCACCTGCTGATGTGGCAAGAGATCCCCAAGGCGACTATACATTAACGGGGCACTTGCGAAAGTGGTATTTGTAGTGCACTGAACTTCAGCCAGTTGGGAGTTCTAATGAGAGGAATGATATTCTTTACAACTCAGAGAGTTTCGACTGAGTTTGGAGAGCTTGGGGACATTTTCGGAGCTTAATTAGCGCGAAAACGGACTTCGGAGGCCAAAACCTGCAAAAGTTGCATTTTTGGCTATTGTGTACCAGTACCGAGTTTGGGTACCGGAATCCTATTGCGTATGGGTTGGCACAGCTCTCGAATTTTGCAAAACTCAGCTGGGTACCGGTACTGATTCGACTTGTACCGTTACTGAAACGGGTGGTACCGGAACTCAGTATAAGTCTTTGGTTTCCAACATTCGGGTTTTGCGGGACTGGACTCGGGTACCAGAACAACTGGGTTGTGTACCGGTACTCTAATTCGTGTACCAGTACTCAATAGTACAGAACTGTTTCGTACAGTTTATAATTTTCTGGCTTTTGAGGGACCTAATTGGATAATGTGCAAGTGGGTTATAACCCACTTCACCCCTCTTTATCCCTCTCACTTGGAGAATGAAAGAGAAGGAGAAAGAAAAGCTTCCCCCTCTCTCTTTCTTGGAATTCTTCCTCTAATCCTTCTAATTCTTGGATTTTTCTTCTTCTCTTCACCTCCTCCATGTATGCACGCATCTAGGACTTGGAGGGGAGCTCGGGATTGAAGGAAGGGACTTGTTTGAGGCCTAAGCTTCAACCTAGCAACTTTAAGTGGGGATTGGAGCTCTCACCGAGGTTAGTAACCCTCTTGCATCCTCTAATTGTGAGATTTGTAAGAATTTTTGGTAGAAAATCTAGTTTTGTAGAAACTAGAATTTATTTTGGAGTTTTCCAATTGTGAGCTTTTGGGGTTAAATTGATGGATGTTGAACACTCTTCTAGATTGGATTTGAAGCACCATTGCTTCGGTTTGAATTTTAGACAAGTTTTTCTTGAGCTAAGGTAATTATCACATATTTTCTACTTGATTTTTGATGAATTTCGTGGTGGGCTTTTTAGAAGCTTGTAACCCTTTGGAAATTTTTCTTAGGGGGCATCTTTGTTTGGAAAACGATTGAGCTTTCGAGGGTTATCCGGTGGGTTTGACCTCACCGAAATGGATGAACTCTCCCTATGTCTCCTATTATGCATTAGCATGCAATTCATGACAACATAGAATTTTTGAGCATATGGTTCATACATAAAGACTTGTATTCTCTATGTAGTATAGGCATATGTGATAAGTAGCATGCATGTCAAGATATATGAGTTTGATTGAAAAGTATTATCCTTCTCTTATTCAAGTATTTGTACAAATCGCTCTTATGCATGTTATAGTTGAATTGTATTAAATGAAACACTATATGATTAGTGAAACTATTTATTTGGTTAAAAATTGAATGGCAATTCTTTATACTTGCTATAGCTAAGAAGAAACATGACACCTTGCATGTTATAGACGTGTTGTAGAGTTGAGTGTATTGTGCTTAACCAAGATTAATGACTAGATATGATATTATGACAATTTACTCGACCTCTAGGTTGTTAATTGATATTCCATATTTTAGACATAACAGTTAAGGTTCATACGCATTTGACCACGCTTGTTTGCCCTTGTGCTCATTCGCACAAGCTTGTGAGGGTCGCTCCCTACAAGACGGCACTCCGGAGTTTAGCCTTTGCGACAACATGCTCGCCCGTGTGGGATTGAGCACCGAAGTGGGATGCCGTGGGGAGACTCATTCCTAGAGGGGGAATGTTGACTACCACGGGACCATTAGGCATGACACAAGTCGAGACGTTATATTGTGGAAGTCCCCGATGATTGGGTAAAAGTTAATTAAACTTAACATTGTACTTCACAAGTAGTTGATGCATATATAGTAGTTGGACATCATACCCTTGTATACATGATGATAGTAGAACCACATACTTGTTGATTGGCATTGTCACATAAAGGCATGATAGTAATAGATTTCAGTTATTGTATAATTGATCTATATTTCAGTTATTTACTATCTCTGCCTCAGTTGACCTAATAGTGTACTTCGCTACTCTCGGCGGCTTACCCACTGGGAACTATTGTTTAATAGTTCTTACCATCATTGGTTGTTTATTTTTGTTTCAGAGCCTTCCACTGCGGGAAAGGCTAGGGATCGCGGCAAGAGGTTAGCGACTAGCTAGAGCCTCTTCGGCGTCGCTATAGGTGGACCCGAGGCACCTTTCTTTTAGTTTTTGTTGTGAAAGGTGTACATTGGTATTTTGTATAGTGACCACCTTGTATTCATGAGATGTACCTTTTAAGTGAAACTAATTCTATATCTTGTGAATGATTTTTTTTATAGTAAATTTGTCTCTTTACTTCATCGTGTTAAGTTTATATGCTCTGATTACCCTGTTTAGGATGGTATATACTTCTTTTTCTGCTTGTTTGATGTAGACGCCTTGTGTGGATCGAGGGTGCCTTGTGCGCACGGCGGGTCTGTGTACGTGTCGGGTAGGCTTCCGCTGGGGCCCGGGCATGACAGTGTCATAGCAGTAGGGTAGGCGCAGGCTTGACCGGACCCCCGAGTCGGTCAGTGAGATTAGGTTACAGTTATTAGTACCCTGTAATTAGTTGATCTATACCATTCATGAGTTACTACTTTTAGCATCAGTATTTCAGAGACATGATAGCTGTAGATTTCATTTCCAGCCCATACATATATATTCTATTGTACGCTTATCTGTCACTTTCTTTACCTCTAGTAGATCTAGTTGGTAGGTTGTTGTCGTAAGTGACGGTACCCACTGGGGACTACTGGTTCAGTAGTTCTCATGCTCTCTATTAATTGAATTTTCTTTTACAGAGCCACCAACTTCTGTTGCTGCTACTGATCAAGGTAAGGGGATCACGAGATAGATAGCGTCTCCTTCCTGAGTCGGCCGTGCTAGTGGACGACCCGATAGATGATAGGTTTTGAAGAGCATACATTATATATTAGACTGATAGTGCCAGCTGTGATGTATTTTATTTTCTGTTATCTGGGAGGTGGATCATGTTATTTTGGATTTCATGTATGTACAACATAGCTTATGTTTAGTTTATTTTATCAGCTCTAATACATGCTACTTGTAGACTCTAGGGTTGTTTTACGGGTATTTTATGCTTCGTGTATATAAGGCTTACCGCACATATGGCGAGTCTGTTGGCATATCTGGGGCTTCCGTTGTAACCTGGGACATGACATGGCAATCCCAGCCTCTTCTCTCTCCGCCTTTCTCGAGATCTTTCTCAACTCGCGGCCTTTTTTCTCGGTCGCCCCACCCCGGGCAGTCACCGCCAGCCACCCAAGGTTCCAACAATCTCCCTTTGGCCTACCCTACCATCCCCAGCCTCCCCAAGCTTGGGATTCCAGCCACTACTTAGTTGAAGGGATCTTGGCTGCGGTTCTTGATCCGTCAACGCCGCTGCTCCTCACCGCTGGCTGCCCCCTCCCCGGCCCTTCTCCCGTCGGCACATCGCCCCTGGCCGCACTGAGCCGAAAAGAACAACACCTATTCCAAGTTGCTGCGCGCTAGTGTTTCCTTTGGCCGAGGTTATTGTTCCAACCAAGTTTGCCACCGAAAACTGTTAAGGAAATTAATGCATGTGCATGTGCATTTAATGCAGCAGAAATAAATTTTATTTATAAAATATGATTCAATCATGTATATTTAATATCATAACATTTATTCTATTAGTATATATGTGTTAAGATCATCCTGTGTGTCACACAAAAATTATTATTCTAATCTAATTAGAAGAAGGGCTCGGATTTCAACCTGTGCTAATTACGAAAATTATTTCACGGTTAATATCGGATCTGAACTTCTCGTCCTTTTAGCCTCACAAGTGTTTGACCTCTATGTGTATCCACACAAGGCTACTCCGGGATCAATGCTTCACACAATCACAGTGTAATCTCGAAACTTCTTTCGTGATCTCTTGTGTCAATGTGGAGAAGAATTAATACTCAAAATTGTGCTAGCAATTTCAGGAGGATTAACTATGATATAGAGACCAATTATTATTGGAGAATCTCTCTCTTATGATTAAAAGAGAGCTTTATATGATTGAGAGAATTTTTCTCTCTCTCGCACTTCACTTTATGTATTGTGATATTCTCATCATTGAGAGATCCTCTATTTATAGGTGAGGCAAAATGTAGAGAGATGAGGTAGAGGTGGAGGAGCGTTCCCATAATGAGACGTTCATTTCAATACAAATAATAAAGCATCTCTATATTTGGAGAGGAGAGAAAGAAACGAGAGAATGAAACGTGCATCATACAAAAGAGAAGAGTTAACTCTTCTCATTTAATATGTATGGAGACGAAGATAGGAAAGGAAAAAGAAAGTTCTCTTTTTTTCTCCATTAATAGTATAATTATTATGCACGATTTTATTCTCTTTCCTTTCTTGCTACTCATCTTCACCTCCCAACAAATTAATACGAGGATCAATTAAAGAAAGAGAGAGAGAGTTATCACTTTTTAAGCTATTACAACTATTGCACATAAGCCCTTATACTAAATCAAATTTAGTATTAGGTCGCTCAACACAAATTATATTCTTTTCCAACTAGAGTTTTGTTAACCACCTGTCACGCCCCGGGCCCTAGTGAGAGCCTACCAGGCACGTGCACAGACCCGCCGTGTACCTCAAAACAACACATAATGTACACAAGGCGTCTACAATAACAACAATCAAGTAGAATAAGGAATACATCCTAAACAAGGTGATCAGAGCGAGAACATAGTTCTACAACTAAAACAAAATCAACACAACTAAAATCTTGAGATATACAAAAGAATTTATACATCTTATGTATTAACAGATCAACCAACAATATAACTATACGCCTTCCACTTAAAATACAATGAAAGAACACCATGGTATGTCTATAACAACATCGTAGATGCTCTAGCTAGCTGCTAACCCCTCGCCACGATCCCAAGCCTCTCCTGCTGCGGAAGGCTCTGAAATGAAAACCCAACAACAATGGGGGTGAGAACTATTAAACAATAGTTCCCAGTGGATAAGCCGCCGAGAGTGGCGAATTACACCGCTAGGTCAACTGAGGCAAGATAGTATAAGCTGAAACATAAAGCATAAAACATTAAATGCTAAACAGATAGTTCTACAACTATCATGCCTCCAATGACTAAATCATCTACATGAACATGAATATGTTCCTACTGTCATATGCTCAACATTTATTCACATCAGTTTACATGCATGTCAAATTAATGCCATGATTATGGTTAAAAGAACCTTTCCATTTTCATCTTAATACCAAGCCACTATACTAATCATCATAAGTATAGGCTAATGCCACTAGGGATGTCCATGCAAGTAATGACTAATACAAATGTCCAACTATGGTACATGCATCCAAATGATGTCAAGCTAAGTAATGCCACACGATGCAACTCACTACTATGTCCATATACTATATGTATATGCATCAACTATCTGTGATGTACTAAGTCCAGTTTACTTAGCATTTACCCAATCAACAAGGGGACTTACACAAGGTAAAGTCCCAGCTGTGCCCTGCCTAGTGGCCCCGTGGTAGTCAACATTTTCCGTAGACAATGAGACTTCCCTACGACAATCCATTTCGGCGCTCTACATCGCACGACGACCTACAATCGCAAAGACCAACTCCGGAGTGTCAGCTTGTAGGGAGCGACCCTCACAAGCAAGCGCGGAAGAGCCCAAAGGCAACAAGTCATAATCAACCACAATGTCATGCTCGTCATGTCTCTAACATGGAATAGCCAACCAATGTCCAAGGATCTAACATTATGTCATAATGTCAACCTAGTTATTCACCTAAGTGAAATATAATATGCTTAACCTCACACTATGTCAAAACATGCCATATCATGTTTATTACATTCAATAGCCCATATGCTAATTGTCAACAATGTCATGTTGTTCTCAAATTGTCCGTTGGTATGTCCCTACTAATATGCCCATGTCTCTAACATGTAAATGTCTATCTCTCGGTTTACTAAGTTCATAAACCATGCATTATTCAAATGCCATGTCCAATGCATTGTACTAATTCTATAACCAATACATTTCAATGCCGTAACAGATGCATTCTACAAATGCTATAATCCATGCATTATTCCAATGCTACAATTCATGCATTCTACAAATGCCATGAAAATGCATCCTATGATGCCAACAAGGCCATAATCCATGCCATGTATGAGCTACACTAACCTCTACTACATAGAGTATAAAAGTCATCAAGCAAGTGTTATTTAACCAATTGAACTCATGTTTAGCATTTATGATTATCAAATACAAAGAGAAACCCTTTCCTCATGTCTTAAACATGGAATCATTCCACGACCAAAAGGTCGAGCCCAATAGCAACAATGCCCGTCAAAGTTGCTCACCTAGATGAGGTGTAACATACATATTTTACCTTTGTCATATCCTTCCTTTTCTCTATACAAGCATACTTTAGTATGCTAAGAGAATTCACTAATCCAACAACCAAGTAGTGTCTCATATGACACTCCTTTCTAGCATGCATAACTTAATTAGCATTTCATAAATGCATCATTACACTACTAGTGCAAATACTCTAGCATGCATGTTATTCTGATAATGTCATACAATATGGAAAATGCACTTTACATATACAACATATATACCCCATGCAATCACAACTTCCATCATGTCATAATTATCATAATTATGCATCTAATCAATCCTATAACAAGATAGGAGACATAGGGGGAGTTCACCCATTTCGGTGAGGTCAGACCCACCGGATAACCGTCGAAACCTCGCAGTACTTCAAAATGAAGTTGTCCCCCGAGCTTCACATACCCTAAGATAATTTTCCAAGGGGTTAGGGGGCATCGAACAAGCTCACCACGAAATTCACCAAAAATCATGAAGAAAATAGGTGAATTTTACCTTAATCCAAGAAAAGCTTGTGCAAACTCCAAATCAACACATTGGAGCTTCAATTCCAACCTACAAGAGTGTTCTACACTCATCAATTCAACTCCAAGAGCTCTCAACCAAGAAACCCCAAATGAAACCCTAGTTTTCCAATTTTCTAGGTTTTCATCCCAAATCCAAGTAGTAATCACCAATAGAGGAGTTGTAGGATAATCACTCACCTCATAAGAGCTCCAAACCAAGCAAAAAGAGACTAGGGTTGGAGATTCATCCACCAACAAGCTCTCCTCTTCAGCCACGAGCTCCCTCCAAGCCTAGGAGTCAACCTCCATGAAGAAAATGGAGAAAGAAGAGATCAAATCCATGATCTAGGGGGTTGGGAGCAAGAAATCTAGAGAGAGAGAGAGGGAAGGAACCTACCTCATCTCCTCCAAGTCCTCAGCAGCAAAGGCAACATGAGAGGGGTGAAGGGTTACTTAACCCAAAGCAACAAAATCCACTTAGACCCCTCAAAAAGCAAAAATTGCAAAACTGCACAAAATGCACTCTGCAGCACTGTGTACCGGTATACGCATAGGCATACCGGTATACTGCACAAAAATTGCAAAACCTGAGCCTCGTCCAAAAAGACCACGAGACAGAATACCGGTATGCAACTCACAGTACCGGTACAAAACACTTCAGTACCGGTATGCTAACATCAGTACCGGTATGCCAGCCTATTCCGGTATCAGCTGCCGGATTCCGCAGAACCCGAGGGCTGCGCAAAACCAGTTCTCACTGGATTCCGGTATCCCAAAACCACATACCGGTATACAATGCAAAATCTGCACTTTTGCAGATTTGGACTTCCGGAGTCCGTTTTCGCACTTTTTAAGTCCCGAAAACACTCCCAAGTCCACCAAACTCAACCCAAAACTACAGAATAGTATAAGCCACTATTCTCTCACTAGAACTCCGCAATTTGCTAAAGTTCAGTGTGCTACATACTCCCCTCCTAAAAAGGAGTTTCGTCCGTGAAACTACGGATCAACAACCAAAACACAAACAACAAATCCGAAGAAGATAAGAACATCGCCCTCGCAGTGAAGTCTCCAGCTCTCACAATGCATCACGTCCAAGATGTTGTTCCAAGGCATCTTGTAGTAGGAATAGTGATAATTCCAAATTCCTACATTCCACAAGTCCAATCCACATCAATGCTCCTTGAAGTTTAGATCTTCATGTAGCTTTAACGAAACGACATCCACCATCGGGGTAAGATTCAAGTACTTGCTCGAAACGTCAAAACACATCATATACCTTCAACGGTCTGAAGTAACACAACTCGATATGCCACTAGGCCCATTAGCTTCAGGGTCTCAAATAATCCAAAGAATCTGAAACTTAGGTTTCTCATACACAAAGTTCTTGGATTTTCATAACCAAGTATCACGATCAGATCATCTGATTCAGGTGCCAAAATCCTATCTCTCACCGAGAATCATCCATTGGCCCAAATTCCAAAGCGATAAAGCTAGACGCTCTACGCAGTCGCACAATTTACCAAAGTATACTTGCGCAAAATTTTTCTCAATCCAACTCAGGTGAATAGCTACTCCAATTCACAATCTCCCAACAATCATCATATCTAGCTTGGAAGCGAAACAGTCCAATTCCGGAGCCTCCGGTAATCATCCTCTATCCATACAAGGGTAGATAGCCTTTACTTAGCATATCTCATAAATCCTGTTATCACAGGTACAACTTGTCGGTTCCACCGCCAAGGTACTTTCTGACAGTCCACTAGGAATTCATCAGCCGCTGCATTCTTGATCGTAATTGCACCATTACAAGTCGAGATCAAAGCTAACTCCCGTGATCCGATCCAAAGGATAGATATCACATCATGTTACCCATCTCATCGATATCTCTAGTACACCAGCCTCTAACCTGTTTTCACAGCTTCAACTCATTCTCCTGAGTGAAGAGACATCTCCAACATTAAGATCTGGGTGCACTTCACACCACTATCTAAACATAAAATTGTCACAGTTTCCAAGTAAATGCTATGGCAGCCATTTCCAAATCACAATTTGGCGATTCCTCTTGCGTTCTCTCAATTGCTGAAAGGTCAATACTACCTTTCTATTTCACACCAGAGTGCAACTCAATCAGTGGAGAGAAACATAACTACAAAGCACATAACCCGCCTTCGGGGTAACCAAGGTTGGCGGTCGTCAACCATACCAACAGTTCCAAGAACTTCTCTCACACATATCTTTCCAAAAGGTTTAATCCCTTTATGTGTGAGTCAAGTGAAGGGAGTAGGCAACTTAGTAATCTCCCCACAATTATCCATAACATCCAATCAAACTAGGAAGTTTGGACTTCAATTATATCCGCGTGTCCAAATCAACTATGAATGGCTTGATTTCTTGAGATCTCCAATCATATCCACTTTGGTATCAATTACCAAGGGACGCTAGTCCTCACAACCGAATCAGCACGTCTTCAACTTGAAGCACTTGCAGTCCTTATTCAAAGGAATCTTCATGGTCTCCATCGCCTCTCGACTTCCAACATGTCGTCGATGCGCACAGGGACAAAGACACCCAGAAGGGCCAAGCATCACCACACGCAAGAGCATCAACAGCTCGAACGACACCACGACGATTTCGTAATGTCTACACCGAGTGAACAAGTCACCCTCGGTCCAAACTCAAACTCGATCCAATGAGAGTAGTACTCAGCTTGCAACTACCCTCGAGTAAATCCAGAATCCATGGAGCTTGATCAAACAGATCAACAAATCTCAGCTACGGGTACATATTCTTGATCGTGACCCTACCGAGTTCACGATAGTCGACCCACAATCGAAAAGATCTGTCCACGCAAAACAAACGAGATCGATGCTCCACAAGAGAAAATACTAGGCAAAAGAGGTCTCCAGACCAAGCCTTCAATTCTCACAACTCAACCGGGATTGCACAGGCAACTCCCTCACAAGTGACATCCTCACTTTTGAGGATTCTCAACTCTTACCAAGGATGCTGGCCTAAAGGCCACGCGTCCATACAGCCAACAATTAGGCTTGGGCGGGTGAAACAATCATCGCAAAAAGCGAACTTCCACGCCCTCTGAAAACATTATTTTATGACCAGATTCCCAAGATACTACAGCTCGGCTCACTCACTCATCGGCAATCAGATACCCAAAGAGCCAGCCCAAGTTCAAATCAGAACTATACGTTCTCAGCCCAAACAAAGCCAATCGCTTCGTTGGCGCACAGAGACATCCAATCCTAACGGAGTACAAGAACAGTACTCTCAAGTCCAAACAATCAGGACCAACTCATTCAGCAAGCATCAAGGAATAAGTTCCCTGCCATGCATTCGGCAAACAGCCGAGCCAAAACTACAATCATAACAAACAACAAACAAGCTCCAATACTACGAGCTGCGACAACCTCCATCGTCGCTGCATCAACCTCCGCCTGTCAAACAGACACGCATTCACCCGGTGCCAGCCGCGCGAAGTCGATCCCAATACCGTCGACATTGTTCTCCTCAAACACTCCAACTGGAAGTGGCCCACCTGGCCACGAAGAGAGTACTTGCCCCTACTCCAAGAGCATCATCGGGTACATGCGGACTCCACCGCTCACACATCACAATGGTTGAAGACGATTTAACGTCCCACTTTCACCCTGCTAAAGATCCACCTTCTCGAGGTCAATTTTTTTTTGAACATCTTGATTGTCCTCTTACATTAGACTTGCCACTCTTAGTAGCTGCTTTTGCCGCCCCAACGGTCTCCACGTCTCTCACCCTTATCAGGGTGCGATCCACATTCTCATAGAGTTTTCTTAAGATCGGCTGCCAACTGGATTAACTAGTCCTCCAGTCGCTTAATCCTCTTGTCTGCCGGCGCAAAGTCTCAACTTGGAGTAACGTCATAATTGATCGCCGCTCCACCGTGCTCGCTGAAATTGCCAGTTGTTCTCTCAACTTCAGGGTCTCACCAAATTCGGAGGATGCAGAAGTCCCGTCTCGGCTACCTCGGTCGCTATCGAGTGCGTCGATCACCACTCAAGCTGCAACAAGCATAACATGCGCAGGTAAAACACCCCACGCCAACGCATCCCCACACAAAACTATAACCCCAATCATGCGAAAGTAATGAAGTGGACTCCCACTATTCCCCGATGTCACGTTGTCGGCCGCCAACGTGACCCTCCAAGGGTATAGAAGTGGTTCACTCCGATCTAACTCCAACACCTTTGGAGCTTTAGAAATGACCCAATCATAATACTTTCGCCAATATGTCACAAGAGATCCCGTCTCTCACGTTCCTATTCCTTATCGTCCAACCTGCCTAAGGTTTACTAGGTCCACTAAGACTCAACCCTAGGCTCTGATACCACAATAATCTGTCACGCCCCGGGCCCTAGTGAGAGCCTACCAGGCACGTGCACAGACCCGCCGTGTACCTCAAAATAACACACAATGTACACAAGGCGTCTACAATAACAACAATCAAGTAGAATAAGGAATACATCCTAAACAAGGTGATCAGAGCGAGAACATAGTTCTACAACTAAAACAAAATCAACACAACTAAAATCTTGAGATATACAAAAGAATTTATACATCTTATGTACTAACAGATCAACCAACAATATAACTATACGCCTTCCACATAAAATACAATGAAAGGACACCATGGTATGTCTATAACAACATCGTAGATGCTCTAGCTAGCTGCTAACCCCTCGCCACGATCCCAAGCCTCTCCTGCTGCGGAAGGCTCTGAAACGAAAACCCAACAACAATGGGGGTGAGAACTATTAAACAATAGTTCCCAGTGGGTAAGCCGCCGAGAGTGGCGAATTACACCGCTAGTTCAACTGAGGCAAGATAAGCATAAAACATTAAATGCTAAACAGATAGTTCTACAACTATCATGCCTCCAATGACTAAATCATCTACATGAACATGAATATGTTCCTACTGTCATATGCTCAACATTTATTCACATCAGTTTACATGCATGTCAAATTAATGCCATGATTATGGTTAAAAGAACCTTTCCATTTTCATCTTAATACCAAGCCACTATACTAATCATCATAAGTATAGGCTAATGCCACTAGGGATGTCCATACAAGTAATGACTAATACAAATGTCCAATTATGGTACATGCATCCAAATGATGTCAAGCTAAGTAATGCCACACGATGCAACTCACTACTATGTCCATATACTATATGTATATGCATCAACTATCTGTGATGTACTAAGTCCAGTTTACTTAGCATTTACCCAATCAACAAGGGGACTTACACAAGGTAAAGTCCTAGCTGTGCCCTGCCTAGTGGCTCCGTGGTAGTCAACATTTCCCGTAGACAATGAGACTTCCCCACGGCAATCCATTTCGGCGCTCTACATCGCACGGCGACCTACAATCGCACAGACCAACTCCGGAGTGTCAGCTTGTAGGGAGCGACCCTCACAAGAAAGCGCGGAAGAGCCCAAAGGCAACAAGTCATAATCAACCACAATGTCATGCTCGTCATGTCTCTAACATGGAATAGCCAAGCAATGTCCAAGGATCTAACATTATGTCATAATGTCAACCTAGTTATTCACCTAAGTGAAATATAATATGCTTAACCTCACACTATGTCAAAACATGCCATATCATGTTTATTACATTCAATAGCCCATATGCTAATTGTCAACAATGTCATGTTGTTCTCAAATTGTCCGTTGGTATGCCCCTACCAATATGCCCATGTCTCTAACATGTAAATGTCTATCTCTCGGTTTACTAAGTTCATAAACCATGCATTATTCTAATGCCATGTCCAATGCATTGTACTAATGCTATAACCAATACATTTCAATGCCGTAACCGATGCATTCTACAAATGCTATAATTCATGCATTATTTCAATGCTACAATTCATGCATTCTACAAATGCCATGACAATGCATCCTATGATGCCAATAAGGCCATAATCCATGCCATGCATGAGCTACACTAACCTCTACTACATAGAGTATAAAAGTCATCAAGCAAGTGTTATTTAACCAATTGAACTCATGTTTAGCATTTACGATTATCAAATACAAAGAGAAACCCTTTCCTCATGTCTTAAATATGGAATCATTCCACGACCAAAAGGTCGAGCCCAATGGCAACAATGCCCGTCAAAGTTGCTCACCTAGATGAGGTGTAACATACATATTTTACCTTTGTCATATCCTTTCTTTTCTCTATACAAGCATACTTTAGTATGCTAAGAGAATTCACTAATCCAACAACCAAGTTGTAGTACACTGAACTTTAGCAAATTACGGAGTTCTAGTGTGAGAATAGTGCCTTATACTATTCTGGAGTTTTGGGTTGAGTTTGGTGAGCTTCGGAGTGTTTTCGGGACTTGAAAAGTGCGAAAACGGACTCCGGGAGTCGAAATCTGCAAAAGTGCAGATTTTGCATTGTGTACCGGTATCTGGTTTAGGGATACCGGAATCCAGTGAGAACTGGTTTGCGCAGCTCTCGGGTTCTGCGGAATCCGGCTGTTGATACCGGAATGGGCTGGCATTCCGGTATGCGCAATTGGCATACCGGTACTGGAGTGTTTTGTACCGGTACTGATAAGTCGCATACCGGAATGCTGTTGCGTTGCCTGGTTGGCCGAGGCTCGGGTTGTTGCAAAATTTGTGCAGTATACCGGTATACACATACGCATACCGGTATACAGTGCTGTAGAGTGTATTTTGTGCAGTTTTGCAATTTTGGCTTTGTGAGGGGCCTAAGCGGATTTTGTTGCTCGGGTTTAAGTACCCCTTCACCCCTCCCTTGTTGTGGTGTTGGCTGAGGTTGGAGGAGAAGAAGGTAGGGTTTCCCTCTCTCTCTCTCTCTCTAGATTTTCTCTTCCCCCAACCCCTTATATCATGGTTTGATCTCCTTTCTCTCCATTTTCTCCATGGAGAATGACTCCTAGGCATGGAGGAGCTTGTGGCTTGTGAGGAGAGCTTGTTGGTGGATGGATCTTCAACCCTAGCTCGTTTAAGCTTGGTTGGGAGCTTGATTTGAGGTTAGTAAACTCTTTTACAACCTCTATTTGTGATTTTGCTTGAGATTTGCTTAGAAAACCTAGTTTCTTGAAAACTAGGGTTTTATTTAGGGTTTCGTGATTGTGAGCTCTTGAGGTTGAATTGATGGGTGTAGAATGTTGTTGTAGGTTGGATTTGAAGATCCCTAACCTCAATTTGGACTTAGAACAAGTTTTACTTGCTCAAGATATTTTTCACCCATTTACCTCATAGATTTTGGTGGTTTTCGAAATTGTTCGTTCGAAACTTATAACCCCTTGGAAAATTATCTTAGAGTATGAGAAGCTCGGGGGACAACTCCGTTTCGAAGTACTGCGAGGTTTCGACGATTATCCGGTGGGTCTGACCTCACCGAAATAGGTGAACTCCCCCTATGTCTCCTATCTTGTTATAGGATTGATTAGATGCATAATTATAATAATTATGACATGATGAAAATTGTAATTGCATGAGACACATATGTTGTGTATGAAAAATGCATAGTACTTATGGTGCGGTATTATGATGATATTATGCACGCTAGAGTATTTGTGCTAGTAGTGTAATGATGCATTATAAAATGCTAATTAGGTTATGCATGCTAGAAATGAGCATCATAGGAGACACTACTTGATTGTTGAATTAGTGAATTCTCTTGCATACTAAAGTATGCTTGTATAGAGAAAAGAGAAGTTATGGCAAATGCATGATAAGTTGTGGCACCTCATCTAGGTGAGCAACTTTGACGGTCATCGTGACTTTGGACTCGACCTTTAGGTCGTGGAAATGATTTCCATGTTTAAGACATGAGGAAAGGGATTCTAGTTGTATGTGATAGTTGTAATGGGCTAAATAAATACTTGCATGATAGCTTTATACTCTATGCAGTAGAGGTTAGTGTAGCTCATGCATGACATGGTTTTTGGACTTGTTGGCATCGTAGAATGCATGATATATGGCATTAGAATAATGCATGGTTTTGGCATCGTAGAATGCATGATATATGGCATTAGAACAATGCATGGTTTTGGCATTTGTAGAATGCATGATATATGGCATTAGAATAATGCATGGTTTATGAACTTAGTAAACTGAGAGATGAGCATTTACATGTTAGAGACATGTGTATATTGGTAGGGACATACCAACGAACAAATTGAGAACAACATGATATTGTTGACATTTAGCATCTTGGCTATTGAACGTAGTAAACATATTATATTTCACTTAGGGGAATAACTAGGTTGACATTATGACATAATGTTAGATCCTTGGACATTGGTTGGCTATTCCATGTTTTAGACATGACGAACGTATTTCCTATGCTGTTGATTATGCTTGTTATGCCATTGTGCTCATTCGCACATGCTTGTGAGGGTCGCTCCCTACAAGCCGGCAGCTCCGGAGTGGGCCTTTTGCGAAGATGATCGCCTGTGTGCAGGTTATATGGGCGCCGAAGTGGATTGCCGTGGGGTAGGCTCATTCTAGCGAGAATGTTGACTACCACGGGGCCATTAGGCACGGCACAAGCCGAGACTTGAAAAGTCCTTTATGGTAGGAAATATCGTGAGGAATGTGACATTTGACACCCTAATTAATCGGTACATATAGATGTAGCTGATGGACGTAGTATTGGGTGGTGACATTGTGGCATTACATGTAGTGAAACATTGACATGACTTGGCACACTAGTGGTTAGTGAACATAACATACATGTAGTTGGGAACAAGTCATATAGTTCATACATGTCGTGGGAAATTGATCATACATTTCATACTTGTAGTTGGAGATAAGTCATTCGTGTAATAATAGTAAACTTGACATATAGTAAGTTTATGACATTAGATTATGTGTAGTCGATCATGGCATACTTACACATATATGAGTAGAATGTTTACATACTTTGTAACATGTTCATGTAGATGATGTAGTCATTGGAGGCATGATAGTTGTAGAATTATCTGTTTAGCATTTAATATTTTATGCTTTATGTTTCAGCTTATACTATCTTGCCTTAGTTGAACTAGCGGTGTAATTCGCCACTCTCGGTGGCTTACCCACTGGGAACTATTGTTTAATAGTTCTCACCCCCATTGTTGTTGGGTTTTCGTTTCAGAGCCTTCCGCAGCAGGAGAGGCTTGGGATCGTGGCGAGGGGTTAGCAGCTAGCTAGAGCCTCTACGATGTTGTTATAGGCATACCATGGTGTCCTTTCATTGTATTATATATGAAAGGTGTATAGTTGTTTTCTAGAGAGTGATCTCCTAGTATTGTTATGATGTATAATATTTATTGTATATCTTGAGATTTTAGTTGTGTTGATCTTGATTTAGTTGTAGAAATATGTTCTCGCTCTGATCACCTTGTTTAGGATGTATTCCTTACTCTATTGGATTTTTGTTGTTGTAGACGTCTTGTGTACATTGTGTTTGCTTTGAGGTACACGGCGGGTCTGTGCACGTGCCTAGTAGGCTCCCACGAGGGCCCGGGGCGTGACACAAGTAGTGTCTCATATGACACTCCTTTCTAGCATGCATAACTTAATTAGCATTTCATAAATGCATCATTATGTTACGGATTTTATATTGGCATATTTCGTGAAGTGAGTCGGAGTCTTGAAGGTTCGAAGAAGAAAAGACGAAGAACAAAGACTCGAAGACTCCACGTATGAATTCACGATGCTTGGTAAGTTTAAATAATCTTGATGATGATTTAGATTCATTTACAAGTGTTTGGAAGACATTAGAATGGTTAAAAAGTGTTTTAAAATAAAAAAATAAGTTTTCCAACTTCCGAGGTCCGGACCCTAAGGATGAGGTCCGGAACCCGTACGCCTCCCTGGTTGTCTTGCAGGGAGGGTCCGGACCCTGAGGATGAGGTCCGGACCCTGAGGGCGGAGGTCCGGACCCTGAAGCTGAGGTCCGGAACCCGTAGGTCTGATGAGCAGTTTCGCAGACCGGGTCCGGACCCTGATGGCTGAGGTCCGGACAATGAAACGCCTAAGCAGTGTCCGGGTCCGGACCCCATACCCGCGGTCCGGACCCCGACCCGACGAAATTTCCTGATTGTCCTATTTTTCAATCCTAACCTAATTCTTTGTCTCCAAACCATATAAATAGGATGTGGGGGTGTCTCTAAAGTGCAGAAAATTACATATTATCTTTGAGAAACCCTAGAAGCTTGGAGGTGACCGTTTTCCTCATCTTCTACATCAAGCTTCTCTCAAATTGATTCATGGTGCCCTAATGCCCAATATTCTTTTAGAATCAATTTGAGGATTGCTTAGAGATAATTCCCACAGATTTTTCATGATATTCTAAGCAATAAACCATCATCAATTTTGTTGATCTTGCTCCGGACGGAGTGCGCTCGTGGATTCGAGTGGGCGTCGTGGATTCGACGTGTTGAGGGCTTCGTGGATTCGAAGTTGGTCGTCTCGTGGATTCGAGGCGTGGCGTTCGTGGATTCGAACGTGGGGCGTGGACAACCCGGTGGTGTGCGCGAGATCCAAAGAAGATAAAGGAGAGGTTAAGTCCGTGGAGTCGGTAATCACCTTGTAATCTTTTATTCTTAGTGGATTGTTATCGCGTGTTGGTCCCATGGGTTTTTTCTCCAAGGTGGAGTTTCCCACGTAAATCTCGGTGTGCTGATTTTATTTTCCGCATTACTTTATCGCATTGAGATTTGTGATTTTTGTTATACACCTATTCACCCCCCTCTAGGTGATTGATAGTATCTAGATAGATCCTAGGGCACCCCCCTAACTTACAATTGGTATCAGAGCGGGATCTAGGCTTTATCTTTCATTATGGGTGAAGAAGATAGTAATATTAGTCGGCCATCTCTATTTGATGAGAGCGAAGAGGAGTCGGATGAGGAAAATCTTTTAGTGGCGTATCAACAACTTCTTAAGGAATCGAAGAAGATGGCTAAGTACAATAAGAAGTTGAGGAACCATCTATTGGAACTTGAGAATGAAAATAAAATGTTGAAGACCACAACTAAAGCTCTTGAGGAGGAAAGGGAGTCGATATTGAAGAACAACAAAATCCTCCAAGAGAATCTAGACCAATCGGAGACGACGATTAAATCACATCAAGAGAAGATTGGTTTTCTAGAACATCATGTCAAGGAAATTCATACTTCTAATCAAGTCTTGACTAAACAAGTCCATGAACTCAAGTCCGACATACTAAAATTCTCCTCCGGATCGAAAAAGCTTGATAGTATGCTCGGATTGGGTCAAACAAGTAAACTTGGACTTGGATATGAGCGAAAACATGTTGAGAAGGTTAAAAATTCAGCACATATAGTCTCAACGAAATTGAAGGATAAAATATGTCATAGATGCGGAAAGAAAGGACATATCAAGAAGACATGCCATAAAAAGAAAACTCAAGTGGCATCTTCTAAGCATCTATCGGCATCTTCCACCACTCGACAACCTCCTCGGTTTCAAAAGCAACATCCAAAAGGTCGAGTACCCGAGGTCAACCGAAAGTCAAAGCCACAACACTTAAATACTCCAAAGCGGAATGCGATGGTGAGACCCACGGTTGATCAAAAGTCAAAACAAACCGCGCCCAACGTCAACAAACCAAGGCAACCAACAATCCGACAAGTTTGGGTTCGGAAAGGTGATATTTTTCCTTGTCTTAAACCTTAATTTGTTTTTGACTTAGAGTAATGCTTTGATCGGTTTTTATTGCATATCTTTTGTTCATTGCATTACACGTTTTTGGTGCTTTCATTGTTACAATTTTTTTTGGATTCTTTGAATGATTAGAACATTAAATAGTGCATTGAATATCAATAAGTTCACTTTCATTCACTCTTAATGAATTTCATAATAATTATCGGTTTTACTTTATTTTCATTATATTTGAAGGTAATCTATTATGAGAATTCTTAATACTTATATTCATCAAATTTAGGCAATCATGTGTAATCTCTAGGAGCTTAACCTATCTCGGTTGTGTGTGTTGAATTTGATGAATAGTCATTCTCTTATGGACTAAAATTTGTCACATGTTCTTTCAAATAAGAGATTGCATAAGCGAGGGGGAATTATTATTATAAAATGCTCATATGCTTTGAAAGATGTGGAAAGAGTTACATCCTTAAAAGGAGTGTGAAAACTACCACCACATGGAGGAAAGAGCTACCACCCCGGTCGTCCGGTTAGTGTGTGAAGCTACCACATGAGAATTGAATTGCATATCCGAAAAAAAAAAAATATATATAAGTGCAAAAGCATGCAAAAGGAAAAATGTCACAATTTTTATTTTTCGGAGTTATAAGGTGGTCCACATACATGAAAGATGCTCAAAGAGCCACCCCTTGTGCTATTTGTTTTATCTCAAATTTGAATGTTTGTGCGACAAATTTTCTGTCTCTTTGATGAATCACTTAAGTCATCTTCATAATTCGTTTACATCTTGATAGTTTTTGAGCCTTTAGATTATCATTGATGACTTGTTTTTGAAGTTTATATGAATTAAGAAATCGGATAATATTTTGTCTACATTATGATGAGTGTGTAGTAAAGTTCTTAATTCTTATGAAATTAATAGGGATTGAAAGAAGTCAATGTGAATTTATATTTCTCATGTACTAACATTGCTTGAAATTTTTATCACAAGTTGTTTCAAAATTGAAAAAGCTTTAAACTTGTATTTTGATTGATTTCTCTCGAACTTCTCTCTATTTTTGGTGTTTCTCTTTTGGCAATTTTTGACAAAAAGGGGGAGAGAGGAAATGGTAATGATAACTTAGACGCATAAACATAGGGGGAGAGATTGCATGAACAAAGGGGGAGCGATTTTGATACTTTTTCTACTAACTTTGTTCGTGGAGAATGAAAATATTTTGCAGGTCTCTCAAGACTTCAAGACTCCATGTTTGTCTAAGTCATAGAGTTTGTTTTAGGAGTTACTAAATTGTAATTTTAAATTTTATTTGGATCTTTCACGCGAGAAGTTCATTGTTTTGGTGATGGCAATGAATTTCATTTTTAGAGAGATGAGCATCGTGAGTGTTTTATGTATTTTTGTGTTTTGTCACGAAATTGCCAAAGGGGGAGATTGTTACGGATTTTATATTGGCATATTTCGTGAAGTGAGTCGGAGTCTTGAAGGTTCGAAGAAGAAAAGACGAAGAACAAAGACTCGAAGACTCCACGTATGAATTCACGATGCTTGGTAAGTTTAAATAATCTTGATGATGATTTAGATTCATTTACAAGTGTTTGGAAGACATTAGAATGGTTAAAAAGTGTTTTAAAATAAAAAAAATAAGTTTTCCAACTTCCGAGGTCCGGACCCTAAGGATGAGGTCCGGAACCCGTACGCCTCCCTGGTTGTCTTGCAGGGAGGGTCCGGACCCTGAGGATGAGGTCCGGACCCTGAGGGCGGAGGTCCGGACCCTGAAGCTGAGGTTCGGAACCCGTAGGTCTGATGAGCAGTTTCGCAGACCGGGTCCGGACCCTGATGGCTGAGGTCCGGACAATGAAACGCCTAAGCAGTGTCCGGGTCCGGACCCCATACCCGCGGTCCGGACCCCGACCCGACGAAATTTCCTGATTGTCCTGTTTTTCAATCCTAACCTAATTCTTTGTCTCCAAACCATATAAATAGGATGTGGGGGTGTCTCTAAAGTGCAGAAAATTACATATTATCTTTGAGAAACCCTAGAAGCTTGGAGGTGACCGTTTTCCTCATCTTCTACATCAAGCTTCTCTCAAATTGATTCATGGTGCCCTAATGCCCAATATTCTTTTAGAATCAATTTGAGGATTGCTTAGAGATAATTCCCACAGATTTTTCATGATATTCTAAGCAATAAACCATCATCAATTTTGTTGATCTTGCTCCGGACGGAGTGCGCTCGTGGATTCGAGTGGGCGTCGTGGATTCGACGTGTTGAGGGCTTCGTGGATTCGAAGTTGGTCGTCTCGTGGATTCGAGGCGTGGCGTTCGTGGATTCGAACGTGGGGCGTGGACAACCCGGTGGTGTGCGCGAGATCCAAAGAAGATAAAGGAGAGGTTAAGTCCGTGGAGTCGGTAATCACCTTGTAATCTTTTATTCTTAGTGGATTGTTATCGCGTGTTGGTCCCGTGGGTTTTTTCTCCAAGGTGGAGTTTCCCACGTAAATCTCGGTGTGCTGATTTTATTTTCCGCATTACTTTATCGCATTGAGATTTGTGATTTTTGTTATACACCTATTCACCCCCCTCTAGGTGATTGATAGTATCTAGATAGATCCTAGGGCACCCCCCTAACTTACACATTACACTACTAGTGCAAATACTCTAGCATGCATGTTATTCTCATAATGTCATACAATATGGAAAATGCACTTTACATATACAACAAATATACCCCATGCAATCACAACTTCCATCATGTCATAATTATCATAATTATGCATCTAATCAATCCTATAACAAGATAGGAGACATAGGGGGAGTTCACCCATTTCGGTGAGGTCAGACCCACCGGATAACCATCGAAACCTCGCAGTACTTCAAAACGAAGTTGTCCCCCAAGCTTCACATACCCTAAGATAATTTTCCAAGGGGTTAGGGGCATCGAACAAGCTCACCACGAAATTCACCAAAAATCATGAAGAAAATAGGTGAATTTTACCTTAATCCAAGAAAAGCTTGTGCAAACTCCAAATCAACACATTGTAGCTTCAATTCCAACCTACAAGAGTGTTCTACACTCATCAATTCAACCCCAAGAGCTCTCAACCAAGAAACCCCAAATGAAACCCTAGTTTTCCAATTTTCTAGGTTTTCATCCCAAATCCAAGTAGTAATCACCAATAGAGGAGTTGTAGGATAATCACTCACCTCATAAGAGCTCCAAACCAAGCAAAAAGAGACTAGGGTTGGAGATTCATCCACCAACAAGCTCTCATCTTCAGCCACGAGCTCCCTCCAAGCCTAGGAGTCAACCTCCATGAAGAAAATGGAGAAAGAAGAGATCAAATCCATGATCTAGGGGGTTGGGAGCAAGAAATCTAGAGAGAGAGAGGGAAGGAACCTACCTCATCTCCTCCAAGTCCTCAGCAGCAAAGGCAACATGAGAGGGGTGAAGGGTTACTTAACCCAAAGCAACAAAATCCACTTAGACCCCTCAAAAAGCCAAAATTACAAAACTGCACAAAATGCACTCTGCAGCACTGTGTACCGGTATACGCATAGGCATACCGGTATACTGCACAAAAATTGCAAAATCCGAGCCTCGGCCAAAAAGGCCACGAGACAGAATACCGGTATGCAACTCACAGTACCGGTACAAAACACTTCAGTACCGGTATGCCAACATCAGTACCGGTATGCCAGCCTATTCCCGTATCAGCTGCTGGATTCCGCAGAACCCGAGGGCTGCGCAAAACCAGTTCTCACTGGATTCCGGTATCCCAAAACCACATACCGATATACAATGCAAAATCTGCACTTTTGCAGATTTGGACTTCCGGAGTCCGTTTTCGCACTTTCTAAGTCCCGAAAACACTCCCAAGTCCACCAAACTCAACCCAAAACTACATAATAGTATAAGCCACTATTCTCTCACTAGAACTCCGCAATTTGCTAAAGTTCAGTGTGCTACACCACCTTAGCAAATAAATTCTTGCTTTGCTACTTTAGCAAAATGATCTCTATTAATTCATCAAGCACTAAATCACATGCAGCCTTTATTGTATGTGACCACATAGATTCAATTCTACCTGGTAGTGAGATCTGACACTAAACTCCTTTAGTGTCACCATCGAAACTCCTTTCGATGGACCAAAATATTTTTGCCTCTTCCAACTAAGTATGATTAACTATTTTAATCATTCCCATAGGTCCCACAATCCACAAGTGACACCTAGCAATATGTCGCGACAATCCAAGCAGAATGAATAATGGACTGAACCTCTAAGTGTAGTTACCGTATGATTAAATCCTTCTATCATTTGTCACGATTGAGATGAGATTATGGATAACTCGTCAAACTCCATTACTGAATCATATATCTTATTTAATTAACAACTAATATATGTAAATTTCTTTCCATAAAATCACATTGCCTTGGCCAAGGGCTTTTATATCTTGTAGAACAGATAGCATAGGACAATTACCTCTCTACTGAGGGTGATAGATTCCATCTTGACACACATCTATCTCCACGTATGACCCACTGTAGCCAACATCTTTTGACTTTAGCCCATGATTAGGGTATGAAGTATTTACACAGTCAAACTACAATAACCCACATGCAAGATAACGGTGGTGTCTCAGATCAAAGGATCACTCACACTACTACACCATTGAATAATTCACTGACGAGTGATAGACATCCATGTGATTATTCATAATTGGTCACGCTCAGCGAAATTACTCTCTAACATTCACCTGTATGCTTACTCTAGTGTCACCACACTAATGACTTGACACTCATCATCCTATAAGGGAAGCACAACATACACTAATCTAACCGGATTTTTCATCGCCCTCGTGATAATTCTATGATCAGAAGCATTTAAGAATTAATTACAAAATAATACATGTCTCAAATTTCCAACATCTTAGGAATATAATTCTTCTACCATTAATTCTATGGACAATTTATATATGCATTTGACAGTAATATGAATGAAGAATGCCAGTTTATTAATTTGAAAGAAAAGTATACTGATATTAACCCTATAAGTTGTGACACCAATTCACTTATAGGGCATATAACTAACATCAACCCTCCAGTAGTGGAGTACGGCCGTCATTGGTGCACTTACATCATTGTGCTCCCCTTTCCTGCGATTGAATCAGCCTCCAATCGCTGGAGTGACAGCACTGCTCCTGAAGATCACGAAACTTGAAGGAAAAGTCGCTCTGGCGCATTTTTCGGTTGCCATTTATGCTCCATACAGCGAGCACGTTGTATGAAACATCGACACCCTTCAAACAGTGCTACTAATCGGATTCTGAATCGCGAACTAAGTGGTAACAAGCCTAAACACTAGTTTCCTATATTAATTATGCAATTAATGGAATGCTTAGTGCCTTATATGTAATTGTGCCTAACCAACTGTCTTAGGCAACTTGAATGGCCTGCACTTGACCTTTTGATTGATCGTCCTAGGTCCGGATGCATGTTTTGGAGCTCGAACGAGTTTTCGGTATGATTATCACCAAAATTGATCGGTTGGTCCTATTTTGGTTGGAGATTCACGGATTGTTGTTAGGAGTGCCTTCACTGGAGGCCGAGCCTTCTTGGCTGGTTGCTCTCACTATCTCGAGTGTTCGGAGATAGTAGGAGGGTAATGGTGGGTCCCAGAAGCCAAAATCGGTGCTTTCGATGGCCCGTAGTAGCATGATTTTAACTATTACACCTATTAGCTTCATCTTCACATGTGGCTGCTCAGACCCCAAGTTGGCATGTTTCGGGGCAACAGGTGGTCTAAGGTGATGGATAGTATCCTCCGAGACACTTTGTGGGTTGCGAGTATTTTCAGTGAGTTTCCGTGAGTTTCAGCAGGTTTCGGGAATCAGTAAAAGGAATCGATCGCCTGATCGTGTCTCTCTGTGAGTAAAGTGACTTTTGTGGGTCACTTTAGTATTGGTCTTTGGTTGTCGAGCGGTTTATGACTCTATGGGACCTTTCGTAGGTCCGTCCAACATTTAGGAGCATCTTCGGAGCTGTGGATTTGTAGTCGACTTTGAGGTAGGTGCTTTGATCCGAAGTCAGTAAAGTGGTGCCTGCTTTGTTACCTCCTTCCCCTTTTGATCTCCTTTATGGTTTTCTTGGTCTTATTGAGCACATTGTTAACACCACTTGACTTCTTAGTTTGTTTGCTCTACGATCATTAATATATCATACAAATCGTGATTGATTTATAAAGCGGTATATCCTAATTCACACTACTTAACTTATTTGCATGTTAGCTCTACTCTTGTTGTATATCATGTTTATTATGTTTGAGTTATAGAGCGGTATCCCGTCATTATTGGATTATATTGCATGAGTATATGATGATAGTTGACCTTGTTGGTCGGTGATACTGTATTATCTTTGAGACATTGATTCGCCTGATTGGTAGGCGGCATCTTATTGATCTCTCTCGACTATTTGCTGATCGATTTAGCTATTGAGCATACAACATCAATCGTCACCACTCATGGATCATTTCACGTACACCAACAGTTTGGCCACTACAACGGTGTTCTTTTTCGAAAAAGTGTTTGTATTTTCGACCATAAGCGTTATGCAGTGTTTACAGTAGGTTATATGCCCGGTAACAGAGCATGGTGTGGCATTGCCTGAGGTCATTAGACCAACACGGCGGTATACGAATTGGGTTGGTTATTTGGACGGTTCGTTCGGTTGATATATATAGTTGCTTTCTATTTCATATTATAGTAGCGATTTTTCATACAGTTGATAGTTTCTTATTTTCTTTCTAGCTTATCATTGCTACTGTACCTAATTTACTATTTTATACCTATCAAATATATTACCTCTCTGGTTTGCCAGTGAGTACAGCTTGAGCGGCTTGCGATACCCACTGGAAAACATGTTTACATATTTCTCACTCCCCCATTCTAGGTGGCACTGGAGGTGAGGGTCAGGATGACACATGAGGATGCGAGAAGATAGATATGTCCTGGGTTGTGATCATTGATGACTAGATTTATTTCTGCTGTTGATTCATTATCTTTCATGTATATAATAGTGGATTATATTTCCTAGCATTAGATAATGTCTCTTAGTCTAATAACTGCGGATTTATGTTTCTCAACATTTTAGATAGTTTCCTTTCAGTGTTAGTATCTCTCGGTTGAATAACTGTTGATTTACATATTCATTGATTATCTATCTGTCGATTGATTATATATCTGTTGTTGTTTTTGTTGTTATTATTGCTATTCCTTGTAGTTGATTGTATTGGTTGATGATGTACTCTAGGTTCTACGCCATGCATATATAGGGAAGACTTTGTTCATTTGTACGGAGAAGACTCTATCCATGTGGCTGATCTGTAGACACTTCAGGATAGTCTTTGATGTTGGTTTTATACATGTTTTTTTATTGTTTTCAAGTAAAAGATTTTACAAAAGAGCCCCGAGGCGTGACATCTCTCAACCGCCACGGAAGCATCACCGAGCACGCACATAGACCAAGCGAATGGATAGAGTTTACACTATCCGCCTGAGACATCACAACATGTATAATACATTCCAACTAAGGAATAATACATATGAATTGCATAAGGACGATATGACTAAAATATAAATGCAACTAACTATTACATTACTCATTTCTTATACATTTCTAAAATATAATCCAAAGCTTTTCTTTACATGTTTCATTACACTTTACATTTTCCTATACCAAAGGATAATGGGTGGAACCATTATTTACTGTATCATGTCCTTTCCTTGCTTTGCCGCCTCTACCGCGGAAGGACCTATAAAATGAGGTGAGAACTATAAACATAGTTCCCAGTGGGTACAGCCGCCCAAGGAAAAAGGTTGACCTACCAGGTCCAAAAGAGACAACATAAGCATAAGATATAACTGATAATCGATTAAAGCATAATTAAATCTACCATATGCATAAAAAAGAAACTCTATATATATTTATGCCTCAATCAAACTCCACCATATGATTCTATTTATGGATTCATTTACTAGTTTTGAATATGCTAATTCTAGGGATCGAGCACAAGGCTTGTCACATCATACACTTGACTTAATAGATGGTAGCAAAATTGCCACATTCACAATGACTCTCAAGTCGACGGATGGCGAAATCGTCGCACACACCCTGGCCATTCATTAGGTAGTGAAATCGTTGCGTTCACCTTGGTTTTATGTCTACGGGCGACGAGATCATTGCACACACCTCGGTCAATCAATAGGTAGTGAAATTGCTGGATTCACCTTGGCCTATCAATGGGTAGCAGGATTGCTACTTTCACTTTGTACCAGATGTCCTTTGTTTTCAACCCACGATGTTAATCCTTCTAGATTCGATGACATAGTTGTTCATGTGATGACGCAATCCACTTTGTTTTCAACCTATGTTAGATGGTACTACGTTCAATAGTATTCATATGTCAAGTTCTATATAATTCATAATATAGGTGTATATGTATCGACGCATGAAAATTACCCATACATTGGTGCAACTATCTCAAGTAAAAATATAATTCTTATATATGCATTTACTAGATATGCATATGCTACCTAATTACATTTATATGATTAAAATGAATCTACTCTCTAGAAACGAGAGGTGACTAATTCACTTCGGTAAAGTACAGCCCACCTCAATTTATCACTAATTACAAGTAGGCAGGTGCAATTAGGAATTCGTGGATGAATTGCTCCTCCTCCAAGCCAGGTCGCCAAAAACCTCCAAAATTGCCTCTAAATCTTCAATCAGCTACGGAAACATAGTCGTTTCTCAACTCATTGTTGTTCCACGAGTTACTCTAACCTTCATTTAGAGTTTCCAATGATTAAATGATTTTTAAACCCTCTAGGTACAAAAACCTAATTCTTGACTTGGGATCTCCAAATCCACAACAAAATACATTTTCACAAGATTGACTATCTCTATAATTTGTAGGTTAAATTAGCCTAGACTTGTTAAAAACTCATTTCCTAGTATTAAATCCAAAATCCTAACTTAAAACCTTAAAAACTCGACTTGTCTCTTCGCCTCTCCACTTTCTTCTTGTTCAAGAAGGATGCTCCATTCCTTAGAAATCTCCTCCAAACTCCAAGTATAGGAAAAGATTTTCTAGAGAGAGTGAGAGAGTAAGGGAGAGAATGAGAGAGACAGAAGAGAAGGTTTTCTCTTTGGTGAGGGATAAATGGGGAAAAAGGGCTGGAGTCCCTTTATATAGGGTTGCAACAATTGCAAGTAAGCCCTCCAAAAGAGAAAAATTATATCCCTCAAACAACACACTCTCAGACTGCACAGGATCCAGATCCTCCATGCTAGGTCTGATCCTAAAGAATCTGCCCGAGCTACGTAGGTAAGGTCTGAATCCTCCAATCAGCGTTTGGATCCTAAACGTTTAGGCTGAATTTTTCGAGCCAAAGATCTGAATCTTCTCCCCAAGGTCCGGACATTGATGTTTGGAACCCTCTGTCACACCCCGGGGTCCTTTTGTAAAGCCATTTCAAAAAGAGGGCAAACTTTGAAAACCAGATTCAACGGAAAGTGCCTTTTTTTTCTAACCTTGACCACGGGACGAGAGACACCTGCCACGAATATAGAAGCCCCTTTGTCCACACGGACAGAGTCTCCCCTGTATTTGCATGGCGTACTATAATGCACAAGTCACAACCATCAACATCCACTCACACAACCAACCAAATGATACAGTAATCAATCAATCACATATGTTTCCACAACATACAGCTAGCCATCCATAAAATAATACCATGCCGATCCAATGCTATCAGTTGAAAGCGTTTCCCACCGAAAACTTTGTTTTGAAACTTTAGAATCACGAAAAGCTCGAAAAACCTTTTAAAAACTATTTTCCACACGAAAACCTTTTATCCTTTGAAAACAACCTACCACGAGGGGTAGAAAACCGTTTTTCATAAATTCACAAGTATTTTCAAGACATCATTATTTAAAATTCAAATTAAATTTATAACATGAGTCAAAGCCAAACTAAACCACCATGATATCTATCTACTAACAAAAGGTCAGGGGTAGAATCAAGAGCCAAAATGATGCCACAAAGTTGGGACCTCTATCGCTCGCTAGCTACCGCGCCTTACGCACCGTCTCGACTCCCACCACCCAGGTCACCTAAAAAAGAGGAGGGTGAGAAACCAGCAAAGGGTCTCTCAGTGGGTACCGCAAGCCGACAAGGGCAAGTGTACTCACTGGTAATCAAAATATGAAGTAAAAGGAGATCTATAGTAGCATATGTATATAACTGAAAGGTAATGAAAATAACATGCAACTGCCGCTACTGTAAATAACATGCATCAACGGGACGAATAGTCCAAAAGTACCTAATCTAACCGTCGTGTTGGTCTAAAGACCTCAGACAACTGTCATGCCTGCTTTACCTGGCATATACCCCAGCAATAGGCCGCTGGGTTTACTGGTCGGAAGTACGATCACTTTTTCGAAAAAGAACATCGTTGCGATGGCCAAACCACTGGTGTATGTGAAATGCTTACAAGCTGTGGCGATCGATGGAAATATGATCAATAGCCATTCCATCGGCGAATAGCCAACAATCAGACCCCTCAGGGTGTACCGACCAATCAAGTCATCAAACCATACAAATCTCACAAGGACCGACCACTCAGGTCATCAATCAATATACGATTATGCAAAAGCTATAGAGGAACAACCGCTCTACTTCTAGATCAGAATAACAAAAATAGAAACTAAGTAGAGCAATATAGGTGAAGTCAAGTGGTGTGCTCAATATGAGTCAAGTGTATGTAACAAGTAAAAGGGGAAAGAGAGGTAGAAATTGAAAGTTATGATGTCCCAAAGATCTAAAAAGGTATAAGTACACTTAGAGGGTGGTGAATAGGTGTAAACAATAAAACCAACCAACTCGATGCAATAAAAATAAGTGAGAACGAAGTAAAGCCAACACACCAAGATTTTTACATGAGAAAACTCCAAGAGAAGTAAAAAACCCACTGGACCGATCACATAAAAAATTCACTAAAAAAAAAAGTAGAGTACAAGGTGATTTACCGAATCCTCGACTCAACCTTTACCTTAGACTCGAAGTGGATCATCTTCTTTGGTCCCCAATCGATTGAACTCCTTCAACCGATCACGCTACGACTCCTCGCAGCAACAACGCCTCGAATCCACGAGCGTTCACCGAATCCATGGCCCTCGCGCAAAGCCCACACGCAATCGCTCCGTCCGGCGCCCGTAAAAGGATAGTTAATGGTGATTTTCATGCTTAGAAAATCATAAGATATAAGAAAAACCTTCTAAGCAATCATCAATTTGATTCTTAAGAGAATATCTGTATTAAAACCCTAAGAAGCAAACTGAAGACGGAAAAGAAAGAAACTTGTTGTCGTAAGATGAACGAAAATCACCGAAACAAGTTTCTAGGGTTTTCGAGATGTTTTCTATCTTAGCCACGTTTTAGAGAAGCCCCCATATCTTATTTATAGGCTTAGAAGATATTAGAAATATACTAGAATTGAAAAAGTCGTATTTGAAAAAGTGACGACGGGTTCAAGGTCTGGATCCTACAATAGGGTCCGGACTTTGATCTTTTCCAAAGATCAAAGTCTGAATCTTGACCTCAAGGTCCGGACCCTCCCAACATAACAGCCAGGAAGGCTTACGGGTTCCCGACCTTGCACCAGGGTCCGGACCCTGAAACATGAAAAAGTCCAATTTTGTAAATTTTAATGATTTAAACCTATTTTTATGTCTCCTAAACACTTAACCATGTGTATAAATCACCATTAACCATATATAACCATACCTGGGGGCCGTGAGCTTCATAAATGAGCCTTTGAGTCTCGAACTTGATGTCTTTTTCTTCGACCCTTCAAGACTCCATACGACTCCATGAAATCCGCCAACACAAAGACCGTAATAATCTCCATCTTTGGCGATTTCATGACAAAACACAAATACATAAACAAAGCTCACCTAACTACAAAAGGTAAAAATAAACGAAGTTTGTCCCAATCACCAAACGACAACATCCTCGCCTAACCGATCCACAAAAAAAATTCAAAACACATTCATCAAACTCCTAATACAAACTCTATGATTTAGACGCGATCAGGAGTCTTGAAGTCTTGTACTTCCTACAAAAGGCAAATTCTTGATAAATTTTTCGTTAATAACTATGAATTTAAAAGTAACAATAACGAGGAAGTAAAAGACAGAAATCAAATGCAAATCAAACACATCAAAGAGTTAGGTTTAGAGCAGTGTACAATCAAAAACTAGCACTAATCCTCCACAAACACGTGCACTAACCTACACCTAAAAGCTCCTCCTACATCTAAAACATCTTCCCCTTTTTGTCACAAAAGAGCCAAAAAGTAACCGCAAGAGAGAATGCACAATCAACACAAAAGATGCAAAAACAAAAACTAAAGATGCATGAAAAGGAAACATGATGCATGATCAACGGAAATGCACGAAGTCCACACAGTCCATCTAGTCAGAATCGTCATCGTGTGGTGGAATATCTGCTTGACAGCAGCCCAGCTTGTCGAAGATCGCTTTCATGATTCTGGAGAGCTTGCCGAGCTTTTTTGTGATCCTTGCTTGCTCTGCACCAAGGCGCTCCTGCTCAGACGAGATGCGCTGAAGTTCGATAAAAATCCGCTCTTGCTCAGATGAAAGCCTTACTGCTCCCTGTAGATGGAAGCAACCGAAACATCTTCTTCAGATGTCTCCTCAGTGGGTTAAGATGAACCAGGACCCCCAGAGTTCGGAGTTGTGCGCTTTGGAGGTCTTGACTTGATAAGGGTCATTTTATTGATCTTTCCAAGACTATGCTCATAAGACGTGCAGTGAGTGTCTACACTGTTGTTCTTCAAAATCCTCATAATGAGCATTGGATACGGAAGTCGCTCATATTGATTCGAGGTCTTGATGTCCTTTGCCATTCAGTGCCAGATCAGAAAAGGAATGTTTAGATTGATCCTTCGTGCATGTGCCTCTGCGGGATGTCCAACAATATAAATATACAACAATCTCCCCCAACGAACCACCTTGGTGTTCATAGTTGGAAGAATGTTGTACACCATAATGAAGTTACGAAACCAATAATCGGGCTTTAGCTCTTTAAACATAATTGAATTTCCAGTTGACCACGTCCCTGGCAGGCAAACCCCATTCTCGCCAATCACGTAGAGAGTCAATTCTTGCTTTTAAATAATCCACTCCATCGGTACGAGCCTCCATATTTAGAGTTGTGGCAATTGTCTCTGGGGTAATATCCAAGGAGACTCAATGAACCTTCGTCTTGAAAACATAAGGACCTCCTTCTGCATCTTGAAGATGACCCACTTGCATATAGAACTCGCGAATAAGCTCCAAGTAATATCCACTATGTTCGGGAAATGAGCATATTTCATGGAGCTCCGCATTTTCATATAACTTCCCGAAGGCTAGAGCTTCTTCTATTAGTTTTCGAACTACGACATCACGTTCTCCAATGCATAGCTTTGGTAAGGACATTGCGAGTCGCTTTGAAGGAATAGGCTCCCCTTGCTGCGAGCTGCAACGAGCAGGTTCAGAAGCTGGTTCACGAATCTCGATTCCTCCTGACTTCTTTGTGCCTCGTGTCGAAACCAACTTTTCCTTTCCCTTTTTCTTTTTCTATTGTCGGTTCTTTTTCTTTCTTGGAAGATAGCACTTCAGGTGTATACGCTTCCCAATCAGTAGATTCTATTTCGAACTGCTCAGAAGCTTCATACTCGCTTACTTCTTCCTTGGCTGGGCGAGCGCGTTTTCATGCCATTGTTTTCTTATGCCCCCTCGCTCCGTCCAGCACCAGCCATCATGAAGACAAACACCATAAGCCATGAAGAATATATTTTGAAAATCCCTGTTTATGAATTTTCTGCAAAAATATTGCGTAAAAAATCAAAAATTCAAAAATTGCATCGAGAGGTTCCTAGGGCCGTAAGAAGTCATGAGAAACTCATTTGCTAAAGAAATTTCAATAAAAAATGTAGAAATTTGAAATTTAAAAAAATAGCAAAAATGGCCTAAAATCCACAGTCGATGCTAATCTGAGCAAATGAGTTATTCTAAATCGTGTAAAATGAGGTACAAACGCTAATAAACACATTTAGAACTGATCATGAAGCAAAAATTTCAGTTTAAACAAGTTATTTCAAAAAAATTGCAACCAAAATACCTAAAAACAGTTATTTCTAGTTTTTTATTGGAAGAACGAGAGAGAAATCCGAAATACTCACTTGGAGATTGATGAAAAGCTGCAAATCAAAGTTGGAGAACTCCTATGTAGAGAGAGGAACTTCAGAGCAGTGTTTTAGAACAATTGAAAAGTGAAAACACAGTGAAAACTGATGCCCTATGTATGCTGGTTCGGGCGGAGGGTTTGGACCTTCTAGCAGGGTCCAAACCCCGTACCAACAAAATCATTTTTTTATAAATTTTTCAAAACTCTTAAAAATAATGTCAATGTGAAACCACTATAACTTTAAACAAAATCTCTCAATTTACATCAATTTTATAAAATTACTAGAAATATATTAAAATGTGTCAAATTTCTTTTGAGAGAAAAATCTGTAGAAATTCTATAAACTTAAATTTGTTAACTTTAACACTTCAAATATGGTCTAAAGCACAATAAGACTATGAAGTCATCATATTTTCGAAAAAATATTGAATAAAAAAGTCATAAACATTGAACGACTTAAGATAATATATCCAAATTGGTTATGCACCACTAAAAATCATAGGAGTGGCTCTTTCAGCATCTTTTAATATCACACCTTATAACAAACAGAAGATTATCATATTTTATACTCGTAATTTTTTATGGATGCATTTAAACATGTGGTAGCTGCACACACTACCCGAACGACCGTGGTGGTACCTCTTTTCTCCATTTTGTGGTAGTTTTCACACTCTTTATGGGTTGTAACTCTTTCCACATCTTTTGTGCTTTTAAATTCTGAAAAACTCCCCCTAAAGTGTCCATCCTCTAATTCGAAAGATTATCGAGTATCCAATCAATAATGAAATCGTTATTCATACCTTCGTCAACAATCAAACAAGATAGTAACAATATCTAAAGTTCATAATAAGAGGTGTTAAATTTAACAAATATAAGTAAATAGAAATTGGATAGATAGTTATCTCAAAGAGCATGACATATAATAATATAAAAGTAGTAATCAAAGTCATTTAAAGTCATTTAAAGTGTTTCACATACTTGTTAATGTTGCTAAATGAAAAAAACAAAAGAAGCACCAAAACTTCAAAAGTAATCCAATAAATCAAGATGATATGCATTAAAAACCAATTCATGCCTCACTATGGACTGAAGAACTTATCTAGACAGAGAGATTCATACCAATCGCCTTTCGTAAGTGTAGAAAACTTTTTTAATCTAAAGGCTTTGTTAAAATGTCTGATAGTTGATCATTCAGTTGAAATATAGTGAAGTTGAAGAGTGTTTGATTCAACTAGTTCTCGTAAAAAATGATATCGAAGTTCAATGTGTTTTGTTCGATAATGTAAAATAAAGTTTTTAGAAATGTTTATGACACTAGTGTTGTCACAAAGAATTATTACGGAACTGGAGAGGATCCGGTAGTCGCTTAATAAACTTTTCATCCAAAGTAATTGAGTTGAGCAACTTCCGGCTGAGATATATTCAGCTTCACCTGAAAAACAGCGGGGGTGAGAACATGATAAACATGTCTCCCCTCCTAGTAGGTACCGCAAGCCGACGACAGCGAGGTGTACACACCGGCACGAGGGTCAACAGATAGGTAGATATGGTAAGTAGTAGCACAAGTAAGCATGAGTAGACAATATGTACACAACTACGCTACTGCAAGTAAAAAGCATATGCATCAACAGATAAGTAATCACCAATATACCCAATCACTACAGGCCACAGGGACAGATCCCCGGCACTGTCACAACATGCTCAATCATCGGCACGTAACCTCAGCAGATGCACATGACAAGAGGCTCACGGTCGGAAGCGCACAACCCTTTTCCGGAAAAGAACACCCTAAGCGGTTGATCAGACCGCTGGTGTACGTGAAGTGCTAGAAGAGCTGTGACGATCGATGCGAATGCTCAATCCACAGAACGGCAACAAGCAGAGTATAGCAACTAATATACGAGTAACAAGGATCGCTCGGAACAATAGGCGATCACCACCGACCAACCAGGTCATCACAATAAACCATGCAATCACAGTACTCTACTAATGGAAAGCTCACAAAAGTAGAGGAAAGGGAGTCTAGTGAACTAATAATCAACATGCAAGAGAAAGGGATAGAAGGATATCATCGCTAGTCCACTGAACCGACTCCGGATCGAAGTACCCACCTGTGGATACGGAGAGTCTAACACCGACGGCTCTCGGAGATGTCGACTGGACCTACGAGAGACTCACAAGATCAAAACCCACCGAGTCGACACCAAACGCACTAACTCACAAACCCGAAACTGTCGGATCGTCCGAAAAACCCGCCGGAACGATCCCGGACCCAAACCAAGCCCCAGAGGGGTACCAACAAACAAACCAAGCCACACAAGTCCTTCTTTGTCCACTAACACACCAAACAAGGTGAAAGGACAGCGGGCACAAGTTCGAGGTGTCACAGGCACTAACGCGCCTGAAAACGGCTTTTCGGGTTCCCGAAGGATGCCGATTTTGGCACCGGAACCCTTCGTCGCTCATCCGCTGCCCTCGAAACTTCGGGACAGCAATGAATAAGAGCCAACAAGGCTATGCGACAAAGCCAGGTCGCCCACGAACCAACTAGTGGGTCCCACGACCGAAACGCGCGTTTCGCCGACTAATTCGTCGGAAAACGCACCGGAAATCAAACCGGATTTCCGTGAAGGCGAAACAAGCATGGACAACCAGTCCACAGGGCCTCAAGGATCAAGCCCTTGCTTCTCGCAGCGTCTCTGCGCTGCGACGGAACAATAAAAGCCCTAAACAATCAACTACAATACAATTATAAGCGATAAACAGGCCGTTAGAGCACTCCGCTCGTCCGCACGACCTTCCGCAAGCACCAGCGGACAGGTCTCGACGCAGCGGAGTGGGTGCTCACTGCCCGGAGCGACAAAAATAGTCGCGGGGCTCAAACGGCCGAAGAAAACAATAATTACATGCACTGTTGGAGCTCGACAACGCCGAAACTGCGCAACGGGTCTCTCCGGACACAAATGGAGGTGAGCACGATGACCAGCGAGCCGCTGCGGTCATCGTGCTCCCCTCCTCGACGCTCAGGAGGCGACGAGAGGTCCGACGCTGTGTGCACAGTCCTAAACAATCAAGATCCGAGTCCGGCCAGAGCAAGTGGCTCCGGCCGGCCGCCGGCGGCAAGGCGGCGCGCGCGGTGGCCAGGGACGGACGCGGTGGAGGCTGGGCACAGAGTGCTTAGCTCGACCGGCGACGGGAAGCGGCGGCGGCGGCGCGAGGAAGAACCGCGCTCTCGGATCGGCAAGGGGGTGGGTAGGGCACACCCGAACGGCCACGGACGGCGGCGGTGGCTGGGAAGGCGAGCACCGGCGGCGGCGTGTCACCGGATGCCGGAAGGAGGGCGGCCGCGACAGGGAAGGGCGGCGGCGGCGACGGAGCAGGAGCCTCGGCCGCTGCTGCCGACCTTGACCCAGCAGCGGCAGCACAGATCGCGACGGCGCTCCTGCGACACCGGGGCGGCCGGGGAGGCAGGCTGCGGCGGCGGCGGTCCTCCAGAGGCCGAAAGGAGGTCGCCGCGATGGCGGGAGGCAGCGACGGCACGAATCCAGAAGCTGCTGCCCGCCCCAGTCCCTCTCAGCAGCAGCAGGCACGCGGTGGCCGCGGCAGCCACCAGGCGGCACAGAGCGGCGGCGACCGGCAGATGGGGGAAGCCGGTGGTCGGAGAAAAGGTCTGAGAGGGGGAACCTGAGGGTGCGGGGTCCTCCTGGCAGAGCTCGGACAGAGAAAGAAGAAGAAGAACAAGGAGAGGGAGAAGAAGATGAAAAAGAGAGGGGCTCTGGCCGGCCAAGGCAGGTCGGCGGTGCATGGGGAAGGTGCAGGAGGAGGTGGAGAGGTCGGCTGGGGGCTCGGGATCAACTCGAAGAAGCTTGGGTTAGGGTTTTGCTAATGCAAACCCTAAACTCACATTATATACACATGGTATAAATGCACAAACGCCCTCGAAACCTCGGAGATTCAAACCCAGGCCTCCACAGCACGCGTAAAACGCGTTGACACCCCTCCACGAGCAATCCCACACAAAACAATACATAAAATGTGGGCCTTTTCGCGAAAAGATCCAAAATTGGACTTTCGACCCCTCGGCGATGATCTCGCGATATCTTGCTATCCGACCGTCGGATCCACGAACGGATCATGCCGTCGCGATCAGCACAACCGAAACATCGAACCTGCGATTTTAGATCTCCAGAAACGATCGCCGATTTGTGACAAAACCCATCCCCTTCGCCTCCACAAGCACAATAACACATATATACACAAGTAAAGAGAGAGAAAAAAGAACTCAAATTCAAAATTCAAATCCTTACAAAATCAAGTTCTCACACATCATCATCATCATTTCTCAAAACAGGCGAGGATTCATTCAAAGAAGAAACAACAGATGAAGCTTCATCTACTTTCACATTAATCGATTCTACCACCGTCTTTGTGCGCAAATTGTATACTTGATAAGCTCGAGTAGAAGCAGAATATCCTAAGAATATTCCTTCGTCACTTCGAGAGTCGAATTTTTTAAGATTTTTACGATCTCTAAGAATATAACATCGACTCCTGAATCATCCAAATTCAACCGATTGCTACACCCGCTTATCAATGGCAATTAGAAAAGCTCTCATGCAAACCTTCCAATAGGCATAGTTTGTGCCATCGAGGAGCGAAGGTCGATTAATGTTACCACCCTCACCTATAGTTTACAACCTATACCCGCTCTGATACCACTTAAAAGTTATGACGTCTCAAAGATCTAAAAGGTATAAGTACACCTAGAGGGGGGTGAATAGGTGTAAACAATAAAACCAACCAACTCGATGAAATAAAAATAAGTGCGAAAAAAGTAAAGCCAACATACCAAAAATTTTACATAGAAAAACTCCAAGAGGAGTAAAAAACCCACAGGACCGGTCACACGAAAAACCTACTAAAAAAAATAGAGTATAAGGGGATTTACCAAATCCTCGACTCAACCTTTACCCTAGATTCGAAGTAGATCGTCTTCATTGGTCCTCAATCGGTTGAACTCCTTCAACCGATCATGCTACGACTCCTCGCAGCAACAATGCCTCGAATCCACGAGCGTCTACCAAATCCACGGCTCTCACGCAAAGCTCACACGTAATCGCTCCGTCCGGAGCCTGTAGAAGAATAGTTGATGGTGATTTTGATGCTTAGAAAATCATAAGATATAAGGAAAACCTTCTAAGCAATCATCAATTTGATTCTTAAGAGAACATCTGTATTAAAACCCTATGAATCAAATTGCAGACGGGAAAGAAAGAAACTTGTTGTCGTAAGATGAACGAAAAGTACCGAAATAAGTTTCTAGGATTTCCAAGAGGTTTTCTATCTTAGCCACGTTTTAGAGAGGCACTCATATCTTGTTTATAGGCTTAGGAGACATTAGAAATAGATTAGAATTGAAAAATTCATATTTGAAAAACTGACGACGAGTTCAGGGCCCGGATCCTACAGTAGGGTCCAGACATTGATCTTTTCCAAAGATCAAAGTCCGGATCTTGACCTCAAGGTCCGGACCCTCCCTGTGTAACAGCCAAGAAGGCTTACGGATTTGGGACCTTGCATCAGGGTTCGGACTGTGAAACATGAAAAAGTTCAGTTTTCTAAATTTTAATGATTTAAACCTATTCTTATGTCTCCTAAATACTTAACCATGTGCATAGATCACCATTAACCATACATAACCATACTTGGGGGCCGTGAGCTTTATAGACGAGTCTTTGAGTCTCAAACTTGATGTCTTCTTCTTCGACCCTTCAAGACTCCATACGATTCCACGAAATCGACCAACACAAAGACCGTAAAAGAAATATCACCGAGTGTGCACCACAGTATCGACTTCGGATCGAAGTACCCACCTGTGTCAGATGTCGCACCTAACTCCCGAGGTGCGCAAGATCGTCAACCAGACCTACGAAGGATCCACGGGGTCAGGGTCTACCCAAACCGACTCATGACAAAGCACTCACAAGCCCAATACCTCCCGAGAATCGGTTTTCAATAATCGATCTCCGTAACCCGCCGAAAATCTCGAAAAATACACCAAAATGTCCTTGGGACCCATGAAGTGTCCCGGAACACTTCAACTCACGCCATGAGTTACCTGCAGACCCAATACACACCAATTTGGGGGTCCGGACAGCAAACACTAGTTTCCAAATCAAAAAGGTTATCCGACAATAACCGTACCCTTTTGGGTTTCCGAAAATGTTTGAGGCAACATAGGTAGCCAGCCAACAAGGCTCAGCGATAATTTCTAGAGCATTCACGCAGCCGCAAGTGAATCCCGACTTGAAAATGCATTTCGTTGGCGATTTTGTCGAAAAATGTGTGGAAACCATTTTTTGCTTTCGTGAGGGGCTTCGGAGCCTGGACAATCAGTCCAGGGGGTCACATTCAATGGCCTCACGCTGCCCGAGCAGTCCATGCTATCACATTTGCTCAAAGACCCCTAGATTACCAACTAATTGCATTATATATACACAAAAGCAGTGTTTTAGGGCCGTTACCCAAAACCGTGCGACTCTGAGACCAATCGAGGGCACAAATTGGTAGGTTTCGACGTACCGAAGCCCGTGTTCGCTGTCCGGAGCACGAACGATGGCCAAAGAGCGCGCCGAGGTTACTTGAACTTTGCGTTGGATGTCCACCAGGAGCGACACTGTTGATCCCGTCGAACGAAGCCTCTCCGGCAGCAATTAGGGTAAGCACGATGATCAGCGGCACCTGAGGGTCACAGTGCTCAACTTTCGGAGAGTCGGCAGCCTCTCAGAAGGTCGGAACAGGACACCCACCCAAAAACAGCCCTAGCTTGGGCTTGGTAAGGAGCAAGGTTGCTCGGGCCGGCAGCCGGCGGCACGGCGGTGCGAGCACCAGCAAGGGTCGAGTGTGGGCGTCCAGGGAAGTGTCGTGCTCACGCTAGCCATTGGCGGGAGGCGGCGGCGGGAGGCGGCAGCGGCGGTGGCGCTGGGAGAGATGCTGCCAACCCGGGTTGGACTCGGCTCGGGATGGCTTCTCTCGGCGATGGCTATGATCAAGATAGATCGGGACGGCAGTGAGGGGTCCTCCGGGACTAAAGGGAAGCGGCGGCGACGGTGATAGACGGTGGCGGAGGCGGCGCGAGGGCTGCGGCCAACCCAGCCCGATCCTGCACCAAAATTGGGTACAGCAGCCGCGACGACGCTCGACGACTTCGAGGGTTGCCGGAGCCCCTAAGGGATAGGAGGTGAGGCCTAAGGAGTGCGGCCTCCTTTGGTGCCCTCCAGTCCATAGATAGAGTGGGATGGAGGGAGATAGAGATTGAGGGAGAGGGAGAAGGAGGTTGGCTGGGGTTTGGTCGGCCGGACTACGGTCGCCAATGGCCGAGGATGGGTGCGATGCAAGCAGAGGAGGGAGGGAAGGCGGCTAGGGCTTGGGTGAGGTGAGGGGAGTCTAGGTTTCAGATGAGGAGAAGATAAACCCTAGTTGCACCCATGTAATAGATGGGATAATTTGCACATAACTCCACTAATCTTCAGTATTTATTTCCAAGTCCCTCACAGCGCGTGTAAAATGCGCGATGGCAGCTCCACGTGTGATTTCACGCGATTTGGTACATAAAATATTGGGAGTTCTACAAAAATACCAATTTCTCCAATTTGACCTCTCCTCGAAAAACATGCAATTTTGGACGATCCGCTAGTCAGATTTGCGAACGGGTTGCACCAGCACTTCCGACACTGCCCTATCATCAGTCCTATGTTTTTGTTTCGCCTGAATCAGTCGCCGATTCGCGAAGATCCCATCCTCTCTCCATCTCCACTTATATATATACACAATATATATATAATTCAAATTCAAATTTAAATTCAATTTGAATTTCCTTCAATTTAGAAATTTTAGATATTACACCCTTACAGTAACATCAGGATTCAGATCCTCTGATCAAGGTCAGAATCTCGAAGGTCTGATAGCCCAACATCACTTCATCCCAAAATATCTGTTTTCACTCTAAGGAGCCCAAATTCACCTCCACTCATTCTGAAACCCTCGGAACTCCTCTTAGACATGTCCATAATCATTCCTTGACTGTACTTTTCTCGATTTGGCCAAAATTTAGTATGATATATTGAGGATTAATATATAACAAGTGGCATAGTACCGCAAAAGCCAGTCCATCCCCAATACAAAGTCGAAGCCCTCCATCTGCCTTAACATCAAGAAGTCCACTGGCATGATCCAATTACCTAATCGCACTGGACAGGCGGGGCAATAGTTGGTTATGTAGAATGGATGGTTCAAAACTTGTCTGTGGCCTCTAGGATGCGAATCCCATGGTCATAGCAAATGTCCTACTAATGAAGAATGCGATGCACCCGTATCTAACAATACCTTTCATCTAGCATTATTAAGTAAAATAATACCTACTATGACGTCGTCAGCTATCGGCTTCTCCTCCACCTAAGTGGCAAAACGCGCCCACTTGATGCCTACTGTGAAACCTCGTGCTTTCTGAAGCAAAGAATCACTCGCCGAAAAGAGAGGCGGATAGTGTCCCAAAATACTACTTCGGGGCGAATAGAACTGTAGCTAAAGATTAGGTTGGTGATATGCCCCTGTAGCAGTCAGCCGCCATGTGGCCCAATCGACCACACTGATAAAATCTTCCTTCCTGCTCCTTGCACTACTGGACTCGATGCGACCTCCACAAATCATGCATCGGTCACAGGGCCGAGGAGCATACAACCCATGTGAATGTGACTGTGGGCGCGAGTGCTTAGGGATCCATTTGGAACTAGATTGACCCACGAAACCACTCGAAGATCTCCTTATCTTTCTCAAAGGCCTCACGCTCCTAGCGCACCACAATCTCACCCTGCTTTACCAATCGGCCGCGGTCTACCACCGCCCAAAAGGTTTGTAGATAGAGCGGCTGGACCTTTGCATAAATGCCCGGTTGAAGGCCCCGCTCGAATAATTGAGCCTTGTCCACCTCATCTCGCACTATGAATAGGATGCAACTCACGATGCAAGAGAATGGCTCATACTCTTGTACCTTGTGGCTCCCCTGAAGGAGGTTCTTGAAATATTCCTCTATCTTCTGTTTGACGTTGTCAAAAAAGTAAAATGCAAAGAGTAGTTCCCAAAACTCCTCCCGCGTCAATGGTGGCAAGGCGGCATCAGATTGCTTGCCCCTTCTCTGTCTTTCACCACTTGTGGGCTATTTTGTCCAAACAATGGATGGCCAAGTGAACGTTGTCCCGATCTAGTATAAAGAGGTCCCCGAACAACTTCTCCATGGTGTCGACCCATGACTCGACCACCAATGGATCATTACATTCGCTGCTAAAAATTGGTGAGTTGAACTTTCTGAAATTAGCAAGGTTCTTCATAGCCCACTCCTGCTCCATCCGCTGAGCCATGTACTCGGCGACGGAAACATTTGAATCCCTCCTATGGGGCACCTCCCTCGTCGCCTTCGTTAGTGTAGGGTGCGCCAACACGGGCGCGACCGCCATTGCAATGCCCTCTACACCCGTCCGCATAGGAGGCGAAGAGGTAGGTTTGTGGCTCGTTTGCGCAGCCCCAGCTTGCTAGGCATAGAGGTCGTGTAGTCTCTTGATCTGCTCCTCCTGGCATCGAAAGGTTTCAGCCTACTGCTGGACCATGCCAATTAGCTCGGTCATTTGGTCGTGCAGCTCTCGCACTTCGCTCGACCCAGAGCGGTGAGATGCCTTGGGTCGTGTTGACGCAGACCTCATTCTCAGTCGACCACGTCGTGCCATTGCTATTCCTATAACACCAGGACACCAGCAATAATTTCAATCCAAGTCTTCCACTTAGACCTTTTGACAATATATGAAAAGGAACATTAGACCGAATTATGCGAAAGTTCTTGAGGAACACCTCCTTTCATTCCCAACACATGATTATCCAAAGAACGAAATGATCATCTCCCTCAATCAGTCCCCAACATCCAGTTTGAGAATATTATAAGACTCAATTAATTACTTTCGCCAAGGTTCATGCTCACTCACGTTCTAAGTCCTTAGTGTCATCTTAAGGCTTATTGTTTATCAAAAGTATCTAGAAACTTTCCTAGGTTCTGATATTACTCTTATCTATCACGCCCTAAGACTGCTATTGGGCCTGCTCGGACAAATGTAACAAACCCGCCAAACAGGTACCCACGTGAAACGGAAATATATACCAACCCGTACAAAGCATGCACAATATGGATACAATATAGCATCAGAGTAATTACTATTGAATTAAAACTATTACAACTATTTTACTTTAAAGAGTTTATAATATTTGTTTCCAAAATAGTGCAAGTATTTTTTTTTCTAGAATAGGGGGTTGCACACTAGACCGACTACAAATGATCTAGCTACTCCATGACACCCATGCAGTGGTCCTGCAAAAAGGGTTAGCAATATAGGGGTGAGATTTTAGATAAGTTTCCAGTTGGTACAACCGCCGACAGTGGCGCTCTACACCCACTCGGTCCAAAGAATACATTAGTAGATAATTATAATAAAAAACATCTATTTCTACAATGAAATGCATGAGTTGAAATACAACTACAGTGCCTCAACATATATACAATATGCCACTATGTCACTACGTCATTAGTTACATGTTTACCCTATTTATCTCATATCACCCAATTATCCCTTTACTATAACCAATTTAGTAGTTTGGTTTTCTTTCTTATTACACCTCACAGAAAGTCAATTTCTCTTGGATTCCTCTCTATTCGGTAGGCAAATGGGGTCGATTGCTCTCGGACTCCTCCAAGTATCTCATAAGGAGTCGATTTTTCTCGAACTCTTTCCTTTTCTTTGGCACTTCTAGAAGATCATATGTTTTATTACACCCTAAGTTTATGACTTCTAAGGTTTTCAACTATGTTCAATATCCACATACTTGTTCTCTAGTGAGTTTCATCTAGAGTTCACATGTCACTATGTTTCACTCAAGATTTTAACCAAAGTTAAATGCCATACTTTATTTAACCTTTATCAAGGTTCATACGATGACTAACGCATGCTTATGCATATACTTACCTCTTACCATTCAAAGGGTTCCAAACTCTATTTTTGCTAGGTCAAATGTTTGTAGATCGTCTTAACCTACTCGATCTCCTAGCATGCAAATAAAATCACATGTAATTCAATTATTAACTATAATACATGCTAATAATCTAAGAAACAACGGACAAAGGAGAGATCAAAATCTTTTTGGTAATATTCTCTACCTTCTTCTAGATCTCTTCTAAGGGATGATCCTTGATTTCCTTAAAACATCAAGAAAATCCTAAAATTGTTCTAACAAAGTTAATGTAGTATATTAAATTTCGATATACTATACTGAACTTTAGCCAAATTGGGTAAAGTACAATGAAAAGTGATTCGGACATGCTTGGAATGGAGTTCCGAGGGTTTTCAGACGATTAATAGTGAGTTAGAGCTCCATTAGAGCTCCAAGGACCAAAAATAATTTTTTTTGGAAAAGCAAGTTTGAGTTGTCAGACTCTCGCCGTCCTGACCTTGGATTCAGGATCCGGACTTTGAAGTTATTGTTTGGACAAGGAGAATGTCAAAATTCAGACCTTGGCGCAGGATCCGGACCTTGGTCGTAAAATTCTAAAAATCTACTTACGGGTTCTAGACCCTAGGAGTAAGGTCTCGACTGCCTGCGCAAAACGCGACTCTGGTATGGGTTCCGGACCATGAATGGAAGGTCCGGACCCTCAACCCGCAGAATGCCTAGTTCGGAAGTATTTTGGTAATTTTGATGGGAATATGTTAAAGGGGCACTATGGCCCTTTCTCCCTCATTTGCTCAAATACCTCTCACACTTCTTCTCACTCTCTTCTCCTCTTTCTCTCTCTAGAAACTCCCCAAACCTTAGAAGAGATCAAGGACTAATCTAGGAGAAAGCTTGGGAAGTGGCTAGCAAACATCTTGGAGCAAGAAGAAGCTTCAGGAGCTCGAGGTAGAGGTGAGTTCTTGGTGTTTTGAGTTAGATTTTTGGGTTTTGAGATTGATTTTGGAATTTTAGCAAACCCTAGGTAAATTTAGGCCACAAATGGTAGAGATTTACTAAGAGATTTGAGGGTTTGCCCTAGTTTTGAAAAACCCTAGGTGGAAAAGGTGTTTATGCCTTGTAAGAATCTAAATTTTTTTGACTCTTTAAAATCATAATTGAAGGATAAGAAATTAAGTGAGATAACTTGATTTCTTAAAATAAAATTATTTGAGGGTTCGAAAAGAGTAACAAATGATTCTCTTGTCTAGGACAAGGGAAGCTTGGGAGCAAGCTAGTACATTTAAGAAGGAAGGCCTAATTGCAAGTGCCTACAAGCAATTAGGGGCATTTTGAGGTGGATTGTGCTTGACTAAAGTGATTACGTCACCTCCATGTCTAAGATGAAAATAACCATGTTAGGTAATTTATGTTGCATGTAGTGCACTTGAATAATTGCATCATATCTCATGTATATATGGATGCATGCATGGTAATCTTGCATATTATATTTTGTTTCATGAATAAATGCATGCATGATGAATGCATACCTACGTTGTGTACTAGTTGATAGGCTAGACTTCTCTGGAGGCATTGAGAACTCACATTGAACATTGAAAATGTAGCACCATTGAACATAGGTGGTGAACATAGTGGTAGGATGACCACATGAACAAGCGACTTGAACCTAAAAAGGTGGAGAATGTAAGATAAGAGACTAACCCTTGAGACCAAGAATAAAGAAATTCCGGAACTCCTAACAACCCAATGGTCATGGGTGAGCGGAATGCCACCCGACGCCGAGGGGGTGACTTGACACCCACTAGCCTATGGTCGGGGATGGACGGAAAGCCACCCGATACCGAGGCGAGAGGTGAGGTGACTGAACTTGCTACAAATAATCCCAATGGTCGGGGGTGTATGGAATGTCACCCGATGCCAAGGAATGGAGCGATTTCACAAGTGATGGACCAAGTGGCTGGGGGTGGTCGGTAATCTCGTCACCTGATACCACGAAGATGGCAGTACTCCGCTTTTGATTGACTCAAGATTGAGTCGGGTGGTAGATGAGAGGATAATAAAATTGTAAGTGGAAATGATAATTAACATACATGTGGCATTTTATTATCATGTATTGTTGCATAAGCATGTTATATCTAGTCATGTTATATTCGTTGGACTAACCCATACTTATTTTGGACCTGGTGGGCCGAGCTTCTCGCTTGGGTGGATGTACCCACTGGAAACTATATTTTAGATTTTTGGGGTCCTTCCGCGGGCGTCATGGCGGAGCGAGAAAAGGGCGTAGCAGAGTAGATAGCCTACTTCCCTTCCTTTTGGTGGTTTTCTCTAGTTGGGCCCCATTTTGGAACATTGTAGTGAATGAGAATTTATGATGTAACTTTTTGGATTGGAAGTTTTGGATTGTAATAATGTATGAATTTGAATAGTTTAAATTTGTAATAGAGATAGTTCACTTATTGTCTATGATATCCTCCTTATGCAACCCATGTATTCAATTCCTGTTTGGAATGTGTGATGTATACATGCTTGTGACGCCTTAGACGGATAGAAAAAATTATGTCCGTTCGGTGAGTCTGGTGTACGTGCCCGATGAGTCATTCTAATATGGGCTCGGGCGTGACAGTTAGAACCCGAAAAATCCCAATTTTCGAAACCCTAAAACCAAAATCATAAAAATATTAACGCACCTCTTCTCTTCTACAAAGAAAAATGTGAATGAGAAGAGCTTCTCCTTCTTTCTAGAGATTTCTTTTGAAGCTCTCCATCTTTTCTAAGCTTTGGAGAAGATGTATCTCTAAGCTCTACGGAGAGGGAGCAATGGCGCCTCTTTTCTTCTAGAGAGAGCAGGGAAGAGGAAGATTGAGGGACAGAGGAAAATAGGTTGTGGGTTAGTGTTAACAATGAAAACCCTTTTATAGGGGTGCAATAATAGCAACACAACTTCCGCATTCTTTTCATTTACAACCAAACAACACACAGTCTGTACAGCGGGTTTTGGGCACCCGCCCTAACTTTTGGGCGCCGGAACCGATCATTACTACACCTGGTCGAGGAACCAGGCGCCCAATGTATCCGCCCGCTTCACAATTCGGGTGCCCGAAGTATGAATCGGGCGTCCGATTGTTTGATGCTTCGGGCAAGGGGTGCTCTCGGGTTGAGCTTTCGAATGTGGTATCGGATGCCTACGAGAGACTGTCCGAAAGATCTTCCGGGTGCTCACAGGGGATTTCGAATGTCCGAAATTTGTCCAGTAAAACCCACTCTCAGGTTGGGAGTCCATAAGTTATCTAGACGCTTGCAGGTGGGGTCCGGATCAACATCCAGATGCCCACAAGGCATTCCAAGCGTCCTCTACCCAGACTCCTTGCCAACCAGCTATTTGAAAGAGCGTCAGATGATTCGATCGCTCCAATGGAACATCTGAAAGCCATTTTGGGCTGCTCCGGGCGTCTGAATTGGTCTAGAGCTTAGTTTTTTGAGTGTTGGAGCTGTGTTTCAATCCAAATCACTTTAAATTGATTCAAACTCAGTCTATATCTCTCTAAACTAAATTTAATTATATCTATCATGACCTAATTTGTAGTTTGTTAATTTAGTCAAAATCCTATATATTATAGTTATTTTTGTAAAATTATATTTTATATCAAATTCAACCATCGCCTTTTTTCATTGACCTTTACTATTCCATAAAATTAATTAAATACGAATTTAAGTATTTTTGGAATAACAAATTATAAACCAAACATAATTTTACTTTTATTTTTAAATATTTTAAAATAATATCATTTCACGAATAAAAATATTATTTTAATGTTCGTTATCTCCGAACTAAATGGAAACTTTGAGTAAATATTTGACATGCAACTTGGTGAAATAAACCAACCTTCACTTTCAACTCAATGATTCTTTTTTGTTTGACAAAACATCCACCACCACACACACACACACACACACACACACACACACACACACACACAAAAAAAAAAAAAACTCACGTTCACCCTAACAAAATCTTTCATTGTTGTTATACCCATTGAAAACCTCAACACCCTGTTTGGTTTGGAAACTAGTGGGGGTACCCAAACGCTATTTTGGGAGTCCGGAAACATCAGTTCTCGATTTTGGAGAATAAGCTGGTATAAGCCTATTACTGTTGTTCTAACATTTTTGGAGAATAAGTTTATTCCAGCTTGAGAACAAGCTTAATTAAAGTAAATATAATTTTAATTATTGTATTAGCTATTTAATTAATCTAGGGAAAACTTTAAATACCACACCTGTGGTTCAGCGCTTTCTCACTTTAGTACCATGTGGTTTCAACTATATCACTTTAGTACCCAGTGGTTTCGTTTTTCTCTTTCCGTTATTCCCTTCGTTAATTTTTTCGTCAAATCAGTGAGAAAGTTAAAACCACAGGACACTAAGGGCATGTTTGGTTCACCTACTTTAGACTATGGAATCGGAATGAGATTCGTCGATTCCGATTGTTGTTGTTTGTTTCACAGGAATCGGATTCCCATTCTCATTCCACTCCGGAATCGGAATGGCCAAATCCATTTATGCCCCAATCCGGCTTTGAATCCCGGATTGACTCATTCCAAAGTAAATTACCCAAAATCCTCTTTTATAAACACCTCCCTTCTCTCCCTTCATCTCTCTTAATCAAAACCCCCCATCAAAATCGTAGAGGCTCATTCTGATTTCCATTTCAATAATGAACCAAATATTTTTGGGTGATTCATCATTCCATTTCCCATTCCAAAGCAATCCAATTTCATTTCCCTTTCCAATTCCAATCATGAACCAAACATGCCCTAAAGTAAAAATTTCATAAACCACACGGTACTAAAGTAAATATTTAATAAACCACAGGGGGGTATCTGAAGTTTTTTTTTATATATATTTTAGGGTTAATTGCATACATGTCCCCACAAACATAGTGAATAGCAGAAATATCCCTACAAAGTCCAACTTTCATTAGTTATCCCTGCAAAAGTCGTAATGTATGCAGATATGTCCCTACCGTCAGTCACCGTTAGAGAATTTTAGTTAACCACAGTTAAAATGCTTAACCATGGTTAATTAATAAGTTGAAATTATATTTTTGCCCCTCTCCATCTTCCTCACCCTCTCCATCTTCCTCATCCATCTTCCTCACCCTCTCCATCTTCCTCATCCTCATCCGCCCCTCCGGCCCCACCTCTGCCTCCTCCCCGCCGCCGCCCCCTCCCCCCCCTCCTCCGCCCCCCCGCCCCCTCTCTTCCTCTACTTCTCCTCTCCCCGTCGCCTCGTCGTCCCCCCCCCCCCCCTCGGCCCCTCCTCCCCCGCCGCCGCCGCCGCCTCCCCGCCGCCCCGTCCGCCCGCCCGCCCGCTCCGCCCCCCGCCCGCTCCGCCCGCTCCGCCGTCCGCGGGGAAGCGGGAGCCCCGCCGCGCGCCGCCGCCGCCACCGCCACCTCTTTCTTCTTCCTCGTATCCTCCTTTTGGAAGGACATATTTGTGAGGGCAAAACGGTCATTTCACATCCCTACTGTTAAAAAATAAACAGATTTCAAACGGCAACAAACCAGAGGGACATATCTGCATACATTACGACTTTTGTAGGGATAACTAATGAAAGTTGGACTTTGCAGAAATATTTCTGATATTCACTATGTTTGTGGGGACCTGTATGAAATTAACCCTATATTTTAACGGAGAGTTAATGGAGGTGCAGAAGGAAAGAGAAAAATGAAACCACAAAGTACTAACGTGATACATTTTAAACCATAGGGTACCAAAGTGACGAAGCGCTAAACCATAAAGGAGATATTTGAAATTTTCCTATTAATCTAATATTTGACCAATCTAATTATTTTATTAACTAATTATGTAACTATTAATTAATTAATTAAATTATTTATGGTTAATTAAATTATTTATGGTTAATTAAATTATTTATTAACAGCATATATTGTTGATTATTTTAATAATTAATATTTAGGTTTATTTTGTAGTATTCATAATTAATTAGTTAATTAAATAAGTTAAATTATTATTTAATTAATATTTTATATTAATTAGTTAGATAATTTCTTAACAAATTATCTAGCTAAAATAATTTACTAACTAAATAAAAAGATAACTTATTTTTTATGATTAATTAATTAATGTATTAATTAACTAATTAATTAACTAACATTTATAGGTTTAATTTATTACAGTATTCATAGCTAATAAATTTATTAATTTATTAAATTATTTTTAGGTAATATTTTATGTTAATTAATTAGATAAAATATTATTATTTTAAGACTATAATTATTTTTATTCTTATTAAGTCACTCTAACTACCCAAACACTATTTTTCTTATATTTGAAAATAATTCAATTTTCATCCAAACGCAAAATTGGTCTAATTTCTGCTTATACCTGAACTTGTATCTATCCCTGGAATAAACAGTTTTGTAAAACCCTAGATAGTCCTATAAATAAGATATAATAGAACTAAAACTCTTAACCCGGCTATAGCATTTTGAGTGGTGGCTAGACCCAAGAGGTTAAGAAAGTTAAGCGTGTTAGGGCTAGGGTGACCCCATGGGAAGTGAGTCGTCACAGTTGGTATCAGAGCCAATTACCAGCCGGAAGTGTGAGATGAGTCTCGGCTGAGCCAAATTATACATCGAAGAGAGCGACGAGGACGTCAGGACTTAAAGGAAGAGAGAATATGAAACCCCAGGTAGTCTTATATATAAGATATAATAGGGGTAAAACTCTTAATCCGGCTATAACATTTTGGGTGGTGGTTAGGCCCAAGAGGTTAAGAAAGTTAAGCGTGCGCTATGACTAGAATAATCTTAGAATCGGTGATCCCTTGAAAAATGGAGCGTCACAAGTTCTTATGTATAACCGAACCAAACTAAGTCCAAGTGAACAAACGATATTAGATGCCTTCACCTCTCTCTCTCTCTCTCTCTCTCTCTCTCTCTCTCTCTCTCTCTCTCTCTCTCTCTCTCGTGTTTTTCTTTCCTTCTTTTTTTTACTTTCCATTTCACGATTTTACCATCACCACCACTAGGGGGGAAAAAAAACAAACAAAAAACGAATTCAACTGCTTGCATCACGAGAAAGTCTTCCATTGTAGTCATACCCACCAAGAACAATTTTTTTTTTTTGAGGAAAAGGTAGCCACCAAGAACAATTTTAAAGCTTGCTAATTAACTTCTTTATTCGTCTCCAAATAAAATTAAAAAAAATACCAAAAAAAAGTCACAACTTGTATGTGCAAGTAGCTTGGTACAATGTCAACTCTGACTTAATCTTCTCCGCGTGAAAACATTCTTTATTTTATTTTATTATTTATTTTTAAATTTGGGTTGATTATATAGTTGGCCGTTGAAGTTTGTAAGAAATTTTATTTACGTTATCAAACTTTAATTTCTTTCTACCATTGCATTATACCTTAACTTTTATCTTAATTCAGTCACAACTCGAATTTGATTTTTCTTTTTTAAATGAACCGATAATAAGGAACCTAATTCAGCTACCAAAAAATAAGATGACAATATTTGCTAGTCATTTGAGTTATCATATTATTTTAAAATTACTTTGTCTATTATATTATTTTGTAATAATGATTTAATATCTAAATTAGTACTAATGTCATCTTCAAGCAATAAATTAATAATCATCTCATCTCTAAAACATGATGTGACTCTTGAATTATCTATTATTTTACCGTTGTTTTAAGAAAATTAGAAAAAAAAAATCAATAAGCAATCTGATTGAAATAAAAATTTAAATTTAATAAATTAATTAGAATAAATTAAAGTTTGGCGATCTATACGAAATTTCTTTCAAAATTCAATGAACACCAGTGCAATTTACTCTAATTTTTTTATTTTTTTGGCAATGCCCTCTGCATTGGAAGGCAAATTAATCCACTCTTTGTGGATTGTTGTCAAAACGTTTCATCCGACATTTCCCAGTAATGTGTGAGAGACCTTAATTATGTGGCATGCATGCATGCATGAGCTTCTTTAATATGGACTAAAATAGTGTTTAATTACACAAGCACTCACTCCGGCTTCATGTATACTCGGTGCTGCATACCTGATTAAGTTTACTCTAAAGCCATGGAGAGCAACAAAGAGAACGCCGAGAGGGCCCGGGACAAGGCGGAGAAGAAGTTCAAGGCCGGCGACCTCGACGGGGCGATACGTTTGGCCGACAAGGCCCACTCCCTCTTCCCCTCCCTCGACGGCCTCCCCCAGATCCGCGCCGCGTACCGCGTCCTCGCTATCAAGAAGTCGTGGGCCGACACCGGCGCCACACCTAACTGGCATGCCGTGCTCGGCGTCAAAATTTCTGCCGACGCCGATGCCATCCGCAGGAGCTACAAGAAGCTGTCGCTTCTGACGCAGCCCGACAAGATCCGCTCGGCGGCGGCCGAGGAGGCCTTCAAGCTCGTCAGTGAAGCATATCACGCGCTCTCCGGTGGCTCCACCACCCGCGACGGCCCTTCTTCTTCTTCTTCTTCTTCTTCTTCTTCTTCTCCACCGCGATCAGATCCTTCCTCTTCTTCTGCTCAACCGGAATCAGATCCTCAAGACGGTAATCATGGTTCGCACGAACGATCGGATGGGAGCTTTCGTCAAGAGGAGGGCGCAAATGGCGCTCACTGGAGCACCATGTTATATATATAATAGTCTACAGAGACTATTCATCCCTATTCTTCTTACTCTTCTTCTCGTTATTGTTGTTCTTGTTCTCCTTATTGTGCTTGCTCTTCTTCTTCGCAACACCCACCCAATTTCCCTGGTTCTTTTTAATGTTACTCTTTTTCTTAGTGTAATTCTCACTATTCTTCATGGCTCCGGTTCTCCTTCTTCGTCTTCTTCTTCTTCACATGTTCCTGAACCTAATAATGATGACGGTGGTGGCGATGGTGGTGATGATGAACAGTCTATTCCTGGTGGCCACGATTCTGCAAGCTCTCCACCCGATGAATCTGGCGATGATGACGATGACGATATTACAGATAATGATGGTGGCTCTACAATTCATTGGCTCTACAATTCATTCTCCTTCTGTCGGAAGCTCTGGTCGTTCTTCCAGTTGCTTTCTTTTTGGCTTCCCTTCTTTCGGAAGCTTTGGTCCTTCGTTCGACGGGCCTGGCGAATCTTGAAATTCATTTTCCGGCGGTGGCGCTTGTTATTGCTCTTCTTTCTTTCCTTATATTTCCTCCGACGTTGGCCCTGGTTCTCTTTTTACTTGTTCTTCACCTCTCTCGCCACACTTTTTATCACCAGCTTCTTTCTGTACTTCTTAGTTCCATCTGCTCAATAGCAGGTTTAAATTGTTAGACATAATGGTTACGAAACTTTGGACTTAAACTTCTTATTTTTTATTAAATTTGTTAATTTAAATTTACATTACTGTCTGAGTTTAAGCCTACTTATTGTAGATTCAAAAGTTGATATAAATCTTATACTTTGTGCATATGGTAAGAATTACTATTTTCATACCAATCTTATACTTTTTAATATTAAAAATTATAAAATTTGTCTAAATTTTGGATGTGTGTGTAAAATTTTTACTCTAATTTTGGATGTATGAGAAAGATTTCTCCTTAGAGAAACATTATTTTATAGGAAAACTTGATTTATTATGCTATGTATACTTGTAGTCGGTATTGCTAAATTTAATTTTCTCTGTTTTAGGACTCTTTTGAAATATATGTCACGCAGTGGATTTACAGCGGAAGTCACCGGGCGTGATAACAGACCGCTGAATGCACAGAGTGCACCCCATACACCCGAAGCGTACAGTAAAATTACCTGTGAATGACTCAAGAGTCCATAACTAAACTGCTATCAGAGTGTATAAAAACAACAAGTATAGCAACATATATAAATATCCAGAGTCTAAATATATCAACATGAAATACAAATATACAGGATCTCTAGTAATCAAAATATAAATACAAACACGCCCTGCACTATCCGCACCAAAGCATCACATTATGCTGCTGTACACACACTATCCATAGGTCCTCTATCAAAAACCATTAGGGTAGGACGTCCTATCTAGCTTTCTATCTCCTTACCTTGATATGCTACTATAGCTGGTGCTGAATACTCTGAAAAAGAAGCAACAAAAAAGGGCGCGAGAACTATAATCAATAGTTTTCACAAAGTACAGTAGTCGACAACGACGACCACACACCTAGATCTATCAGAGGTAAAAACGGCAAATAGACAATAATGAATCAAGTAGCAGAGCATAATATGAAATAAACTAATAAATACTGCACTGTCATGCCTCTAGGATAACAACAGGAGTAACAGGATAATAAGAATGTCTCTAACATAATCAAATCTCTACATAACCCAATGTAGTGTCAGCGGCCATCGTACGTCAACCGGATAACAGATAAATAAAGTCATAGGACCCAATCGCCCCGAACGACTAATAGATCTGGTCAAGCCTGTGCCGCCGCATACCCTGCAACCACACTAACCTTGTGGCCATACCCTGCATGCATACACCTAGCACATCTATCAGATGCCACAGCTCTGGACAGGCACTCGTAGGGCGTGATTCCATCGAGTATCACAATGTATCTCACTTCTTGCAACCGAGCTCTCCGACCCGATGCAAGCTATGGTCAAGTATAATGATCAATCAGATCATAAATATACCATCTAGAATATCAGTCAGAGTCATAATCCATTATCCAAGTGTCCAGAGTCAAAATCATAGATCAATGTTTGTCTTTGTTTTCACAGTTTAACAGTTTTAATTGCATAACCAATTTTTTAAGAGAATACTATACAACGGGGACAAAGGATCACAATATATATAAAAATCATATTATCAATGCATACCAACTAGAATATAGGTACATGAACATGCAAAGTGGATAAGGGCTATAACAAGTATGCTAACAGGTATTTCAGAACTGTAATAGGGAAAGAACAGACATAGAAGATAGTTCACCCCCTTCAGCAATCTGTAATCCACCTGAATCGATATCCCGAACAAAGAAACCAAGAGAAGGAGCTCAGCACCAGCATCATAGCAAAATACAACAAAAATTCACTCCTAAATATCATATTTACCCAATTTATTTATCAAGAAATCAAAGTCCCTAATCCAAAATATGAATCTCTACATACCTCCATCGCAGGCTCGATCTCTCCCTTTTCCCTTTCTCCCCCGCCACCCCCCCCTCCCCCTGTCTCTGTGTGTGCTATAGGGTACCCCCCCCTGTCTCTGTGTGTGCTATAGGGGAAAACAGGCCTTCAACCCAATATATAAAGTGACAATTACACATAAGCCCAAAAATTTACAAAAATTGCATTTTTCCCAACCAAACAAGACATTTTGAGTGCTCAATTCCATGTTTTGAGCATCCAAAACCTCATGTTCATGCTATTTCAAACGGCCCGTAGAGCAACTTGGTCATCCAAAACCCTTTCCGGGTGCATCCGAATGACCTTCTGGATGCCCAGTTTCTGCATCCGAAATGTCAAATGATGATTTTGATGAGTCAGCATGCATGCTAAATCACCAAAATAACCAACTTAGCCATTGACCTAATTTAGGATTGTTGCGGTAATTCTGGGCGTCTGAATCAGAGCCCTAAATCATTTGGATGCTCTTTCACAATTCGAGCAGACCAAAGTGACGCCCGAAAGAAACAAAGTTAGATCAAAGTCGAATCAACACAAAAGGCATTTCTGGGCACCCAGATCCTAATTCGGGCGTCGGGAGAGTCACCAGAACCTCCAATTTGTTCTGAATTCAATTTCTAAGCCTGTTTTCCTGTCGATTTCACGCCAAAACAATTCTAACTCAATCCAACACTCTAGTAACATACTCACAAGTGGCTCAAACTATAACTTTGTCAATTTAGCAAAGTCCAGTACATTACATCCTCCCCCCTATAAAAAGTTTCATCCGCGTAACTTAGAATGCTAATCTTAATCCTCGAACAAATGAGGGTAGATCTCTCGGGTTTGCTCTTCTAACTCCCAAGTGGCCTCTTGCTCTATATAGTTGCTCCACAAGAACTTCACATAAGGAATAACCTGATTTCTCAATTCCTCTACTTCTCGTGCCAAAATACGAATCGGGTGCTCCTTGTACATCACATCGACTATTAAAATTATTAATTTTAAAATCTTTTGATCACTAGTCAAATAATATCTCTAACTTTTAATAATGTATATTACATCTAACGGAGCCGATCTTTGATTTGAAAGCCTCATCATTAAAAACAACTTGGTAGCATGGAGGCCTCCATGCTACCGATATTATAGTACTGGAGACTCTCTCTATATATATATAGTAGGGCTACTATACTCTTCGAGTATTGAGCTCTTCGTACTCATAATTTATTTTTTATGATGGAGCTTCCGGATTGATAATCTATACCGTTAAATATAATCTAGAGCATTTGAAACTTCTAAAAGATAATTTCATAATATTTTGAAATTGTAATAAAGTCCATCAAGCGGGCATAAAACAAATGGTCAAAATCAAATGATTTCCTAAAACCTAGAGGATCAGATACTTTAATTTAAGACCGGAGTTATTGATCTTTATCTAGATAGTGAATAAAAATTTCTATCAAAAATTCAATCAATTTTGATTTTGTGACACCGTTAAACTACCAAATATCCCATGCCGGTCATTAAAAATTGTCAAGTTTGAGATCTTTTAATCGTAAGGTAAATGATGTCGAAAAATTATAAAATTTGACTTCTAGAAATTTCAAATGCTCTAAATAACGTTTAACAGTATGGATCGTTGATTCAGAAGCTCCATCATCGAAACGACTTATAAGTACGAAGACGATCGTACTCATAAGAGTATAATAGTCGAAATATAGTAGGGCTACTGTACTCTTATAAGTATTGAGCTCTTCGTAATCATAAGTTATTTTTGATGATGGAGCTTCCGAATTGATGATTATACCGTTATACACACGCGTGCGCGCGCGCACACACACACACTATCAATAATACCAAGCACTTGGTGCTATCAAGTTTTCGGCCCTTGAATAAACGGATGTACGGTTAGGAAGGTAGCGGTCTCCGACTAGGATGATAGTGGTCCCTGAGGATTGAGTAAGTGGTTGGTTGAATTATATATATATAGTATAAATGTTTACCATTTGAATTTTAGATCAACCCAAATATAAAGAAACTTATATTTTGTGAATTTCAATTATTAAATTAAGATTTTAATTTTTTAATTTTCTTTCAACTTCTCACTTAATAGTAAGCCTGACAATCTAACTTACTGTTCGGGAGTCAGTTCGTGTTCGGTAATAAACGAGCCGAATATAACCTAAAGTTTTCATAATGAGTTGAACACGAGCCGGCTCCAGCTTGTCCGTGTTTGGCTTGTTGACATCCCTAATTACGTCCAGTCCAATCGTAGGTACGAAACTTGCCCCTGAGTATTAAAGGCACCCGAATTTTTTTATTTCAAAATGTCACCAAATATAGTTTTTAACGAAGAGGATACGGGTTAAATCGTCACTACTAATGACCATATCATCAATGAGCAGTAGAGTAACATGGCCCGGCCCTGTGGACAAGTACATATGAACATGGCATGGCCATGTTTGCTCTACTATAATCCTGCAACAAGAATAGTAGAACAGAATTTCCTGAATCAAATTCTAAGAGCATGTTTAGTTCATAATTGCATTGGGAATAGAAAATGAAATAAGATTTTATTGAAATGAAAAATAAAATGACGAATCATCCGTAAATATTTAGTTCATTATTGACATAAAAATCAGAATAGACAATTACAATATCTAAATTTAATGAGAGAATTTTGGTTAAGAAAAATAAGAGTTAAGAAGGGATAGGAGGGAGAGGTGTTTGTAAAATAAGGCTTTTAGTAGTTTAGTCGGAAATAAGTAATTCAAAATTCAAAGCAGGATTGCTATAAATTGATTGGGTCATATGTCCATTCGAGTGGAATGGAAATTAAAATCTGACTTTTATAAAACAAACAATAACTATGGGAATAAATAAATCTGTTCCGATTTTAGAGTTTAAAGATTTTAGAGTTTAAAATAGATGAAGCAAACAAGTCCTAATTGTTTGTTCGAGTCCACACAACATGTTTAAGCAAGCACAAATCCCAGTTGGTGAGGAAATATGGAGGCGGTTGTGTATTCATCTTTGATTTTGAGCTCACCATGAAAGAGACACCACATCAACTTGATAGAGAGACCAATTTTGAACAAAAGCAACCACAGGGAGACCAATGGAAATCGATTTCCCAACAGGAGAAAACATATAAACCCTCACAGGCAGGGTGTTTTGCCTCGCTTTTGGAAAATAATTTTAAAGCAAAATAATTTATCTCTCAATAGAACATTTAATAATCTCTTTTGTAAAATCTGATTTTCGATTTTTAAAATCTGATCTCTTGTCACGCCCCGCCGGGCCTTAAACACCAACTAGGTGGAAAGGATAACCGCACGGGCGCATGCACCAGACCCGCCGAACGGATAGAGTCCTTTCTATCCGCCCAAGACGTCACAACACAAGCTTATCCACAATGTTCCAACTAGGAACGGAGTACAAGAGTTGCACAAGAAAAGCATCAACATAAAGAAGTTCTACTTCTATTACATCACATGGCACAATATACATGTCCAAATTTTTCTTTTCTTTTACTTTCATTCCATACATTATGTTCCAAAATTATGGAATATACAACATTCATACAAGAATGAAAATCCCCTATGCTATCATAGTTCAAAAATAGGGGTACAACTCTATGTATCACCAAAATGGAAGGGCCGCTATCTAGAGAGCTAAACCCTTGCCTCGCTCTGCCGCCTCACACGCGGAAGGACCTGAAAATTGTGGGGTGAGAACTATAAACATAGTTCCCAGTGGGTAAGGCCACCCAAGAGAGAAGCTCGACCCACCAGGTCCAAAGAAACACCATATGCATAAGTTAGATCACATATAACTATGCAACAATTATTTACATGCTTGTAAATAGACATAAAGGATGCAACCAAATGAAATATAATTTATCATTCTCTCCTAGGTTCATCCTATGTCTCACAATGACTAAGTTCATTTACTTGTCATTTACTTATGGTTTCGGAATCGCCGTCTCACCATAATTATTCTAACATTCGAGGAGTGAACTCGTCACCTCCTAGTTCGAGTAGCGAACTCGTCGCATACTCGGGATAGCAAAACCGTCGCATACCCCGTCTCAACACGGCCACCGCATGGCATGGATAGCGAACTCGTCGCATATCCGGGATAGCAACCTCGTCGCACATCCGATCTCGACACCGCCAACTCTAGGCGTGGTAGCGAAATCGTCGCCTACCCGGGATAGCAAACTCGTCGCGCATCCCGTGTCGATACTGCCAACTCATGGCATGGTAGCGAAATTGTCGCCTACCCGGGATAGCAAAATCGTCGCACATCCCGCTCAACACCGCCAACTCATGGCGTGGTAGCGAAATCGTCGCCTACCCGGGATAGCAAAATCGTCGCACATCCCATGTTGATACCGCCAACTCGTGGCATGGTAGCGAAATCGTCGCCTACCCGGGATAGCAAAATCGTCGCACATCCCGCTGTTCACATTTCTCACTTGCCAACCTAAGTCTCATGACCTTAGGTTCAAGTCATTAAGTCTCGCCTATGTTCAATAACACTAGGCTCACTTTCCCATTATCAACCTAGGTTCCATGACTCTAGGTTCCAATTTCATGTCAAACTTATGTTCAATGACACTAGGTTTTCATCTCACATGTTCCAACCTATGTTCAATGACACTAGGTATAATCCTCATGTCCAATCTATGTTCAATAACACTAGGTTTAAACTCATGTCCAACCTATGTTCAATAACATTAGGTTTAACCATACATGCAACCATGCAACAAGTATTAATATTTGAATTATACTTGAAATATACATCATGCAATAGGATCTCATTGTTCATCCTATCATGATTTTTACCTTTGCCAACATGCAAATTCTAGGGTTCACAACACATACCATTTTATCTTTAAATGGATATTTACCCTAGACATGAAAGTGACCTAATCACTTCGGTAAACACAAACCCACCTCAAGAGCTTTCAAATCCTTGTGTTCTTCAAGCTCCTAAGCGTCCAAGCTTTGAGTTCTTGCTTCAACCCAAGCTTCTACAAGAAAACGGTTCGTTACTCATTACGAACCCTAAATTCAACTCAATCCATGAAATCATGTGTTCCAACATGATTTCCCATGCCTCAATGGTAATTCCCGAAGGTCCAAACATTTTTAGAACCTCCCATGGCAAAAGCCCCAAATCTACTTAGGTTTCACATGCATGCATGTGAAACCACAAAATCTCTTGGCCAATCTCCACGTTTTGTGGTTTAGATTGGCTAGGGTCTCCAAAAATCTCATGCTAAAGGATTGAATCCAAGGTTTAAACCCTAAATCACAAGAACTCACCTCAAAGCCCTAGCTCCCAAGCTTCTTCTTACACCAAGAAGCTCCAAATCCACCTTAGAAGCTTTTTCCAAGATCAAATCCTTCACTTCTCCAAGCTTTGGAGAAATCTCTAGAGAGAGAAAGTGAGGGAGAGGGGGAGAAAGTGTGAGGAGAATGAAGAAGGAATGAGGGGAGAAGTCTCAGCCCTCATATATATAGCCCACTCACTGCGAAATTACCAAAATGCCCCTCACTGGGCATTCTGCCTCAGCCGGGTCCGGACCTTGCAGATGGGGTCCGGACCCCGCACTGATAACCGACCAGCGCGCAGGCCGGATCCGGACCTTGGCATCAGGGTCCGGAACCCGTACGCACCCCAACCTAGCACCCGGCTCGGGTCTGGACCTCAAGTCCCGGGTCCGGAACCCGTACGCTCCCCATCTCGGACATCGGCTCGGGTCCGGACCGTGGCACCCGGGTCCGGACCGCAGCCGGCCACGAACTTCATTGTCCGGACCCCAGTTTTCAGGGTCCGGACCCCGTGAGCAGTTTTGCTCCAGTAGGTCCTTTTCTTCGAAATCTTCGATTTCTTGGTACCCACAGTGTTCCGAATCCTTCGGAAACCAATTCCACACTAGCCATAATCGGCTTCCATCGACCTTTATCAATTTTAGTAAAGTTCGATACAACGCACCAAAATTCAAAGTGCTACATCTCTAACTTCATAGGCATCAAAAATCAGAAACAGCTAAACCTGCTTCCTAAAATCAGATTTTAATTTTAAATTCAAATTTTAAATTTAAATTTTGATTTTAGATTCAAAATTTAAATTCAAAATTATGTTTTAAATTCAAAATTGATAAATTTCAATGTTTAATTTTTAAATTTCAATATTTTAAATTTAGATTTTAAAGATAAATTTTATATTTTAAATTTTGATTTTCAATTTTAAACTTCACTTTTTAAAACTTCCAATTCAGCATTTTAGGTTTCAAACTTTTAAATTTCAAGTTTAAAAGTTTGAATATTAAATTTCAAAATATTATATTTCAAATTTTTAATTTTAATTTTTAAATTTATAACTTTAAATTTTAAATTCAAAACTTCAAATTTAGAATAACTTTCATATTTTAAATTCAAATTTCAAAATTTTAAATTTTAAAAGTCTAAATTTTAAATTTTAAATTTTCAATTTTGAAATATGAATTTAGATTTTAAATTTCAAGTTTTTAAATCCTACATTTTAAATTTTAAACTTAAAATTTTAAATTTTAAATATAAAACTTTTGAATTTTAAATTTTGTAAAATCAATTCAAAAAATTTATAAAAATATTTTACAAACTCACTTTGAAAAAATCACCTTCCTACGGGAACCAAACAGTCAACAGCTTTTAACTAAAAGCAATCCTCCAAATAAAAACCAATTCAGCAGAAATTATTCCTCCACAAGCTAGGCCAAGGGGTTTTTTTTTTTTTTTTTTTTTTTTTTGCATTTAGTACCCTAACAAAAAAAAATTTATAAATAGCCCGACAAAATTTATATTTACAAAATTGGCTCTAACTCTGCCACGTGAGCACTACACGAATGCCATGTTGGTGAAAGAGTTTAAGTTGAACGCGATGAACCATTCACCGCATTCAAACGCAGTAAACGATTTGCCATATCTAAACACGGTAAATAATTTTTCATGTGAGAACACGGTAAATCGTTTTGCAAACACGGTAAACGATTTACCGTGTCCAAACACGGTAAACTATTTATCATGTTCAAGCCGTATATATAAGCCCGAATTTGCCCTTCGCACAATCTCTCTCTCTCTCTCTCTCTCTCTCACCCCACCTCCCCCCGACCGCCGTCACCGTCGCATGTTCTTCTCCCTATTCCATACTAATCTTGCAGCAATTCATATTCTTCATTAGTCTTCTCCATAGCGGCTACCACAACTATGTCCACTGAATTTGATAACTTATATAGCTTTATAGAGTTATTAGTCTTTTGGAAGGTTCATGTTAATTTTAAATGGATTTACAAGAGGAATTTTTTTGTACTTAGCTTCCTAACAAATTTTTTTACAAATAGTCCCATAAATTTATATTTATAAAATTGACCCTATCTCTGCCATGTGAGCGCCACACGAGCGTCATATTGGTGGAAAAGTTAAAGTTGAACACAGTGAACTATTCACCGTGTTTACCGTGTCTAAACATGGTGAATAATTTTCCGTGTTTGAACACGATAAATAATTACCGTGTCCAAACACGGAGAACCATTCACAGTATTCAAGCCACATATATAAGCCCGAATTCTTCTTCCGCACAATCTCTCTCTTTTTCTCCCATTCTCTCCCTCCCTCCCTCTCCCCGAGCTTCTCCACCCTCTCACTCTCTGTCGCCTCGCCGCCGCACTGTGCCTCTTCCCGAGTTCCTCATACATGAACAAAGATTACTATAATTTATATTCTCATCTGTGTACTACAGAGTCCTACCGTAAGACATATAAATCACAGTTCCATTCGGTTCTCGATCGGCGTTATTGGGTTGAGTCATATGATTCACCTCTACTTCCACTACACAAGAGAAGAAAAAGAAAGGACGATCTAAATCTACTTGTATTCGCAATGTTATGGACGAAGGCGCTGGGAGTAGTAGGGAGAAGTGTAGTTTGTGTAAACAATACGGCATTTCAAGAGCACATATCTCGAAAATCAACAAAGAAGGAACGAAAGACGCCGTCGCTTAGATTGTTTGATATGTTGATTATTGTAGACTTATTTTATATTACTATATTTAGATTATATCTTTTTGTTGCTCACTGATTTTATTTGGTTATTTCAGATGGACGATCATGAGGAGCCAGGACTGATTGATACATCTGTACTGACTGAGCAGATACACCATAGATTCACTTTCATCAGAGAGGAGATCATACTTTTTAAAAAAAAACTTTTTTTTTTTTTGAAAACCTATGTACTAATATTATGTGACATTTATAATAGTGCAGGATTATTCTCCCGTTCAATTTACGAAATATGGCCGTAAATTGAACTGTTGGAAGATTGAGCATCCTGCAGTTTTAGAGCTATTGCGACAAGCAGAATTTTATTATGTATCACTATTGAGGCGCGTGGAGCTAGATCAGTCCTTGTTAGGATCATTACTCAAGAGGTGGAGAAGGAAGACACAGACTTTCCATATGCGACACGGGGAGATGACAATCACCTTGATGAATGTAGCTGTTATTACAGGACTCCGCATCCATGGTGGGGCTGTGACTGGAGGACCGTCGTATAAGTGGCCACAGCTCTGCGAGCTACTTCTCGGGGTGGTTCCGGAGGATATTAGGGACGGTAAAAAAAAAAAAAATTGATTGTACCATCATTTCCATGATATCGCCCTAGATGGACCTCCCGCTATTGTGGGAGCTACAGCACGAGCGTATATGCTATTTCAGATAGGATGTAGTTTGTTGCCAAACCCAAGCGGGCATAGTGCATTTGAAATGGTTGCCACTTTTAGAGAATTTCGACGCTTGCGGTGAGTTGGCATGGGGTGCTAGGACGCTAGCTCATTTCTATCGAGCATTAGAGAATGCTTGCGCGAGGGGGAATATGGAGTGTTGTTGTTTTGGGACATTATTTCAGCTATAATCCTCTACTACTAATTTTATTCACGAGTTTTCTTATAGTTTTTAAGTAGCTAGCTTTTTATATAGATATAGGTATAGGACCACCTCACATTGATGGACATGAAATAGTCGGACCGCAGCATAGAGCTTGTTGACGTGCCACTAGGTTGCAGTGTAAGTATTTTTCTATTAAGGTTTCAAAATTTTATTTTATCATTATCAATACGATATAAATGAATCAGGTGGAATACTAGGTTGATTTTTCGAGACAATGTCAGGTAAATAAAAATAATTCAATCTTATCATAAATGTAACTATCATTTCAAAATGAGTAAGTAACCATAGATACGTTTCACAATAAATTACATAGAGGTCTTATACAGATGCAGTACTAGAGACACTTCCAGCTTTTTGTGTAGCAGGGTTCTCAAGTTTGGCGAACTAGGACCACCTTAGTTTGCTTCCAAGTCATTGAGCTTCATCTCCCAGATCGAGTGTTTCGGTAATTTGGCCTTTTATATAGCATATATCTGATGCAGTAGTTGCTCTACCTTGCATCACTTTACGAGGTAAAGCGGATGAGAATTTGGAGGCGTATCATACTCCACATATTCAGCGTTGGGATAATCAACTGATGAATATAGTAGATGTGGACCCCCATATAGATCCCGATCTTATACGAGCTACTATTATTTACATGCAGTGATATTGGAGGATCACCAGGAGATGGACATCTAGGCCAATACAGCGTCCACCCGTCGCATATCAGCCACGTGGACATGTCGAGAAAGTATTGGTATGATTTTCATATATATCATATATTATATTTATTTTTCTATACAAAGAAAAACTAGGATAATTTTCATATTCCATATATTCAGCGTTGTGATGATCGACTAATAAATATAGTATAGTACTAGTGGACCCCCATGCAGATCCCGATCCTATACGAGCTACTACTATTTCCACCTCCAGGTGATCCTCCAATATTACTTCATGTAAACAGTAGCAGTCGCATAGGATCGGGATCTACATGGGGGTCCACCTCTACTATATTCATTAGTCGATCATCCCAATGCTGAATATATAGAGCATAAAAATTACATTAATCTTTCTTTGTATATAAAAATAAATATAATATATGATATATATGAAAATCATACCAATACTCTCTCGACATGTCCACGTGGCTGATATGCGAGGGATGAACGCTGTACTGGCCTAGATATCCACCTCCTGGTAATCCTCCAATACCACTACATGTAAACAATAATAGCTCATATATGATAAGAATCCATATAAGGTCCACCTCTACTATATTCATCAGTCGATCATCCTAACGCTGAACATATGTAGCATGATACGCCTCCCAATTCTCATCCGCTCTACCTCGTGAAGTGATGCGAGGTAGAGCAACTACTGCGTCGGGTATATGCTGCAAAAGGCCAAATTGCCGAAACACTCGATCTGGAAGATGAAGCTCAATGACGTGGAAGCAGACTAAGATGGTCATAGCTTGCCAAACCTAGGACCCCGCGATACAAAAAGTTGGAAGTGTCTCTAATACTGTATCTTTATAAGGCCTTCATGTAATTTATTGTGAAAAGTATCTATGGTTACTTAGTCGTTTTGAAGTGAAAGTTACATTTATATTAAAATCGAATTATTTTCATTTACCTGGGACTAGCTGGTGATCAAACTGATCATAATAAAACTCAATATCAATAGTCCCGACATTGTCCCGGAAAACCAACCTAGTATTCCACCTGGTTCATTTATATCGTATTAGTAATGATAAAATAAAATTTTGAAACTTTAATAAGAAACTACTTACCTGCAACCTAGTGACACGTCAACAAGCTCACGCGACAGTCCGACTATTTCAGGTCCACCAATGTGAGGTGGTCCTATACCTATGTCTATATAAAAAGCAAATTAAAAACTATAAGAAAACCCGTGAATAAAATTAGTAGTAGAGGAATGTAGCTAACGTAATGTCTCAAAACAACAACACTCCACATTTTCCCTCACGCAAGCATTCCCTAATGCTCGATAGAGATGAGCTAGCGTCCTAGCACACCATGCTAACTCACCGCAAGCGTCGAAATCCTCTAAAAGTGGCAACCACTTCAAATGCACTATGCCCGCCTGGGTTTGATAACAAACTACACCCTATCTGAAATAGCATATACGCTAGTGCTGTAGCTACCACGATAGCGGGAGATCCATCTAGGACAATATTATGAAAATGATAGTACAACAAATCTATCTTTATCTCACCGCTCCTAATATCCTCTGAAACCACCCTGAGAAGTAGCTTGCAGAGCTATGGCCACTGATACGACGGCCGTCTGGTTACAGCCCCACCATGGATGCAGAGTCCTGTAATAACAGCTACATTCATCAAGGTAATAGTCATCTCCCTGTGTCGCATATGGAAAGTCTGCATCTCCCTTCTCCATCTCTTGACTAATGATCCTAGCAAGGACTGATCTAACTGCACGCGCATCAACAGTGATACATAATAAAATCCTGCTTGTCGCAATAGCTCCAAAACTGCAGGATGCTCAATCTGCCAACGGTTTAATTTTAGGCCATGCTCCGTAAGTTGAACAGGAGAATAAACCTGTACTATAATAAATGTCACATAATATTAGTACATAGGTTTCCAAAAGAAATAAGTTTTTTACAAAAAGTATGATCTTTTCTCTGATGAAAGTGGATCTATGGTGTAGCTGCTCAGTCAGTACAGATGTATCAATCGGTCCCGACTCCTCATGATCGTCCATCTGAAATAACCAAATAAAATCAGTGAGCAACAAAAAGATATAGCATGAGTGCAGTAATATAAAATAATAAAATAAGTTTACAAAAATCAACATATCAAACAATCTAAGCGACGACATCTCTCCGTCCTTCTTTATTGATTTTCAGGATATGTGCTCTTATAATGCCCATATTGTTTACACAAACTACACTTACCCTACTACTCCCAGCGCCTTCGTCCATAACATTGCGAATACGAGTAGATTTAAATCGTCCTTTCTTTCTTCTCCCGCGTAGTGGAAGTAGAGGTGAATCATATGACTCAACCCAATAACGCCGATCGAGAACCGGATGGAACTGCGATTCATATGTCTTACGGTAGGACTCAGTAGTATACCAATGAGAACATAAACTATTGTAATCTTTGTTCATGTATGAGAAACTGGGGGAGAGGCACAATGCTACGACGGCGGCGACAGTGGCGACGGCAGAGAGGGAGAGGGTGGAGAAGCTCGGGGAGAGGAAGGGAGGGAGGGAGAGAGAGGGAGAAAGAGAGAGATTGCGCAGAAGGAGAATTCGGGCTTATATATCTACAGCTTGAACACAGTGAATGGTTCCCTGTGTTTGGACACGGTAAAGATTACCGTGTCCATACCGTGTCCAAACGCAGGGAACCATTCACTGTGTTTAGATATGGTAAATCGTTTACCGTGTTTGGATACGGTGAATGGTTCACCGTGTTCAACTTAAACTCCCCCACCAACATGATGCTCGCATGGCGCTTATATTGTAGAGATGGAGTCAATTTTACAAATATAAATTTTATGGGACTATTTGTAAAAAGATTTTATTAGGAGGCTAAATGCCAAAAAAAAAAAGCTTTTGTAAATCCATTTAAAACTACCAGGAACCTTTCAAAAGACTAAAATAACTCCATAAAGCTATAAGGTATCAAGTTCAGTGGACATAGTGGTGGTAGCGGCTTGATATGAAGAGGACTCATGAATATCATGAACTGCTGCAAGATTATTATGGAATAGGGAGAAGAACATCCGAAGAAACCAAAAAATTGACAGCGCTTGCGTGCGTAAAATGGGTAGCAGTGCTTGTGAGTAGGATAACCATTGATCGGGGTGACTTCAGAAGATATCTGTGGTGAGTCAGATGCTACTGCAACCTTATTTTTGTGAGATACCTACTAAGAAGAATGAGACGAATATTTATAGCACAAAGATAGTTAGATCAACTGGAGTGTTAGGATGACCAGAAACAAGAGGATAAGCAGAACAGGATAGATGTTTCGACAGGGTTACACCGCATGTTACTCAGAGATGATGAACGGTGGGATGATAACACCAATACTACTTATGCTCGGGGCTGTACCAAAGAAAACGCATGGCAGACTTTCTAGATAATTTGGTTCCAATTGAACGAAAAGACAGTAAAAATTGATAGAAGTGCAACACATTTATTCGTGTGACTACGACAAATCCTTGCTGTTTATGACGATTGACCGGCTTTTGAGGACGACCTGGTGCACCTAAATGCGGTCCCCAGTTATTTGCAGCCGAATCTCGACTACATCAACAAGATATATGGATAGATTCCAAGTGAGGGACAAGACAGCGAGGTCTGGATGGGTTTTCTGTCGACGAATAGAAGATGTTAGAGACGATGGGCGGATCGCGATTGAAGCAGGAATCTGAGAGGAAGGAGAACAACTCCAGAGAAACGATCGATCAACATCACTGATATAATAAGTAAGAAGAGAGAGATAAAGCTAGATACATAGGAGTCCTTTTTGGATCAGTCGTACACATACTCAAGGGAGAAACAAAAGCTCCAAGTGCAAATTTCGAACAAAATATTATGCTTACTTGAGACTCGTTTCGGTTCTGCTTACATACTAAGATAGGAATGATACCTATTGCTTTCAATTGAATGTTGGATATTCTCCTGGCATAAGACTATTTTGGGTGCTCCACTTATTTTATGCATTGAACGTCTTTCCCATGGCATATGCAATGGCCAGACCTGCTACTCCAACGGCCACAAGTGCTGTGGCGGACATTTTCGTCTTCATGTATCTCCATATAAATTGAAATGCGAAATGAAATGTACAAGATGCTCGGAATTTCTTCATGGAAAAGTCCTGCATAAAGCATGTAAGTTTTTGTTTTCATTTTTTTCAAAAAAGTTTTAAGCTGAAAAAAGAGGACTACTAAGAGCATAAACTTCACAAAAGGAAAGAACACTAGAAGGAGAGATCAAAATGGACTTTTTTCTAAAATGACCTTGCAAAATTTTCAAATTGGATAAATGACCCTACGAAAATAAATTTTGGCAAACTAACCCTTCTTTTGCCATGTAGGAGCTACGTGGAATTTTCTTCTAAAGACGGTGAATCGTTCACCGCCTTCATGAAGGCGGTGAACGATTCACCGCCTTTTAAATTTTTTATAACAGCGGCAAATAATTCACCGTGTTTCTTAATTTCCCATATAACAATCTCATAAATATTTCAACAAATCATATACAATCTTAACAACATTTTTTTTTTCTATCCATAATAATCCTAATAATTTATCCATACAATCGTTTAAATTTTAATAATCCACATATAACTTCATTTTTTTTCTATTTTACACATATAATCCTAACAACTATATAAAAATTTCAATAAATATCATACAATCTTAACAACTTAAAAAATCCTAACAAATAATATTTAAGAAGGCAGTGGATAATTTACTACTTTAGTAGAAAATTATAAAAATAATTATTAAGATTTTATGCGGATTATTAGATTTTTGTTGTTTAATGATTATGATTATATGGATAGATTATTATAGAATTTTTTAGATTGTTAAGATTATACGTGATTTGTTAAGAGATTTGTAAGGTTGTTAACAATAAATATTGAAAATAAGGAAAAACGGTAAATGATTCACCGCTTTTGCGTGATATTTGAGAGACGGTGAATCGTTCACCGCCTTCATGAAGGCGGTGAACGATTCACCGTCTTTATAAAAAAATTACAGCGTGGCTCCTACATGGCAAAAGGAGGGTTAGTTTGCCAAAATTTATTTTCGTAGGGTTATTTACCCAATTAGAAAATTTTGTAAGGTCATTTTAGAAAAAAGTCCATCCAAAATTGATATCAGCCAACGATTTTGATATCAGCCTAATATTTTGACAAGCTAATTAATCATTTCTACAACACCCTAAATTACGCCAAATTGTTGATGTACTACAGACAATAAAAGGAAAATAATTTTTTTATTCTAATTTAATTCCTAAAGAATCTTGTTTGATTACAAGTTTACAACATTTTTTATTATTTGCAGGGCAACTGTCATGAGTATTATTTCTCCCTTCTCAGTTATGCAAGAACAGAAGTTGCGAGAAGTTGTGAGGAGTTGCCGAACTCGAGTTTAATATATATTTTCGATATGCTTGACCAACTTCATTCCACATTGCCGGCATCAACCTTTGCAATAAAATCGTGATAACTGAGATTGAAAGCTTCAAAGGAGAAATCCTGCATGCTCCAATTCGAGAAAAAACAGGTGTAATGAAGAAAGCGGTTAGTTTAAGCTGGTTGTATTTCAACGTCTGATTTGAATTTTGAATCACTGAAAGAACCCATGCAATTAGTATGAAAATAGTGTTTTATTTTATTTATTTATCTTTTGTTATTCCCTGTTAGGGTCATACCAATTTCGTCAACATGGAAATATAACGTATTGGAATATAACTAGCAAAAAAATTAGAACATAATAATATTTTGCAAAAGAACAGAAGGAATAAAAAAAAAAAGCCTTTCTATTTAAAACTCCCACAATAACCAGAATATAAAAATAAGGAATTCCTGATTTTACCAAGGATTTAAGTGCTCCCTGGCAAAGGCCGGTGCCCGCTGCTGTGACATCCCAATAGCCCCATATCGGATGAGAACGGAATTGTGATTGGGAATATATAACTAGGCTTAAGCATTTTGGGACGGTGGTTTGGGAGTTATTATTGCTAGGGGGTCGGATCGTTACATTTGGTACCAGAACCAGTTCACCAGTCGGAAGTGTGAGGTGGGTCTCACATCGCCTGGTGATTTTGGGTTGTGTGTGTAACTGGACTGACAAGGACGTAAGGGCCTAAACGAGGGGAACGGAATTGTCATTGAAAATATAAGGAATCATGAACCCTAATAATAATAACTGAGTTTAAGCATTTTGGGCCAGTGATTAGGACCCAACAAATTATTATTACTAGCGGGTCGGGTCATTACAGCTATATGTCGTACTATGCCAACAAGGTACCACCACATATAACCACCACTCCGATGGCATAGCTTAAAATTTTCTTTTTTTTTCAAAATTAGCCAGTAATTACATTAGTAGGTACAAAATATTTGATAAATATTTTATTAAGAGAAGTTAAAATATATGTGCTAAAGAAAATAAACTTTTCATGCCAAAATGCATAGGCATAGATTTTGTGTCAACAAAACACATCAACACAACACGGCATGGCAACATGACGGCAAGTGTTTGGCACGACAACATACCATCGTAGTTAAATTCTTGAATTTTGGTGTGGTGTACATAAATAGTATTAGGTATAGTAGTACATTTTCTCGTAAGATTACTTGGAAGAAAGAAAACTTAGTAAAAATGCCTAAAGTGAAGTTACTGTTATGACCAACTAACTAGAGTGAATTCTATGCCACAGGAAAGATATGGACTGGCGGGACTCCCAAGAAAAAAAAAGTGCAATACCTCAGTCCTAATACAAGCAATGTTTTGTACATTTTAACTTGTGTTAGAAAAGCAAGAGGAATTTGATTTAATTTCTCCAGAAAATTAATGTGAACAGCAAGAATGAATTGTTACCAATTTGTTGGTTTCGTTCTTTTCATGTGAATATGGTAATTCATGATAAATATAAATCTATCACAACCTCGTTAGAATGAAAGCTCAGTGCACAATATTTTGAAGATGGTCAACACTGAGCTTTTCAAATGTGAAATAGTCCTACCATGATTAGATAAAATGAGTTTGGAACCTAAATATCTCCTCATTCTGAAGCAAAATTTTAGTAGTCAAAGAAAGCATATAATTAGTATGCTGCCTTTGTGTGCAAAAAGATAATTGTTAAGTGCAAAGAAAAATAAGCACAACAGAGAAAAGCAAACTGACCTTTGGTAGCTTCTGTTCATAAGCAAGATGATCAACATGAAGTCTCACATTTGATGAAGCTGGAATCCACAACTTTATGTCAATATCACCATATGACTTTGCAATAATGTCAGACAAAGTTTCAGCCCCATCCTCAATGACTTTCAAAATGGAGGCCTCTCGATCCCTACGATGCCTACAAAGCAGAATTTCATAATTAAGGATGGAACTATAGTTAATCTACTTACTGGTGATAGTTACTACATTAGCATTGATATTTTGAAAAGAATATTACAGGAAAGATGTTAAGTTCAATGAGACTAGGTATGTAATCTATAGAGAATAATATACATTAGAAATATTATATTTATAGTGATGTCAGAAAGCCAAGAAAATTTCATAGAAAGGAAATAGACAGCTGAATACTTGAATGTGATTATTCTATTAAACACACTTTTTTATGCACAATATGTGCGTATGTGAAGAAGTACTTGAAAAACATAAGTGAACAGAAGAATCATAAGTTACTATATAAATTTATAGTAGAACTACTATACTATTATAAGTATAGAGGTCTTCATACTCTTAAGTCGATGATAGAGCTTTCAAATTTACGATCCATACAGTTAAACATAATCTAAAGTATTTCAAGTAACTAGAGACTGAACTTCACAAACTTTTTATATCAAGTCCGTCAAGAGGATATAAAATGAACGGTGCAAATTGAACGACCTTCTAAAAATAGAGGATTGGGTTCTTCGACTCAAAATTAGGGTTATTGATCTTAATCTAGACAGTCAATAGAATTTTCTATAAAAATTCAACCAATTTGATTGTACCTTTAAACAAGAGAATTCCCTATACCACATGTTAAAATTGCCAATTTCGAGGCCTTTTGATCGTAAGATATATGATGTTAAAAAAATGAAATTCAGATTATAGGAACTTCAAATGCTATAAATAAGTTTAACGATATGAATCGTCGATTTGGAAGCTATATCATTGAAAATGATTTATCAGTACGAAGCAATCGTACGCATAGAAGTTTAGAGACTTAAGTATCTAATTGATATTACACACACACGTGCGCGCGCACGCACGCACACGCACACGCACACGCACGCGCACACACGCACACTCCGGCTATTGTACTATTATACGTATGATCGCCTTCGTACTCAAAAATCATTTTCAATGATAGAGTTTTCCAAATCGACAAGCCATACCATTAAACATAATTTAGAGTATTTAAACTTTTAGAAATCGAATTTCATGATTTTTTGACATCATATACCTTATGAGCAAAAGCCCTCAAAATTGACAATTTTAATGGTTGGTATAGGGCGTTTCATAGTTTAACAGCGCAGAAAAATCGGAATCAGTTGAATTTTTTACAAAAAATTCTATTCACTATCTAGATCAAGATAAAAAACCCCGATCTTGAATTGAACAATCTAATCCTTTATTTGTAGAAGGTCATTCAATTTTGACCGTTCATTTTATACACGCATGATGTACTTCATTGTAAATTCAAAAAATTACGAAATTCGTTTTCTAGATACTTTAAATGCTCTAGATAATGTTAAACGGTATATATCATTGATTAGGAAGCTTCATTTTCATAAACGACTAATTGGTACGAAGGCCCACCGTACTCATAACAGTATAGGAACCCTACTATACATGTCTGTGTGTGCACGTGTGTAGTAGGGCTAGAATACTATTGATAGTAAGAGAATAGTGTTTACTACAACTTTTTAACCATTGGATGCCTAGAGTTTAGTGGGGTAGGTGGAATAATATTGATCCAATGGCCAAAAGTTGATGGTAAACACTATTCATTTAAGGGCTTTTTTTGCAAATGGCCCCCTGAAAAAGTTTTATTTAAAAAATAGCCCTAATAAATTTATAATTACAAAAATGGCCCTACCCCTGCCACATAGGCGCCACGCAGGCGCCACGCGGGCGGGCTGGGAGGTGGGGTGGCAAGTTGAACACGGTGAACCATTCACCGTGTTTGAAGTTGAACACGGTGAACCATTCACCGTGTTCAAACACGGTGAATGGTTCACCGTGTTTCTTTTATTACTCGCGCGGATTGATCTATACTATCTTTCCGGGGCAGTATAAGTAACTGAACACGGTGAACCATTCACCGTGTTTGAACACGGTGAATGGTTCACCGTGTTCAACTTGCCAACCCGGCGCCCACCCGCCCGCGTGGCGCTGACGTGGCGCCTGCGTGGCAAGATTAGGACCATTTTTGCAATTATAAATTTGTCGGGACTATTTTTAAAATAAATTTTTTTTATGGGGCCAATTGCAAAAAAAGCCCTTCATTTAATATCAATAGCATACTAGCTCAACTCTCTCTCTCTCTCTCTCTCTCTCTCTCTCTCTCTCTCTCTCTCTCTCTCTCTCTCTCTCTCTCTCTCTCGCTTTATATATATATACACACACCCACACAATACCACTCCCATTTCAGGTTTGGTTAGGGTTCCCAGATGGAATATTAATCACTTCTTATCATATGGCTATGATGCAGGACATGCTTGTGTCGTCGCGTTCTCCGGATTGGGGTCATGCGGAGCGCTTTGGCACTAATCTCTATTTGAAGCTCGATGAGGACACCGGCTTGCTGACAGAAAATGAAATGCTAGAGACAGCTTGCTCAAGATAATCGACTTGTGTTTAGTTTAGACTCGAGTCATGTGAAGATTCATTCTTCTTTAGACCATGTTAAAAGTAACTGAAATAAGTGAATAATTTGATGTACAATGGTAAAATAGTCATTTCATAAGAAAAATTAGGCATTCTTTTCATGTTCAGGGACCATTTTGTTTAAAATGAAAGTACAGGGACCAAAATTGCCACATGGGATTAGTACGGAGACTATCAATACATTTTACCTAAAAAATTATGATAATTTTTTGAATTAGCAGCTGTAATAAAATGCAGAAGTAAATTTTTGTTAGTAGCAAGAGCATTATAATTAGAGCAAATGTTGCTTTGATGAAAATAATTAAGTACTGAAGTATAAAACAATACGCATATTTTAACAATATACACAGTAGGATTTGCAAGTAATGTATGCCATACTTGAGGTACCCACAAAGCATCCTTTTGGGCCAGAGATTGATTCTACCATGCATAGGAATCAAAACATGTGGTGAAGTATCCAAGAACTTGTATGTCGTATTGAAATAGTCCTGCATTTGAAAATTGTCTAATATTATCAGTAAAGCAGGCTAAACTTTATTAACAAGGGGGTAAGGATCAATGACAAGAAAGGAAGAATAAAATAGGATATAAAGAAAAAGAAAAAAAAACAGAATATGAAAATTCAAGTGCATCAGGTCAGACAACTCTTTTAGCTGTAACAATTTAGGATCTTCAAGTCATCTGATACTACAAAGACAATTTTGAATTTTGGAAAAGAGAATCAGGCTTCTCCGCTTCTGTTTGTTTTAGAATGGCCAGACGTTATGAGAAAATCACGCTAAAAGAGATTTTCATTCTAACTAAAACATGAAATCAGATTGAGAACATAATAAAGGTATTTTCCCTGGGGGGCAAACGGTAGTGATATTAAGGTAGATAATGATAGGACGCAGAGCATATGGAGCTAAAAAGTTGGTAGGACATACACGAAAATTATTTTTCCCAGCAATTTTGAGCAAACAAATTGCTAAATAAAAAGGCAACTAAATATTACAGACAGTAATATGGGAAATCACATAGAGCTGTATAACAAATGCACGCTATGCTGTAGTAGAGTTATAATATCTCATATTACAGGCAGTTGTACAGTATGAACAATCCAATTATGTTCCGTTTAATGTTAATTATTTTAAGTCTTTTACTTCACAAAATAGCTCTTTATTTTCAGTCCTTTACTCGGTTACTCCGTACAATAGCGTGTATGAGTTCCTGGGTGTAATAGACAGATAGTTCAAACGCAGAAAGAAAGGCAGGAATCAATGTAGGAATAAATGATAAAACAACGAAATCTAAGACAAATACCACCCGTATGCGACATATGTTATTTTAAAAAGTACTAATCTCTCAGTAACAAAAATAGTATCTTTTGGTACCGACCTTCATATTTCCACCAGCTGTGAAGTCCAAAAGAGCGCTACCTTGACTGCAAAAGAGAAATTGTTAAATTAGTTGTAAAAAAGTAATTATATTTGACATATAAGAGAAACACAAGCAAACATGCATGGACATTGTCCAACTATAGATCATCTGGAAACACATCCCTGAGCTTTATTTTCTTGTGTAATCAAATCCCTCAATTAACGTGTTGTCCGGTGTAGCCTCACAGAACAAATTGTCTCCATAACTTTTACAATGGAAACTCACAAAACATTTGTGCAAGAACCTAACAAGCTTTTATAAAATCAAACGTAATACATTATCTGAATTAAGATAATAAAAGAAACACAAAGCTCCAACTGCAAATGATCTACTGTTATCAGGTGGTTGTACATTTTTGTCCAAAGTAAATAATCAATAGAACAAAGTTAGATATGGGAGAAATAATGAAATTTCTTGAAGCATTAGTATCCATTTAATAAAAAGGAAAAAAAACCTTAAACATGACTTCATCAATAAAAAAAAGCTCAAGTATATGTCTAACAGTGTTGTGCATAAGTGAATAGAAGATTATAAGATGTACTGCTTCACCTTGACAACCGAGTTTGAAACGTCTAACAAAAGAATTTGATGATTCACACACTTCACATATATAAACCAGAAAAAAGTGCATCTTGTACTTAGAAACTCTCTACATACTTCGCATTCAAGGGTATGTATTCACATATGATTCATTAAACTTGTCTGAAGGCGACCAAACATACTAAATATTTTTTATAATTTATTTAAAACCAGATAGAAGCCCTGATTCACAATTATCTAAGAAGGTAAGAACTAGGTTTTGATCATCTGACAAAACAACCGTGATGAATGTCAATTCTCTTTTGCTGAAGAATCAAAATTAGATACTCAGTTGGATAGATAGACATAAACGATAAAGACTCTTACCCTACGCAATGATCACCAACAATGAGCGAGTTTGTAGAGATATGTAGCAAAGCAAGATGACCATCAGTATGACCCTGGGTTACATACAAGTGCCATGTAAGTACTCCAAGGTAATAGCTGGGAAAATCAGTGTTAACACCAGATGCGAATAAATAAACTGATACCAATTTTTATAGACAAAAGAAAAGAATAAAGTTTTACACAGTACCATTTGCTTAAGCAATCTAAATTTGGACAAGATAATAAATCAACAAAGATACTAAACAGCAAATGATGTAATCTCTGATATAAAAAATTATGATAAACTCCTAAATATAAAATTTTACATCTCACATACAGCATTACAAAATATCATAGTTACTAATAGATCCCGACAAACCATAGACATACACTAAAGTTTAAAATAACATGAAATAAAAGGTAAATTTCTTCTTTTTTTTATATAGTTGTTTTAAAAATTAAATTTTACCAATATGCATTTATATAATGTAAAATTGTAATTTTTATAATATTATATTACTCTAAACTAGAGAAGTCATACATTACATTTATTATTTTTATAGAAGTATCTTATGTTTAAAAAAAAAAAAAAAGAGAAAGTTAACTATTTCCTATTGCTACAAGATCTATGATCCAATAGTTTTACTTGGATTCTTTACACCCGATTCAGATGAATAGGGTAATGTGAGGGTGGGATTCTTTTATGTCCTAGTGAAATGGCTTCCATTAGGTAAGATTGTGCACATCATACCGGAGCAGAAATAACTTCCAATTGCTGGCCGCCTATACAAATCTTCTCCCCACCAGTTATTTTAATGTACCCACGAGACCAATTTCCTGCCACATTATAACATTATTCAAAAGATAGCAGCATAGTAAAAAAAGAAAAGTACAAGATAGATTATACTTGGTCCTCAAACTATAAGGCAAGTGACCTTTGATCTTCAATCTTTAATTTGTTGCAATTTACGGCTCAAACATTCTAGATTGTTGCAAAATCTTGCAGTCCAATTTTGCTGACTAGATGATGATGTGTCACTAATGTGGCAATGACATGGCATCTTAGTCATCGTCACGTCATGAACTCCAACACTGTCACATCATTGCTATATTAATGGCATGTTATCATTCCATCTAACTAAATTGTACCATGGGACTAGATTGCAATAATTTATAAAATTCATATAATACCCTGTTTTAATTTTGGGCTTTTGTGAAATTTGATTTGTTTGGAATGTTAATGCGCAACAAAAAAATTATTAGCCCAAATTAATTGAGGATCCCTTCTCTCCTCTTTCTTCCATGTACAACCCCCGCCCCCTCCCAACCATCTCTCTCTCTATGTCTCTCTCTCGCACGCGCGTGACAACTTTCACTCTTGTTCCTACAACATCAACACTACTGTTCATGGCCGCCGCCGCCACGCTCCTCAATCGCCGTCGGTGCCGTTTGGTTTCATCGTTGACAGCACTTCGTTCACCTTTGTTTCCTTTATCATCATTGAAAGGTTCTCTACCTTCTTTATCATTGCCTCTTTTACCTTTTTCGTTTTTTAGAAGTTAATTTCCCACTTTTATTCACAAGAATGTATATCTTGTAGATGTTCCTCTCCTCGATGGGTTTTAGGTTAAAATCATTAAAACTTGAGACCTTGTGTTTATTATTGATTTAGAATCATTGGGAAATTGTGATTTTGTTTAAATCTTAGCATGCCCATGAGATTAATGTAGTTTCTTTGCATTTTCCATGTATTCAAAATGCCTATCAGGTGTTTGACAGACAACCTAAGTGAAGTCAAATGAAATTTTTGCTTCCAAATTTGACTTCAACGATTACAATTAGTAAATAAGCATGTTGCTGTGTTGGCATCTGAAAATTATTTTTTCCAGTATCTGAACCTTCATTTTAATCTTTCAAATCCTATTCATTATCTTTTTAAATAATGTAGTTTATTTAATCCTTTCTTGGCGGTTGATAGTTTAGATCCTTCAAGTTATTTTGTTCTAGATCTTTTTCTTGCATGAAGTTGGCCTATTAGCAACTATTTTAAACTCATGCAAACATTCTGTGTAAGCCTATCGGAATTGGGTTGATTGGGTATTACTTTGCTATGACTATGCTTACCAGGAAATGATTAGTCTTGTATTAGATAAGTTGAACCTTTTCTTAAGAATAAAGACTAAACTTTCACTTCCGAATGTAATAAGCTTTCGATGATGTTAATTTTTATGTTTTGTGCTTGTGATGATATATTAAATGATATTTGCTTCTATCTTTAGGCTACAGAGATTAGATTGATATTTGGCTTTTGACCTGGCAATAAGTTAGATTATTTTGGAGGAAAGTGACGAAACACCTTTTAGTATATTTTCACTAAAACCATAGAAATACGATACGACAACGAAGTAATTCCTTTTGTTTTTTAGTTTCCTTAAAAATAAGGATTAAGCGTGCTTAAACGGATTACAAATCATTTGGTATATTTTGGAAGAGAAGGATTTTTAAAGGTTTTGCTCTGACTGCTATGTAATTTTTTTAGAAAAACACGTACTTTGAAAATTTATGTTCATTTGGTAAAATTCAGTATTCGACAACTTTTTTTTTCAAATTATTGATTGAACAAAGAATCTTAGAATTGTGATGTCTCTTGGTATTGTACTATAACTATGTTGGTCATGTCAAAATGAATTTTATGATAGAAGCCAACTTCACTTTTGTCATGCACCTCTCGGTGCTACTTTGATGCGCCTTCGGTGCTATTTTGATGCGCCCTCGGGTGCTAATTTGATGCGCCTTCAGGTGCTAATTTGATGCGCCTTCGGGTGCTATTTTGATGCGCCTTCGGATGCTATTTTGATGCACCTTTAGGTGCTATTTTGATATGCCTTCGAGTGACTTTGCTTTGTAATCATCCTTCGAGTACATCTGATATGTGTTTTGACCTTTGCCAATGGGTCACTAATGCAGTTAGTTGCCATAGATTTTTTTTTTAAAAAAAATTTCAATTTCTTCTTGAAATAAAGATGCTTTTGTAAAAATTCCATTTCAATTTGTAATATATATTTAAAACTCAGAATTCTGAAAGATTTATGAAATTTCTATAAAACCCAACCATTATTATTGTACTTTTAATAAGAAAATTTATATTTGAATATTAAGAAAATGTTCTATTTCGCATGCTTAATCCAGCTAATGTGACATATGGTTACTTACTCAGGTACTGAGTCCAATCAGCTTGTGGAGGATAGGATCGAGTGATCACTAGATGCAAAGACATTTATTTAAATTTATACGTTGGTTAACAGATTTAGTTACTTTAGTGTATTTACAATTTAGTATTTTGACACGGTGGATATTTGTTTAATTTACAATTATTATGAAAATTTTACTAGGTTTGAATAATTGATTTGTAGAATCTTTAGTAGTGAATTTTAGTTTCGTGGATAAACAATTTATTGAAGATTTTTACAGGTTTCCAATCTGTTTGGTATTAAACTTGTTCTTGAGATAAGATGCTATTGCCTGATATCCATAGGTTTTGCTACCTTGCATATTTGTGATTAATTAATCGCAGATATGCGGCATTTGTTATGCTTTGGGATTAGAGCATCACAGAAATTGTGGTATCAGAACCGTAAGTTTAAGGTTTCAAGGGACGTGAAAAAGTGGTGTAGAAAAGTCAAAAACTATAAACTAGTGTAGAGGAGCTAAGGAGATAGCATGTGAAGCTTACACTTATGGGTACACATGTACCTTCTTTTTTGGGGGCAATTTCATAACTTACCCCTCAAAATTTAAAAAATATCACAGATACCCCTTCAAAGTTGAAAATATCAACATTAACCCTACAAATCTAAAAATAATATCGTAAATTCCCTTTCCGTCAATTTCCTTAAGTTCAAAATATAAAATGACCAATTACCCCTCACAATAGTTAATTATCATATAAATTGTAACTTTTGGTTTAATTTATGTCACTTAGGATAGTATTGTATTTTGCACATGTAAAATAGTATAAATGAAATTAGCCAAAGTAAACTATAGAAATACAAATCTGAAATAAAAGCATACTAATATAAATCAAAGTTAAAATAAAGAACTACTGAACTACATCTAAAACAATAAAAAGATCTAACAAGTAATCAAAATAAACTATATGAATACAAATCTTAAATAAACGCGTAGTAATATAAATTGAAGCTAAAATAAAGAACTACCGAACTATATCTAAAATAATATAAAGATCTAAAAATGAACCTAACAAAAAGTATCTAATTCTTCCATCCATAACTAAACAAATAAAATAAAAATATACTAACTAAATGAAATAAAATAAAGGCATTCAATTAGTCAAAAATAAAGACATATTAAGATAATTAAACTAAACTAGAAAAATACTAACAGTAAATGCATATTATTTTGATCATAAGTTGGATTACAACAACTGAAAGGGTAGGAGGTGTAAAACAGGGATTTGAGCCATATTTTGTGTGGAATAAAAGCAGTACAGGTAGTTGTGATGATTTTACTAAATTTGAGGGCATTTTTGATATTGACAACTTTTGGAGGGTTTCTATGTAACTAGGGGTGGGCAGAAAGGCAATTATGAAATTAACCCTTTTATTATTGTGTGTGTAAGCTTCCCAAGAGGAGAGGTAAAAGAAAATGTACATTGATAGCATTAGATCATGGAAAAGAGAAGAACAAAGACTTGTAGTAAAATAAGCAACGAATACACCTAATGTTAATTTAGAGCCAAAGAGATTAAGGTTTGGTCCTGCTGCACTCCTATTGGAGTTAGAGATGGTTAAAAGATACATATTTAACTATACGGACCAAAAGCATGTCAAACGAGTAGTGAAAGAGGAAAATAGTAACCAAGCTCTACAAGCTACCCGGGGTTAAACTTCAAGTCACGGTATGAACCTTCAAGCAAGAATAATCTATCAATGGTTACGACGTGAAACAAGTATATTATATATAAAAAAATAAATTTCCTTCCAAAGATAGCGAATAATTTTGCATAAGCCATTTATTCATAAGGCGACTTTCAGAGTAGTATAGAGAAATAAAGAAAGACAGACATGGTATATTACTATTTAGCAAAAGCCATATTAGGAAGCCTCAAGAGTTATTAAAGAAAATATATAGGTTTAAAGCTAATTGGAAGCTAATTGGAGAAGAGACGGATGAATTTCTTATCATATCAGCTGGCTCCAAGTTTTAGCATTAAGCACACCCCTATTACATTGTTTAAGAGGGCTATGCTACAAAGAAGAAATGTGGAAGCACAAGATTTGTTGAAACAAGCATACTATGATTATTCAAGGTCCACGGGTGAATCCTATTGGTTGATAGAGTCCCTGTAGACATCCAAAAACAAAACTAGAAACCACCAATTTGATGGTTAATATTATCAATTTATCTGTCAAATTAGAATGTCTAACTCTATTGTCCTCTTTTTGGAAAGACAAATAGAGCCCACAGCCCAAAAAAAGGATTTGCCACCATAAAAAAGCAAAGGGGTACATTTTAACCCTGAGCACTGCAACAGCTGTAAATATGTTAGCAGGCCGAGACCAGCTGGAAAACTGCCTTTGACAGTTTTATTTTTATGTCAATATATGCAGTGGTGAATTTTGCTCAAGTGTCTAATTCTTACTGTAAATTTTCATAAATTCCTAATCATCTATCTTCAAACAATTGAATAAATCATCAAAGGCCACCCACGTCCTAGTTCTGAGAAAATAAATCAGAAACCAAGATTGGCATTCCGCTGTTTGCCAAAAAACTATATATTATTATCATAAGTAAATCAACATTAATAACCTCAAAAAACACAAAAAATGATTAAAAAAGAGTATTTACAGGTTACAGAGTCGAACTTCATGCACGAATTAGAACAAAGATTAAACAAAAGTACCTTTCCCAATGCGGTTCATCGTGTTTTCATGTGCCAAAAGAATTGCATCCGGATTGCATCTCTGGACAACTGAGAGACCTAAAAACAATCCAAGACGTTCAATTGTTCAGCTTGCAAATGCAACAATAAGCCAACATACATTATTCAAGAAGACACCAGCTATAGTAGAAATACTGTAGTCAACTAGTAGGGCTTTCAACAGATAGCCCAATTGCACAAACTTTTCCTTTTCAGGTTAGGCTAAGGGTGTGTTTGGATCGTCGTAAAAGTACGCCGAAAAATATTTTTCGCTGGAAAAATCGTTTTCCAACGTTTGGTTTCACGTAAAAAAATTTTCGCGAAAATCTTTTTTACAGATTTTCAGAAAAGTGGGCGTTTTCGTTTTCGCTCTCTTCGAGCGGAAAACGAAAACTTTGCTCTAGAAAAATCGCGGCTCACAGGTTTTTTGGCATGCGGTCCACGAGGCAAACTTCACCTCGTGGACCGCGTGAGAGACCGCGTGAGAGAGAGTCCACTGACCACTGTGGACCCACTCTCTCTCTTTCCCTCATTCATTATATAAAATATAATATAATATATATATAATATTTTATTTTTATATAAATATGTTATTATTTAATATTTTATTTATAAATATTATTTATAAATATATAGTAATTTATTTTATAGTATTAAATATATATATATACTATATATATTAATATTATATATATATTGTATAATATCCTTTATTTATAAATATAAGCTATAATACTAATATATATAATATGATAATTATTATATATCAATAATATATAATATATAATATATAATATATAGAATAAAAGAAAATATATATAATAAAATTTTATTTATAATTTTTTTTCTTTCAACCAAACAACCGTAACGGAAAACTAATTTTTTTTCCTACAAACCAAACACTCTAGAGCGTAAAATTTATTTTCCACGAAAAAAAATTTTCCACGGTTTTACGTGGAACCAAACACACCCTAAGGTTTTCAATGTGCATGGCCCAATTAGACTGGGCATACAGTCAAAGCTTTAGAAGGGCCCAACCTACCCAATTGATGCAGCTTATATTGCAGAACATCAACTTGGGCTGGCTAGAGCTTTTATAGAAATGCTGTTTGGGTGGAGCTGCATGAAGAAGCACTAACAGCTTTTGCATTGAAATCATCCCAAGGCTTTTAGTTACCACTGCACAGAGGTAGAAGCTTCAAATTGGAACTCTTAATTTCAGGCTCCAGAAGTTAATTTCCGCATCCTGCAACAGCAAAAGCTCCAACCCTTTTTCTTTTCTTGTGAAATGCCAGGACATGGTTCTTAAAGTAGAGAAGCCATTAACTTGCCAGGACACACGGGCAAATAACAACACAATGATGACCTTATTAGTTAGACTGGCACAATTTGAAAATCCTCTGTGCGGACACTTAAATACAGTTAACATCTTGCATTTCAAAATATTTTTCAACCATAAATGCTTGGGAAACCAAACTTATGCTTTTAATGTAAAAATGTATAAAACTTAACGTCAAGTATCACCCATTTTGATCTGACTACCTAATCTTTAAAAATTTTGATTTTGCTACCTAATCTTTTAATTTATCTGATTAGAGCCGGTTAATGATCTTTAACTTGAAATTTGAATGTATCATTTATCTTTACAAATTTTATTAGTATATTTCATGAAATTCATGTAACTATAAACTCAATAAAGTAAGCAATTAGCTTAAAGTTTGCATCAGAAGAGTCATCAAATGAATTAAATCAAACAAATTGAAAAGTTGGGTATTAAAATCAAATTTTGAAAGGTTGGGTAGTCTAGTCAAAATGCTTTATAGTTCAGATAAGTTTTTATACATATTTACCTACATTAGTCTATATCGTCTACACACGAGTAATAATAGGTGTAGCTCGAGTGGTAGAGGTTTATTGGGTGGGTGAGGGGTATGGCGTTCGAATCCTTGCACCAACAATGTATTTTTACTGTAACGACCCAGCCCACTAGCACCAAGAACTTGTTGAGCCAAAACACTAGCCCAAAATACTTAAAGCCCAAGTTATTAGTTCAATTATGTCCGTCACACACGGGACACGACACGACTCTGACATAACGACTCGGCAACTTCCAAAAAATTAGGACACGGACACGGCATGGATACCGCTAATAAAATATAATATAATTAATATAATAATATATATTTATTATATATAAAATATTAGTTTTGCTAAAATATAGTTATATTTATCATACGAGTGAAAGTTAATAAAATATTCATTGATAATTCATATATTTTAAGGACAAAAATTCTTCACCATATATATAATTTATGGGCTTTTTTTGCATTTGGCCCCCTCAAGAAATTTTTTTTCGCAAATGGCCCTATCAAATTTATAATTGCACTTATGGCCCTATCCCCGCCACGCAGGCGACACCTCAGCGCCACGCAAGCAGCCAGAGCTGTGCTGGAATAAGTTGAACACGGTGAACCATTCACCGTGTCTAAAGACGGTAAACGGTTCGTTTCATAACTTACGCCACCTCTGAGTTGAAATAAAAAACACTAAACACGGTAATCCATAAACCGTGTTTAGACACGGTGAACCATTCACCGTGTTTAGATGCGGTGAACTATTCACCGTTTTTAGACGCGGTGAATGGTTCACCGCCTTTAGACACGGTTAATGGATTACCGTGTGTATACACGGTGAACCATTTACCGTGTTTGTTTGAAATATACTTGCCCGAGTTGTCTTCCCCACTCTCACTCGGTCGCTCTCTCTCTCTCTCTCTCTCTCTCTCTCTCTCTCTCTCTCTCTCTCTGTGGCCCACCCGCCGCCTCCCCGCCGCCTTCCCGCCGCCGCAGCCTCTCTCTCTTCCTCTCACTCTCTCTCTGCACCCCCATCACCCCCCCACAGAAACCCCCTCTCTCTCTCTCTGTGAACCCCTCCACGTCGCCTTCTCTCTCTCTCTCTGTGGCCCCGCCGCCGCATCCCCGTCGCCGCCTCCCCGCCGCCGCAGCCTCTCTCTCTCCCTCTCACTCTCTCTCTGCACCCCCATCACCCCCCTCACAGAAACCCCTCTCTCTCTCTCTCTCTGTGAACCCCTCCATCTCTCTCTCTCTTCCACAGATCACTCTCTCTCTCTCTGTGATCACTCTCTCTCTCTCTCTCTGTGATCACTCTCTCTCTCTCTCTCTGTGATCACTCTCTCTCTCTCTCTCTCTGTGATCACTCTCTCTCTCTCTCTCTGTGATCACTCTCTCTCTCTCACAGATCAATCTCTCTCTCTCTCTCACACACAGATCTCTCTCTCTCAGATCTCTCTCTCTCTCTCACAGATCACTCTCCTCCGACCGTGTTCGCACTCTCTCTCTCTCACAGATCACTCTCGTTCGAACGCGGTCGCAAAATGGTAATTTCATCTCTCACCCTTCCCTTTGTTGTATGTTAGAGAATGTCTATGTTAATATATTATGAATGTAATGCTTTTGTTAATTTTATTATATTATTTCATACAAATGCCTAATATTTATATAGTTTTTAGAGATTTTGTATAGAGAGGACAACTCACGTATATTTTGATAATATTGTTTACTTTAGAACTCTATGTCCGGCGAAGGTGTTCCTTTTTGTATCCATTGGGACGGAAATTTAGTCGTGAACGATAATGTACCACGATACATAGGTGGTCGTAAAGAATTGGTTGGTATCCGACGCGATATCACATTTCGGGAATTTGAGATGGAAATATACAAGGTTACTAACTATGATCGAGTGGAAGACCGTCTCCGCATAACGGTTCGATGTCCAATGGGAGCCAACGAATGGGAATTACTTAACATATCAAGTGACAATGCACTATTTGGAGTGATGAGTTTATTTCCGTTCCATGGATGTATAAAGTTATACGTAGAGAAATATGTGTTGACGACACAAGACCGTCCAAGTACCGTTAACTATACGGAGTGCTTCCTAGTGATTATCAAAGGAATTACGTCAATCGCGAACGAGTTCCTACGTCAAGGTATAGAGTAATGATCTTTAAAAATATTTTTCATAATTCCTCAATTAGTTTAGGTGCGCGAAATTATTAACTTTATATTGTAAGTGCTACAGAGAATTTGAAGTCCCATGTGTGCCAGTTAGTGCATCATTGCCATCTACTATGATGGATCCGTCTCCATCGGTTCGTCAAAATAAGCGGTAGGTGATTGTTTGATTTAGTTATATGAAAATTGGACCAATACGAATAGTTAATCTTAAATATCTTTGCAGGATGACTATCCCTCATAATCAAAGTGAAGGTCCATCATCTAGTATTCGTGAATGCACCGATTGGGAAGTGAGAACTACAATTGATAATGAGGACATAATTGGAAGTGATGAGGAGTATGTTATTGAAAGTGATGAAGAGAATCTAAGGCGAATTGATGATGAGTCTAGTGATGACGAGGAATCCTTTGTTCCGCATTCTTTGGATCCTGATCATGACGGTGGTTTGAACACACTCGCATGCACCATTCGAGATGAAGGTGTTGAATGGATTGAAAATTCAAATGTCAACAACGATGATGTACCGGACCCGGTGGAATTCGAGGAATTTGAAGATCAACGACAACGGTTTCTCATGGGTAATGAATTAATTCATCAAAACGTTGTTGATGCATATACTGAACAAAATATTGATCAGGGTCCTCCAAATGATGAGTCATGGGCTAATCGAACATTTTCTGATAAATCATCCTTGGTGAATGCTTTAGAAGCTTGGCACATTGAACATAATGTGCAGCTTAAAGTTGTTAAGTCAAATACAACTAGATACACTGTGAGATGTGTGGTCAATTCTTGCCCTTGGAGATTACATGCCTCTCAACCGAAAGGTAGTCCATTTTTTAAAGTAAAGACTTATAGAGGTCCACACACATGCATGGTTCCAATTTTGAATACAATGCATCGAAATTGTACATCTTCTTTCATATGCCAATTTATACTACCTACATTGAAGGCAAGGCTTACTATGAGTCCTATAGAAATTCAATCTCGAGTTCAGAGTGAGAAGCACGTTAGCATATCATATAGTAAGGCTTGGCGGGCACAGAATAAAGAACTACAAATTATATACGGTAGTTGGGAGCAATCATATTGTGACCTTCCTCGATACTTGTCCATGTTAGAAGCAACAAACCCCGGAACTATTACGAAGATTGATTTCATTAGTGTGACAAGTACTACAAGAATGTTTTCACGAGCCTTTTGGGCTTTTGGACCTTCGATTCATGGTTGGGAGTATTGCCGCCCATTACTTAGTATCGATGCTACCCATTTGTATGGAAAATACGGAGGCCACGCATTAATTGCCACAGGTGTCGATGCCGATGGACACCTGTATCCGCTAGCGTTCGCAATTTGTGAGGGGGAGAATAGCTCGAGTTGGGAGTGGTTTCTAAGTTGCCTACGAAGGTACATAACACGATCTCGAGTTATTACACTCATTTCAGATCGTTTTAAAGGGCTAGCAAATCTTGTTGCACTTGTATACCCACGATCAGAAGGTCATGTTCATCGATGGTGTTTGCGACATATGAAGGCTAATATGAATATTCATTTCAAAGCAAAACACTTGCTTACGAAATTTTGGAGAATTGGGAGTGCATCAGAAGAACGGGAATATTACGCATTAAAGGAAGAATTGAAGGCTATGGATGAAGATGCTTGGCTTTGGGTTGACAAACTTCATGCCGATAGGACATACTGGGCTAAAGCTTTCGATGGTGGTCGACGATTCGGTATTATGACAACGAACTGATCAGAAAGTTTAAATGGGGTGTTGAGGGGGGTTCGTGCCTTACCAATTACAGCTTTTGTGATGGCAACATTTCATCGAGTGGTTGAATTTTTTCTAAAGCATCGTAAGGAAGGAGTCGCAATGTCTACACAGTTTGTATCGACTGTTGATAAAATCATCAATAGCCGGATGACATGTGCTAGAGCATATACAGTTCGGCGATTTGGAGTTCAGGAGTTCGAGGTATTTACTGGGGGGATTTGCAATATCAAGTGATTATCAATGGAAGAGATTCTAGTTGTTCATGTTTGTGTTTGCAACTCACAGTAATTCCTTGTTCACATATTTTGTCATGTTGTAGTTCTTCACACATGAACATAGATTACTATGCCTTATGTTCTCATTGGTATTCTACCGCATCCTATCATAAGGCTTATGAACCGCAGTTCCATCCCGTTCCCGATCGTCGTTATTGGGTCGAGACATATGGTTCACCTATACTTCCACCACGCGAGAGAAGGAAAAAGGGACGACCAAAATCTACTCGCATTCGCAATGTTATGGATGAAGGCGTTGGGAACAGGAGGGGCAAGTGTAGTATGTGTAAACAATACGGCCATTATAAAAGCACATGTCCTGAAAATCAGCAAAGAAGGATCGAGAGACGTCGTCGCTAGGTTATTTGATATGAAAAATGTTGTTGCCTTTTTTTATTATTATTTTATGTTAATGTACTCATATTACAGCCACAATGTTTCTCACTGATTTTATTTCACTATTTCAGATGGACGATCACGAGGAGCCGGGACCGATTGATACATCTGTGCTGACTGAGCAGCCACACCATAGATCCACTTTGATTAGAGAGGAGGTGATGTTTTTTTAAACATTTCAAATTTACTGGTAAACTATGTACTAATATTGAACTAACATTCATAATCATGCAGGATTATTCTCCTGTTCAATTTACGGAGCATGGCCGTAAATTGAACCGATGGCAAATTGAGCATCCTGCAGTTTTGGACCTGTTGCGACGAGCAGGATTTTTTTATGTATCACGATTGCGGCGCCTACAGCTAGATCAGTCCTTATTGGGATCATTAGTCGAGAGGTGGCGGAGGGAGACGCAGACTTTCCATATGCGACACGGGGAGATGACTATTACTTTGATGGATGTCGCTGTTATTACAGGACTCTGCGTCCATGGTGGGGCTGTGACCGGAGGGGCGTCATATCAGTGGCCACAGCTCTGCGAGCTACTTCTCGGGGTGGTTCCTGAGGATATTAAGGGCGGTGAGATAAAGATAGATTGGTTATACTATCATTTTCATGATATCGCCCTAGATGCACCTCCCGCTATTGTACGAGCTACAGCTAGAGCATATATACTGTTTCAGATAGGATGAAGTTTGTTGCCAAATCCAAGCGGGAATAGAGTGCATTTGAAGTGGTTGCCACTGTTAGAGGATTTTGACGTCTGTGGTGAGTTGGCATGGGGTGCAGCTACGCTAGCTCATCTCTATCGGGCATTAGGAAATGCTTGCATGAGGGGGAAGGTGGAGTGTTGTTGCTTTGGGACATTACTTCAGGTACATTGCCTTACTAGCTTTTTATAAGTCATGACTTTTGCTGTAATTTCTAACTATCTTTTTGTATAGATATGGGCATGGGACCACCTGCACATTGGTCGCCCTGAGATTGTTGGACCGCAGCCTGAGCTTGTCGACATGCCACTAGGTACTAGGTAAGTTTTTTTTTTTCATTTTCAGTTTTCTATATACTATTTAATCATGCCAAATATGATATAAATGAATCAGGTGGAATACTAGGCTGGCTTTTCGAGATAATGTCAGGACTACTGACATTGAGTTTTATCGTGATCAGCTTGATCAGCAGCTAGAGTCTCAGGTAAATGAAAGTAACTCAATCTTATTATAACTGTAAATTATATTTAAAAACGAGAGGGTAAGTAACCATATGTATTTTTCACAATAGATTACATAGAGGCCTTATACCAATGCAGTATTAGAGACACTTCCACCTTTCTGTGTAGCGGGGTCCCAGATTTGGCGATCTAGGACCACCTTAGTCTGCTTCCATATTATTGAGCTGCATCTTCCAGATCGTGTGCTTCGGCAGTTTGGTCTTCTACAGCATATACCTGAAGCAGTGGTTGCCATACCTCGCATCACTTCACGAGGTAGAGCAGATGAGAATTGGGCGGCGTTTCATGCTTCTTATATTCAGCGTTGGGATGATAGATTGAGGGACATAGTAGAGGTGGACCCTGAAGTAGATCCAGATCCTATACGAGCTAGCACTGTTTACATGCAGTGGTATTGGAGGATCACCAGTAGATGGATATTTAGGACAGTACAGCGCCCACTTCTCGCGTATCAGCCACGTGGACATGTCGAGAGAGTATTGGTATGATTTTAAGATATAATATTTCTTTATATTTATTTTTATATATAAAGAAAGTTTAGTGTTATTTTTATAATGGTGCTTTTATTTCAGGTCGATGTTGTGCAGAGATCACATTATACGATTAGACATGTCCTGCCAGATATTCCATATGGCGGAGTATTAGAAGCCCTGTCGCAAGTTGCCGATCAAATGGAAGCAATTTTGGAGACTCTACCTACGCTTCCAGAGTCTGTAGCTCCACGGCCAGCCGAACATGGTGGACCATCGACGTCGGGCCATGTACCACTGTATAGTCCGCCGAGGCCATCTTCACCGATAGAGGAGTCACCTTATCATCCAGACACAGTACCAGTGCCAGTACCAGTACCAGTACTAATACCAGTACCAGAGGATCCACCTCGACCAGCTGATGTTGTTTATCGTAGGCGCCGACGACAGTTGCAGTCTCTCCACGTAGATCAGCCCTCATCTTCAGCTCCTCCACAGCCAGACATACTACCGACACCTGCTATGGTTGAGCACGAGATCAGACGGGTGATGGAGACGCAGGACACTCAGCCAGTTGTTGAGGGTGCTTCTATCGAACATCTCGACCAGTTGGAAGTCATAGAGCCCTTTGATGAGCATGGTGTTGATCGTGGTCGCGGTCGTGGTAAGGGACGTGTAGGTAGACGTGGTCGAGGGACTAGGAGGAGAACATGACCTTACATTTTTGTAAATTTTAAATTGCACAGAACTTTCTATATTATTGAAAAACTTGCTCTAGTGTTGGATTTGTTGTTGTATTGTTGTGTTGAATTTGTTGTTGTATTGTTGTATTGAATTTGTTGTATTGATGTGCTGAATTTGTTGTGTTGTTGTGTTGTTGATGTTGAATTTGTTGTGTTGTTGATGTTGAATTTGTTATATTAATGTGCTGAATTTTGCACTTGCTGTGATTCTACTGAACACGGTAATCCATTCACCGCGTCTAAACACGGTTATTGGTTCACCGTTTCTAAACACGGCGAGTGGTTCACCGCGTCTAAACACGGTGAATGGTTAACCGTGTCTAAACACGGTTAATGGATTACCGTGTTTAGTGTTTTTATTTCCACTGAGGTATAAGTTATGAAACACGGTGAACCGTTCACCGTGTTTAGACACGGTGAATGGTTCACCGTGTTCAACTTATTCCAGCACAGTTCTGGCTGCTTGCGTGGCGCTGAGGTGTCGCCTGCGTGGCGGGGATAGGGCCATAAGTGCAATTATAAATTTGATAGGGCTATTTGCGAAAAAAAAATTCTTAAGGGGGCCAAATGCAAAAAAAGCCCATAATTTATTTATATTGTCCAAAAAAATTTGTATGCATTCATCAAAAAGCCAAAATATGTCTCATCTTCTATATATGCATAAAAAATGTGAGGACTGAGATTTTTATGGTGTAATTTGATGCTTTTCAGTGGTGTTTTTATAGGTACTTTAATTTTGAAATTACTGGTTTAATTCCGGCTAAAAATGAGTTTTTATTAAAGATGTATAGTGACCGGTACTATTGACTTAAATGAATAGTAACCTGCGTTTTATTTTGAGGCATTGGCTTGAGGATGGGTTCGGACGTGATTTGGTCACCGTTTCGGACGACCCAATAGGTCGTTGTCGATGGTCTGGCTGTGCCGGAGATAATGACACTGTCCGATTTTACGTTCGACGCACGGTTTTTGAGAAAATCTGCTTTTATTGCAGATTGGCCTTTTATTACTCGATGATTTTGCTTTTTAGAATCTTCCGGTACTCCGTTTTGGCGTGAAAATCCATAAAAAGGTGCCACTGGGAAAGATACACGCACTGATGAGTTTTTAGTACAAAACTCTAAGGTTGGAGGGCTAAAATGCAATTTTTGCAAATTTGAAAATAGTACACTTCGCGAAGGGGCTATCATTTTACGTGAAGAATTTTATTGTTGCGGCGAGCGGAGGTAGTCGTATGAAAATAGACTCAGAGGCGAACATGTGGGTTAAATTTCACGAAGTTTGGGGATTTATGTGCAAAGTTGCACTGAGATGAAGTTGAGAGAGAAATAATCGATTGAGGGTATTCTTCTGTTAAAATTACTGTAACTATACCTAAAGTTGAAAATAATTCTATGTGAGAGGGACCACTATGCAATTTTCACAGTCGAGAGGGTGTAAAGGCTAAGTGGGAGAGACTCCAAGGGGCTATTATGTACATGTATGTATATATGTATATAATTATATATGACATACATATATATAAATATATATGTGTGTGTATTTTAGGGTTAGGAAACCCTAAACCAAGGCCACCTCTCCCCTAGCCATCATGTTGCACCTGCCCTGCCGCCGGCGACCTCCCCGGCAGGCAGGGAGTTGCTGTAGAGGTCTCTCACTCTCTCCCTCCCCCCCCCCCCGATTTTCCTCTCCTTGTGGCCATGGCCACGGCTGCCGCTGCCGGCCCTGGGGTCTCCGACGACCCTCCCCGTCGCCGCGGCCGCCGCCCCCAGCATCCCTGCACTCGGGTTCCAAATGGAACCCGAATTGGAGCCTTGTGGCCGAGGTCCCCTTCGGCGCCGCCGCGCCGCCACCGCCAGCCACCTCACCCCGGAGGGTCCCCTTCGGTCGGGGCCCACCCACTGTAGTCGGCGCCGGCCCGGGTCACACAGGAGCAAGGGGGAAAGGGTTTTCTACTCTGCTGCTCCAGTTTTGGACGCGGGCTAGGTGCCTTTTTGGCCGAGGTCACAGATCTGGCAGATCTGGACACCGGGAACCTTGCCGCAGGGGAGCACGGTCATTCGGAGGGCCTATACAACGCCGTGCTCACCTTAGTTGCTGCCGGGGGGCTTCCGATGGCTGTAATTGAGACGTCGCTCCTCGGAGGACTTTTGGCTCAGCGGACAACTTGCCCCGGTGCACTCCTCGGTGCTCGGATTCGCTCCGGACAGCGAGCACAGTGTCCTGCACGTCGAGACCTTCTGGATCGTACCTTTGCTCGGATTCCGAAGTTGCGGAATCGGCGGTATGGCTCTAAAAACTTTGTTATTATGTTATTTATCGCGCGCCGGGTGTTCGGTGGAATGCCGCAACGACGCTTTTTGCGTCGTGGCTCTCCCGGACAGCATGGTTCAGGTTTAGGATGTTCGAACTTGATGTTCGAGGCTTAGGAATCCCTAAATTTGGATTTTGTGGCGTTCGGCACATAAAACGATGGTTTAAGTGTATATTGTATGCGATTTCGGCTCCGTTTTCGCGGAGCGGCTTCGGCTGCTGGTTGCAGTGGTAGGGTGGCCTCGTTGGCTGGCTGGGATCTCGCTGGTGCGAAGCTCGGACCAGCGATGGGCCCTAGGTGGGTTCCGGAACTAAAACGATAATTTTCGGGAACCCGATAAGGTGGATTTTGGGGATTTCGCCTCCAGGTCGCACCACTTGGCGTGCGGCTGTCCCGACACCCAAAAGTGAGTGTTTTGGGACAGCAAGGATAGTTAAATGACCTAGTGTTTCGAAACACTTTGGGGCTTAATGGAACCCCGAAATGCGAAAATCGGACGGTTTCGGGCGCGATTTCATGTCGCGCGGGTTGCTGCTATTCGCAGCAGGGTAGAAGCCTCATTGGCTGGTTTTAGGGTGAGGTTTGACACCTCTGGTCGCAGCAAGAGGGCTGCGGGTGGTTCCAGCGCCGAAATAGGCATTCCGGGAGCCTAACCGATGATTTTCGGGATCTCGGTTCTCCGTTTTGGCACACTACTTGTGCGACTGCCCCAATAGCATTAAAATGATGTGTTGGGACAGCAGGCGAGATAGGCTTTGTGTGGGACTTGTTTCAGAACACCCCGTGGGTTGGGTAACTTCTGACAAGTTGGTGCGACAATCGGGCAATTCTTTCGGTGACTGTCGATCGGAACTCGGAAACCCGATTGTTCAACAGTTGGACTCACTTAGAGTCCTAAGCTTTTGGGTAATTAGCGGGTTTGGGCTAATTACGACTTTGTGTGGGACTGTGCATAGGTCCGGGTGATAGCGGGAAGCACTTGCAGAGGGTCGACGACCCGTATATTTCATACGGTAGAGGTGGGTACTTCGATCCGAAGTCGGTAAAGTGGTGCTTGCTCAATAATTTGTGTCCCTATCATCTCATTTATTTACTTGATACTGGTTGAGCTTTCATACACCACTTGGCTTCGTAACTAGTTGCTCTACACTTATTTTTATCTCATATTATCCTGATTTATTGGTAGAGCGGTGTTCCTTTCTGATTGAGTTATCTATTACATGACTATAGTAGATGACCTTGACATTAGTTGACCTTACGGTCGGTGACATTTTGAGCTATCTATTATATAACATGACATTAGTTGACCTTGTGGTCGGTGACACTCCTAGTTGTATATTGCATGACATGACATTAGTTGACCTTGTGGTTGGTGACACTCCTATTTGTAAATTGCATGATTTGACATTAGTTGACCTTGTAGCCGGTGACACTTCTAGTGGTATATCGTATGACTTGACATTAGTTGACCTTATGGTCGGTGACACTCCTACACATAGAGATTGACCTGATTGGTCGGTGACTTCTTATGGATTTTCCCTCGGCTATTTGCCGACGGTTGGCTATTGAGCATATTGCATCGATCGCCACAGCTCATGTGCATTTCACGTATACCAGCGGTCTGATCCACCGCAGGAGGGTGTTCTTTTTCGGAAAAGTAGTCGTACTTCCGACCCGTGAGCCCAGCGACCTATTGCTAGGGTTATATGCCAGGTTGTTGAGCACGATGTGGCATTGCCTGAGGTCTTTAGACCAACATGGCGGGTTTGATTGGGTATTTTTGGATGATCTGTCAGGTTGATGCATACTTGCATTCTGTTGTATATTACAGTAGCGGCTAGTTGTATTTCTTTTTACAGTTATTTTCCTTCCAGTACTATTGCTACTGTACTCATGATATCTGTTCATGATTATGGTTTTCTTCCATTTGCCGGTGAGTACAGCTCGCCTTCGTCGGTTTGCGGTACCCACTGAAAGGGAAGACGTGTTTACATGTTCTCACCCCCCACCATTTTTCAGGTGACGCGGGCGGTGAGGGTCGGGACGATACGTGAGGACGGTACTAGATAGTTGTGCCCAGAGTTATCCATCGTTGACTTTTATTACCATGTATCTCTGTTTAGTCATATTGGCTTTATATTTCAGATCCACATGGCTTAGTTTAGTTTGTTACTTGTTGTTTATTAATAACTGTGGATTTAGTTATTTGGTTAATTATTTTCTAATTATGGATTTCAAATATTTCTGTGAATATCTATCTGTGTGGTTGATGTTTGTATCAATGTGCTACGCCGTGCATGTACAAGGGAGACTCTGTCCGTTCGTTCAGGGGATCCCTTGTCCATGTGGCGGGTCTGGGCGCGTTCGCGGGGTGCCTCTAAAGGTGTTTAAACAAAAAAAGAAAAAAATTCTACACGTATTTCCGCTAGTTTTCCTAAAAATGATTTTCAAAAGAACCACGGGGCATGACAAAAAAATAAAAAAAGTTTTTTTTGGTGGATGCATAATGGATATGTGTTGAACGCACGTCCATGGCATATCCGGACACGCGAGGTTTATAAAAGTGTCTGTGATACATAGCTGTCACATATAATTCCCTCACACTCTCCCACATTATCCGATATAGGACTATTGAGATGTCACATACTACTGTCGTTTTAGGCTCTAATAATGTCCTCATCAGTCCAATCACACACAAAGCTCAAGATCACTAAGCAATGGAAGGCACACCTCCCACTTCCGACTAATAAACCGGCTCTGATACCAACTATAACGATTCAAACCAACTGCACTAATAACTCGTTGGGCCCTAAACCACCGGTCCAAAATACTTAAGCCTGATTAATACTACTATGGATCTAGTCCTTATATTCCCATTCATAGTTCCTTGCTCATCCGATATGGGACTATTGGGGCATCAAAAAATCCCCATGTTTAAATACCGACGTCTTTGTTATGTTCCATTCCCTGGCCCAAAATCATCAGGTGCTGTAAGACCCATCTCACACTTCTAGCTGACGAACTGGCTCCAATATCAATTTTAACAACTTGGCGCACTAGCACCAATAACTTGTTGGGCCCAAACCACCAACCATAAATGCTTAAGCCCAAGTCATAATTTCTAGTGTGCCTATCACATATAAGAGTTGTGAATTTATATGTATTGGATCAAAGAATTATTATAAACTTAGTAAGTCATTACCTTATATTGAATCCTGAAAGATGCTAAGGATGTATTTAAAGATTTGCAAAACTTCGATTATGTATAGTCTTTATTTTCGTAGTTCTATTTAATGTAATATTAGAATGAGTATGTTGGTCGCTTTGTACTAACGCTATGCAAGCATAAGTGCCGCAGCAGACGTGTTTGTGGCAAAAATCTGTGCACGCTCATAGTAGGTTTTCAAATGAGCTTCCGTCGTGTTTTCAATAAAAGGGGCTCGAGGCCTGACAAAAGCAATAGTATGTTGATAATGACTAATATAGAAAGAATAGCAATATTATATTATGTTGTATTAGATGTCATTGAATAGCGTATTTTCACAAAGAAGACAGAATGCACTATACTTCCATCAGTAGTGGAGGAATGAACATATTTCTTCTCCACAAGTGATCAAATTAGAAAAACTTACATCATAGTGGTCTCAAAAATCATAATTCCATGTGAGCATATCAATGTGACCATATCAGCACAGAACTAATAATAACAAAGGGTAGATAGTTTAGAATTAATTACATCAGGCTTGTTAAAAAAAAAGTATGTTGTCAAGACACTTGACAAGCACATCACTGCATACAGCAAGGATTTAAGTGGCCATCGGCATGAGTCGCGCCTACCGTGCCATTCCGTGGCAATAAGATATCGACAAACACGACCCGTGCCGATGGCATGGCTTAAACCCTTTTCTCTTTGAAACTAGAAAGTAATTACTTCAATAAAGTGCAAAAGATTTGATGAAGATCATAATAAGCAATTTGAAAAGATTGGTGCAAAAGAAAATAAACATTCCATGCTATAGTGTGTCAACACAGGAATTTTGTGTCCAGCACACATCGGCACGGTACGACACACATCATGTCATGCTGTGCCAACAAGTGCTTGGCAGGACCCTACGCCACGGCACTTAAATCCCTGCTACAAAGAGATCGCAGGGAAATAAACTATGAAATAAATTTGCCAATGAAAGTCTAATTCATGCAATAATCTCCGTCATTTACTAATTAACAAATATAAATAACATAGTGATAGAACATACCATCAATATGATCATAATGATGATGAGTAACAAAGATCACTAACTTTCTTGGAAGGGACGCTACAAGATCTGCCAGCTGAACACAGTTTTAGAAATATGTAAAGATGAGAAAAGCATAATGACTAAAAAGATATCTTACATCAAATGAAACTTGGTCATTTGGTTCTAGAATAATTAAATCTGAAATTTTAGATAAGAAAAAGAAAAGAGATATAATTGTTGAACAATCCTCTACTTTACTCCACGCACAAGTATATTCAATTCTATTTGGAAAAGAAAAGACGACAGACCAGCTTGACATTATAAGTAATAGGACAAGAAAGATGAAATTTATGTAGCTGAGTGATAAAAACAGAAAACATAGGAGGAAAGATAGTAGAACGAAGAAAAAGATAGACCGAAGAAGACATTAGCCAAATAAGAACCATATTGAATAATTCATCTTAAGCAAACCCAGTTCATTATTTGTCTTGCCCTCTCTAAAATAGACACAAACATATTTTTGAATAAGTTCCAAGGATAGAAGAAAAGAGGTAACTCATTGCACTAAAATGAAGTGTCATGCAATGAAAGGAGAAAAACAAAATATCTAGCAGCATTCAATAAAAAAGAGAACACATAATTGAATAGTCAAGACGCTTGATGAAATATGTATAACCAGATAAAGTTCGAAGGGCCATCTAAGCGTACATTATCAACTATCACCTAAAAATTTTGATACATATGTATTAAACAACATACAAGAAGAAAGTTTGGCAAGTAAGCTTACAAGACATTCATCACATAATGACAAAAGAAAATAAACTAAAAGTGATACATTAATATATGTAATAGGCCACACAGGAACCCACCGACACCTAGTTAGCAGATCGTCAAGACTACTAAATTGAAACGTCAAGCAAGCAGTAAATGGTGGAGGTCACCCACAATGAAGAAGTCAGAATGAGGAACATAAAGCCACACAGAAGCCTGAGGAGAATTCTAGCAAGAAAAGTTGGGATTGGTTCGATGTAATCTAAAACTGAATCTCAGAACCTAATGGTTTCAAACTAGGATCATAATCCCATAAACTAACCATCTCCATTAGTTTCCGAAAATGCAGCTTAAGAGGTGCAAAGTTACAAATAGAACAGGTCAGTATAAATGTGCACAGACAAATAAAAATCAACATGAAGGTATGATCTTACTTTCTTATGGAATTGTGAACAGCATCCAGGATCCATTATAAGTGTGTCACCAGAAGTAATAAAACTCGAATCACTCGATACATTGACAGCCTTGTTTGGATGTACAATGACTAGATTAGTTGTTCGAAAAGGCATTGTCGTTCTACTCTTCATTGGCACAAGTGTTATTCCAGGAGGGTACTCCTAGATTCAACAAACAAATCTTTCAGCATAAACGAGCTTGATTATCATCTGAAACAGACAATATGACCAAAGTGTATATATATATATATATATAGAGAGAGAGAGAGATGTATATGCTTACTACATTAAGTCGAACATTCCTACATTAAGTCGAACATACTGAAATATGTATGACGAATAGTAGGATGAATGCATAATCAAGATTCAGGACAATTTGAAAAAACAACCATAATACCCAAGTATATTAATCATTTACAACTAGAGGAAATGAATTGTAACAACGTATCTGACAATTTGTTATATCAAGATGTATTCATTCCAAGGGTTGTCGTGCCACTGGCAAGGTCCGTGTCGGTGAGGCATGCCCTCCCCAATCCCAGTTGCACGCCGCTGGCTGTCAAGAATTTTTTTTTTTTCTATTTCTTATAAAATATATTTCAAGGATATTTCAACGCCTCTAATAGCTATTATGATCCAAATTACAGATCTCATACAATCTAATAAGAATATAGCGATACACAACTAATTTAAGTACACAAATTCTCACACCACATTACATAAATAATATGCAAAAAAATCACAAATCAAAATCAAAGCCATAATTTGCTAGGAATTAGTGTGAAAACACTATCATGAGTAGATCCGCCAGATTTTTGCATGATTGGCACCAAGTATTTAAGTTCTAAATTTTCAAATTTTTGGAACTTAGTTAATAATGGTAAAAAATACACATGCGTGAATCAACATATTTGGAGCCATTTAATATACTTAAAAAAATATTTAATGCAACATCTTCAACGTCAAATTACAAAGAACCTGGCAAGGCAGCATGGTAGCAGCTGTCAAGTTTGATGGCACCACTGAATGAGTCAAAAGACCAGAAACCACTAAAGGTCCTAGACGAGCAGCACAGGGCTTGACTTCCAAAAGCAACTTTAGGGCACTTTCATTTGACATCCATTTACATGTTTCTGCACAAATACAAATGAAATGGTCATACAGTGCCAAATGAATAAATGATATAGTCATACATTGCCAAATTGCCATGCAATAGACCTCATATAGCACAATAGATGTATCTTTTTATGAGACAGTAGAAACATGAAAATGAACTGTGCTATCCATTAATTTCATCAAATACAGCTATAAACAAAAAATTTGCAAAATAAAAGGACTAGACGGTAAAGCAAGGTTACCATGCGTCTCGACAAATTATTATGCAGATATAACATTATTGGAGCAACAAAACAAACAAACTGGTGTTGCCGTTAGAAACTCTACATGTACTAATTGTTTGTCTAGATGACAAAGCAGAAATAGACTGGTCCTTACAATTAAGGTTGACACTAAAAACGGACCCAGCAGACGGTACTTCAACATCACTCGAAGATTTCTTTAATGTTCTAAGAAAGATTTTTGCAGCAGCATACACCATTGCTGATCATTTGCCAGCGTGCCATGTTATGGTACATACAATGTCAACAATCGCAAAATAAGCTGTCAAAGCATTTTTTATTGGCTACTCGGGGAAGGGAAAAAAAAAAAAAAAAATACTGCAAGAGATTCTGGAAGCACTTCTCACAGTTATGTACCTTTAATGGGTAAAGACGTTAACTAATTTGATAGAAACTTCTTGAAATGAAGCAGAAACTATCAAAAGGGTTGAAGACCAACGAAAACCCACAAAAGAAAAAAAAAAAAAATCTCAAAATTGACATCCATTTGGTCAACTCTCTAGTGCAAATGTATGAAAAAAAAAAAATCACAATAGGTAGAACTAAAAGTTGGCCTATTAGTACTCTCTAATTTCATCTAGTTTGTTATCAACACTGATGAAAACAAGGATTATATTTGAGGAAATGGAAATATCTCAATTAAGAGGTAAGATCTATAAGATCTACATCTACATGGTAACCACTCTTATCAAATTTTATTCATCCGCTATCTTTTTGGTCTAGTAAGAGTAATGAATATTAATTTGGGAAAAACCAATTTATCTCTAAAATAACCCCCAATATCAAGAAATTTCATCAAACAAATGAATTAATGATGCTTTCCATTATTAGATTTAAAAAACATTAGCCACTTATTTGTCACTAATTTTGTAATACCCTGAACTTTAGAGTTCTATTCCTGTGTCAGGTTCCGAAACATGGGTATGGAGGTTTGGAACATGTCATGAACTCTGGAGTGGTAGAAGGGTTTTGTTCCTATAGAACCTATGTTGAGGTTCCGAAACCACCACATGTTCCAAAGTAAGAAAATTCTTGTTCTGAAACATGAGCTGTGCAGGCAGTGTGCATGGGTGAAAGATTTAGTTGTAATTGTTACCTCTTTACTTTAATACCCCCTTAGCTTGCAACTAAGCCTCTCTCTCTCTTTCTCTCTCTCTCTCTCTCTCATCCTTCCACCCTCAGTTGACCAACTCTCTTCCCCCATACTTGATGTGCGAAGGAGCTCCTGTTCCCCTTCTTCCTCTTCCTCAAGCACCTAATGCAGAAGCGGGTGCGAATAGGATTGATTTGTTTAGGTTTTAATTTTTTTTCTAATTTTCGGAATTATTTTATTTGTTAATTTGTTTTAGTCGTTTTTTTAAAAATTTTAGGATTTATCCTATGGAAATAAATCTCTAAAAATTAGGGATATAGTTTAGGTCTTCTTTGGATATATTCGAATTAGGAAAGTTTAGATATATTCAAATTAGGAAAGATCCATAAAAATTGTGGGATTTGAATTAGATTAGTTTGGAAGGTTATAAATATAGCCTATATGTTGTAATTTTGGAGACAGGTTATGATGGAATAAAAATTTGGGTTTGTGTTTTGACTGCGGTCATGATCTTTTCTTCCCTTCCCCTTCTCTGCCGTGTGCGCCGTCAAGATTCTTCTTTCTAAGAGGTTTTATCTTCTCCTTATTTTCTTCTCTTCTCCTTTCCTTTATTTCTCTCTTATTCGTCTTCTAAATTTGCTTTTCCCTATTATCGGCTATTTTTTTCAATTTTCTCTCAACCTTTTTTAAAAAAATTCAAAAAAAATTGTCGGAACCTTCTTCTTAGAGCCGTACTACTTTGGATTTTTTTTCCTTTTTTTAATTCCGAAAATTGATTTAAAAATTCATTAATTCTTAAAAAATTCAAAAAAATCTGAAAATTGATCCAAAATTTTTTGAAAATTCTAAATTTGGTTTTAAATTGATTTTGGGCTCATCACTTGCAAGATAGATTAGGATTTTTCTAATTTGTCCTGCATCAGCACCTCTAATGAGAAATCAAGCTTTGGGAGCTTTGGTGCGGGATCTTGATCTCTTTGGGTGTCCTTGTTGAAGGAACTTCGAGATTTATGTATTTTGTTGTTCGATCTTTATCTGGCTTGAGGGATTCTTGCTTTTACATGAATTTTTCGAAGATTTCAAGCTTCTAAAAGCATTCAAAGAAGTTTTCGACTTGATTTCGAAGAACTGGCTTGAAACCCTAGAATTTTCATAGCCATTTTTGTGTAAGCTTAAAAATGGCCGAGCATTCATGCTTGATTGAGGATATCTTGGCCTCGTATGAGCTTCTAAGTTATAGATTGAAGTTTTCTTGGTCGATTTCAGGGAAATCCATTGATTTCGGTTTTAACCTTCCAATCCTTGGGATGGATCTAGGGTTCTTCTTTCCCGTGTTTATTATACCTCGCTGTAGTATATTCTCAATGCCTCGAAGGTTTGGACATGATTCTAGTCGAATCGACGTCGCAAGTCCGCAAATTTTGCGAAATTGCCACTGCTAGGGATTCGGCATGCTGTTTTAGTTCTGAAACCTAGAACTTGGTTCTGGAACCCACCCAATGTAACAGAGTGTGGGGCTAGCTTTGGTTCTACAGAACCTTGTAACAGATTCCAAAACCCTCCAGAAACTCCAAACATGAGTTTTCATCTAATTCTTTGGTTGTGAATCACGCTCTAGCATAGTGTATGACCTGATTGTGCTCTCCTTAGGTCCGAGTGATGATCGAGAAGCCGTGAACTCAATAGTCGTCGAGTTAGCAAATTGAGGTAGGTGCTCAAACCGAAGTAGCTATAGTGAAATCCAGACGAATTGGTTCATTCCTCTCAATCCTTGTCTTCGTTTATTGGCAGTTCATGATATTCATATAGTAGACTAGCATTGGTATCCCATTTGATGACGACACATATACTTGCTTATTGTACTCATGCTCGCCTCCTTCATGTACTGTTTATGACTTGCTTACTCGCTCATAATAGATGTTGGTAGTAGATGTTGGAAGCATTAATTTAGATTCATTCGCTTGGTGTTGTCTTTACTTGCTGTAGAAAGCATGCTACTTGAATCTTGGCATATTGCTATATTCATAAAGACATAATGGATTAGTAGCAATAGTATTTGTAGTAGCCAAAGCAGTTGTCAGGGTTGATTATAATTATGGTACTTGGAAATTCTCTACTGCTGCTGTTGTTGTTGGCCATAGAGCATGATGACAAGTCACCTGACGCTATGCTCCCTTATTACCGCCCCTGTAGTCTGATCAAACTCGCGGTAGGGTGAGTTCTTCCAAAATAGTGGTCGTGATTCGACCCGTTAGGCTGCGATTCGGCCAGTATGCCGCAATTCGTATTGAGCAGTAGCTACACCGATTGGGCTTATGGCACCGGTCTGCGAGGCCACCTGTTAATTGGGTCATACATAATTGGTACTTAGTAATGGTTGATGCATAATTGTTCGTAACTTATCTATATTTCACCCAGTTGATTTGGACACTAGTTGTAGCTGTAACAACCCAACCTCCTAGCAATAATAACTCGTTGGGCCCCAATCACTGGCCCAAAATGCATAAGCCGAGTTATTATGATTTAGGTATATAATTTCTTATATTCCTAATCACAATCTTGTTCCCATCCGATATAGGACTATTAGGGTGTTACAGACTCCCCCCGTTTAGGCCCTGACGTTTTTTGTCAACCCAATCACACATAGCTCAAAATCACCAAGTGATGTGAGGCCAATTTCACTCTTCCGGCTGGTGAACCGGCTCTGATACCAAATGTGACAACCCGACCCGCTAGCAATAATAACTCGTTGGGCCTAAATAATTGGCCGAAAATGCTTAAGCTCAGTTATTATTGTTAGGGTATATGTAGAGCTAGCAAATAGGCGGGTTGGATAAACCGCGGGTAGGTTATTGTACCCGCCGGTGACACGGGCATAGGTAAAATTTACTCGCAATTTTTTGGGCAGCCAACATCAATGCCCATACTCGGGCAGGTATGCGGGTTACTCACAAAATATTCTTTTTTTTCCCTCCTATGCTTCTCAAATGCAAAATGCATATACATAATTTTATTAAAAGATCATAACACAACTTGTTTTCTGAAATATTATGACATACAATAAGCAATATAAAGTCTTAAAATGCATAAATTAAATTATGTAAAAGTATTTTGTCATCCCAAATTTTTGTGATACAAAATTAATAAAGTTTTCATTTACGAAGACCATAAATAAGCACTTCGTGATCCAATGTAGGCCGGGCCACCAGAGGATAGTAGAGCGGTGCGATGGAAGAGGCCACATGGTAGGAGAGGTGGCCACAGCGAAAAAAATGACACAGGGAGAAATTGGGTTAGGATTTTTAAGAATGGGTTAACAAAATGTATATATATCTTTAATTAAAAAAATATATGCAGGTATCCGTAGGTACCCACGGGTTGTCCAAAAATGCCCATAATTTAACGGATTCATCCGTTTTTCCCATAATTTTTTGGGTAAGAAAAACTAGTATCCATACCGCAAATTTGCGGGTAACCCGCGGGTACCCGCCTGTACGGGTAGAGATTACCAGGTCTAGCTATATGATCTTTTATATTCCCAATTACAATCTTGTTCCTATCTGTTATGGACTATTAGGGTCTCACAGTAGCACTCATACCCCTTGTGTATGCTCATTGTACTCCTTTCAACTCATCCAATCATTATTGTTATCTTTTGACCAGTCTATGCAACTTGCTCTCGTCGACTTATTGTACCCACTAGGAAACTTAAAAGTTTCTTACCCCTTGTGGGATTGCTTTTTAGGTGCGGGGTGGAGCGATGATGCGAAGTAAGGATGCATTAGATAGTTCCACCCAATGCAAATATGCTTTTGGGATTTCTTTTGGGAACTAGAATTTTAACTAAACATTCATAGATTGGTTTCGGGATGTATTTGGAAATCTTAATATCTTTCTATAAACGATTAAATATCTTTTTGGAAAATTGTAATCATGGGTTCTTGTTTTCCTTATATAGGGTTTGCAGGTGCTTTGTACTTACGCACCAGGGCATAAGTACAAATTTTATCTATTTTTAAGCATAGGGCTCGCGACACTGTGTCTGTGGCGGATCAACCCATGCACCTTTGTTGGCTTCCCCACCAGGGTGTGACAAATTTTATCTATTTTTAATTTATTTGGAATGATTATTTTGATTTAGTTAAAAACCATAAAACATGTCAACGTATATGCTTAATTCAAGGGTGATGTTTTTACCCTTTATCACACTATATTTGATAAGATCAATCGAATGACCAAGAGTCTTTTTTGGTACCCTCTCATCTTCCACGCATTGTCTTTCTTTTTTACAACATTTACAAACAGTTGCTCAACCTTTAAAAAGTTAACAAAGACCAATTGAGCAATCCTCCCAATTCAATTAGCCAGTTACCCGATAATTTAGGTAACTTCCACAACGTCTCTTAGTACACGGCTGTCACATGGCATATAAAACTTCAATTTGTACTTTCTTTTGAAGGCATAGAACAATTTAAGGGCATTTGTGTTATTTAACTTTCACATTCTTAAGAAAAAAACTAAGGATGAGGCATTATAGAGGTGTTGTATCATTATATCTCACACAATTTAGTGATAATTGAATCATAACATCTTAAAAACAGAAAACAATATTTTTATATATATGCTAAAGTATATACATGAAAACAAAATTTAAGCCATATGTGGTTAAAAATTTATAGGTAAAGGCTACTATGGTAAATTCATTAGATCAAAAATGATAAAGAAACGTGGAGGAATCTTCTTATTAGTACTCTTTTCACTAAAATTTGGTCCTATAATGCAATGGAACTCACTAATTGCTCCAAATATTTGTAGATTACATGATCTATATATTTCAAGTGGGAAAAGAAAAAACCTTTGTGAAACTTTGCACGTCAATAGAATTCAAAAAGATCCAAAAGACTCAAAAAAAAATTGCCAATACAGAGTCAGTATGACTTCGTGCCACATGCTGGCATGGCCTTGGCACGATACGAGACAAGCCGCAGAGGCAATCCTTCAAAAAAACTGACAATATAACAGAAAAGGTGCCTGATAAGAAAGGAAGGATAGGATTTTTCCAGTAGTCTATTTTAACTTTTAAAAGTTTGGGTGGTCGTTCATAAATGAGTGATTGTTTAAGGTGGCCCATTGACTTTATCCACCTATACTCTCTCTTTCTCTCTCTCACAACTGTATATCCTCCACTAAAGTTGGTTTAATACTCTTATAGCATTCACATAGCAGCTTCTCATTAGTCGCGTGGAAAGAGGCATCTCTTCATTTTTGTCCACATCCTCCAAAAATCTATTTATCTCCGATATTATTGTAACTAATAAAATATGGGATAAAATCTCTAATTCAACTGCCTAAAAGAAATATTAGGAGAATCACAATGAGGGGGAGCAAGAAACAGTGCTACTCTACAAAAGCTACCTATGGCCCCAACAACATCTTTATCACGAGAAATTATTTGATGCATTATGCATCGCACTGCTAAAATTCTATCATACAGGACTCAAAATCATAATTTAATTAGTTGGATATGTTTAATGATATTCAAAAGGCTTATTTGTAAATATAAATTCAAAAGTAAATTCAAATATATACTTTTAATGAATTGAACAATTAGTATTTGGCTCGTTGCTGCCTAAATAATAGATTTTCAAAATTTATAATCTTTTACATAGATTGCTTAAATATTATAGGCACATCTTTCAACTAGCTTTTGATTTTTGACACTAATTCTCAAATATTAAGTATAAAGTATGAGATGAGAGATGCATCAGCATAGATATTGTTTATCCTTTACCACTTCCCTATCGTAACTCATAAGACTCTTCTTCCTCGCTTATACGTGTAGACATTTTACACCCTCCAATTCAAACATCTGCTAACTCGTCTGCCCTTTCCAGCTATATAGAAATCTAAATCCATATAATAGTTCCAGGGGAAAAAGAAAACAGAAAACAAAGGCAGCGAATGCCATCCCCAACCCAACTCGTCACCAGATACGACTCCAATCAAAACCACACTTCCTCCATCCTTCTTTTAGAAAATATGCTGTTAACTTAACTTCAAGGCAACAAACATAGCCATTAAATATATCGATGCGAAGGCCGTTGGACACGACATGTTGTTTGGGAGGTACTTTTTGACATGGACTGTATTTCTCAATTCGGTGGAAGTCACTAGTAGGTAAAGGGAGAGCGGTGGATATCTTTATTATTTTCTTCAACACATGATACCTCCTTTCTTGGTAATATTCCTTAACCGCTGTTAGGATGCATGAGATACATGTTGAATTACCTATATAGTAGTCGTTTTGTTATTTCTATCTTCATATCTTTTATATCTTTATCTTGTTTCACATCAACTAATATATGTCGCATAAGATATTTTGTTCTTTGCATCTTAACTTTTCTGGGGGAAAATAAGATTCCCTCCAATAGATGCATCCTCTGCTGAGCTGAAATTTGCACTCTTTCAGCTATTGTTAAATTTTTAAAAGAATCAAAGTACTTGCACTCCAGAGTTGTGGCTAGCATCTTACTGGAGGGAAGCTTTTGAATGTTTGAAACTTTGTGGTAGCATATTTTATCAACTCATTCTATTCGATAGCTACAGCCTACATTGCAGTAGACAATAATGATGCTATTTTGGATATTGGATATTGAGACTATTTTTGGCTACTAAATTGTTATTAGTTTGGTTAATGAATTTATTTTCTTCTCTATATTTAATCCATTGTGAGACAAGCCATGTACTTCAGTTTGATTCTATAATAGCTAGTATCAGGGCGCGACATGTTTATATAAACAAGTTAGAACTGCAAGCCGTGTATACTATCAACAAAATCAACTGGTGAAAATACTTTAAAATAAAATGCTAATCCAAAGATGAAAACTACGGTAGAATTATTTACCAACAACTTAATAATAGAATTTTATATTACTATTGTAGAGCATTACTTACAAATTAATATCTTATATAATTATGGTAGCTGCAATGTAATGGACCTTCACAAATAGTGTCACAGTATAAGTTGATGGTTGGAGCTTATTGTTGATTTTGGAGGTTACTGGTTTGAGCTGGGTATGTTCTAGCGCGAAACGGGCGCAAAAACGGAATCCGAAAACATACTTACTGAAATTGGAGTTTCAAAACACTTCCAAACATCTGAAAGCAACATCTGAAAGCATTTGCGGGCGCCCGAAAGTACTGTGTTGAGTAGGCGAGTGCATTTAGGAGAGTCTGGAGTCTGGACGGTGTTACAGACACCCAAAATTTTCGAGCAAGGTTCCGGATGCATGAGAGTGCGTTAATGACTCTGTTCGAACCGTTGAGATCACTGCGGGCACCCGGAAGTTACTGTAGACGCCCAAATGGTTGCAGTGCAACCGAGTTACAAGCGGCAAGCAGGTGACTTACTACAGTGGTTTCGGAAGCCAGATAGAGGTTCCGGGCATCCGAAATAGTTGAGGTAGCATTTGCTAATAAGGTTCGGATGCCCGAAAATGGTTCCGGGCGCCCAAAAAGTGTTTCAAAATGAGGGGCTCTATTTGATGATTTGTTGAAAATTGAAGGGCTTAAAAGCAATTATTGCTTTTCTTATAAATAGGCTTTCATCCCCCAACAGCTCCTCCATCTCTCTTCTGAAAGAAAATCATTTCTCCCTCTTTTTCATCTGTTTCTTCCATTAAAAGAGTTGTGGATCCTTGGTGGGGAGGCGCTAAATTTAATTAAATTCTTTGTTGGTGATCTCTGGTTGATGCGCAGCTAAGGTCGGAGCTGAGGATTGTGGACGAAAGCTTTTGGACGATCCTAATTGGTGTTTCATTCAGTCCGTACAAGAATAAGGTAAAGAATGATGAAATTAAAGGTTGAGTAAAGATATTTTGAGATGAATTATTCCACTGTTAATAGTCTAGACTTCTGAGTTATGAAGTTTGGTACAGAGGGGTTGATCTGTTGGTGTAGAGCTGTGGTGAGTCCGAAGAAGTGGATATTGGATCAGTTGAAGCATTGATTAGGTGGGTATTTATCACTGAAATCAGCGAACGAATTACTACGTCTATGTTACATGTTCCAGCTGAGATTCTTTCATCCTAGTGATATATTAAACTTGGTAGTTTGTATTATGCTGTTGCCTAACAAGAGAACAGGCTAGAGAAATTATTACTTAGTTTGGGATTATGCTAACATAGCAAGAAATATATTGATGACAATGAAAGCCTAGTATCAGTACTATGCAAATTCTAGTTCCTAAAGACATATACTATGCTATGACATATAGGAGAGTAACCTGCGAGGAAAGTAACCTGTGATTAGTAGGCTTGAGACTATGCAATAATACCAAGGGACGAATGAAAAGAAAAAGTGTGAACATGCCAAGGGGCAAGTGAAAAGAGTAAAATGTGAAAATAAAGTGAAAAATATATGAATGTACTAAAGGGCAAGGGAACAGTGAAAGGACAATGTGAAGTTTGATCTTGTTGATCATAGCATGTGACCATAGCCTGTAAGAGACAAATTGAGCTCAACGACATTTGTGGTACTTCTACTCATGTGGGGTAGCGCCTCGGTGAGATGGCCCTCCGGAGGTGATTGCGTTATGAGACAGTTTGTAGTTCATGTTGAGTGCCGAAATGGAGGCGGTCCTTGACCCTCGGAGTGGAGGATGCTATCCATGAGGGGTGGTGCAGGCTTGACCAGCCCTATGAGTCGGTCGGTGGGATACGGGGATATGGCATTTCTATTAGTAGGGGTGAAAATGGATCGGATATTATCCGAAAATATCCGTATTCGTATTCGATAATATCCGGATCCGGATAGAAAATATCCGGATCCAGTCGGATACGGATATGGTTTTAGAGAGTCGGATACGGATATGGTTTTAGAGAGTTAATTTTTTGCGGATATCCGAAAAAAACGGATACGGATACGGATATCCGGATTTTTGGTATTATTATTTTTATATTCTTTATATTTTTGGATCCGCCCGGCCTCGGCCCAATTTCGCTTGCCCGGCCTAAGCAAATCCCTTTTCTCCATAGTCGATCGCTCGATTTCTCTTTAACGAATAAAACTTAATCCCCAAATTCTATCTCTATTTCTCTCTCTCCGGCGTTTGCTCTTTTACCCTATTCATCTCTTCGTTCTCTCACCCTATTTTCAAACCGATCGCGACGCGAGATCCGCCATCCGTGAAGAGGACGACGAGGAATTTGGTGACTATTTTGATGGCATTTTGAATTTGATGAATTTGGTGACTATTTAAATAGCTCTTTTTCGAGAAATCTCTCTTGTCTACCCTCTAATTCATTGCAAATCAAGGTACGAAAGGATTATTAATATATGTTGTGGGAAAATAAAGGAATTTTTGTATTATTCGTTTATTTTATAACGAGTTATATATTAAAATTGCATATTTTATATGCGAAGAAATAAAGTGAGGAAATAAGGTAGAAAAATAAAGTAATTTTTTGTGTTTCTCATTTATTGTATATGTGCATATTAATTATCCGAATACATATCTGATCCATATTCGAATTCGAAAAATATCCGACCATATCCGAATCCGTTTTTAGCGGATATGGTAATAAAAATTTAGCATCCGATACATATCCGTATCCGAATCCGTATCCGAAAAAAAAATATGAACGCGGATATGGTTTCATCAAATATCCGACCATATCCGATCCGTTTTCACCCCTATCTATTAGTCACTATACTTGATGCATGATGAGACATGTTTTACAGTTTCTAGTGTTTCTCTATAGAGGTATGATAGCAAATACTTGTTTACTATTCAGGATATCATGTGATTATTTATTCAGTTTAGTTTAGACTATTGACCCCTCGAGTAGACCTAGTGGTGTAGGTTCTTACTATCATCGGCTATACCCACTGAAAACTATTTTTCAGTAGTTCTCACGCCCTATTATTGTTGATTTTATTTGAGAGTCCTTGGTGCCGACTGGTGATCGATATAAGGGGATCGCGAGCTAGATTTGTACGGGTTGGTTGTGTTACGCTTCATGTGTGCGAAGTGTGTCCTCATGCATACGGCAGATCTATTAGAGAACTCGGAGACTTCCATTGTAACCCGGGGCATGACAGTAGCATTATTTACCAACAAATTAATAGCAGAACCTTATATATAGAGAGAGGGAGAGAGTTTTACTAGAATACTATCAGTAGTAAACAACTCTATTTACTACCAATTTGTTTTCGATGATAGAGCTTCCAAATCGACAATCGGCACCGCTGAACATGATCTAAACTATTTAAACTATCTAGAAATTAAATTATATACTTTTCCGATACTGTGCTCTCATCCATCATGTGGACATAAAATGAATGGCTGAAAATGAATATCCTTCAAAAAGTGATAATACAATTTTTTTATTCAAAATCTAGATTCTAGATTTTGTTTTAAATAGTTTAAGAATTTTCTATCAAAAAATCAGCTTATTTAGACTCTTCCATACCGTTAAATGAGCAAACTCACCGTACCGGCCATTAAAATTACAAATCTTGTGACCCTTTGATCGTTCGATTAGTGATGTCGAAAAAGCATGAAATTTGATTTTTAGATAGTTTACATGGTCTAGATCATGTTCAACACAGCCGATCGTCAATTTGGAAGCTCTATCATCGAAAACAAATCGGTAGGAAACCAAGCCGTTTACTTCAGATAGTAGCCTAGTAAAGCTATATATATATATATATATAGAGAGAGAGAGAGTAGGGCTACTATACTTTTACGAGTACAGAGCCCTTTGTACTCTAGTTGTTTTCGATGATGGAGCTTCCGAATTGATGATTCATACCGTTAAATATAACCTAGAGCATTTGAAATTTCTAGAGAATAAATTTCGAAATTTTTCTAAATTATAATAAAGCCCATCAAGCGGGCATAAAATAAACGGTCAAAATTGAACGACTTCCTAAAAATGGATTATCGGATCCTTCAATTTAAGATCGGAGTTATTGATCTTTATCTAAATAGTGAATATAATTTTCTATCAAAAATTCAACAGATTTCGATAATTTTACACCGTTAAACTAACAAGTATCCCATATAGAAAAGTTATCAATTTTTGAGATCTTTTGATCGAAGGTAAATGATGTCGAAAAACTATGAAATTTGATTTCTAGAAGTTTCAAATGCTCTAAATCATGTTTAATGGTATGAATCTTTGATTCGGAAGTTCTACCATCGAAAACGACTTATGAGTACGAAGGTGATCATACTCATAAGAGTGTATATATGTGTATGTGTGTATATATATATATATGGAGAGAGAGAGAGAGAGAGATGAGAGAGAGAGATGAGAGAGAGTCACTATAATATTATGAGAATAGAGGCCTTCATACTCATAAGTCATTTTCGACGATAAAACTTTCAAATTGACGATCCATACTATCAAATATGATCCACAGCATTTGCAATACCTAGAAACCAGATTTCACGAGTTTTGAAAATTATTAAATTATTATCCAATTAAGCAAATGTACAATGAAAGGCCAAAATCAAACGATATTCTAAAAATGAGGATCGGGTTATTTGATTCAAGATCGGAGTTATTGATCTTCATCTAAAAAGTGAATAGAATTTTCTCCTAAATGTTCACCCGATTCTAATTGTTCTACATCATATGAGAAAACCTCCCATACAGACCATTAAAATTGAAAATTTTGAGACCTTTTGATCGCTAGGTAAATAATGTCAAAAAAAATCGTGAAATCGATTTTTCGGGAAGTTCAAATGCGCAACATCATGCTCAATGGTATAGATCGTCGATTCAGAAGCTATAACATCGAAAATAGTTTATGAGCACAAAGGCGATCGTACTCATAAAAGTATAGCAGTCGGACTCTCTCTCTCTTTCTCTCTCTCTCTTTGTATATAGCTAGATATGTACACTAACCTTGTAAAGGATCTCCTTTGTTCTCTACTGATCCGAGGACAAAAAGTGTGTTAACAAAAGGTTCTGGACCAAATTCAGCTTCTTCTACATACTTAAGAAGGACCCATTTTCCATTAATAGCAAATAATGGACCCACTTGCATCAAAACCTATACAGATTCAAAGAAGTAATGTTAGAGGCTATTTCACCAATTTAAAACAACATAGATGCTATTTAAACACTCAAGAGTTGTCAAAATTGAAGCTGAAAAGCTAATAAGAGTTTATGTCAGCAGGAAAAAAATGCTCTAATAAGAACCAAGTTGCCAAGATTAGGCCGAGGAGTGCACCTAGGTAAGACCTCATAGTCCCTTGCTTAGATTGGTCAGACCAATTCGGCTCAATTTAGGTCCAGATTGGCTTTTTAACTTTACAAGATTCATATCCAACCAACTGAGGCTATTATTACAATTCACATCATATATCTATAGGTTCACATACTTGATCAAGTCCAAATTGGATATGACATCCTTAGGTTTAGTTTAGCCCCACCAATTTGCATGCCTATGAAAGCTAAAGCTAATAAGTAATGGCGCATAAGTGATACCGTAGCACATTGTTGGGCAGAAAAAGCATAGCATGAAATATCAAGATTAAAGAGAAAATAGGCAGAAGCAGTTGACAGCCAAATCAGAACATAGGCCTCATGATAACAAGTCTATCTTGAGATTGCTTCTATGTAAAGTAGAATACAGAGGTTTATTCAAAGAATTACTACTTACCAACAAAAAGCTCAGATACAAAATCAGATGTCACTAGGTAAGGACATATAGAATAATAGAAATGATATTAGTGTGTCCCTATTTCTTATCTGTCTTGCTATGGCAGTAAAACACAATCACCGAAGATTGATAAAATTGAACCACCACATTCGGTTAGTCCAGTTAAATTGATGTGAAGGTCCACGTTTCCATTTGGTAACCAAAACCAAAAAGAATGAGAGCATTTAGAGTGGCTTCATGATAATTTTAGTACATTTGACTTGAATGCCATATTTGGAAGCTTTACCGGCAGGATTAATACTCCGTCCCACAGAGGTTCCGAGGTGTTGTGAATATTTTAACCTGCTTCAGCATTGCTGGACTACATTTTCCAGTATCAAGTCCTATGCTATTTTGGCCTCCTCTTGTACTGTTCTAAAGAAGCCCCATAATGAAATCCAGTATTACCTCCATACAATGAGTATCCACGCTTATCACGGTGTTTAGATACAAGGCAGATGATATGGCATCAGCATTATAACAGTCGATATAGGTGATGTGGTTCGCACTTAAAACACTTTGACCCGACCCCCGTTTTGTATTTCAACCCAAATGTTCCAATTGTAAAAATTTGGTCCTCAGTATTGAACATAATTCCAATTTCGTCCTCAGAGTTCAATTCAGCTGATGAAGTTTTAACCTTGGTTTTATTTTCATCTATAAAGTTTGACCTCTAATTCAAATTCAACCATAGAATTACAATTGCAGCAAAGCAAAGTCTACTTAGGACGCTAACTTGGCACTTTTTGACTCGGAAGACCAAAAGGAAGGATTCATAGAACAACAAACTTCATGGGGTTCGCATTTCAATACCTGTGGATTCATTTGTTGCACTGAAGTACTGAACTAACCTATTGTTTCTATTGACCTCAATTTAATAGGAAATTAGAAATGGCATATGGAGTCACAAACCAACTCAAAATACAAATTGTCGGGGAATTTGAGAAGTTCCTTTGTACTAATCGAAATGTATTTTTCATGTTGGCAATGGCGTTTTTTGAATAAATTAATTCTGACTATAAACCTTAGAGGCATGTATCATGCATGCATTGACACTTTTTCATCCGACACCAATGAAATAAGCCACATCCTCTTTCTTCTACTTCTTTCTCCCACAAACACAGAGGAGAAACTAATCAACAATTAAAAATTAATGTGGATAAAAACTGAAAAGACAATAAATTTAAAAGAGTGTTAAGTTCAAGGTCTTTACAGACCCAAAAAGAGCAATACGATCAATATATCAGAAGCAAAGACCAGGAGTAACTGCTATTATAGACTCTTAAAGAGTTTATTTAAAGTGTAGAAAACACTAAGGATACCAAGCTAAGGCAGTAACCTAAGAAGATAAGTTAGAAATTAGAAAACACCAAGGATACCAAGCTAAGGCAGTAACCTAAGAAGTTAGAAAGATAACCAGTCCATTAATGTTATATACCATATTTTTGACTAAATGCTATTCCTTCGTTGGAGAGAAAATCCATGATCTATTTTGAATTAGATTAGGTTTAGTTGAGATTAGATCCCTTTTTGTTTGAATTCCTAATCGGACTAGGATTCATGTAAGTAACCTTATTTTGACTAGGATTTCCATCGAGAATCTCTAATTACTTGGATTCTTTCTTAGCAGGCTTCCAAAAATCCTTCGTTTAGTTTGGGAAGTATTCTTATTTGAGGCCTACTTGAATTAAATGAGAAGAAAGTAATAATGCAATGAGCCTGGCGGGATTCGAATTCAGGACCTACTCTCATACCATGTTATATTATATGAAACAACCGTTGTTCTCTAAAAGCTTTAGTTACTACAGAATGGTATTTTGAATATTAACATTTAACACTGTCTATCTATGCATGAATAAAGTTGAGGGACGTTTATCTATTACCTTTATCTCTTTATCCAATTGATATTACTTGATGCCTTCCTCATGAGATATCTCTTTATCCAATTGATAGTACCTGATACTCCTCATATGAGATATTTTATCCATTGGCACATTGTGACCTTTTTGAAGGGGAAAGTTATTATACCGCAAGAATTTTGAAGACAATCTCTTATTACAACATTTTTGGAGTCATGAATATATTAATACAGCACTTCTCTTAAATTTTCTTAATCTTGTTGCTTTGTACTTTGACTTTATGAGTAGTTATTGAGGTTTATAATGTTTAGTGCATAACAGGTAGAATATATGTAATAGAACGAATGCACATTTGCCACAAAATGATGTCATATAATATGTAGGAATAACACATTATGTATAGATCCTATAATAAATATTTGGAAACCTAAAGGACCTATATGCAAAAGTGAGTAACCTTTGCCACCTCATGCTTTTCCTAACCAGACAACATAATAGGATAGGATCAAAGAAAATGGTTTACCAAATATTTCATGCAAATTTTTAGAAAATGACAAATCACCTCCTTACGTGAAGATACTTGTCTAAAATGCCACATCATCCTTTTTAGTAAAACTAGCTATCTAACTGAATTTTAGCCATACTCACACACATCATTTAAAAGGATATGAGCAAATTTTCACTCTCTCTTCTCCTTTGTACTCTTTTAAAAAGTTAGAAGTAATCCTTAAATATAAAGAAGTGTTGAGAAGAGTTTTAGGAGATATTTGGAAGCAAGAAATTCTCATATCTTCATACTATCTTTTAGGCTGGTTTTAGATATAGGTAAGCGGTTATTTTGGTTTGCTAAATTTTTAATTTTGATCCTTCTTGAGATTCTAAATGAAATTGGAATGATTTGCTACATAGAATATATATTGATTTGTATCTCTATAAGACTGATTGTTTTGATATGACTTAATTAATGGCTAAAAATGGTTAGATCTCTTTGATGCATTATACCTTTGATTTTTGAACCTTCTATTCGGGTCTAGTAAAGCAAGGATTCAATTGAAAAGCATATGTGATCCTTTATTACGTACATAATCTACTCAATATCATCGTTATTCTTTTGATGACATGAATTAAGTGGAAGCTAATTAGTTTAAGTTACTAAACATCAAGGTTGTAAATAGCGGATAGCGGGTACATAGCGTTTGAAGAGTCTCATAGCGGAAAGCGGATAGCGGGCGCCATAGCGGGCGCTATGAACCCATAGCGGGTTTCATAAAAGCAAATTTAACCTTATAAAAGATACATATGATTTTGAAGAAAAGACAACTAATCATTCTTTTTTTTAAGTATTTCAAGCCTATATATGTAGTGTCAATATCTATTAAGAATTTAAGATTAACTTTAAAATATTTAGCAAACCAAAAAGACATAAAACTTGAAAATCTATAATCCATTAACAATCTAAATAATTTGTAAATGGATGTCAAAAAGGATATCTTAGGTAAATAATTATAATCTTATTCATCAGGAACAGGGTTTGATCTTTATATTTCATTTAAGAATCCGACCCGATAAGCTATTTTAACCCGTTTGCACTTTTTAAGGGTTTGGACTCATAGCGCCCGCTTTCCAACCGTTTTATAGCTGCCGCTTTAGCGGGCCCTATGACGCTAAAGCAGCCGCTATGAACCCGATCCGCTATATACCGCTTTACATATTATAGCGTAGCAGTAGCACCTAAAATCCGCTATAGCAGCCGCTATGGCGGGCATAGCGGCCGCTATTTAAAACACTGCTAAACATATAGTCAATATGATCAATTATTGCATAGCAATACTTCTCTTGAAAATGTTTAATGTGACTATCACATAGCAAACATATTGATTAATTCTTCATGAGTTATGACATTCTAAATGAGAATAATGACACTGGGTAAGTTATGCAAGTCAAAAATATTCTATTGACTCTTCTAGAGATGAAGAGAATTGTGAATTATTGTTAACCTATGAGGTATTGGGTGTCAGCCTATGGGCCCATCCAAACATGGATGGATATATGACCTTTTAGATGTAGAAAGATATGACTTTTTAGACATTAGAGGTCTTCTGCTTTTTGCCATCCAGTAATGGGTGTGAATTGTTACTTATGAATTATATTTTGTCTCTGTTATTATAATCTTTGGCAATTGAAATCCTATGATAAATCATTTGTGTCTCTCGAGCTATATCTTTTTCATATTGTATCGAATAATTTATTTTGTTAAAAATCTAGGCGTCACGGATACGGGCACGGACACAGACACCGAACATGACATGACTCGGACACGGCAACTTGGCAGTTTCTAAAAAATTAGGACGCGGACACAACGCGGACATCGCTAATAAAAAATAATATTGTTAATGTAATAGTATATACTTATTATATGTAAAATATTAATTTTTCTACAATATAGTTATATTTCTCATATGAATGAAAGTTAATAAAATTTTCATTGATAATTCATATATTTTAGTAAAATAAATTCTCCACCATACAAAATTTATTTATATTGTCCAAAAAATTTTGTATTCATTCATTAAAAAACCAAAACATTTATCATATTACAGTATATATGCATAAAAAAAGTAAAATAAAAAAATATACATACATACATACATACATATATATATATATATATATATATATATATATATATATATATATATATATATATATATATATATATATATATATATATATATATATATATATATATATATATATATATATATGTATGTATGTATGTATGTATGTATGTATGTATATATATATATATATGTATGATATATACATACATACATACATATATATATATGTATGTATCATACATATATATATATATATGTATGATATATACATACATATATATATGTATGTATATATCATACATATATATATATATATGTATGATATATACATACATATATATATGTATGATATATACATACATATATATATATATATATATATATATATGTATGATATATACATATATATATATGTATGTAGAGTCCGGCTACTATGCTATCAATAGCACCAAGCACTTGGTGCTACCAAGTTTTCTGCCGTTAGATCTACCCTTTTGACTATTTTTACCCGTTAGATCATATACTATTCAACCAATCACCCACTCAACCCTAGGGGACCACTATCATCCTAACAGCACATTCCTTAATCCAAGAGCCGAAAACCTAATAGCACAAATGACTTGGTGCTATTAATAGTATAGTAGCCTAGTTCTATGTATGTATGTATGTGTGTATATATATATATGTATGTATGTGTGTATATATATATATATATATATATATATATATATATATATATATGTAGAACTTTTGGAAGCACCAACCCCTTGGTGCTTCTACATTTTTAGCCATTGGATCTACTTTTTGATTACTAATAGCCTTTAGATCAAACACTATTCCACCTACCACCACCTACCACTACCTACCACCATCATTCCAACCCTCCAAATCTCAATCCAAAGGCTATAAACCCACAAGCACCACCTCCTTGATACTCTTAGAAGTATTCTAGCTCAACTCTATATATGTATGTATGTATGTATGTATGTATGTATATATATATATATATGTATATATACATAAATATATATATACCGCTAGTTTAGCAGTGTAAAAGAATCGAAATCGGTTGAATTCTTGGTAGAAAATTCTATTCATTATCTAGATAAAGATCAATAACTCCGCTCTTAAATTGAAGTATCCGATTCTCTATTTTTAGAAAGTCGTTCGATTTTGACCGTTCATTTTATGCCCGCTTGATGGACTTTAATATTATTTCGAAAAATTACGGCAGTTATTTTCTAGAAGTCTTAAATGCTCTAGATCATATTTAACGATATGGATCATCGATTCGGCAGCTCCATCATCGAAAATAACTTATGAGTACGAAGGGTTCTATACTCATAAGAGTATAGTAGCCCTACTCTATATGCATATATAGAGTTTTGCTAGAATACTATCGATAGTAAACGGCTCAGTTTACTACCGATTTGTTTTCAATGATAGAGCTTTCAAATTGACGATCGGCACCGTTAAACATGATCTAAATCATTTAAACTATTTGGAAATCAAATTTCACGCTTTTTCGATATTGTTCTCTTGTCCATCAAGTGAACAAAAAATGAATGGCTAAAAAATGAATATGCTTCAAAAAGTGATGATACAATTTTTGTATTTAAGATTTACAATCTAGATCTTGTTTTAAATAGTTTAAAGAATTTTCTAACAAAAAATTTAGTTGATTTGGACTCTTCTATATCGTTAAACGAGCAAACGCATCATATCGGCCATTAAAATTACAGATTTTGTGACCCTTTAATCGTTCGGTTAGTGATGTCAAAAAATCATGAAATTTGATTTCTAGATAGTTTAAATGGTCTAGATCATGTTCAACGGTGCCGATCGTCGATTTGAAAGCTCTATCATCGAAAACAAATCGGTAGTAAACCGAGCCGTTTACTACCGATAGTAGCCCAGTCAAGCTCTGCATGTATATATATATATATATATATATATATATATATATATAATTGAGCTAGAATACTTTTGGAAGCACCAACCCCTTGGTGCTTCCACATTTCTAGCCTTTGGATCTACTTCTTGATTACTTATAGCCTTTAGATCAAATACTATTCCACCTACCACCACATACCACCATCATCCCAACCCTCCAAATCTCAATCCAAAGGCTATAAACCCACAAGCACCACCTCCTTGATACTCTTAGAAGTATTCTAGCTCAACTCTATATATGTATGTATGTATGTATGTATGTATGTATATATATATGTATATATACATAAATATATATATACCGCTAGTTTAGCAGTGTAAAAGAATCGAAATCGGTTGAATTCTTGGTAGAAAATTCTATTCATTATCTAGATAAAGATCAATAACTCCGCTCTTAAATTGAAGTATCCGATTCTCTATTTTTAGAAAGTCGTTCGATTTTGACCGTTCATTTTATGCCCGCTTGATGGACTTTAATATTATTTTTTATTTTAAAATTACGGCAGTTATTTTCTAGAAGTCTTAAATGCTCTAGATCATATTTAACGATATGGATCATCGATTCGGCAGCTCCATCATCGAAAATAACTTATGAGTACGAAGGGTTCTATACTCATAAGAGTATAGTAGCCCTACTCTATATGCATATATAGAGTTTTGCTAGAATACTATCGATAGTAAACGGCTCAGTTTACTACCGATTTGTTTTCAATGATAGAGCTTTCAAATTGACGATCGGCACCGTTAAACATGATCTAAACCATTTAAACTATTTGGAAATCAAATTTCACGCTTTATCAATATGAGGTTGCATTTCCAGTGCATTATTTCTATGGACGGTGAAGTATTTGTGTAGTCATGTATTTGGTTAATGTACTGTAATATCCACAATGAGATAGGTTGGACATAGTCAATAAAAGAATCATAGCTTAATAAAGTCAAGAGACACATATCTATACCTTGGCAAGTAGGGAAGTTCCTAGGGTTTACCGGTTAAGCCATAGAATACTTGCTACGCCGGATAAATCATAAGGCCCTAAATAAAGCACAACCAAAGTGAGTCAGAACTCTACTACAGTGTAATAATTTCCAAATCGCTATTGAACAAAAAAGCTTCAACGCAAAATCCACCTATCGGTATAAACTGTGCTAATCATTGAGTAGTTTTTCTTTTACAATTTTTTTTGCCTTTCAACTTTTAAGTATTTGCTATGTAGTAAAAACGACTTAATATTACGCTCCAACAATTTTAGTACGAGGACAAAAGTAACTTTAGGGAATGTAGTTTGAGAGGAAAGTGAAAATTTAAGTTCACTCCAAATTTCACAAACCAAGGATTTGGGAACATATTTTAATGCTCTTAGTTTATTGCCACATTGGATATTTGCGGACTTTTACCTTCACTTTTCACTATAAATAGCAAAATCCTCTTCCACCTCCCCATAAGCTAAGGAAAAAAAAAAAAAGACAGGATAAGAGAGAGAAAGAAAGAAAAGGGGCGACTAAGGGCACAGATTGGCCTTGTTGGGTCGACAAGATCAACTTCGCAGTTGACAGCTGGGGAGATGGTTAGAGAAGGGAGAAAAAAAAAAGATTTTTAAGCACTTTGAGAAGGAAGTGACCGGCGGTTTGTACCATTTACAGCAAACAGAAACGTAGCCTTCCTTCCAATTGTACGCTTTCAAGGTCCTTTCTCAAGCAATCTTTAAATTCTTTAACAACTTTAGGAAGGGTTCTGATCGAGATCTGGAGTTGCAATCTGAACTTACTCCGATTAGACATTGTATCCTACGGGTGGGATTTTCATGCAGCCTTCGCACGATTTAGGGGAAATAACTATGTTTAAGATAGCTTTCTAGAAGCCCCTTGCCTAACATCTTCATCCAAATCTGTGCTTTTTACTCAAATTTTACAACAACAACAACCACAGTCATCTAACACTACTACACACTGTTGGAACCGCCACTTTTATGTGCTTATTAAGATTTCAGTTTGGTTCAAGAACATCCACACAATTTTACCTATTTTTTTCTCTCAGAAACTGCACGGAACTAAAGATCGCAGAACCAAGAAAGGCGGAAATCACCTGACGGAGCGCGGAACCGAGATCGAATTTCGCGAGATCGAGCTTCCCGGAGACGGAATCGGCGCCCTCGACGGCGGCGGCGGCAGCGTCGGAGCGGCGGTCGCCGGCGAGGGGAGCGAGCGGCGCCGAGGGCAAGTCCCAGAGATCGGAGTCGACGTAGCGGCCGTACTCCTCCTCCGGGAGCGGCGGCGGCGGGGACTGCCGTACGACGAGGAACTCGTCTTCGTCGGAGGAGGAGGAGTTCTTGATCACCGCCGCGACCCTGTACGCGGCCATGGTCGCGGAGGAAGAGGGCGGCGCGTAATCACCGTCGACTGAGGTGGGGATGGTTCGAGCGACGGTTGTCGGTCTGGTGAGGGTTCATAGCACGAGGTAGCGTTGATTTTATGGGACATCACCATCTAAAAATTGATGGTGATTATGAGACGGTTGGAAGTTGGGTTAGTAGGTGTTGGGCCAAGAATTTGAAAAATGGTTCTGTACTCAAAAATAATTTTTGATTCAATAGATTGTTTTCAAATTTTGATTTCTATTTTTAGAATAAGTTTTTTTATTTTTGAGACTTAAAATCAAAAGCAGCTAAAAGCTGTTTCTTGAAATCTGATTTTGATTTTGGACTCAAATTTTAGTTTTAAATTTTAAATTTATATTTGAATTTTTAAATATTTTAACTTTTAAATTTAAAATTTCAAACTTTAACCTTTTAAATTTAGATATTAAATTTCAAATTGATATTTTAAATTAAAATATAAATTTTTAATTTTTTGTGCAAATTTAAATTTTAATTTAAATTTAAATTTTAAATTTAAATTCAAATTTTACATTATTTTAGAATAAAATTCAGTAAAAAAAATTTATTATTTGCAAACCGCACTTAATTGGCCGGAGTTGGAAATTGTACGGATTAGTTACTTCTTAAAAAGAATTGCACTGGTAGCCTGCAAAGTTTTGTACGAGTAATTTTTGGATTAATTTTGTACACGTTTTTGTAAAGATATTGAATAGTAATATAACTAACAAGTTTGAGAACTCAAATTTGTCCCTCTCTATACTGTTACTTCTGTTAACAGTGATTAGTTAACTTAACCATAGTTAGTAAAGAAGTAGAATGACATTACCTTCCTTATATTTAATTTCATACACGTCCTCATACGGACATCAATTTATCAATATATCCTTACAAAGTTTAAATGATCAAATTTGTCCCTCTAAAAATTTTAATATATTCATATTTATATCTCTCATCCATCTCATCGTAAAGGAAAGAGAAGAAGAGTGAAAGATGATGCCGAAAATATAAGAAATACATAAAAGAGAAGAGGATATATGCGCCGGAGGTGTGGGAGATAGGTGAAGGAGAAGAGAGCAAAAAAAGAGGCAGAGAAAAGTGTTAGATGTATGCCCCAGAACCCAATCAGATCGACACATGTATTCTTTTTAGAACATAAATTTGTATTTCACACTTTACATTATGAATGAATTTGAATTTTTTTTGCATTCATGTTGTGTATGTGTCCATAAATTGTCCAATTAAGTAATAAGACGATGGCACGTATTCTCAAGAATTGAGATTTTGAGACATGTATCATTGGTGGTTAATTCCTAAATGCTCCCAATCGATGGATCATTACGGGGGCCACGATTAATCCGGTGAGAATGGTGCACAAGTCGCTTCCTTTTTAGGGTAGACGAGTCTCGAGTCAACAATGTAGGGACATTGGAGCGAATATGCATGTGGTTGCTAGAAAATAAGGGTACTGAATGTGACCAACATAAGAAGTTACTTAGATGTCTATTCACTTGTCAGTGACTTACCCAATATTGCAGTAGCGTGACTAGTCCTTTGACTTGCGATGCCTCGTCTATTCACAATTAGATTACTATAGTTTGACTTTGCATACACTTGGCCCCTAAACATCCCCTAGACATTTGCGTACTTATGGTGTATGTTGGCTGCGATAGGTTCGTTGTAAGAATAGAATGTGCACTTGCATGGAACCCATTACCCTTGATAGATAAGGGAGCACACAGTTATATCGGAGCCACCCCCATACTTTTTAAAATTAAATTATAGATTTGGGTATTTTAAATCGTCATTTGTTTGTTTTCATGCATGAATTAGATTCATAATTATAGATGTAAATATTTTTTTGTTCTTCTACTTTAATTAAAAGTAATGCTTCTTTTAATTCAAAGTTAAAGAGTTTACAATGTTGTAAATTTATTGTTCTTTGCTGTTTAATGGTCTCTATTGTTGAAATCTATTTTTTCCAGTTTTCGTTGGACGATCTAAAACTTTTGCATTTAATTTTGTAGAAAAAGAAATATGGAAAGGAACTAGATAAATTAACAATTTGGGAGATACACATAAGAAAAAAACCAGTGAATTTTTTGATTCGGATACAGAAAGAAAGTTAGTGAGTATAAAAATTTATTTATAAATTATTTTATAATTACATTTTTATATAATTTGAAGAGTTTATAAGTGACTTAACTTGATCAGAATTCTACTCGCGAAGAATTAGCTGAAAGCATGCAAGGTTCTGAGTCAAGAAAAAAGGTAATTAAAGAAATATTTACGAAGTATATAGGGCCCAAGCACAATGGTCGAGTGGAGGGTTTAGGTTTGGGAGGTACACCAACTAGTTACTGTAAGCTAAATTATTGGGATTTGCCTTCAAACAATTAAACTTCTTCAAGCAGAGAACAGTCAAGCGAGGTGGATAAACTTAAAGGAGAGATGAAAGATTTGCGTGAAGAATTAGACCGCCTAAGAGTATTAATATCTCAAAAAAAATTTTGAAGAGAATATAAGATCCCCATCACCTACATCTGTGCCACCTATTAACCCACGGGTAAATAAGTTTGAATTTTTTTTTTTACATTTTGCATTTTCTGTCAATTATTAGTATTTGAATTAAAATAATATGTTTGCATTTATTACTTTCAGGCTGTTTGCATTTCCTGTCAATTATAAGCATTTGAATTAATATAATACTAGTGAAGCGGCCCGCGCTTCGCAGTGGGTAAAAACTGTAGAAGTAATTAATAATGAAAAATCATCCAACATTCACACAAAAAAAAAGCAAAATTTTGCATTTAAATAGAAAACTACAATGTTTGTTCTAATATACATGTAGTGCTCCCATATAAATATATAAGTAGAAACAATATAAGTATGCTGAAGAGAATAAGTAATGAATCCTTTCAAATATCTTTCATGTTAGATTACAAATTTACAATTCAAAATAGCTAAAAACTTTCTTCTGATCTGTTGCGATATGAGTAGCCACTGGACGACGACCATTCCTCTTTTCTTTTTTGCTTTCTTCGTGCCCGTTTGTAGCAACGTAGTCTCTGCTTAAAAACTATCTAGAATTTTATGGCAAACAAATATACAGCGAACACAAAAACATACAAAAAGAAGCAAGAGCTACTTAAAAACACAGCAGTGAACTCCCAATTAACCTATTTCTATAGGTCCATAAAGCACCAAAGCAAAACAATAGGTTAAGCATGGAAAATCAGCAAAATTAGAGAAAATATAAGATGGAACCATTTTTTTTCTTCAATAACAGCAAATGAAGGTACACCCTGGAAATATAAAAATAAAAAATAAAAGACTGAAATACACGATGCGAAGAACCACAGAACATTTATCCTCTTCCTTTTTTACCTTATCTTTTCTGGTTTTCTTTTCTATTAACAGCTTTCTATCATTATCAAAATATATTAAATAAAAAGGATTCTAAGCTGCCATGAAGAAACTTAAGAGAAAATTATAGTACAATAGCAAATAAAAATACTTAAACTTAAAATCTAATATGGTAAAGTATAATTAAGCCAAAGTATATCGGAAAATACTAACTGTTGGAAGCACTTAGCGTTGGCATTAATTTTGCTGTTCTTGGATCGTTCGCAAACTCGATTTTCTGAGATTGATTGAAAGATGGAAAATTAGGTGTCAGTTCTCCCTGTCTTTTTGGTTGGAAAAAAAAAAATTAATTTGCAAACTAACCAAAGATTGAAGACTGAGGAAACTCTAGGTGATCTGAACCTCATAAAACTTGAGGAGAAGAAAATTGAAAGACATAAAATGTGAGACCCTAGGTAGTCCTATATGTAAGATATAATAGGGCTAAACTCTTAACCCGACTTAAGCATTTTGGGTGGTGGCTAGGCCCAAGAGGTTGAGAGAGTTAAGCATGCTAGGACGGGAGTAGTCCTAGGATGGGTGACCCCCTGGGAAGTTGGAGCGTCACAATTGGTATCAGAGCTAATTACCAGCTGGAAGTGTGAGATGAGTCTCGACTGAGCCTGGGTCGGAATGACAAGGCTAACGACATGAGTCTCACATCGCTTGGTACTTGTGAGTCTGAGCCTGACGATGACGTCAAGGGCTTAAAAGGGGGAGATTGTGAGACCCCATGTAGTCCTATATGTAAGATATAATAGGGCTAAACTCTTAACCCGGCTTAAGCATTTTGGGTGGTGGCTAGACCCAAGAGGTTGAGAGAATTAAGCGTGCTAGGACGGGAGTAGTTCTAGGATGGGTGATCCCCTGGGAAGTTGGGGCGTCACATAAAACGATATCAAATGCAACCCTGATTAAATCTTACTATTTTACATGGCTAGATTATAATCTATATACGTCAAATGTGAAATGATCTCAAATCTCCCAAGCCTTAGATCTAAAAAGAAAGTAAGAAGCGCTTGTAGCTGGCAACGGTGATGAGTGTTGGTTTTTGATTATTGTAATGATTTGCTCCTAGGCCACATTACTTTCAGTCTTCCTGTAACTAAGTTTTTTGAGCCATGATCAATCCCATGTGCATACTATGTCATTTTATTACATATCATTTGCTAATCTACAATCTTTAGTCATTATATGCCTATGACAGTATCTAAACAATTCTTTTTACACAGGATCTTCCGGTGACTAAAGGAGCAACCTTGGCTCCTTGGCTAGGTATGGATGTGTGGAAGCATGCATACTACCTGCAAATAAGTATTGTCTTTTTCGAATTTAATCATAAATGTATATTAGAACAGTATTGTTACACTTTGCTGCTACATTTTTAACAGTTTTTGTATTTATAGTATCATTGCCTATAAATAATGATTCCTTTCAACTTCACATTTGACCATTTGAACTTTCAAACATAAGCACTCCAAAACCAATAAATAATAATGTGAAGATCTGTTGCTAATTACCACACGGTCTACTGACAACGAAGGGTTCCGATAGCATACAAAATGTCTTATTAATGACATGCTCTACTCGATGAGCTTGCTACTTACTGGATATCATATTTTTCAGGGAGTTGGACTATGAATTTTAACTGTTCACTTTTCTCTGCTCGGAAAGCTATATAACTTGTTGCCAAGTTCTAATGCTAATTCCTTAAACTAATAATGATTTTAAGCTTGTTAGACTTCCAACCATGGCAGATACCATCTAAAAGATAAACATGTTTAACTTTCAGCACTATCGTTGCTCTCGTCATAACTCATATAACGATCCATCATCATCATGCGCCCGTGCATGAAACGACCGCACCCTAACACAAACATCCTTTGAAAGCATGCATTTTCAGAGCCTAAAGAGAACTTGATCAAGCAATTTGTTAAAACATAAATATAATAAACAATTTGAAGATGATTCTAAAAATCAACTTCAGAAGGGCTTTGCTTATAGAAAAAGCCCAGGGTAAAATGACCGGCTGTACTAAATAATAAATTCGACCATTCAGACCTGGTTAGGTGATTCTAGTTCAATGATAGCTGTTCGAGAATCACAAAACTAAGGAACAAATTCGACAATTAAGAACAATACAAATAAAATTGCTCTTTGTAGATGGTAGCCATGTATTGCGAATTTAACACTATACTAAAGTTGACATGAACATCAAACTTCTGATTAGAGGTGTTCATCTGACTGTTCTCTAGTTAAAGAGGTTTTTGCAAATTGAATAATTAATCCTCAAAATTTTTGAAAATTCCATAGTAGTCCTCATGTTTAAGCATTTCTACTTTGGCAATTCAACTTTTATCAAATAATTACTCATAAAAAAAATAAAGGAATAGACTGAAAGTTGAGACTTAATGGAATGGGCCAAGGACTACAATGCAACTCATTGTAAATGGTACAAAAAAGATATTCAAAGCTAAAGTTACCCCAATCTTTTTGTCTCCCAAAATCACATCTGCCTAGATGAGCTAATCACCAACAATGAGATTGTAATCCTCTTCAGGATCCAAGAATGCATAGCTAGTGTAAACAATAACCACTGCTCGCAAATCCTTCGTCCAACCAAGAAAATATTTTCTAAAAAATTATTGAAATAAACAGGCAGAAAAGAGAACAATCGACAACCAAACCAAAAAGAAAGAGATAGAAAAATCTCCTCTTGCTGCATCAAAATCAACACCGCATTCTATGGCGATGCCCCGGATACGATCAAAGTTAGATGAGTCTACTGCCTCCATAACCACCAATCGTCCCTAGCACACGCGGCAAAGAGCTTAATGTTTGGTACCCGAGGTCCCAAGTTTGAAGCCTAGTTTTGATTTCATAAAAAATAAAAGTGGGTAGCAAGTTACCTTTCTCTCAAAAACAACATCAGAACCTACATCACTTTGGGTGTCTTTGGTGCAAATGAGGCCGACCTTCAGGAACCTGCACACTTCCTCCGGATGGAAATCGCCATTCAAGGAAGCATCCACGATATTCACCAGCTCATCACGCTCGTACAATGCCCACATCCTAGGGAGAAAAAAGTGATTTGTGTGAGTACACAATTTCTCAGGTTTGTGTAATCAATTACTTTGATTACTATTGCAAAAAAGGAATGGATTAAAGTGAATCCTTTACGTCAGTTATTACTCTACTTAACATGACCATTTGTCCCAAAAATAAAAGAGAATTTTCAGTTCAAATTCAATAGATAACTGTGTCAAAATATGCGAATCAAAAAGTAAACATCAGATTGATTGTAGTACCCCTGGGGCCTAACTGACGGAATGACTGCAGTATCCTAGACTGTTCGACACTTCTGGAGAAGGTCGAGACAAGTCGGAATCGTTTCGGCGCCAAATAGACGCGAAAACGGACTCGGAGCACCGAAATAAGCCAAAACTGAAGTTTGGGCGTTTGGAACTTTAGGGCGCCCGGAAGCTGTGTTTTGGGCGCCTAGATGTTGAGTGCTCATTTTCTGAAACTGCTAAGTCATTTCGGATCCAGGATCGGGAGCCCGGAAAGTGAGTCCGGAAATTTTGCCTCGTGAGTATCGATCCGTTTGACACGTGTGGGCTGGTAGGTGAGTTCCGCCGGACCAGGTTAGGGCGCCTCGGACCGCGGACGGAGAGTCCGAAGTTCTGGACTTGCGCAGGCTGAAGAACCGGGCGCCCACTTCTTGGGTTTCGGGCGCCCGAATGTGTGGTTTCTGCTGTGGGACAGGTTAGCAGCATGTTTGTTCTTGAGGTCCATTTTACCCTAACCTTTGGCCTATAAAAGTTGTGGACGACCTCTCCTGAGGTTTTTTTCTCCCTTCTTCATGGTGAACCTGGAATTTTGCTTGGAACCCCTCCAATTCCTCCCAAATTCCACCTTTTTCCATTGAAGGCCTTGGATCCCTGCAGAACAGCAGCATCGACCTGTGGTATTTCTGCTCGTGTGCAGTGTGGGAGTGTCCAAATCCCACGAAACGTGGTTTGTTGGATAGTGGACTCGTAGAGGAAGACGTGGAATCCTTCCAATCGTAATTTGGACAGGTATGTATGCTACAGTTGCTGTTTTACTGGACCTCTTGTGTTCTTGAGCTGAAACTTGGGTTTTTCTTTGATCTTTTAGATCCAAATCTCTTGGGAGCTGGAATTTCGAAGTGAAGATTGGTCCTTCCTCATTCCTTGCTGGTTTGGAGGTTCCTTCCACCTGAATTGAAGATTTAAAGGTGAGTTCTAGCTCAGATTTTGAGTAATTAGCTTAAGTGCTGAATTTTTGGACATTTGATGGATTTCATGGATTTTTGAATCCAGATTTTTGTGAGTAGCCTTGGAGAGGATTTGGAATGTTCCATCACTGTATTTGAGAGGTTTGTGACCCTTTTCCATGGACTAGATTCGTTGGAATTCTAGATTTCTTGCTAGAAGTGTTTTATACTTAGTTGCTGGAATTTCTGGATGCATGTGCAGGAGGGTCCAGAAGTGGGTCCGATCCAGTGCGAGGATTTTTTGGACATCGAGTCGAGCTCCGTTTTGGCTGAAATTTAGAAGGTTTGTTCTTGAGCCCCTGCTGGTGAGTTGGGCAAAATTTTACTGCATTTGGACTTAGGATTTAAATTTTATCGTATGTTGAATCCATATTGGTCGTGCTGCCAGGCTGCAGTTCTGGGCTGATGTTCTGGGCGCCCAGAACTTGAGCAGGTGGGTCCAAATCTTGAGTTGGCGGTTTTGAGCCCGATTGCTGCCGGTGTTATTGGAGGCCTTCCACTCGACTCCTAGCCTTTGTTGGATAGCATTTGAGGTGGGTTAATGTTACCGAAATCGCCGAATTTTCTCCTAAGTTGTAGAGAGTGCAGCATGTTGTTTTATTATCTGTTTGATCATGTTAGTAGCTCGAATTCGTGAATTTGCATGTGTTTATATGAAATCTGAGTTTGGAGCATAAATTGATAATTTATAGACATGACTTTACATGCTGAACTGGGAATTAACTTAGGAAAAAACTCGTGAATCTACAACCGTCACTTTTCGAACTATTATCAGATTTAGCTCTAGGAGCCGTTTTCTATTCTTGTATCACCGCTGTTAGTGCGAGGTGGATACTTAGTTGTTGTAGGACGAGATTACGCTTGTGCTGGGATGCTGAGCTTGTATTTACAGCAGGGTTAGGCTGTTTTGTATTACCGGGTACCGTCGGGGTTGACGGTGGACCCAAACTCTTGTTTTAGCTTCTATTTGTGCTGAGGACACGTGAGCTTGGAGTCTTTGACCCATTCGACCCCTTTCTTTTGATTATAGCCTACCGGAGCCTGTTTGTGCTCGACAGAGATACGCGTACTAACTCGGTTGGGTAGCTCCCCGAGTGCCGCTCCGGAGTGAGGCCTCTTTTGCGTTGATGTCGCTACAGATTAGTTGGATTTGATATTTGGATCGGCTACCTTTTTTGGTAGTGTGCGGTGTGGCTAGGCAGTTGGCTGGACGAGCCTTTTTGGGCGGTTCCGTTAGATTGGGTCAAGGGTGACTATTCACTTTGGGGATGCATACTGGAGAGTTTGACTTAGATAGTGGTAGGGTAGTGGCATTACAGTTGTAGAGTTTATTCCAGCTTATTTTATTATTCTTTACCTACCAGCTATACTGTTAGTCTCGTAGACTTAGTGGGTGAACCGTTGAGGTCGGTAGTGGTACCCACTGAGGACTACTTCTTTTGATAGTAGTTCTCACACCTATTGTTGCCACCTTTTTCTTGCAGAGTCTTCGTCTGTTGCGGCTGCTGCTCTTGTTCATGCGGATCGAGGTAAGGGAGTCGCGAGCTAGATCCCTACCTGTCCCTGTTGTTCCTAGAGGAAGACCCTACTGGAGATAGTTTCTTTTTGAGTTGAGCCATGTACATATAAGTGAATTTGTTCCTATTTCAGACTTTGGAGGGACTGTTGTATTTTGGATTCTATATGTACAGGTGGCTTTGGTACTATTAGTATATTTTATTTCAGCTCTATATCTCTTGTAGTTGCTTGTATGTTTGTTTACAGGTTAGCTATCGCTTCGTATATATAGAAAAATCTATGTATACGGCGGATCTGTTGGCGAGCCCGGAGAAACGAGTAATCCGGGGCGTGACAATGATATACCAAACACACCATAAAAAAGCATCGAATTAATGTAGCATTTCACAGTTGCTTATTACCCCGCTACTATGGCAAATAAATTGGATGAGGATCTATTTGTATCATGTGACTTGATCTGCAACAATAAAATACAGAATATTCAACCTATTCTTTACTGGTAAAAATTTACAGATAAGTATTCAATAATGTGAGATGAGAAATAGTTTGATGTTAAATCTTTTGACTGAGTGTGCTAATATATTTCAATCGGCATGCTGCTTTTATTCACATTAAACTGAACATTATTGCAGGCATTCGATCAAAATCAGCAAAAATTAAGTAGATGAAAAAAATATGTAGGCTCTCTTTTTCTTCTTCCCTCCCAGTCCCAGGCATCTAATTCTCTGGTATTAGTTAGAAAGGTACAAAATGATCCCCTAACGAAAATATTGCTAATGTTTGCTGTCCTAAAAGAGACAAAATGATTGTTGCTCTAAAGACCAGAAGTCTAAACTAATTCTCAGTACTTTGAATCCTAACAATTATTAGACTTTCCTAAATACTTTAGAGTCAGATGGACAAAAAACTACATCCCAATATGAGATCATATCAAAATCAAGCCTTGCATATATAAATGTGGAAAAGCTAGATTAACCAAGACAATAAGAACACCAAACGAACCCAAATTCTCAGGTGTGACCATCATAAACCTACAATGTCGACCCGTTCCCAGCGTGAATGTATCGCACGACCTCTCTAACCTTCCGAAAAATATAAAACAAAATCATGACACGCAATAAGCAAAAGCTTTTAAGTTCACAAACCGCTTAATCAAAGCATGTTAATCAAACAAAATTGTGATTTTTCTCACATTTTTAATCCATCTTCACTCAAAAATTAATCTTCTTAAAAAGACCAATCATGCCATTGCCGCATAAAAAGAGAACAAAAAATGCAAACAAAATCTGCAAATCCCGCCCCCAATTTCACAACCACAAAACCCTAAAATGAGATCTACGCATTTAAAAATTAAATGTAGCAACACAAAAATGAATGAGCAAAATTTAAAAGCACTTACCACTATGGTAATGAAATTGAAAGAAAGGATGAATAACACCTTTCTTTCTCACGGGTTGCACTACAATAACAAAACATTAAAATAAAACAAAAATTACTAATATCTTTAAGAAGAATAATATTTTGTAATAAATAATAGTAATATTTAAAAATATTTTATAGTAAATCTGTAGAGAGAATCAAGAGGAGTATGGGGTAGTATAGATCGAGGGTGGGGCGAGGCGCTTACTGCCGGTGCTGTCACGTCTGCAAAACTTTCAAGTAACTGATATAGCCCTACAAATTTTAAAAACCCTCATGTAATCCTGAAACTTTATTAACCTTATCAAACACGCCTTGAACAGTCAAACTCCTAATATTTTAATTCAAAGGCTATTTTATTTTTTAATGGGTACACCAATTCAATATTATAGATCAATGACATAAGATTCTCATCACCAATTTTAACACTCAATAACACATAAATGAGTCAACTTTCATGGACAAAAAAATAAGAAGAAAATTATTAAAGGAACTTGAGCAATATATTGAAACAGGAATATAAAGTAGGAAGCTCAGTAACTAGGAAATACCTCCCCTTCTCTAATCGCCCTAACAAGTAAAACTAAAAAAGCCGCCGGTGGCATCGCGGATGCGGGAGGAGGTGAGGGTACAAAGGCGAAGGTCCTACCCGAGGTGGATGGTCGGCTAAAGGGGAGAAAGAGAAAGAGAGAGAATGGGAAAGAAAAAAAAAAAAAGGGAAAAAAAAACGTTGTGAGAAGACGGAGCGATGCGAGAAAAGGCTCAGGAAAGACATTGGAAGATGAGGGTACACAAAAACGACGGTTCAAAGAAAATATTAAAGAATTTCAAAATTAGGAGAGTGTGCCACATCAGCCAAAACATTGGGGATTAATATATGTTTATAGATGTTTGCATTTATTACTTTCAGGCTGTAAATCATGGCAGTGCAAATAATTCTTCTCCTAACATTCTATCATCATTTTCAAGTTATGAGCCTTCAAATATTCTTCATGGCCGAACTATTTGAGAGCAACAATTGAAAGACATAAGTCACATATTGATCTGTTTAACAACTCATGAATTTCTTCTTTTTGAAGTTTAGACTTATATTTTCTGTTTTGATGTATTAAAAATGATACTCTACTATATAAACGTTAGCCTGTTAATAAAATTTGATACTTGATGTGCTTGTTTTGTTGCTAAACTTTTTATATTATATTTTATTACATTTCATGTATTCTTATGTTAATCTGGTATCAGTAAGTTTGACTTTCAAAAAATGCAGCAATAGTATATTACAAATTGTACAATGAGATAATCATTATAATTTTGGTAATCATATACCAGCACTTTAAAACGCATTGAAAGCAAACGCTCAACATTTTATATTTACTTATAGCGGCGGTTAATGTCACGCCCCGCCGGGTCCTTAAACACCAACTAGGTGGAAAGGATAACCGCACGAGCGCATGCACCAGACCCGCCGAACGGATATAGTCTTTCCTATCCGCCCAAGGCGTCACAACACAAGCTTATCCACAATGTTCCAACTAGGAACGGAGTACAAGAGTTGCACAAGGAAAGCATCAACATAAAGAAGTTCTACTTCTATTACATCACATGGCACAATATACATGTCCCAAAATTTTCTTTTCCATTCCATACATTATGTTCCAAAACTATAGAATATACAACATTCATACAAGAATGTAAATCCCCTATACTATCACATTCAAAAAATAGGGATACAACTCTACATACAACCAAAAATGGAAGGGCCGCTATCTAAAGAGCCAAACCCTTGCCTCGCTCAGCCGCCTCACTCGCGGAAGGACCTGAAAAATGTGGGGTGAGAACTATAAACATAGTTCCCAGTGGGTAAGGCCACCCAAGAGAGGAGCTCGACCCACCAGGTCCAAAGAAACACCATATGCATAAGTTAGATCACATATAACTATGCAACAATTACTTACATGCTTGTAAATAAACATAAAGGATGCAACCAAATGAAATATAATTTATCATTCTCTCCTAGGTTCATCCTATGTCTCACAATGACTAAGTTCATTTACTTGTCATTTACTTATGGTTTCGGAATCGCCGTCTCACCATAATTATTCCAACATTCGAGGAGTGAACTCGTCACCTCCTAGTTCGAGTAGCGAACTCGTCGCATACTCGGGATAGCAAAATCGTCGCATACCCCGTCTCAACACGGCCACCGCATGGCATGGGTAGCGAACTCGTCGCATACCCGGGATAGCAACCTCGTCGCACATCCCCTCTCGACACCGCCAACTCAAGGCGAGGTAGCGAAATCGTCGCCTACCCGGAATTGCAAACTCGTCGCACATCCCGTGTCGGTACGGCCAACTCATGGCATGGTAGCGAAATCGTCGCCTACCCGGGATAGCAAAATCGTCGCACATCCCGTCTCAATACGGCCAACTCATGGCATGGTAGCGAAATCGTCGCCTACCCAGGATAGCAAAATCGTCGCACATCCCGTCTCAATACGGCCAACTCATGGCATGGTAGCGAAATCGTCGCCTACCCGGGATAGCAAAATCGTCGCACATCCCGTTGTTCACGTTTCTCACTTGCCAACCTAAGTCTCGTGACCTTAGGTTCAAGTCACCAAGTCTCGCCTATGTTCAATAACACTAGGCTTACTTTCTCATTATCAACCTAGGTTCCATGGCTCTAGGTTCCAATCTCATGTCAAACCTATGTTCAATGACACTAGATTTCAATCTCACATGTTCCAACCTATGTTCAATAACACTAGGTTTCAATCTCACATGTCCAACCTATGTTCAATAACACTAGGTTTCAATCTCACATGTTCAACCTATGTTCAATAACACTAGGTTTAGCCTCATGTTCAACCTATGTTCAATAACACTAGGTTTACCCACACATGCTACCATGCAACAAGTATTAATATTTGAATTATACTTGAAATATACATAATGCAATAGGATCTCATTGTTCAACCTATCATGATTTTTACTTTTGCCAACATGCAAATTCTAGGGTTCACCACATATACCATTTTATCTTTAAATGGATATTTACCCTAGACATGGAAGTGACCTAATCACTTCGGTAAACACAAACCCACCTCAAGAGCTTTCAAATCCTTGTATTCTTCAAGCTCCTAAGTGTCCAAGCTTTGAGTTCTTGCTTCAACCCAAGCTTCTACAAGAAAACAGTTCGTTACTCATTACGAACCCTAAATTCAACTCAACATGTGAAATCAAGTGTTCTAACATGATTTCCTATGTCTCAATTGCAATTCCCGAAGGTCCAAATATTTTTAGAACCTCTCATTGCAAAAACCCCAAATCTACCTAGGGTTTGCATGCATGCAAGCCAAACCCTAGATTTCATGGCCAATCTCCCACATTTTGTGCTTTAGATTGCCAAGGGTTCCCAAAAACCTCATTTCAAAGGATTAAATCCAAGGTTTGAACCCAAAACGTGAGGTACTAACCTTAATCACGAAATCCCCAAGCTCCTTCTTACACCAAGAAGCTTCCTTTCTCTTTTGGAAGCCTTTTCCAAGCTCCAATCCACCACTTCTCCAAGCTTTGGAGAGATCTCTAGAGAGAGAAAGTGAGGGAGAGGGAGAGGAGAAGTAGAGAGGAAAACAAATGAGAATGGGAGAAGGTCTCAGCCATTCATACACCCCTAAGTCATGTGAAAAGACTATTTTGCCCCTCTCCACAAACAACACAACAACCAGCCAAAACTGGGCATTGTATACCGGTATGCGCATATGCATACCGATATACCTCAGAAATCCCGCAGAATCCCGAGAGCTGGATTTACTGTTTTGGCCATCGCATACCGGTATCCTCCTTCACATACCGGTATACAGCGACATTCCGGTATTTCCCGGAGAATTCCGCAAAACTCGAGAGCTGGGTTTTCGGTTCAACCACGGCATTCCGGTATTCCTTATGCACATACCGGAATCCAATGCAGAGTTTACAATTTCTGCAGTTTTCAACTTGTCGAAGTCCTTTTCGCGCCTCGCTTGCGCCGAAAACTCTTCACACAAGTCCCAAACTTGACCGAAGCCTCACATATAGCCTCTCATGCTATTTTTCCACCAGAACTCTACAATTTGCAGAAATTCGGTACGATGCACTGAAATTCAGTGTACTACAGTTAATACCGCAGCTGCTAACTAAACCATCAACAGTTATGTTCATTTGGAGGCAATTTAAAACACCTCACAATCAAAACTACCAACATTATGTTCATTTGAAGGCAATTTAAAACACCTCACACAATCAACAGTTATGTTCATTTAGATTTACCTATAGCGGCGGTTAAAACCACCTCAACAAAACAAATCCATCAACGTTTATATTTATCTAGCAAGTAGCAACAGTTCACACCACCATTGCAAAAAGCTTATAGACTGTAGCAGCGGTGTAAACCGCTGCAACAAAATTCTATGTAAGAATGTGGTTAAAAAAAAAGAAGCGTTTAAAACCGCTGCTACCTACCGCCGCAAAATATTTGACCTACCTCGATAGTCGTGAAAACCGCCGCTATAATATAGGGACGGTGGTATTCACGACATTCTACGGCTTAGTTTGATACTGAGGCCCATCTGAAGCTATTAGATAAAATAGAATTGGGATAAAAGTATATAGGAATATGCTTCTGCGTTCTCCGATGGGACCGTAAAAAATATATCGTAACCGACTCATCGCGATATGCGGAACGCAATATTACGTACAGAAACAAACAGAGTATTTTTCCATTGCACTTTCTCACCGCACGAAACGCAATCTTCCCGCAATCCTAAACGAAGCCTACCAGCAGTCCAATAACCACTGCTATGTTTTGTCATAGTTAGTTAATTCGGATTCGACAAAAATTCGATACGAGTATAATACGCATAAAATTCGTTTCCTAATTTTTAAATTCGTTGAATTCGACTTAAAAAACAAATTCGATAATTATTCGAATACACAATTTATACAAAAATTATACGTTCATCAATTAAAAATTCGGGATAAAAAATTCACCTATTAAACTTAAATTTTTTTCTAAATTTATACTACTATCGTAAATAATTATAATTCTTAAAAATAAAAAGCTACAAAATAAAGTAGGTTAAATACAAATAATTTATAAAAAAATATATTATACAACATGACATATAAACAATCAAGTAAAAAATAAATTAAAATAGCCCATAATTAATTATAAAATATATAAAAAATTTCTTGGGGGCGAATGAACAAAAAACTCATATTTAAATATAAAATATAAAATAATATATACTTCAACATAAAAATTATAAGTTTTTTTATTCAAATTTTCAATAATTCAGAAATAATTCGCAAATAGTTCGCGAATAATTTGGCTGGCCCAAAAATTCACGAATAATTTTATTTTTTTGCAAAAAATTTGTAAAGAGACCGTTTAATTCAAATTTTCAATAATTCGTAAATAATTCACAAATTATTCGCGAATTAACTAACTATGTTTTGTAGGGACGGTTTAAACTACCGGTAGAGGTCAAAAAAACCGCCACCAATTAGTCTCTTTCCTGTAGTGTTGCAGGAATGTCAAAGAAACTTGAGCAATATGTTTACTTTTAGATGCCAAATTTATCAGTAAAAGAGAAACAAGAGAACACAATAACTTTCTCACTCTACTAGCTATGGAGATAATAGCTAGTAAAAGTAAGCCAATTAGAACAACGACTAGTATCTTTACACTGGACGTAACACGTTTTACAAGCACAAAAAGACATACTACTAATATGTAAATAAGCAAGCTTTATACAGTGCTACTTATCTTTAGATGAGAAGCGTTGAAGCAATACAGTTAGACCATGTGCAATTATCAGTACATTTAAGCCCATAACATCCAATTTTTTGGCAGGAAAGTTCACAGGTGTAAGCCCCAAGAGTGCCATTACTTCAGCTGGTAAGCCAGATATGTGAATTTTAGGTCTTATGCAGTAGAATTTAACTTCCACATGCAATGCACTCGTCTCGATTGTTTAAGGAACAAACAACTTGTGCCATCTTGGCTTCAACATCCTCTTCCTCTGCTGGTTTCTTATCCTGTGTTCATAGCACCAGATATTTCCCACCACGAGAGTCGGTACTTGACGTTACAAAACTATAAAAATGCATGATAGAACAAGAAATGACAGATCAACAAGATGCAAGAGAACTCACCTTGAGAAGCGAAGTATCCACAGTAAACTTGATAGCATCAGCAGCAGCACGTGTTCGCAGGTAGTACATGCCAGTTTTCAGACCCTTTCACCAAAAGGAAACTCAAAATGTTAATCAAATCGTAATAAAACTCAAAAGCAAAGAATGTTCTATTAAAAAACAAGACTGGTTTGAAGACCGAAAGAAATGCAAAGACACCTTGGACCAAGCGTAGAAGTGCAGAGATGTTAGTTTTCCAAAGTTAGCTTGGTCCATGTGGATGTTAAGGCTCTGGCTTTGATCGATGTAGCACCCGCGATCAATAGCCATGTCCACTAGTGTTTTTTGCTTGATCTCCCACACCGTCCTGACACATAATAGGAAAACTAATATGAGTATCTGAAAGAAATTTCATTCGCGATCCCGCCAAACAAGAAAATACAATTGTGATATAGATATGCATACTTGTAAATTGCTTTTAGATTATCTGGTATTTCAGAACTCTTTTGAACAGAGCCATCTTCATAAATTATCTGGTTCTTGAGAATTGGAGACCAAAGACCCATCTCGGTCAAGTCATGCAGGAGGTGCTTGTTCACTACAACAAACTCTCCACTGAAGATGAAGAGATACTATTAAACAATTAACGACTAAACTCCTCTAACATGTTAAATGAATTCTTTTAAAACAGAGAAAAGAGTTATAAGCGAACCTCAGAACCCTGCGACTATAGATGTTAGATGTATAGGGCTCAAAGCACTCATTGTTGCCAAGAATCTGGCTAGTTGAAGCAGTTGGCATCGGAGCAACCAGAAGCGAGTTCCTCACTCCATTCTTAGAGATCAAATCCCTCAGAGCCGGCCAATCCCATCGGTCTGATGGGGCCACATTCCACATGTCAGGTTGAACGATTCCCTGCACATAAAATGTTTAATAACACATGAACCCCAAAAGCTAGCATGATTATGATTTTCCCTCCTGAAACAAAAACATATAGTTAACCCCTCAATTCTTTATTGTTTTAGCACTTAACCCCATTCCCATCACATTTTTCGTTCGGAAATTATTAGGCAATCCTAAATATACCCATCATACACCTTTTATAGCTTTAAGGCTCCTCCAATTCCAGTATGAAAATGTAAAACAAAAGGTAGTAATGCTAGGGGTTTAAACATTGAGGGTGTTAATTGTAGATTTTACATCTCAATGGACAAAGTGCAAACGGCTCTAATTTCAGCAGGTTTTTCTGCAATTCAGCTTAAACAAGACCATCACACCATAATTACCAATTGTTACACTTACTATACTTGGATGCAAGGTCTAAAATTATAGGGTCTAAGTTAGTATCCAACCCAAACTTCAAGACTGAAAATGTGACAAATTCTTCAAAATTTCTTTCCGAGATATCTTTGCATATAATTCTGGATTATCATCAAGCAAAAAGATTTGTACAAAACCAAGATGTGCAAGGAGAAGCCAATAATGGTTATTTCATGAGATGCACTCTACACCATAGGTATAGAAAAGAAATATAACAACACTAGGTAAACAGTCGGGCCAGACAAACCTTGCTGATAGGGCTTCCTTCATATGTCTCATAAGGACCTTCTTTTGCAGCAATCTCAGCAGAAGATTTTAAGGCATGGTAATATATAGTCTCAAATATATCTTTATTTAGCTGTTGAGCCTGCAGAACCAAATGGTAGTGTTAAACCAGCCATATAAATAAGTGAAACTGTGATTACCCATTAAGCCCTTAAAATTACCTCAGGGGAATCAAATGGCATGCCAAGTAAGATAAAAGTATCTGCTAACCCCTGAACTCCTATGCCGATTGGACGATGCCGTATATTTGATCTTTTTGCGGTTTCAACTGGGTAAAAATTGACATCAATTATTTTATTGAGGTTTGATGCAACAATCGAAGTAACCTGCTCCAAAAGACAGTAGAAGTTATTTACCCTATTAATGTGCCAAGGAGGCCATTCAAAGGAATGAAAGATAGCAAAACACACCTCAGCTAGCTTATCGAAGTCAAAGTATCTGTTTTTCGACCCACTGCTGCCTACCAGTTTAGAAGGGTGAGACTCGATTGGAACCCCCTGATAAGAGATAAAATTTTTGGTTATGTGCAGATAAGAACTTAAATTAGCATTTTGTATATACCTTCTCCCTCACAAAGCGTGGCAAAGCAATGGATGCCAAGTTGCACACAGCTGTTTCAGTAGGACTAGTGAACTCAATAATCTCAGTACACAAGTTTGAAGACTTGATCGTCCCCAGATTCTGTTGGTTGCTTTTTCTATTACAAGTGTCCTGCAGATAAATCACAAGGTGACCAAATATCACAATTATATCACAATTGCGGAAATGCATGAAGTTAGCTTTCTGTAATAATAGTGCCATTTGCCTCCTATAAGTAAACAAAGGCAAATTACAAATTAAATCACCGAAGGTTGCACTCTATGTTAATCATATTCTTAATTGTAACAATTTAGTCCTTAAAGTTTGTTAAGTATAACAACAAACTCCTAAAGCTATACTGTCTAAAAAAGGTACATTGTAAGCAGCATCATTTACCTGTGCTTAGTTAATATCGAAACTTCAAGGACTAAACTCATATTGGGGTCAAACTTGAGGGATCAATTGCTAAAAATGAAGAGCGTGAGTATTAAAGCCCAAAGGAGTCATGCTTCAGGAACTATATTGTTACATTGACACTGTGAGGACAATTCATATTTGGATCAAACCTTAGGGGCTATATCTGTAATTAACTCAAAAGAGAAAAAGAAGAAAAAAAGAACCCTAAGATTCTTGTATACTTAGTGTAGCACCTTGAAAAGCATGTATGGCGTCCCAGTTTCTATCTGAGCCTTCAGAATCTCAAACCAGAGGTTCTGAGCTGTAACAACCTTCTTTGCCTTTCCCTAATATTGGTAAAGCTAGAATTAGTGAAATAAAATATACTTTTAAGCTGCATCATAATCTGAAAGTAGAAAAGTAGGATTACCGCTTTTTCATATTTCATGTAGAGAGTTTCAAACTCACTACCCCAGCAATCAGCTAGACCTGGAGCTTCATTAGGGCAAAACAATGACCACTGTCCATTGTTCTGGACTCGTTCCATGAAGAGATCGGGAACCCAGAGTGCATAAAAGAGATCTCTTGCACGGTGTTCTTCCTGTGAATTATCAGAAATTAAGTGCTAAAACTTTTAAGCTCAGATTCATGAATAGATAAACTTAGAAATTATGATAGGAAAACGTGCATGTATGTACAAAGCTGTATAGCCAATTGAACACAAAGGTTTACCGAGCAAACTAATGCATAAAACAAGAATCTCTGGTTGCTCTGCCAACTATCTTCCATATTAAACCATGCCGACAAAATTAGATCTTCTAAGGGAACAAAATTGGAAATAGGAACACTTTAACAAATGCCTACCATATATTACATTTTTAGGCTGTTATAATATTTATTTGTAGGTCATGAAAAATTCATTGCAAAAAATCAATTGATAAGTATAAGATTCTTACAAAATGAAAACACGACCTATAAACAGAACATCATCAGATAAATTTAAAAAAAAACGTAAAGATTTGAAGACAATTTTTAGAGGTTAAAAGCTGTGATACCTTTCCATGGTTCTTCCGAAGGTCAAGAAACTCAAAAATATCAGCATGCCATGGCTCCAAGTATACAGCAAATGCACCTAAAGTTGTTATACCGATCAGACCTCAAAGAGGTATCACATCAAAATTATGAGAGAAAGCAATATTCAAATTACCCTTCCTCTTGCCACCTCCTTGATCAACGTAACGAGCAGTATCATTAAACACTCGCAGCATAGGAACAATGCCATTAGAAGTCCCATTCGTCCCACGAATGTAACTCCCAGTTGCACGAATGTTGTGAATAGAAACACCAATTCCTCCTGCAGATTTGCTTATGACAGCACACTCCTTCAGAGTATCATAAATTCCCTCAATACTATCCTCTTTCATGCAGACAAGAAAACAGCTGCTTAACTGCAAAACCATTAACAAAAAACAGATAAGAAAGGCACGTCGTGAACATCTAGGGTATACTGTATGGATATAGTCCGGTGCTATCCCAACTATGCAGGGTAGTCCTCAAATTTTTCACTTGAACATTTTTGTTCCTAAGCTTTCTCATATATTGCAATTCCACCCCCACCAAAAGAACTAACAAAAAGACTTTTTCCTATAAAATTAATTTTTAACCCTATACCATACACTGAAAAAAGGAAGTCAGTTTATAGAAAGGGTGAATGACCATTGTAAGGCCAAGAGTTCTTTTACAGACATGATCACTGTATAGGAAAGACAAAGATTTAGAATTCGTTCGCAGTAAGGGATGAAATGACAATTTATGAGAAAGTTTAGGACTTGGAGTTTTAAGCAAAATGTTTAAGGACTAAGTCACAATATCAAGATAGCACAGGGTCTATTCTAACATTTAACTCAGGTGTCTATAGCATCTGTAAGTGAATGAGTAGATGAAAGAGTACTTGAGGCCTAGGAGTGCCGGCATTGAATAGTGTTGGGGAAGCATGAGTGAACCAACGTTGGGACATCAAATGGTACGTTCTGATAACAGACTCGATATCATCTTTGTGGATTCCAACAGCAACTCTCATTAGCATGTGCTGTGGCCTTTCTACTACCTTTCCAGAAACTTTCAAGAGGTAGGATCTCTCAAGAGTCTTGAAACCAAAATAGTCATAGTCGAAGTCCCTGTCATAAATTATCTCACTGTCCAGGCAAGCAGCATTCTGTATTGCATACAATCACAACAACACAGCCATAACAAAACACATCAGAAACAACAGGTGCCATAAACTTGTGTGAAGGCAAAACGCATTTCACTACTTGATATAAGAAAAGTATTAAATCACACATGAAACTTGAGTAGCAAATACTTGGGGTAAATCAACATCAAACCTTTTAGGCAAAACCAAGAAGAAAAATGAAATGATAAGATTCTTACAACAGAATAGCACAAAACCTTCATTAGCATCAATACCAGAATACCATAGAGAGTTGTTTGAAATTAGATACTGCAATCATTCGTAAGAGTAGCAATTTGTTTAGGACTTGTTTCATTATTCAACAACAAACGTGAGTGCGACCTTGAGTATGAGAAATAACACACCAAATTATCGCAACTGTTGCTACATAAATGGACGAGATTGCTGAATTATACACCTATTTATTAGACTAACTTTGCTCAAATTCTTTTAAATTGTACATTTCCTGTTTATCAAATTGAGTCGCAAACTATCATAGTAATCAAAATTCAGAGTTATGACCACTCAAATCTGATTGCAAAATTGAAAACCTAACAAAGAAATGAAAATGCCCACCAAAAACCCATCAACATGAAATAATCTTCCTACAATAACACAGGAGACAGAAAAGTCGAGACATCAGAGACCTCAATTCAACCTTACTATAACTTAACGGCCAAATAAGAACATGATTTCCTAAAAAGCAACTAGAGAAATGCTCACCTTCATAATTATCTCATACACATCATCGGCTATTAACGGCGCCATCAGCCCTGATCTCTCGTTATAATGGGTGTACATGTCCTTAATCCTGCACCCACACCCATCCATTCAAAAGATAATAAATAACCAACTTTCTTCAAAACTGATAGACAGTAAATTAAAAATTCTTACGTCTCCGAGAACAATTTCTTCGTGTTCTTGTGAAGATTCGACACCGCAATCCGCGCCGCAAGCTACAAAAAGTCAAAAAAAAAACAAAACTTTAAATTTTTACAGATCTGAGATGATAAAAAAGGAAGAGAGATTTAGAGAAGAGATGAATAACCGAGGCGTAGTCGGGGTGGCTGGCGGTCATGGCGGCGGCGGTCTCGGCGGCGAGCTCGTCGAGCTGGGAGGTTGTGACGCCCTTGTAGACGCCGGCGCAGACCTTCTGGGCGACGAGCACGGGGTCGCAGTGCTCCTGGCTCAGCCCATAGCTCAGCTTCTTCAGCCTCGCCGTGATCTTGTCGAAGTGGACCGACTCCTGCCGCCCGTCCCGCTTCACCACGTACATCTCCGACCGCTGCCGATCCGATCGGGCCTCTTCTCGTTTCGTTTGGGAATTTCGTCGAACAGGTGGAGGGGGTGGAGAGAGATATATGTATGTGTATATGTATATATAAGAGCGCGGTGTGAGGAGGAAGCTTGTGGAGGAAGAAGGGGGGAATGGTGGAGAGGGAGTATTAAATGGGGGGATGGGGATTAGGGTTAGGGTTTTGGAATTTGAAAGTTTTGGCGCGAGGAGGGGGGGAATATTCTCGCACTCTTTTTGGACGGGGGCGAAGATGAGAGAGGTGGTTTTCCCGCGCGTTTTCGGAGGGGGGAGGTGGTGTTGGTGGGAAGGAGCGGCCGCGGTGTCGAGCACTCGCGCTTTAAATTGAGATATCGACTTGTTTTTATCAAATAAAAATGGAAAATGCTACATGTGTACATCACTTGTATCACTTTTAGTTGTATAAAAACTCAAAATAAATTTTAGTTAAAAATAATTGATGTAATAACTAAAAAATAATAATTTTTAGATAAAAAAGATGTAAGATATACATTTCATTTTAAAGTTGATCAGTAGCAATGCTCGTTAAAATTATGTAGGGCCCCCTCAATTGTAAGATGAACTCAGCATATTCTATTCTTAGTAAAAAAAATATATATTATAGAGATCCCATCAAGTCTTCGATCTTCTAAAAAGTGATTAAAATTATTAAATTTAGTATAATAATAAATAATTTTTTATAAAATTTTTAAACTTTTTGACATACATTACTTAATTCCAGAAAAATACAAGTGGAGTTTCAATCAAAGAAAAAAAAATTGTGGTGTTTATTTCAAACCAGCCTCTAATTTTTTTGAGAAATACAAAGTCTACAATGCAAATAGTTATAATCTTTACAATCTTTAATCCAATAGTTTAAGAATTTAAACAACTCTTTTTGACTTTCTACTACGGTGTTAGTTGTCTTTAGATGGGCCAAGTTGTAAGATTACAACTAAGGGCACGGCCCACATTACCCGGGCCGAAACGGGCCAGGTGTCGGCCCGCCCGGCCCGGATTCACATCCGGGCCGTGCCGTGCCGGGCGGATGTAGGGGCGGCAATCCAGCTCGCTGTTCGCGAGCCAGCTCGTGTTCGGCTCGAAATGAGCTCGAGATCGACTCGCTTGTTTAGTAAACGAGTCGAACACGAGCTGAATTTTTCAGCTCGTTTAATAAACGAGCCGAACACGAGCTTGAGTCAGCTCGCTCGTATTCGATTCGATAACAGCTCGAATATATATATATATATATATATATATATATATATATATATATATATAAATAATATTTATATTATTTTTATAATATATATATATAATAATTATATATAAATATAATTTTTTATTATTTGATTTTTAGCCCAATCTAAATTAAAGCCCAACTCAATTATAAAACGTCAATTTATATGTAAAGTTTCAATTATTAGATCAAAGTCTAATGAATAAGATCTTATAGATTTATTTTCTATATATATATTCTTTCTAATCATTTTAACTTATTGTTTCTGAGCCAGCTCGTGTTCGGCTCATTTATGAAACGAGCCGAACACGAGCCAACCCCATTTCGCTCGTGTTTGGCTCGTTGACACCCCTAGCGGGATGTTATCAAACATCCGGCCCAGCACGGCCCCCAGGCCCGGAAGGTCCGGGCCGGGCCGGGCCGTGCCGGGCTTCGGGTCGGCCCCTTCAAATTTTTATTATTTTTTATTTTTTTAAAAATATAAAATTTTAAACTATAATCTATTAAATATTTCTAATTTAATCTATATTTTCACTGAAAATTTTTAAATTTTTAAATATTTTAACTTCTTAAAATATTTATAAATTATTATTATTATTTTTTTAAAAAATATGAATTGAGTAAACTTTTGGTCCATCGGATCAAACAATTTGGTCCGATGGACCAAAAGTCCCCCTCGGGAGCTCCTGGGGAGCCCTTAGGGCTTGGGGTACTGGGCCGTGCCGGGCCCGAGGGCCGCAAACTCTCGGCCCAGCACGGGCCGGAGAGTCGGGCCGGCCCGGCCGGCACGAATGCTACAGTAACTGGGCCACAGCCCGGCCCGCAGTCGTGCGTGGGCCGCCCGGTCCGTTTTACACCCCTAATTACAACCCAAATAGTGTTGTAGACTTAGCAACACTCAGTTGAGACCTCTCAACTTGTAAGTTCTTGCGATCAAATAACTTTGTCAACCAAATGAAAAATTCTATCACGCTTAATAATTTTTATTACTTTTTAATAAAACAATTTAAAATAATTAACAACTAATGACTAATAGAGCTACTATTAAAGATAAAATTCAAAAATCATAAAATCAACCCAACTAACTAGAAAAAAACCAAATTCAAAATTGATTAATAAAGTGCGAGTAAGAAAAACGAAGTTAAGAGAGGCATGTTAGAATGGCCTATAAATGATGGGTCTTCAAAAATTTTCCATGTTTCCTTCCTATATAGGGGAAAATTTACAATTAAGGTCCCGTTTGGATGGACCTAAAAACGTAGCTATATTACGCCCGTAGAAAAATTTTTCTACGAAGCGTTTGGAAACAAAAAAAATGGAGTAATTTTTAAAGTATAGTTAGACTATACTCCAGAAAATAGAGTAAACTTATAATCCAATCCAACCAAAGGAAAAAAATTCCACCATTACTGGGCTAGCTCTCTCACCTCAAAAATGTATTAAGTTTTAAATTTCAAATTTTAAATTTTAAATTTTAAATATAAAAAATTTAAATGTTAAAAATTTAAATTAAATGTCAAATTTTAAATTTTTTATTTTAATTTATATTTTGAAATTCAAATTTTGAATTTTGAAATTCAAAATTCAAAATTCAAAATTTTAATTTTTAATTTTTAATTCAAATTTCAAATTTTTAATTTTTAATTTTAATTTTTAATTTTTAATTTTTAATTTATAATTCAAATTCCAATTTCCAATTTTTAATTTCAAATTTCAAATTATAACTTTTAATTTTTTAAATTTTAAATTTTAGATTTAATTTTTAAATTTGAAATTTAAACTTTTGAAATTTAAAATTTAAAATTTAGAATTTGAGATTTAAATTTTAAATTTTAATATCTACATTGAAAATTGAAAATTGAAAATTGAAAATTGAAAATTGAAAATTGAAAATTGAAAATTGAAAATTGAAAATTGAAATTTGAAATTTGAAATTTGAAATTTGAAATTTGAAATTTGAAATTTAAAATTTGAAATTTGAAATTTGAAATTTGAAATTTGAAATTTGAATTCAAATTTCAAATTTCAAAATTTAAAATTTAAATTTCAAATTTTAACTTTTAAATTTTAAATTTCAAATTCAAATTTTAAATTTTAAATTTTTTATTTCAAATTTCAAATTTCAAACTTTAAATTTTAAATTTCAAATTTTAAATTTCAAATTTTAAATTTTAAATTTCAAATTTCAAATTTCAAATTTATTTACGAAATTTATTTATAAAATTTATTTATAAAATTTTATTCTTTAAATTTAAATTTTAAATTTTAAATTTTAAATTTTAAATTTTAAATTGCAAATTTTAAATTTCAAATTTCAAATTTCTTTTGAAAATTTAGAATTATTACTTTTAAATTTTTAAATTTCAATTTTAATTTTTATTTAGATTTTAAATTTTAAATTTTTTAATTTAAAATTTTTATAATTTAAAATTAATTTTTAACTTTTTAATTTGCAGTTTGCTGAAATCTTTTGAAATCGTACTATGTGAATCCAATTAGCTAATAATTTAAATTTAACGTTTCTAATGACTAAGTTTTTAAAGATTGTGAGAAATCATATGGAATTGTATAATTTGTATTCAAACGGCTTTTAAAATGAATTCATGAAATTTTTTTGGAGTTACATGATTCCACATTTCATCCGAAGCAATACTGCGATATTTAGACTCCATGAAATTTTTTTACTGCGCATCCAAACAAGACCTAAGTGGTCCTCTATCTTGATATCTCAACTTAGTCTAGGTATTTTATATTTTGCTGCGAAAAAAGCCCCACGATCACTTACATTTTAATCCGATTGTAATTCCCCATCCACAATTTGAAAGTTTAATTTGATCATTCAATTTGTTGAATCCTCCAACTTTATAAAACTCTGTCGAATTTCTAAACAGTGAAATATCACCTCATGACGTTGTGCCAGATTTCACATCATTACCTGAACTTCAGCTTGTCACGCCCCGGGCTAGCTTAATTACGGAAAACGGGTCAATTTTTTTTTTGTTAAAAAGTCTAGCCCGTACGGCGTACAGACCCGTCACAAATACAGATTCCTCTGTCTATGCGGACAGAGTCTCTCCTGTATTTGCACGGCGTACCATCGACATACAACATGATCACAATCACACTTTCATTCACCAGTCCACATACACAATTATTTGAATACAGTAGTAGCCAAAAGAACAAAGATCACTTGAAAAGCCTTTCTATTTAAAAACGAACTACCTCAAAGGGTAGGAGAAATCATTTGCAAATCCAATAAAACCATTCCAATTCATTTATTAAAATATTCATACGGTGTTAAGAAAACAATATCCACTGAACCATAATAAGTCTAAGTGCATGAAAGTACAGGGGAAGGAGCTAAACCAACTATACTAGTCGCGACCGAAAGATCGATCGTCCACCGCGCCTCACGCACTGTCCCGACTCCCACCTCCCAAGTCACCTGAAAAATGGTGGTGGGGGGATGAGAACATGTAAACATGTCTCTCCCTCCTAGTGGGTACCGCAAGCCGACGAAGGCCGGGCACACACAGGCAGACAGAAAACTGAAAGGAAGATAATACAGTAGCAATGCAAGTAAGTAGAGAACGGAAGAAATATACTACTGCTACTGTAAATGTAATGCATCAACAAATGAATACAACAAATATACCCAATCTAAACATGCCATAACGGTTCGCAGACCTCAGGCCCATGCCACTCCTACTATGCCAGCATATAAGTGCCCCACTGAGCTCACGGGTCGGACGTACGACCACTTTTCCGGAAAAGAACACCCTCTTGCGGGGATCAACCGCTGGTGTTCGTGAAATGCGCAAGAGTAATGGCGATCAATGCAAGTATGATCAATAACCATTGGCAACCAGCCAATAATCCACCCCTCCGGGTATACCGACCGTATAGGTCATCAGACAACCGTGTCAATAAACCGACCAAGAAGGTCACGAGAACATCATCTCAGATACGGATATAATCATATCTACTCTACTGCTAGAACAAGTAAAGAATGCAAGTAGAGATCACAAGGTGCCGGCTCAACTCCTCACATATACTCATATAAGGAAACGAAAAGGAAAAGGTAGAAGGAACGTCACCGAGCATGCACCACTAGACCAACTTCGGATCGAAGTACCCACCTGTAATGATCGCGTCGGAATCCGGAACGCGCTGCGAATCAACCGGACCTACCACAGGTCCACCGAGTCAGGGACAAGCCACAAATGACTCAAACAAGACATAAACACACAACCCACAAATCCCGAGACTCGGTTTCCCAAAACCGATCTCCGTAAATTGCCAAAAGTCCCGAAATCGCACCGGGACGTCCTCGGGACACCCACGAACAGTCCCGAAAGATACCTACTCGCTCCATGAGTCAACCGCTGCCCCAAAACACATCCGTTTGGGTGTCTTGGCAGTAAGCACAAGGTCGAACATCGAAACGATCATCGTCGGACAATCGTTCCGATCCGGGTTCACGAAAGTGTCGATTTCGACACCGGAACCCACTACCGCTCACCGGGCGTCTCCGAATACCCGAGACAACCAGCCAACTAGGCTCAGCGGCAGTCCCCAAGTCATGCAAGTCGCGACAGTCGATCCCGAACCGTAATTCGCGTTTCGTCGACGGACTTCGTCGGAAAACGCATCGAAAATCGACTTTCGGTTGTCGCGAAAGACATCGGACCTTGGACAATCAGTCCAGAGGTCACACGCAGTTCATACGCACTGCCCACAGGACCCACGCGGTGTACAATTGCATAAAAGCCCTCAACCTTCCATAAAATCACATTATTTTATGTGATTTATCGGACACTATGGGTCGTTACGACAAACTGAGGGTCTTCGGGGTCAGCCGAGACACGCACCGATAGGTCTCGACGTGTCAGAGGCCGTGCTCTCGATTTGGAGCGTAGCCGACCGCTGTGGAGAGGGCCGAAGCGATGCAAAGTTCAGCGAACTACGCGCGCTGAACATGAATCGCGCTTTTGTCGCTAACCAAGGGCTCGTTGACCCAAAAGAAGGTGAGCACGATGATCAGCACTGATCAAGGAACATCGTGCTCACATCCAGAGGCATCGGGGTGGCCTCGAATTGCCGGGACGGCGAGCCGAACCCCAAAACAGTGCACATGACAGCTAGTAAGGCTTACCGGAGCAAGGGGGCGGCTCGGGTTGGCCGGCGGCGGCCGGACGGCGGGTTCACCGGCGGCAGGCGGGCGCGGCCGGTGGTCGAGGGTCGGCGCTCGCGTCGACCGACGGGGGAAGGCAACCGGAGGGGCGGCCGACGATGTTCTGGCCGCGGTGCACAGGTTCGGGCCGGGGCTCGGGTTCCGGCAACGGCGGTTTCGGCGTTGGGTGTGCCTGCAGGAGGCGGTTGCGGCCGGCGAGGGGAGGCCGGGGCTCGCCTCAGATGACGGCGGGACGCAGCGCCGGCGATGGGCCTTGGTGCCCTAGCCCGCAGCCAACCGGGCCGGGCTCGGGTTGGCATTCCATGCGGCGGCGGCTGCCGGGCAGCGTCGGACGGCGACGGGGGCCTCGCCGGGATCACGAGGGAGGCAGGGGGAAGTCGGTCCGAGCGGTGGAGGCGACGCGCGAGCCCGCGCTGCAGCCCTCGGATCCCGGATCTGCTGGTGGCTGCGGCGGCGCTTCGCGCGAGCAGCGGCGCCGGCGGTCGCTGGGGTCGAGGGCGGCGGTGCCCGTGGGTCGGGGGAGGCCGGCAGGGAGGCTCGGGAGACGGCGGTGGTGGCTCTCTGTCACCACCCGCCCGCTCGTGACTAAGCGGCTCCGGCCGGGCTGCATGAGCAGTACGGCGCGCACGGCTGGCCAGGTAGGGCTCGTCGGAGGTCGTGGCAACACCGGCGAGGCACAGGGACCGAGGCTAACCCACGTGGGTGGGTTTGACCTAGGATGAGGCCGAGGGAGAGGGAGAGAGTGGAAGGTGGAGGTGAGGGGAGGGCTTGGCTGCACCCATGACCGGCGGCGGCTGGCGGCGCGCAGCAAGGTGGGCACGAGATGGGGGAGAGGGTCAGGGTTGCTGTGGGGGGAAGGAGGTGGCTTAGGGTTAGGGTTTGGATGAATAAACCCTAAAACCACATATATATACATATGCACTTTTGCAAATAGGTCCACCAGAACTCGATATTTCTTCATGAGTCCTTCACAGCGTCTGTATTTTACGCATAAGCACCTCCACGTGCGGTTTCACGCGATTCGGTACATAAAATATTGGAACTTATCGCGAAACATGAAATTTAATCTTTTGACCCTTCCTCGGAAAACGCGTTACCTCCTGCGATCCGTCCGTCGAATTTTCGAACGGATTTCTTCAGCACGATCAGCACTGCCGAGACATCGAACTCACGCTTTTGTTTCATTCGATTTGATTGCCGATTCGCGACAGACTCATCCTCTTTCCCGATGCATCTATACACCACTTGCTTACGGTCGTTAATCGCTTTTAAATCCTCTCGATTAGCGAACTCGCGACCAAAGTCCATCGACATCAACTTTCTTTCGCATGATAGATCCCTGTCCGAGGGTTCACATGCAAAGCGGAGTTACGGTATGCTTTACGAAGCTAGAACAATGGAGAACAACATCCTATTTTATGATAAAGTCCAATTTCCTCGAAAACTGTGCATCAAATCCAAAATCTGTTAGCGCCATTGAGTCTAGAATAGTTGGACAGTTGAAAACGAGCTATTGGACCACTATGAACAGAGTCCGATACACTCCGAAAGCCAACTCTAATCATCGGTCTCTCCGAAAAAAAAATCAAAGTTACTATTCACTTAAGTGAATATCGTAAATCGCGTAACTCTTTTATTTTAAATCATTTTCTCCCGAAACTTGACGAGTGATTATGTAATTAAAATACACACAAAAACATCGTCAACGGAGAGTTAAATTAGGCAGTAAAAATCTCAGTCCTTACACAGCTAAATTATAGATTACCCAATAGCATCAAGTCTTTAGTGCTATTAGGTTTTCGACCTTTGGATGAAAGGATGTACGGTTAGGATGATAGTAAAGGTGTCCATGGATCGGGTCGGGTCTGGGTAGTTGATATATTGTACCCGTATCCTAAAAAAAAGTGTAGAAAAAAAAATACTCTATCCATTTAACTTCGGATCGAGTCCGGATCTGGATACTTAAGTTAATAATATACCTATCGGGTTTATTTGAGCGGGTCTGGATAGTGATTACCCGTATACTACCCGCTCAAGACCGGATATGGATCGGATGCGGGTCGGGTCTAGATCAGGTATGGATACTCGTATGCATATATTTTTTATAGACTTTATTAAATAGTTTATGGACAAAACATAAATCTCCCACTATAAAAAAATTGCGTTTTAATTCGTTGCACCCAGTCTCATAAAATTCGTTCAAAAGAAAGATTTAAGCAGTAAATAGCTAGAATTAAAAAAATAAGGAGTAAAATAAAAAAAATAAAAAAGGAGTATACAAAGCGACTAGGGTTTTCACTAGGATGAAAATATACGAAGACCTTCATCTATAAGTTATATAAAAATTGATCCCTCAACTTTAATTTTTTTTATTATTTACTATCGGGTATTGCACCAGGTCCGGGTCCAGGTCTGGGTCCGAGTCCGGGTCCAGGTCCGAATTTGTAAACTCTTCCAGACCCTACCCATTAAAAGATCAGATTCGGGTCGGGTTCAAATCAGGTATAGGTATAAAGTATCCGGACCCATACCCGTAACTTTAATGGATAATTTTGTTTTACCCATATACTATCCATTTTTATCGGGTCCGGTTCGGATAGGGTCCGGGTCGGGTATGGGATATCGGATATTTTGGACAGCTTTAGATGATAGTGATCCCCTAAGATTGAGTGGGTGGTTGGTTGAATAGGATGATCTAACGGATAGAAATGTTCAAAGGGATAAATCTAACGATGAAAAATTTGGTATCATCAAGTGTTTGGTGCTATTAGAAGCACCCCAGTCGGACTCTAAATTACCTAATAAATATTATCCAAATTATATATTATCATACGAACTTTAAACTTCGGCACTGTAATAAGAAATCCTAAAAAAAAAAACTCTATATGACATGGCATTCATGTATTGCCGATAGTTAGAAGATCTAACAGAAAGCTCATTAGGACTGGTTGATAGTACTTAAATTGATTCATTAGCTAGTAAATTTAAATTTTTTAAAGGTAAAAATGTGTCACGCCCCGGGCTTGTTTAATAAAAGTCTTTACGTCTTTTAAAAGTTAGAGTTGTGAAAAATGGGTCAATTTTTTTTTGAAGGCTTAGCCCGCGCGACGTACAGACCCGCAAAAAATACAGGCTTCCTCTGTCTGCACGGACAGAGTCTCCCCTATATTTACACGGAGTACCAACGATACACAACAGGATCACAATCACACTTTCATTCATCAAACCACACAAGCAATCACATGAAGTATTCACATTCAGCTAGCCATCCTTAATCAACCTGCATGTCTCTAAGCACTCCTTAGGCGAAAGATGATGCGATACACAGTACAACAGACATCCTATTAAAAAGTGCTTCCCACCCGAAAGCTTTATTTTTAAACACTAAGCTCCAATAAATCCAAAGATCATTTAAAAACTGTTTACCACACAGAAACTCTGTTTTAGAAACCGGCTACCACGAGGGGTAGAAATCCACGTATCGATATCTCAGGATAAAACCGTAACATACACATAATATTGCTAGAAATTCAAAAGCATTCAGAACCGTGATATCCAGCAACCAAACAAACAAGTAACTGAACCATAACTAAAGAGGTCAACTAAATAAAAGAGAGTCAAGGGGTGATAACCAATCTGACAAACGACCAATCAAACCTCTACAGCTTACTAGCTATCGCGCCTCACAACGTCCCGACTCCCTCCACCAAGATCACCTAAAAAATAATGGCGGGGGGTGAGAACATGTAAACATGTCTCCCCTCCCAGTGGGTACCGCAAGCCGACGAAGGCGAGGTGTACACACCGGCAAGGAGGAGCAACAGATAGATAGGTAAACAAGTATAGTAGCTAATGATGAAGAACAGATAAAAACAGGTATGAACAACTATGCTACTGCAAGTAATGAACGTATGCATCAACCGTAGATAACCAAAAACCCAATCACCATGCCCTATAGATCTGCAGATCGTAGGCAGAGTCACAGTATGCTCACCCACCGGCACACAATCTCTGCAAAGCACCTGGTAAGAGGCTCACGGGTCGGAAACACGACGACCACTTTTTCAAAAAAGAACACCCCTATGGTGGCCAAACCGCTGGTGTACGTGAAGTGCTAGACGAGCTGTGACAATCGATGCAAAATGCTCAATCCACAGGATGGCAACAAGCCGTGAATAGCAACTGATAACCGAAGTACCAAGGATCGCTCGAAACAAGAAGCGATCACCACCGACCGAGCAGGTCTCAACAAGATCATGCAATAAACCACGCCTTTCTACAAGTAACACACACAACAGCAGAGGTAATACGAGAGTCCAGTGAACCAACTATCGTATCATGCACGGAAAGGGAAAGAAGGATATCACCGAGTGAGTCCACTGTACCGACTCCGGATCGAAGCACCCACCTGAACAGACGGAAGAGCCTAGCACCCTCGGCTCGGAGGGACGTCGACTGGACCTACGAAAGACCCACCAAGTCAAGGTCCATCGATGACACACACAGAAACACAAAGCTCTCAAACCCGTAACCGTCGGATCTTCCGAAAAATCCACCAGAACGAATCTCGAACACAAGCGAAAACCCCAGAAGGGTACCGACACACAAACCAAGCCACCCACTGTCCGAAAACACACCAACGGAGGTGGTCTAACAGCGAACACAAATTCGGGGTGCCACGAACACCAACGCACCCAAAAATGGCTTCCCGGGTTTCCGAAAAATGCCGATTTCGGCACCGTAACCCTCCGTCGCTCATCTGCTGTCCCCGAAACTTCGGGACAACGATTAAGAACAACCAATAAGGTTCAGCGACGAAGCCTGGTCCCCAACAACCCCAATAAGTGGGTCCCACAACCAAACGCGCGTTCCGCCGATGAATTTATTGGAAAACGCATCGAAAATCGAAACAGATTTCCACGGAGGCGTCACAAGCTCGGACAAACAGTCCAGAGGGTCACAGGGGTTAACACACGCTGCCAGCAGCAACCCCACACTGCGACAAACACAAACAAATCCCTATGCAAGCGATATAATACAATAAAAGCATATAAATGGGCCGCTAGAGCGCACCGCTCATCCGCACAACCATCTGCAAGCACCAGTGGACAGGTCTTGACGCAACAGAGGCCATGCTCATTGCCGGAAGCGACAAAAATAGTCGTGGAGCACGGACGACCCAAGAACAATGAATCCACATACAATAAAAGGGCTCGACAAAGTCAAAACGGCAAAGCAGGACCTTCCCGATAGAAACGGAGGTGAGCACGATGATCAGCGCATCGCCGCGGTCATCGTGCTCCCCTTCTCGAAGGTGGGAGGCAACGGGAGGGGGGGGGGGGGGGGGGGGGGGGGGGGGGGGGGGGGGGGTGGGGGGGGGGGGGGGGGGGGGGGGGGGGCTCGAAACAATGCGCGCTGCTCCAAACACACAAAAACCGAGCTCGGCCGGAGCAAGTCAGCTACGGCCGACAGCCGGCGGCCAAGCAACGCACGCGGGGGCCCAGGCCGGATGCGGGGGAGGCAAGGGTCACAGTGCTCACCTCTGCCAGCGACGGGAGGTGGTGGCGGCGGCGCGGAGAGGAAGCCCGCTCTCGGCTCGGCTAGGGCACAGCCCGAGCGAAAACAACCGACAACGGCGGCTTCCAGGCGGCGCGGGGACGATGGCGACCGGCCGGGGAGAGTCGCCGAGGTCGGAGAAGGACAGCGGAAGAAGCCCCCAAGCGGCGGCAGCGCGAGAGGAGAAGGGGGACACCACCTCGGCCCGAGCTAACCCGAGAGGGTTGCAGCTGTTTCTGCCGGCCAGGGCAGGTCGGTGGCGGCAACGGCTGCGCACGGGGGACGGCGCAGGAGGAGGAGAGTCGGCAGGGGGGCTCGGGTGCAAGTGGAAGGGTCTAGGGTTAGGGTTAGCTAAGGAAACCCTAAAGCACTCTTATATACACAAGAGTATAAATGCAAGAAACCCGTCGAAACAACAAAAATTTCTTGCTCTGTCCTCCACAGCGCGTGTAAAATGCGTCGACACCCCTTCATGAGCGATCCCACGCGAAACGACACATAAAATATAGCGACATTTGCGAAAAGATCCAAAATGCCACTTTCGACCCTTCGACGATGATCACGCAATATCCGGCGATCCGTCTGTCGGATTCACGAACGGATCGTGCCATCACGATCAGCACTACCGAAACATCGAATCTATGATTTTACTGTGCCAGAAACAGTGGCCATTTCGCGACAAAAGCCATCTGCTTCGTCTCCAACGCAAACACACACACATAAACATATATAACCCTATATATATATATATATATGCATAGAGAGAGAGAGAGAGAGAGAGAGAGAGAGAGAGAGAGAGAGAGAGAGAGAGAGAGAGAGAGAGAGAGAGAGAGAGAGAGAGAGAGAGAGAGAGAGAGAGAGAGAAGGTTCCAAATTCAAAGCCCAATAAATTCAAAATCACAAGTCTTACATCATCCCCTCCTTACAAGAAGTTTCGTCCCCGAAACTTAATCACACAACCTTCGCGAACAACTGCAGGTACCGCTCTCGCATAGCCGACTCCAGCTCCCAAGTAGCCTCCCGCTCCTCGTGGTTCGCCCACTGAACCTTCACATAAGGAATACTCCGATTCCGCAACTGCTTCACCTCTCGTGCCAAAAATCGTAACGGTGCCTCGTCGTAGCTGAGATCCTTCTTCAACTGAACCGTCGTCGGACTGATGATATGCAACGGGTCAGGAATGTACTTCTGAAGCATGGACACATGGAAAACGTTGTGCACTCGAGCAAGATTTGGAGGAAGAGCCAATCAATAAGCCACCGGACCCGCACGCTCAAGAATCTCGAACGGTCCCACAAATCGCGGACTAAACTTGTTCCGCAATCCGAACCGTTTGATCCCCCTAGTTGGTGACACCTTGAGCAGCACATGCTCACCAACCTGAAACTCCAGGTCACGCCGTCGCTAGACCGCGTAGCTTTTCTGTCGACTCTGCGCAGTCAGTAGCCGCTGCCTTGCACTGCGAATTCTGGCCTCTGCGTCCTCCAACAGGTCAGGCCCGATCACTCGACATTCACCCACATCGTCCCATCAGATAGGAGACCAACATCGCCGTCCATACAAGGCTTCATATAGGGGTGTAATGTGGGCCGTGCCGGGCCGGCACGGCCCACATTTTCCGGGCCGAAACGGGCTAGGGGTTGGCCCGGCCCGGCCCGGCCCGGTTTCAATTTCGGGCCGTGCCGTGCCGGGCCCAAGCCGCCTAGCCTCTGGCCCGGCACGGCCCTTCGGCCCGGAAGGCACGAGCCGTGCCCGGCCGGGCCGTGCTTCGGGCCGGCCCTTTAAGATATTTATTTTTAATTTTTTAAAAAATTATTATAAAATTTAAAAAGAGAAATAATAAATTATTTTTATTTAAACTTATATTTTGATCAAATAATTAAAAATTTATAAAAATAGTTATAATATAGTAAATATTTAAATTTTTTTTAAAATTGTATTATTTAAAAAAAAAAGAAAAAGAAAAAGAAAAAGGGATGTGTTTTGGTCCAATGGACCAAAATGCTTTGGTCCATTGGACCAAAACCACTCCTCCCAAGGTCTGCCTAGCAGACCTTGGGAGGAGAGCTCCTGGGGAGGAGGCCTCCCCAGGAGCTAAGACCCCGAGGCCCAAGGCATCTTGCCTTGGGCCTCGGGGTGCGGGCCGTGCTGGCCCGGCTGGCACGGCCCAACCAGGCCGTGCCGTGCCGGGCGGCCCGTCTCTTCACGGCCCGGCACGGCACGGCCCAGGCCCGCATCGGGCCGTGCCGTGCCGGGCCGTCGGGCCCCAGGGGCGCGGCCCAGCACGGCCCCGTAGCTCGGGCCGGGCCGGCCGGCACGGGTGCTACAGCACCCGTGCCGTGCTGCAGCCCGGCCCGCGGCCGTGCCGGGCCGGGCGGGCCACGTGCCGCCCGGCCCGTTTTACACCCCTAGCTTCATACGGCGCCATTCCAATACTCGCCTGGTAACTGTTGTTGTAAGCGAACTCCACCAAGGAAAGGTATTTGTACCAACCATCACCGTAGTCCAAAACGCACGCTCGGAGCATATCCTCGAGAGTCTGGATGACTCGCTCCGACTGTCCATCACTCTGAGGGTGGAAGGCTGTGCTGAAGTTAAGCTTCGCACCCAAGGCCTACTGCAAGCTCCTCCAAAACTGGGATACAAAGCGAGTGTCACGATCGGAGACAATCGACGCTGGTACTCCGTGAAGTCTGACGATCTCATCCAAGTAGAGCTGTGCTAGTCTATCCCGAGACCAAATAGTGTGTACCAGCAGAAAGTGGGCCGCTTTCGTCAGTCTATCCACAATGACCTAGATCGCATCATGGCCTCGCTGAGATCGAGGCAATCCGGTGACAAAATCTATAGTGATCTGCTCCCACTTCCACACAGGTACCGGTAACGGTTGAAGCTTCCCTGCTGGTCGCTGATGCTTAGCCTTCACATGTTGACAAACAAGACACTGTGCCACGTGTTGAGCTACATCCATCTTCATACCAAGCCACCAGAAACTCTGCCTTAGGTCGCGGTACATCTTAGTCCCTCCAGGATGCACAACGTACGATGACCGATGTGCCTCAGACAAGATATCCCTCCTCAAATCTGGATCATTAGGCACACATCTCCGTCCTCGAAATCGAAGAGAACCATCGGCATGGATCGTAAAGTCACCATCTTTACCCTGCTCGACCTCTGCTCGCATCTTCTGCAAATGCAGATCCGTCAGCTGCCCACTAGAAATCTGGTCTGCCAAGGTGGGCTGCACCTCCAAGGTCGACAGCTGAGCGGTATGTCACGGACTAAACCGAATGCTCGCGTCTAGTCCGTGCGGCGCTCGCCTTCCTTCGCGAAGTGAGCAAGCCTACCCCTCTCCTTACAAAGTCAGGACCTTCTCGCCCTAAAAACTAAGTACAAGAGAAATACAGTAGAACTCTTCTATTGCATGAGTAGTGAGAATTACAAAGATGTATTCTGAGTTTTAGGGGGTGGAGGCTACAGTATTTAAAGGCCCCTCGCCGCCCATAGCACAAATGAAAGGAAGCCAAATGGCATACAACAATAAGCCAAAAGAGGAGGCAGCCGGTTCCCAAGGGGCTGCTCGGTTCCAGCACCATCAGCCCCGGCGCCCGCACCATCAGCCCTCAGCGCCCGCGCCATCAGCCCCGACGCCCGCGCCATCAGCCACGGTCCACGCGCCAGCAGGCCTCAGCTCTGCGTGCCGTCAGCCCCGAGCTCCGCACCGTCAGCCCCGGCGCCCGCGCCATCAGCCCCGAGCTCCGCACCATCGGCCTCGAGCACCGCGCCTCGAGAACGCCCCCGCAAGGCCTCCGTCAGAATGCTCCTTCGGAGAAACGGGCCACTGTCGAGGAAAAAGTCAGCGGCAAATATTTTGTCCGTGACAATCTCCCCCACCAAACGCGCAAACGCCCTCGTCGCGCGCAGAGTACTTCCGGTCCGCGTAGCCTTCCGCGCAGTCCGTCGAGCCTTCGCGCCCGAACAGCCCCGTGCCTCGCTACCGTCCGCCATTGCCCCCGCACCAGCCCCTAGTGCCTTGCCCCTCTGAGCATAAGCACCAGCGAACTCGCTGTGCGAAGAAACCGTCGAGTGTGCATGTCCTCCGCGACACGCACGCGCACTCCGCCAAGTCGCAGGACGCCCCTTGGTCCCTGCGGAATCAGCCGAGGGTGCATGTCCTCCGCGACACGCACGCTCACTCCGCCAAGTCGCAGAACGCCCCATGGTCCCTGCAGAATTAGCCGAGGGTGCATGTCCTCCGCGACACGCACGCGCACTCCGCCAAGTCGCAGAACGCCCCATGGTCCCTGCAGAATTCTTGACAGAATGACTTACACAATGTTTCGATGCTGGCTGCTTCAGCACCGCAGGAGCCTTGACAGCCTCGCCGCTGCTCGGGTCCTTCTCTTCGATGTCCTCAGCCGTCCCGCGCTTTACCTCCTCGTAAAGCTGCAGGGCAGCGAGGGATTGGTTCTTCGTCGGCTCGCCCGGACGCACCGGAACCATGCAAGGTGCTGCTTCGCCCAGGAAACTCAGCACCCCCAAATGTGGCATTGGCGCCGCCTTCGACGACGCAAGGAAGTCCATCCCAAGGATCATCCCAAAGTCGTCAAGTGGCCCAACGGTGAGATCAGCCCTGCCCCTCCACGGGCCGATGGCTATCTCCACGCCCCTGGCAACTCCCGCGATCGGACGCGCCTCGGAGTTGACCGCCTTGATGCGGCTCGCATCCTTCTCAAGTTTGAGGCCCAAACGCTTGGCCTCCGCCTCAGCGACAAAGTTATGCGTCGCGCCGGTGTCGATCATCGCCCGAGTGGTCCTCCCATTGAGGATCACGTCGACGAACATAAGCTCCCTCCCTCGGAGCCCGTCGCCGCTCGGCTGACCGCAAACTACGTTGACGAGCCTAAGCGCGCCCATCCTCGGCAGTTCCACCTCGTCCTCGTCCTCCTCGACTTGGACCGCAGCAACCCGCTTGCCCTTGTGGTTGCCCCTGTTTGGGCAGTCCCGCGCCCAGTGGTTTTCGCCGCAAACATAACACGAAATGTTCGCAGGCGTTGGGTCGGAATCCTGCCGATGCCTCCTCGCATCCCGGTTTGGCCTGTGCCCCGTCGCGCCCGCTGGATCGTGGTGCCCTCCCCCACCTTTGGCCTCGCTCGCCGTCGGTGGTTCACCTCGATCGCCCTCGGTTCGCTCCCGCTCAGGCAACTTCTCCGCCAACGCAATCGCTGCGTTTAGGTCCTTCACGTCTCGCGCCACGAGCTCCTTATTAGCCCACGGCTGAAGACCGTCAAGAAAAAAGAACAAGCGATCCTCGTCGGCCATGTTGGAAATCGCCAACATTAGCCGTGAGTACTCTTGGACATACTCCCTGAGTGTGCCCCGATGTTTGAGCCGTCGAACTTGCCTCCGCGCAAGGTACTCGACATGCTCCGGGTAGAACTGCGCCTTGAGCTCGCGCACAAAGTCCTCCCACGTCGCAAGTTGACAGCGACCCTTCTCGGCCTCCGCCGACCGTCGACGCCACCACAGCATGGCATCGTCGGTGAGGTACATGGCTGCGATAGGGACCTTGTCCTCCTCGTCCTCCAATCGCAACGCCCGCAAGTAGCGCTCCATGTGCCAAAGGAAGTTGTCAATTTCCTTCTCGTCTCGCGATCCCTTGAAGTGTTGTGGTTCAGGGACTCGGATCCTCGGGGTAGGCTCCCTCCGCGTCTCGACGCCATGAGCCACCGCCCGCTCGACGATGGTCACCCGCAGTTTGAGGTCCTCGACCTCGTCAACTCGGGCGACAAGATCCTCCACCAGCACCTTCCGCTGATCATCGCGACGGGCAAGTTCGTTGCGGAACTCCCCGAGTTGATGACGGAAAGTGGCCATGGCAGCCGCGACGCTGTCCTCCATGGTCTGCAGCCCCTCCTCGATCACAGCCACCTGCTGCGATAGAAGGGTGCCGCGCTCCTCCGCACTCGCAGCGGAGTCCTCCAGCACGCACACGCGGTCCTCGAGCGAGGCGGACTCTCTCCTTAGAGTCCGCGACTCCCTGCTCTTCCCGCGCTTGGGCGCCCTGGGTTCGGGCTCGATGTCGACGATGGCCGCGTCCGAGGTCGACATGCTCCCAGCAAACAACTCGCTCTGATACCAACTGTCACGGACTAAACCGAATGCTCGCGTCTAGTCCGTGCGGCGCTCGCCTTCCTTCGCGAAGTGAGCAAGCCTACCCCTCTCCTTACAAAGTCAGGACCTTCTCGCCCTAAAAACTAAGTACAAGAGAAATACAGTAGAACTCTTCTATTGCATGAGTAGTGAGAATTACAAAGATGTATTCTGAGTTTTAGGGGGTGGAGGCTACAGTATTTAAAGGCCCCTCGCCGCCCATAGCACAAATGAAAGGAAGCCAAATGGCATACAACAATAAGCCAAAAGAGGAGGCAGCCGGTTCCCAAGGGGCTGCTCGGTTCCAGCACCATCAGCCCCGGCGCCCGCACCATCAGCCCTCAGCGCCCGCGCCATCAGCCCCGACGCCCGCGCCATCAGCCACGGTCCACGCGCCAGCAGGCCTCAGCTCTGCGTGCCGTCAGCCCCGAGCTCCGCACCGTCAGCCCCGGCGCCCGCGCCATCAGCCCCGAGCTCCGCACCATCGGCCTCGAGCACCGCGCCTCGAGAACGCCCCCGCAAGGCCTCCGTCAGAATGCTCCTTCGGAGAAACGGGCCACTGTCGAGGAAAAAGTCAGCGGCAAATATTTTGTCCGTGACAGGTAGCTCCAGTAGGTAGAATCTCCAACTCCAGTCGACGAAACTCCTCCACCAAGCGCTCCTGGTCGGTGATCATGAGAGACAGCTCCGCCGAAGACTGCTTCCGGCTCAAGGCGTCCGCCACCACGTTCGCCTTACCCGGATGGTACTAAATCGAGAGGTCTTAATCCTTCAAAAGCTCTAGCCACCATCTCTGTCTAAGGTTCAGCTCCTTCTGAGTGAAGAGGTACTTCAGGCTCTGGTGATCTGTAAACACCTCGCAATGCGCCCCATAGAGGTAGTGTCTCCAAAGCTTGAGAGCGAACACCACCGCTGCGAGCTCTAGATCGTGAGTTGGGTAGTTCTTCTCGTAATCCTTCAACTGGCGTGAAGCGTACGCGATGACCTTCTCTTCTGCATGAGCACGCACCCCAATCCTATCCGCGAAGCATTACAGTAGACCATGAAATCCTCACCAGGTCGCGGTAATGCCAGAATAGGGGCACGGGTCAGCCTGTCATTCAGTTCCTCGAAGCTCCTCTGACACTTGGGAGTCCACAAAAACTTCTTACCCTTCCTCGTCAGCTTGTGCAAAGGGGCGGCGATCTTGGAGAAATCCTTGACGAACCGCCGATAATAACCCGCCAAGCCGAGGAAGCTCCTGACCTCAGTCACAGTGGTCGGTCTGGGCCAACTGACCACTGAATCCACCTTCTTCGGGTCCAGCGCGATACCCGATTACGTCATGATGTGGCCCAAGAAGGATACTTTCCGAAGCCAGAACTCACACTTCTTAAGCTTGGCGTAAAGCTTATGCTCTCGAAGCATCTGAAGAACCCGTCGAAGATGATCCTCGTGCTCCGCATCGCTCCGTGAATAGATCAATATGTCGTCAATGAAAACCACGACAAACTGATCTAGAAACTGCCTGAAGACTCTGTTCATCATATCCATAAATGCTGCTGGGGCGTTGGTAAGTCCGAACGGCATCACCGTGAACTCGTAATGACCATAACGAGTTCGGAAGGCTGTCTTCGCTACGTCCTCGGGCTTGATCTTGAGCTGATGATAACCTGACTGAAGATCTATCTTCGAGAATACCGAAGCTCCCTAGAGTTGGTCGAAGAGGTTGTCGATCCGAGGTAGGGGATACTTGTTCTTCATCGTGACCTTGTTGAGCTCTCGATAGTCGATGCAAGAGCGCATACTTCCGTCCTTTTCTTGACGAAGAGAACCGGCGCTCCCCACGGAGAAACACTCGGTCTGATGAAACCTTTATCCAGAAGATCCTCGAGCTAAGCCTTCAGCTCCTTCAGTTCGGCGAAAGCCATACGGTAGGGAGCTTTTGAAATAGGAGTGGTGCCCGGAACCAAGTCGATAAAGAACTCGATTTTTCGGTCTGGAGGCATTCCGGGTAGCTCCGCAGGAAAAATATCAAAAAACTCTCGAGCTACCGGAATCTCCTCCAGGGCAGGTACCGCTCGATGGATGACGTCTACCGAGGCTAGGTAAGCCGTGCATCCACCAGCCATCAGACTCCTAGTTCTAGCAGAAGAGATAGTCAAGGCGAAGAAAGAACTCTTACAAGCACGATAGATGAACTTCTCCTCGCCAGGCTCTGCGAAAGTCACCGTCCGCTGCTCACAGTCGATGGTGGCGTGGTGCTTAGTGAGCCAGTCGATCCCAAGCACCACATCAAACTCCTTCAGAGGCAACAAAACCAAGTTCGCTGAGAACACTTGGTCGCCTAGCAGCATCGGACAAGATCGGATAAACCTATCAGCACCAAGGTCCTTCCCAGGGGTCTGAATCCGAAGTGGCACAAAAAGTGGACTCGACTCGAAGCCGTGCTCGCGTGCAAACGAACGTGATATGAATGAGTGCGATGCTCCAATGTCGAAAAGAGTCCTAGCACGAGACCCAAAGAGGGAGGTAATACCTGCGACGATGTCTCCACCTGTGTCTCCCTCAGGATGAGACATGTTGTAGACACGTCCACCAAATGCTTGGGGTGTCCCCTCCTGCAGGTGCGAAGTGGAGGGACGCCCAAATGAAGCAGCAGCTGGCGAAGGGTTCCTGCGGTTCTGACGTGAAGTGGCTGGAGAGGAGGCTGAACTCTGCGTTGGTCCCATGGTACACTGATGTCGCAGATGTCCCTTCTGACCGCAACGAAAGCAATGATCCCGACACTGAGGACATGTATACACCCGGTGCCCTTGTCCACAGATGATGCAGGTCGGATCCTCCTGTAGTTGACTCCCAGACGGAGCACTTCTAGCTGACTGGGTACGCTGATGCTTCGGCGGCCTCTTCTTGAAGAAAGAGCCACCACCAGACATGGAGTGGAAACACTTCCGGTCCCCGTTCCTCTCGGACAGATCTCGATCGGTGCGCGTCTCCTCTGACTCATGCTGTACCATCTGAGCGCACTCGAAGTACTCGTCGAAGGTCATCGCTCCATGGGAAGCGATCAGAATCCGGATGCTCGGCCTTAGCCCCTTGGCAAACAGACGCGCCTTGTGGTACTCATCCCGCACGGTGAAGGGGATCAGGCTGATGATACAGGAGAAGTCTCGCTCGTACTTCTCCATGGTACAGTTCCCCTGCTTGAGGCACTCCAGCTCCCGCTCCAAGCTCTGCTTCGTGCTCTCCCGAAAGTAGTGGTTGAAGAGGAGCTCCCGAAACTCATTCCATGACGGATAGGCCGCGATGTACTGGGCCCTCAGAAGACGCAACCACCAGTCGTAGGCCTCGTCCTCCAGATAGTGGGCGGCCAAGGGGACCTTGTCCTGCTCGTCGATGCGGAGGTCGCGGAAGAGCTTCTCCATCTGAGCGACCCAACGCTCGACCGTCCGCTCACCATTTTTCTTCCCTGCGAACATCGGCGGATCGAACTTTCGGAATTCTGCTTATCTCGCTCGAATGTGGTTACCATCCCCCATCACCAAGTCGGTGCCCTCGCTCGGAACAGTCGACGTAGTCGCCATCGTCGTCGCGGTCGTGACCGCGATCGGCGTAGGTGCCACAGGAGGGTCCGCGGTCGCCGGGGCACTCTGTGGAGGAGGAGGGGCGGCAGCAGTCGCAGCTTGCTGCTGCAGAAACTGCTGGAACATGCCGGAGAGGGCCGTCAGCTGACCCCTCACCTCAGCCATCTCAGCCTCGAGCTGCTGTGTACGCTCGACACCTGGCTGCCCGACTCCTCCACGTCCTCGCTCGCACTAGCCGCGGCTGCACAGTCCCGTGCACCTACAGACCTCTCTGTAGGCGTACGCCTACCACCACGATCAGGACGGGGAGGTCTACCACGAGCCATCTGAACCAACAAAGAAAGACTGTTAAGGAAAAAAGGGGTCGGCAACACCCACGAAAAATAGGCCGAAAATCCCCGTACTCGCGCGCCTATACACCTTAGGTCTTCCTATGGGTCAACCTAACCAGTGGTTCAGTTACAAGTTGATGAGTGAATGTGCGTTTGTAACCTTTATGCTCTGATACACCACCTCGGCCCGAGCTAACACGAGAGGGTTGCAGCTGTTTCGGCCGCCAGGGCAGGTCAGGCGACGGCGACGGTTGCGCACGGGGGACCGGCGCAGGAGGAGGAGAGTCGGCAGGGGGGGCTCGGGTGCAAGTGGAAGGGTCTAGGGTTAGGGTTAGCTCAGGAAACCGTAAAGCACTCTTATATACACAAGAGTATAAATGCAAGAAACCCCTCGAAACAATGAAAATTTCTTGCCCAGTCCTCCACAATGCGTGTAAAACGCGTCGACACACCTCCATGAGCGATCCCACGCGAAGCGACACATAAAATATAGCGACATTTGCGAAAAGATCCAACATGCCACTTTCGACCCTTCGACGATGATCACACGATATCCGGCGATCCGTCCGTCGGATTCGTGAACGGATCATGCCATCGCGATCAGCACTGCCGAAACATCGAATCTATGATTTTACTGTGCCAGAAACGGTCGTCGTTTCGCGACAAAAGCCATCTCCTTCGTCTCCAACGCAAACACACACACATAAACATATATAACCCTATATATATATATGCATATATATATATATATATGCATATATATATATATATATATATATATATATATATATATATATATATATATATATATATTGAGATAGATGAGAGAGAGAGAGATGTCGGAGAGAGTATATATATATATATATATAGAGAGAGAGAGAGAGAGAGAGAGAGAGAGAGAGAGAGAGAGAGAGAGAGAGAGAGAGAGAGAGAGAGAGAGGGTTCCAAATTCAAAGCCCAATAAATTCAAAATCACAAGTCAAAGCTTACCTAAACTAGGACTCATTTTGAAATACCTACATAACCTTTAAAATATGACATTTACTTCTATACTGTATAATGAATATGAACCCTTATCATATTACTAGGTCACAAGGTCCCCACGTCTGTCATAAGAAATTCATTGCTTATAAAGGAATGGTAAACGTCAATGGAGACCCCTCAACAACCTCACATTTACGAATGGCATATTTATTTATTTTTACTTGAAATAAGACTTCTTTTATCTTTATTTTTTTGTGCTTGATCCAAATATTTAGAAATTTTATTGAATATATTAATGATTTATCAAACTTATTGGCTTTAATCATTTTTTTTGAAAAATCTAAATCAGGTAATGGCTAATAATTAATGAAAACATTAAATTAATAAATATTTAAATAAAAAAATAGAAGTAAAAGAAGCTTCTATCACGCCCCGAGTACTACCAAATGGCCTGCTAGGGCATGTACAACAGACCCGCCGAACGGGCAAAATTTCTCCCTACCCGCACGAAACAGAACATGTACCAACCTGTGCAATTCATATATACATCATATGAATATACGAAGCATCATAGTATTACTACTAAACTAAACCATTACAAATTTAAATTCTTTTAAGTTTACAACACTTAGTATTTTCCAAAATATTACAAGTTCTTTCTTGTTCATACAAAAAGGTACACCCTAGACCACTCACTTTGTCTAATTACTTCACGACGCCCTTGCCGCGGTCTCGTGCCTTACTAACGGCAGTAGGATTTGAAAAGCAACAACCACAAAGAAGTGAAACTTTAGATAAATTTTCAGTGGGTGCAACCGCCGAAAGTGGTGCTCTACACTCACCCGATCCAAAGGAGGCATTAGTAGCAAGTAATATTAACAACAACTACCGACCGTCCCTAGCGCAAGTGGCAAATGGCTTGATGGTTGGTACCCGAGGTTCCGAGTTCGAATCCTAGTTAATTCACATTTCTAGCTAAGTTTATTTCTAAAAGAAGTAAACGAAGGGGGTAGCGTGCTACCTTTCTCGAAAAAAAATAAAAATAAATTAACAACAACTATTACTACAATAGAAATGCAAATAAGTAAGATATATCTACAATACCTCAATATATACAATATGCCGCAAATGCTATCACATGTCATTGGTTTATATTTACCCCAACTAGTCTTATCTCTAGCTAATCATTGTTTGGTTCCATTTGCGTTACATATCTCATAGAGAGTCGAGGGACATCGATATCTTTCAATTGGTAGGCACTAAATGCCGATGAGGATCGGCATCACCAAGTACGGATCGGGAGTTTAGAGGATCAGTGTGAGAATTCGAATTTTAAATTCTTAGTGAAATTTGAATTCTGTGTTCCTCTCCTCTGTTGCTGTGTATTTGAGCTGTTTGTGTATATATATACATGTATAGGTATTTATATATGTATATATATAGTATTTGTAGTATATATTTTAGGATTTTGTGTTTTAAGTTTTTGTTGCAGAGAGTGAACGGCTTAACGACACAATTCGGAGTCCGATCCTGACGATCCAAAATGGTAGATTCAATATCTCGGCAGTGCTGAACGCGACGGCGTGATCTGTTTTGACATGCAATGGACGGATCAAAAGTTATTGCATATTCTTCGCTGAGAGGTCGAATTGTACATTTTGCAGTTTTGCGATCTGAACCCTGTTTCTCGCACCGTTTTGCGTGAGATTGCTTGTGGAGGGGTGTCTAGGCATATTGTTCCTGTTGTGAGGGACTGAGGACTCATTTGCTGTGTGTGAGGGGTGTTTTTACAATTGTTACTTGGTGTATAAGTGTGCTTGTGTGTGTGTGAGTGGAGAGAGAGAGAGAACTCTTCCCTTTTCTTCCCCCTCAGCTCCCAGAGGTGAGCCCCCTCTCCCCCAGCTCCTCTGCCACCCCCCCGTGCGCCGCCGGCCGCCGCCGACCACCCCCTGGCCGGCGCAACCCCGGCCACCTTCCTCTCCCTTTTTCTTTTTCTTTTTTTTTTTCTTCTTCTTCTTCTCCTTCCCTACGGTGTGCACCCAGGGGGAACCCACGCCTGAGCTCCTCCTGAGGTGGCACGACTGCCGGAGTCGAGCCCTGCCGCCGGGAGCCGCCGCCGAGCTGCTGCCAGCTGCTGCTAGGGCAGCAGTAGGCTGAGGCTGCTGGACCCGAGTTGCCGCCGCCTCCCACCACCTTGGAGGGTGAGCACCGCCACCCTCGGGACCTCCGGCGCCGCCCCCTACCTCCCCGGCCGTCGCCGTGCCGCCAGAGCGCCGCCGCAGCCGCTGCGGGATCAGCCTAGGCACCTAGGGCAGCCGCGGCCGAGCTCTCTCCGCCGCCGCCACCGCCGGTCTTTTTTGTCGCGGTCACCGGCAGACCGACGTCCGGCGACCTCCTCTTGCCGGTGCTCGCGACGCCGCCGGCCGCCGACGCCGTCCGTTGTCGCGCCGCCGTGCCCTAGCCAACCCGAGACCTCTGCTTCTTCCCGCGCCGCCGCCTCCGCTTCCTGCCGCCGGCTGAGGCGAGCCTCCTCTTCCTCACCTCCCCCGCATCCATCCCTGGCCGCCGCTGGCCGTGCATGCCGGCCGACAGCCGGCCGGAGCTTGTTGCTCCGGCCAGGGTTTCTTTTTGATGGTTTTTGGCCGCGCGCTTGTGTTTTGGCTCCCTGTTGCCTCCCGAAGCCCGGGATGGTGAGCCCGATGATCGCGGCGATGCGCTGATCATCATGCTCACCTTAGATTTTAGTTTGGTTGAGCCGTTTTGCTGTTCGACCGTTGTCGAGCTTGGTTATCGCATGCCTTCACTATTTTTATGCAATTTTTGTGCTTGCGACTAGTCTTGTCGCAGTGGGGCTATGAGCACGGCCTCCGTTACGTCGTTACCTATCCGCTGGTGCTTGCGGAAGGTCGTGAAGACGTACGGATTGCTCGAACGGCCTAAATTATTGCTTGTATGTTTGTAATTGTTGCTTGTTTGTGGACTTTGGTGATTGTGGCAGCGTTGCAACGCTGCGGGCAGCAAGGGCATGACCCTTGAGACCTTGTGGACTGATTGTCCAACCCCTTCGCCCTTCGTAGAGATCCGAATTCATTTCCCATACGTTTTTTGATGAATTAATCGGCGAAACGCGAGTCGAGCCCTGCCGCCGGGAGCCGCTGGGAGCCGCTGGGAGCCGCCACCGAGCTGCTGCCAGCTGCTGCTAGGGCAGCAGCAGGCCGAGGCTGCTGGACCCGAGCCGCCGCCACCTCCCGCTGCCTTGGAGGGTGATCACCGCCACCCTCGGGACCTCCGGCGTCGCCCCCTACCTCCTCGGCCGTCGCCGTGCCGCCGGAGCGCCGCCGCAGCCGCCGCGGGCTCAGCCTGGGCACCTAGGGCAGCCGCGGCCGAGCTCTCTCCGCCACCGCCACCGCCAGTCTTTTTTGTCGCGGTCACCGGCAGGCCGACATCCGGCGACCTCCTCTTGCCGGTGCTCGCGTCGCCGCCGGCTGCCGACGCCTCTGTTGCTGCGCCGCCGTGCCCTAGCCAACCCGAGACCTCTGCTTCTTCCCGCGCCGCCGCCGCCTCTTCCTGCCACCGACTAAGGTGATCCCCCTCTTCCTCACCTCCCCTGCATCCATCCCTGGCCGCCGCTGGCCGTGCATGCCGGCCGACAGCCGGCCGGAGCTTGTTGCTCCGGCCAGGGTCTCCTTTTGATGGTTTTTGGCCGCGCGCTTGTGTTTTGGCTCCCTGTTGCTTCTCGAAGCCCGGGAAGGTGAGCCCGATGATCGCGGCGATGCACTGATCATCATGTTCACCTTAGATTTCGGTTTGGTTGAGCCGTTTTGTGTTCGGCCGTTGTCGAGCTTGGTTATCGCATGCCTTCACTATTTTTATGCAATTTCTGTGCTTGCGACTAGTCCTGTCGCAGTGGGGCTGTGAGCACGGCCTCCGTTACGTCGTTACCTATCCGCTGGTGCTTGCGGAAGGTCGTGCGAATGTACAGATTGCTCGAACAGCCTAAATTATTGCTTGTATGTTTGTAATTGTTGCTTGTTTGTGGACTTTGGTGATTGTGGCAGCGTTGCGACGCTGCGGGCAGCAAGGGCATGACCCTTGAGACCCTATGGACTGGTTGTCCAACCCCTTCGCCCTTCGCGGAGATCCAGATTCATTTTCGATGCGTTTTTTGATGAATTAATCGGCGAAACGCGTGTTTTTAGTTGTGCGACTCACTCGCTGTTTTCATAAGTGACTTGACTTCGTCGTTTAGCCTCGTTGGCTGTTCCTCATCGCTTTCCCAAAGTTTCGAGGACAGCGGATGAGTGACGAGGGGTTCCGGTACCAAATCGGCATTTTTCGGGAACCCGGGAAGCCTTTTCGGGTGCGTTTGTGTTCGTGGCACCCCGAACTTGTGCTCGCTGTCCCGCCACCTCGTTTTGTGTGTTTGGGGACAGCGGAGGACTTGGTTTGGCTGTTGGTACCCCTGTGGGGCTTAGCGTGGTTTCAGGATCATCCCGGTGGGTTTTCCGGGCGATCCGTCGGTTTCGAGACGTGAGGGCTTTATGTTTGGTGTCGACTTGGTGGACCTTGACCCTGTGAGTTTCTCGTAAGTCCTGTCGTGGTTCCTGAGAGCCGTCGGAGTTAGACTCGATCGTTCCTACAGGTGGGTACTTCGATCCGGAGTCGGTTCAGTGGACTACAGTGATACCTTTCTATCCTTTCTCTTATATTTCAGTTATTAGTTCACTTGACTCCCGTTGACTCTACTTATGTGTGCTTGGATAGTAGAGTAGTTGTGTTTGCATGATACTTGAGACGACCTAGTTGGTCGGTGGTGATCGCCTGTTGTTCCGAGCGATCCTCGTTGTGGTTTATCAGTTGCTTCACGGCTCGTTGCCGTTCTATGGATTGAGCATTCGCATCGATCGTCATAGCTCTTCTAGCACTTCACGTACACCCTCGGTCTGATCCACCGCCTTGGGGTGTTCTTTTCCGAAAAAGGGTCGTTGAGTTTGGTTCCGACCCGTGAGCCTTGATGCGTTGCGTGCAGAAGGTTGATGTGCCGAGAGATGAGCAGGTGACAGTGCCAGGGATACGTCCCGGTGGCTATGGATTGGGTTTACTTTGTGGTTATCTCCATTGATGCATATATTAGTTGCTTACAGTAGCATAGTTGTTCAGTTGTATGTCAGCCTCATACTTACTTGTGCTACTGTTTACCTTATCTATCTATCTGTTGACCCTCGTGCCGGTGTGTACACCTCGCCTTCGTCGGCTTACGGTACCCACTGGGAGGGGAGACATGTTTACATGTTCTCATCCCCCGCCCTCGTTGTTGTTTTCAGGTGAGCAGGGTGGTGGGAGTCGGGACGTTGCGAGGCACGCCTAGATAGTAGCTCTAGAGGTTCCGACTTGTGAGGCTACTCCCCCAGATTTTGGTTATCACCCTACCCTTATCTGTTAGATGTGATTGTGGTTCAGTTAACTTTTGGATATTATGTCTAGCATGCTTATCTTGTGGATTTGTTTAGTATTCATATGTGTAGTTGCATGCTTGGATTATTTGGTTGTTTATGCTTCTAGATCTCTCATTTATCGCATACCTTGGTTTTCTACCCCTCGTGGTAGCGTTTTCAAAAAATAAGTTCTCGTGTGGAGAACAGTTTTCAAAGGGTTTTAAAAATGATTGAAATTAGGGTTTAAAATAAAGCTTCTGGATAAGGAACAATTTTCTAGAATGATCTGCTGTTTGTGCATCGCATCATCCTTCGCCTAAGGACTTGCTTAGATTCATACAGGTTTAAGGACAGCTAGCTGTATGAATCATGTGTTGTGATTTTGTTGTTTGTGTGGTGAATGAATAGTGGTTGTGATCCTGTTGTATGTTGTGTATGCCGTGCAAATACAGGGGAGGCTCTGTCTGTGTGTACAGTGGACCCTGTATTTGTGGCGGGTCTGTACGTGGCGCGGGCTAGGCTTTCAAAAAAAATTGGCACGTATTTTCCGCTTCTAAAACTAGCCCGGGGCGTGACAGATTGAGATGATATCAGAGCGTAAAGGATACAAACACTCATTCATTCACTAAACTTGTAACTGAACCAATGGTTAGGATGACCCATAGGAAGACCTAAGATGTATAGGCGCGAGAGTTCGGGGGTTCGTTTTCGGCTTGTCGCTTGTTGGGTGTTGTCGACCCTCTTTTCTCTTACGCGGTTTCTGTGTTGCAGATGGCTCGTGGACGTGGTAGACCTCCCCGTCCTGGTCGTGGTGGTGGGCGTGCACCTGCGGAGCCGTCTGCCGGTGTTCAGACACGGGCTACTGCGGTTGGTTCGAGTGAGGAACCGGCAGAAGGCGCGCAGCCCGGTCCCGACCGTACCCTACAGCTTGAGGTTGAGATGGCCGAGGTGAGGGGTCAGCTGACGACCCTCTCCGGCATGTTCCAGCAATTCTTGCAGCAGCAGGCTACGGCGACTGCCGCTCCAGCCCCTCCTCATCCTCCGCCGAGTGCCCCGTTGACCGCAGACCCCCCGGTGGCACCCGCACCGTTTGTGGCCGTGACCGCGACGACGACAGCGACTGCGTCGGCTGTTCCGCAAGTGGATGCCGACCCCGCGGTTGGGGGTGGTGCCCACATCCGAGCATGTTTGGCGGAGTTTCGGAGGTTTGATCCGCCCCTGTTCGCGGGCAAGAAGGACGGTGGGCGATCCGTCGAGCGCTGGGTTTTGCAGATGGAGAAGCTCTTCCGTGACCTCTGCATCGACGAGCAGGACAAGGTCCCGTTGGCCACCCACTGTTTGGACGACGAGGCCTACGACTGGTGGTTGCACCTTCTGACGACCCGTTACCAGGATACCTATCCTTTGTGGAAGGAGTTCCGTGAGGTCATTTTCAGCCACTACTTCCGCGAGAGTACGAAGCAGAGTCTGGAGCGCGAGTTGGAGCGTCTCCGGCAGGGGAGTCGTACTGTGGAGGAGTACGAGCGGGACTTCTCCCGCATCATCAGCCTGATCCCGTTTGCTGCCCGAGATGAGTACCACAAGGCGCGCCTGTTCGCGAGGGGTCTGAGGCCGAGCATCCGCCTCTTGATCGCCTCCCACGGGGTGATGACCTTTGACGAGTTCTACGAGCGCGCCCAGATGGTCCAGTACGAGACGGAGGAGGCGCGTGCCGAGCGAGATCAGTCCGAGAGGAACGCTGACCGGAAGCGTTTCCACCCCAGTTCCAGCGGTGGCTCTTTCTCTAGAAAGAAGCCACCGAGGCATTAGCGGAGCCAGTCTGCCAGGAGCGCTCCATCTGGGGGCTAGTGGCAGGAGCACCAGTCCTGCGTCATCTGTGGGCAGGGTCATCGGCCGACCACCTGCCCCCAGCGCCGAGACTACTGTTTCCGATGCGGCCAGAAGGGACATTTGTCTCGGCAGTGCACGATGGGACCAGCTCAGAGTTCTGCTTCTTCTCCCGCCGCTCAGAGGCAGAACCGGAGGAACCCGCCACCGGTAGCTGCAGCTTCGTCTGGGCGTCCCTCCTCTTCCCGCCAGCAGGAGGGGACACCCCAGGCTTCGGGTGGACGTGTCTTCAACATGTCCCACCCCGAGGGAGACACCGGTGGAGACATCGTGGTAGCAGGTATTACCTCCCTTTTCGGCTCACGTGCTAGGACATTATTTGACACCGGTGCATCGCATTCCTTTATTTCCCGTTCTTTCGCACGCGAGCATGATCTGGAGTCGAGTCCTCTTCCTGTACCCCTTCGGATCCAGACCCCTGGCAAGGGCCTTGGAGCAGAGAGATGGATTAGGGCTTGTCCTATGTTGCTTGGCGACCAGGTGTTCTTGGCGAACTTGGTCGTGTTGCCGCTGACGGAGTTCGATGTGGTGCTTGGGATGGACTGGCTCACCAAGCATCACGCCACCATCGACTGTGAGCAGAGGACGGTGACTTTCGCGGAGCCGGGCGAGAAGGAATTCATCTATCGTGCCTGTAAGAGTTCTTTCTTCGCCTTAACTATCTCGTCCGCTCGTGCTAGGAGTTTGTTGATAGGGGGATGTGCGGCTTACCTGGCTTTGGTAGACGACATTCATCGAGCTGTACCGGCTCTGGAGGATATTCCGGTGGCTCGGGACTTCCCCGATGTCTTTCCTGCTGAGCTACCCGGGATGCCTCCGGACCGTGAGATTGACTTCTTTATTGATCTGGTTCCGGGCTCTACCCCGATTTCGAAGGCCCCCTACCGCATGGCGTTCGCTGAGTTGAAGGAGCTGAAGGCTCAGCTTGAGGACCTTCTGGACTTGGGCTTCATCCGTCCGAGTGTTTCCCCTTAGGGAGCTCCTGTCCTCTTCGTCAGGAAGAAGGACGGTAGTATGTGCCTGTGCATTGACTATCGAGAGCTCAACAAGGTGACGGTGAAGAACAAGTACCCTCTGCTGCGGATTGACGATCTCTTCGACCAGCTTCAGGGAGCCTCGGTATTCTCGAAGATTGACCTGCAGTCCGAATATCATCAGCTGAAGATCAGGGCCGAGGACGTTGCGAAGATAGCTTTTCGGACTCGTTATGGGCATTATGAGTTCACGGTGATGCCGTTCGATCTGACGAACGCCCCGACAGCTTTTATGGATTTGATGAACAGGGTGTTTCGGTAGTTCTTGGATCAGTTTGCCGTGGTCTTCATTGACGACATATTGATCTACTCGAGGAGCGACGTGGAGCATGAGGATCATCTTCGGCGAGTCCTCCTTACGCTTCGAGAGCATAGGTTTTATGCCAAGCTCAAGAAGTGTGAGTTCTGGCTTCGGAAAGTCTCCTTCTTGAGGCACATCGTGACGCAGTCTGGGATTGCGGTGGACCCAAAGAAGGTGGACTCTATGGTGGACTGGCCTGTCCCGACTTCTGTGACTGAGGTCCGGAGCTTCCTCGGCTTAGCTGGCTATTATCGGCGATTTGTTGAGGGTTTCTCAAAGATCGCCGTCCCTTTGAGCAAGCTGACGAGGAAGGGTGAGAAGTTTTTGTGGACTCCAGCCTGTCAGATGAGCTTCCAGGAGCTGAAGGACAGATTGACGGGTGACCCTATCTTAGCATTGCCGCAGCCTGGTGAGGACTTTGTAGTCTACTGCGATGTGTCCCGGATAGGATTGGAGTGCGTGCTTATGCAGCAGGAGAGGGTCATCGCGTATGCTTCACGCCAGCTGAAGGACTACGAGAGGAACTATCCGACGCATGATCTCGAGCTTGCAGCTGTGGTTTTCGCCTTCAAGCTTTGGAGGCACTATCTGTATGGAGCACATTGCGAGATGTTCACGGATCATCAGAGTTTGAAGTACCTCTTCACCCAGAAGGAGCTGAACCTCAGACAGAGACGGTGGCTTGAGCTTTTGAAGGATTATGACATCTCCATCCAGTATCATCCGGGCAAGGCGAATGTTGTGGCGGATGCCTTGAGCCGGAGGCAGCCTTCGGCGGAGTTTTCTCTCATGATCACTGACCAGGAGCGCTTGGTGGAGGAGTTTCGTCGACTTGAGTTGGAGATCCTACCTCATGGAGCTACCGCGCAGCTGTTGACTTTGGTGGTGTAGCCCACCTTATCTGATCGGATTGCCAGTGGACAGCTGTTGGACCCGCATCTGCAGAGAGTCCGAGCAGAGGCCGAGCAGGGCAGAGATGGTGACTTCACGATCCACGCAGATGGTTCTCTTCGCTTTCGAGGACGGAGGTGTGTGCCCAGTGATCCGAATTTGAGGCGAGAGATTTTGACTGAGGCACACCGGTCGCCGTACACCGTTCATCCTGGAGGGACGAAGATGTACCGCGACTTGAGGCAGAGTTTTTGGTGGCCTGGTATGAAGCTGGACGTGGCTCGGCATGTTGCTCAGTGCTTGATTTGTCAGCAGGTGAAGGCTGAGCATCAGCGACCAGCCGGGAAGCTTCAACCGTTGCCTGTACCAGTGTGGAAGTGGGAGCAGATTACTATAGGCTTCGTCACAGGGTTACCTCGTTCTCAGCGAGGTCACGATGCGATCTGGGTTATCGTGGACCGGTTGACGAAGGCAGCTCACTTCCTACCGGTGCACACGACTTGGTCCCGGGATCGACTGGCACAACTCTATTTGGATGAGATCGTTAGGCTGCATGGAGTGCCAGTGTCGATCATTTCTGATCGGGATTCTCGCTTCGTTTCCTAGTTCTGGAGGAGCTTGCAGCAGGCACTGGGGACGAGGCTTGACTTCAGCTCTGCTTACCACCCTCAGAGTGATGGGCAGTCGGAGCGTGTTATCCAGACCCTTGAGGATATGCTCCGAGCTTGCATTTTGAATTTTGGTGAGGGATGGTTCAAGTACCTCTCCTTGGTGGAGTTCGCCTACAACAACAGCTTCCAGGCGAGCATTGGGATGGCACCGTACGAGGCCCTGTATGGACGTCGTTGTCGATCACCGATCTGTTGGGACGACATGGGTGAGCGTCGTGTGATCGGGCCTGACTTGTTAGAGGACGCAGAGGCCAGGATTCGCAGTGCGAGGCAGCGGCTACTGACTGCGCAGAGCCGGCAGAAAAGCTACACGGACCAGCGACGACGGGACCTAGAGTTTCAGGTCGGTGAGCATGTGCTGCTCAGGGTTTCGCCGTCTCGAGGGATCAAGCGGTTCGGGTTGCGGAGCAAGCTTAGCCCGCGATTCGTGGGGCCGTTCGAGATCCTTGAGCGTGTGGGTCCGGTGGCTTATCGGTTGGCTCTCCCTCCTAGTCTTGCTCGGGTGCACAATGTCTTCCATGTGTCTATGCTTCGGAAGTACATTCTCGACCCTTCTCACGTGATCAGCCCGACGACAGTTCAGCTGAGGGAGGACCTTAGCTACGATGAGGTGCCTGTCAGGATTTTGGCCCGCGAGGTGAAGTAGTTGAGGAACCGGAGCATTCCGTATGTGAAAGTTCTGTGGACGAATCACGAGGAGTGCGAGGCGACTTGGGAGCTGGAGTCTGCTATGCGTGAGAGGTATCCGCAGTTGTTCGCGGATGGTGTGTGTGTAAGTTTCGGGAACGAAACTTCTTGTATGGTGGGAGTGATGTGAGAATTCAAATTTTTAAATTGTTGTAAAATTTGAATTCTGTGCTTTTCCCTTCCTTTACTGTGTATTTGAGCTGTTTACATATATGTGTACATGTATAGGTATTTATATATGTATATATATAGTATATTTGTAGTATATATTTTAGGATTTTGTGTTTTAAGTTTTTGTTGCGGAGAGTGAACGGCTTAACGGCACAATTCGGAGTCCGATTCTAACAATCCAAAATGGTATATTCGATGTCTCGGCAGTGCTGAACGCGATGGCGTGATCTGTTTCGATATGCGATGGACGGATCAAAAGTTATTACATGTTCTTCGCCGAGGGGTCGTATTGTACATTTTGCAGTTTCGTGATTTGGACCCTGTTTCTCGCACCGTTTCGCGTGAGATTACTTGTGGAGGGGTGTCTGGGCATTTTGTTCCTGCTGGGAGGGACCCAGGGGCTATATTCTTTGTTTGAGGGACTTTTGTGCAATTGTGCAAGTGGGTATTTGTGTGTGTTGTGTGTGTGTGTGTGAGAGAGTGAGTTTCCCCCTCTCTTCCTCTCTCCCCCTCAGCCCCCAGCAGTGAGCCCCAGCTCCTCCAGCTCCCCTGCCAGCTCCCTCTTGTGCCGCCGGCCGCCGCCGGCCACTCCCTGGCCGGCGCAACCCCGGCCATCTCCCTCTCCTCTTTTTCTCCTCTTTTTCCTTCTTCTTCTTCTTCTTCCCCTTCCCTGCGGTGTGCACCCAGGGGGAACCCACGCCTGAGCTCCCCCTGAGGTGGAACGACTGCCGGAGTCGAGCCCTGCCGCCGGGAATCGCCGGGAGCCGCCGCCGAACTGCTGCCAGCTGCTGCTAGGGCAGCTGCTGGCCGAGGCAGTTGGACCCGAGCCGCTGCCGCTTCCCGCCGCCTTGGAGGGTGAGCGCCGCCACCCTCGGGACCTCCGGCGCCGCCCCCTACCTCCCCGGCCGTCGCCGTGCCGCCAGAGCGCCGCCGCAAGCCGCCGTGGGCTCGGGCTGGGCAGCTAGGGCAGCTGCGGCCGAGCTCGCTCCGCCGCCGCCACCGTCGGCCTTTTTTATCGCGGTCACTGGCAGGCCGACGTCCGGCGACCTCCTCTTGCCGGTGCTCGCGTCGCCACCGGCCGCCGTCGCCGTCCGTTGCCGCGCCGCCGTGCCCTAGCCAACCCGAGAGTGGGCTTCCTCCCCGCGCCACCGCCGCCGCTTCCCGCCGCGGGCTAAGGTGAGCCCCCTCTTCCTCACCTCCCCCGCATCCATCCCTGGCCGCCGCTGGCCGTGCATGCCGGCCGGCAGCCGCCCAGAGCTTGTTGCTCCGGCCAGGGTCTCCTTTTGATGGTTTTTGGCCGCGCGCTTGTGTTTTGGCTCCCTGTTGCCTCCCGAAGCCCGAGAAGGTGAGCCCGATGATCGCGGCAATGCGCTGATCATCATGTTCACCTTAGATTTCAGTTTGGTTGAGCCGTTTTGCTGTTCGGCCGTAGTCGAGCTTGGTTATCGCATGCCTTCACTATTTTTATGCAATTTCTGTGCTTGCGACTAGTCCTGTCTCAGTGGGGCTGTGAGCACGGCCTCCGTTACGTCGTTACCTATCCGCTGGTGCCTGCGGAAGGTCGTGCGAACGTACGGATTGCTCGAACGGCCTAAATTTTTGCTTGTATGTTTGTAATTGTTGCTTGTTTGTGGACTTTGGTGATTGTGGCAGCGTTGCGATGCTGCGGGCAGCAAGGGCATGACCCTTGAGACCCTGTGGACTGGTTGTCCAACCCCTTCGCCCTTCGCGGAGATCCGAATTCATTTTCGATGCGTTTTTCGATGAATTAATCGGCGAAACGCGTGTTTTTAGTTGTGCGACTCACTCGCTGTTTTCGTGAGTGACTTGGCTTCGTCGTTTAGCCTCGTTGGCTGTTCCTCATCGCTGTCCCGAAGTTCCGAGGACAGCGGATGAGTGACGAGGGGTTCCGGTGCCAAATCGGCATTTTTCGGGAACCCGGGAAGCCTTTTCGGGTGCGTTTGTGTTCGTGGCACCCCGAACTTGTGCTCGCTGTCCCGCCACCTCGTTTTGTGTGTTTTGGGACAGCGGAGGACTTGGTTTGGCTGTTGGTACCCCTGTGGGGCTTAGAGTGGTTTCGGGATCGTCCCGGTGGGTTTTCCGGGCGATCCTTCGGTTTCGGGATGTGAGGGCTTTATGTTTGGTGTCGACTTGGTGGACCTTTACCCTGTGAGTCTCTCGTAGGTCCTGTCGTGGTTCCCCGTCGGAGTTATACTCGATCGTTCCTACAGGTGGGTATTTCGATCCGGAGTCGGTTCAGTGGACTACGGTGATACCTTTCTATCATTTCTCTTGCATTTCAGTTATTAGTTCACTTGACTCCCGTTGACTCTACTTATGTGTTCTTGGATAGTAGAGTAGTTGTGTTTGCATGATTCTTGAGACGACCTAGTTGGTCGGTGGTGATCGCCTGTTGTTCCGAGCGATCCTCGTTGTGGTTTATCAGTTGCTTCACGGCTCGTTGCCGTTCTGTGGATTGAGCATTCGCATCGATCGTCACAGCTCTTCTAGCACTTCACGTACACCCGCGGTCTGATCCACCGCCTGGGGGTGTTCTTTTCCGGAAAAGGGTCGTTGAGTTTGGTTCCGACCCGTGAGCCTTGATGTAGTGCGTCCAGAAGGTTTATGTGCCGAGGGATGAGCAGTGTGACAGTGCCAGGGATACGTCCCGATGGCTATGGATTGGGTTTACTTTGTGGTTATCTCTATTGATGCATATACTAGTTGCTTACAGTAGCATAGTTGTTCAGTTGTATGTCAGCCTCATACTTAGTTGTGCTACTGTTTACCTTATCTATCTATCTGTTGACCCTCGTGCCGGTGTGTACACCTCGCCTTCGTCGGCTTGCGGTACCCACCGGGAGGGGAGACATGTTTACATGTTCTCACCCCCCCCGCCCTCGTTGTTGTTTTCAGGTGAGCAGGGTGGTGGGAGTCGGGACGCAGCGAGGCACGCTTAGATAGTGGTGCTAGAGGTCCTGACCCGTGAGGCTTCTCTCCCAGATTTTGGTTATCACCCTACCCTTTGATTCAGCTAGTTATAGACGAGATTCTGTTACATTTTGGATGATTGTCTTGCATGCTTAGATCTCGTGGTCTTGGGTTTAGCTTCTATGTGGATTGCATGTTTAGACTTGTTGGATATCGATGCTCTTAGATCTTTCATTACAGCTTATTATCTGCATACCTTGGTTTTCTACCCCTCGTGGTAGCGTTTTCAAAAAAGGGAGTTCTCGTGTGGAGAACAGTTTTCAAAGAGTTTTAAAATGATTGAAATTAGGGTTTCAAATAAAGCTTCTGGGTAAGGAGTAATTTTTTAGAATGATCTGCTGTTTGTGCATCGCATCATCCTTCACCTAAGGACTTGCTTAGATTCATACAGGTTTAAGGACGGTTAGCTGTATGAATCATGAGTTGTGATGTTGTTGTTTGTGTGGTGAATGAATAGTGGTTGTGATCCTGTTGTATGTTGTGTACGCCGTGCAAATACAGGGGAGGCTCTGTCCGTGTGTACAGTGGACCCTGTATTTGTGGCGGGTCTGTACGTGGCGCGGGCTAGGCTTTCAAAAAAAAATTGGCACGTATTTTCCGCTTCTAAAACTAGCCCGGGGCGTGACAATCAGCATCTCCCTTTACAACATTGGGAGTCGAGGGGATCGGCATCTCCGAAGTTTGACACTTCCGAAAGGTTGCACATGGCACACGATTACACCCTAAATACTCATGACTTTTAGGGTTACCCACACGATCCAATCTCGTGTTCTCTTGTTCTCTAGTTCAAGTTTGCCATGACTTCACATACCACTATATTCACACCTTAAGTTTCAACCTAAATTAAATGCCACATTTGTTTTATTTATGTTCTAAGTTCACATTACACTTACATGCATATGCCACATATTTTTCTTTTACCATAATAAAAGGTTAGAAATCCTATTTTATAAGGTCAAGTGCTCAAAAGCCCACTTGACCCACTAGATCTACTAGCATGCAACTAAAATCACATTTAGTTTATTTATTAGCTACAATACATGAAAACTATGAACAAAAGGAAGATGAAACTCTTTTTGGTGATATTCCCTATTTTCTCTTGATTTGTTCAAGAAGAGATATCTCTTGACCACTTGAGAACACCAAGAAAACCCTAAGAATGATTCTAATAAGGTTAGAACCTAAAAAATTCCATATTTGAGAAAACTCCGAATAAAACCTAAAATCTTAACTCATCTCTTCTCTTACTAGCAAGAGAAACGTGGGTGAAGTGGGCTCTTTCCTCCTCTCTGAGCTTTCTCTAGACGCCTTTGATCTTCCCCAAGCTCCCAAGGAGATGGATCTCTACGCTTCAACAATGGAAAAAATGGGTTTTCCTTTTCTTCTAGAGAGAGAAAGAGGAGAGGGAGAGTAAGAGAGGAGGTGGATGGTGAGGATTAGGGTTTAGGCTATGATTTCGGGTTATATAGAGGTGCTACAATAGCACATAACTCTCCAACTCTATTTATTTGCATAGCTCATCCTCAGCTTTTACGCCAGGTTTTGGGGCGCCCGCCCGAACTTTTGGGCGCCCGAAGGCGTAGTAGCTGTGCTCGGTCGATGGTCTGGACGACCGCTTGGTCCGCCCGATTCACAATCCGGGTGACCGAAAGGTGAATCGGGCATCCGATTGTTTATTTCACCACACAACTGGTGCTCTCGAGGTAAGCATCCGAAAGCCATTCGAACGCCCGCAATGGACTACCCGAAAGTTATTCCAGGCACCTGTAGGGCAATTAAGTCACCGAATGTTCAGCCCTTCGTGATCTAGCTCTCGGGTTGGAGTCTGGAGGGGTTCCAAACGCCCTCAAGTGAGATTCGAAAAGATCCGGGCACCCACAGGACATTTTGGAGGCCCGAAAGTTGGCCTCTGGCCAAACCTTGCACTCTAGAAGAGCGTATAATTGTTCCGGGTGCTGCATTGGTCCGTCCGAAACTATTTCGGGTGCCCGAACTACTATTTTGGGCATCCAATGGTCTGGAACTTTGGTTCCAACTCCTTTGAGAACTCTGTTTCGATCGAATTACTTTCAATTCGATCCAAATTTAGTTTAAACTTCTCTAAACCCATTTTAATCATACCTAGCATGATTTAATCTGTACATTAGCAATTTATCCCGAGTTCGGTACATTATAGCTCTAATAAAAAAATTAAAATTGAGGAGTCCATTTCAAATTGCCTTTATAGAGTTGAGGGCGTTACCAAATATTTTTACCTTAAGGAATAAATAGAAAACATGTGTTACTTATACATTTAAAAGGGGTGTATGATTTACACCCCGCCCATCTAAGAGTCGGGCCTTTCCACTAGTCACATTGATATGATTAATAAATAACATTTTATTTTAGAATAAATAGGATGTAAGATATACATCCCTTTTCAGATATTCAAGTAACATTTATCTAGACAAAAAAAAATAATGCAGGAAAAAAAAAAGAAAATAGCACAGCAATATTAGGTGGATCGGCCACCGGCCTACATCACGGTTGATGACGGAGTAAAATTTTATAAATGTCGATGACGAAATACAAAATTATATCTCTCGAAGGATCTAAGCTTTAATTAGATCCGAACCGTCGAAATCTACATCCGTACGTACAATAGACTACAAAGAGGCTTGGCTCTCTCACACGTAGCATGCACTGTGTACGGACCACCAACCCTTGAAGCTCAATTCTCTCAGCAATCACGTACAGCTCTTCTCTTCCGCTCTTTTGGGTTGACTTAATTAATTAGAGCATGGTCTCTAATTAGGACACGCCAACATTAGCATGGTCTCTAATTAAATGTAATTTATAATGCATAGCTTCCAACAAAGAGTTTGATTAGAACTTAGAATCCAATTAGACTTCTAATTAAATTCTATTTATAACTAACATATCTAAAATTCATCTTAGAATTTGTCTCCAATTTAGATAAATATAAATTTAAACCAAAATCTAACATTATGTTATAGATTTTAGATTATAGATAGGCATTTTTCAAGTGATGCTCTCTTAAATTTAATTATTTTAATGGATTAAATGCACGAGAATAACTTGAACATTTACTCTTTTATGGGTACCCATATATACTTCCAAATTTTCATATTTACCATCCAGATTTTTTTTTTTTCCTCTTAGCCACCTAGGCCCTGTTTAGCATCGTCATCCATTTTTGTAATTTTAAATAGAATTTTTTTCATAAAATAATAAAGAAGGGAATAGTGGATTACTTACAACTCTTTCATATTTGAGGTGTTTGTTTGACAATATAACCTAAAATTATAGAAACAATTTTTTTTTCCTATAATTTATTTTTAAAATAAATCATCATCCTTCACTTGGCTGAAGTGCATTGCAAATTAACAAACAATAATAATGAGAGAAAAATCTTTCGCTGATATATCAAATTATATAAAAGTAATATTTAAAAAAATAAAAAATGACAACATACCAACCGGAGTAGGTTTACATTCCATCAATTTAAAGTGGCTAACAATAGCGAAAGAGCCAAAAAAGGGGCAATGGTTATACAACAGTAATAATATAGAAGGTTTTCTTTAAAATCGAAATACATTCTAGCAGAAAAAGAAATTGCCTTTTATTAATTTAATTATTAAAAATTAAATATAATAATTATGATCAATTTTATCTAAAAGAGTAATTTTTCGAATCAAGAAAATTCAGTATTAGTCATTTTAAATTGCTGAATATAAACCTACATGGTTAATTATAAAAAACTATAAGTTTAGATAATAAGTATGAAAACTTTTAAATTTCAGATGATAATATACAGACAGCCCAAAATTCAAATGCTTCTGGTGCCCTATTTTAATTTAAAATATTTCTACATTTAATATAAAGGTTCATTAAAATCAACTACTCCATTAGCTACAATTTTAACAATTAATTAGATCCGTTGCTTTATTTTTTAAAAATGTGTTCTAAAAATTTTAGACTATTAACATTTTACTAATTAGCTAGCATGAGTAACATAAATCAAATAAATAAAAAGTAAAAGCAGGAATGAAGAGTGGTTGCGGACATACTGAACAGTCCTTGTTCGTGCGATGTTATTAAAAGTTTTCTTATTGGAACACCTTTTGCTATGGAATAATGTCACTTGTACATTTTGTAAATATTGAATAAAATATCACTTAAATTTTTAATATGGAAAAAAAAAATTGATAAGACAAATAAATAAATGTGAGTCTTTGAATGACAAGAGTGTATACAGAGTACATCTCCTACGCTTTCGAAAGTACGGAGACTTTCATGCTTATAAGTTATTTTCGATGATAGGATATCCGATTCGACGATCGGCTCTGTTAGACATAATCTACGCTATTAGAACTATTTAGAAATCAAATTTTATAATTTAGGTAACTAACTCGAAATGTTTTCTATGTTGGGTGGTGGTTTGCAAATGACTTGAAGCTCAGGTTAGTTGTAAAATTTTAGCAAAGAACTCACATTTATAAGTTAGCTGAAACTTTTAGACGCGTGACATTTCTATCTTTGTTGCTATTTTTGTCCCAAATTTTTAGATTATTATAATCAAATCCCATAATGCAATATATCTGACTAAATAGTAATGTATCATTGATTTATTTAAAATTAATTAAAATGAAATATAAAGGGAATAGAGGGGCATAATAGGAAATAAAAGGGACAAAATTTATTGTTCTAGCTTGTTTTATGAGGTATTTAAGTAACATTTATCTAGACAAAGAAAAATAATGTAGGAAAAAGAAAAAAAAAATAGCACAGCAATATTACGTGGATCGGCCAACGGTCAACGGTCAACGGCCAACGTTCACCGGTGATGACGAGCAAAATTTTATTAATGTCGATGACGAAGTATAAAATTATATCTCTCCAAAGATTTAAGCTTTAATTAGATGGAAGTGTCGAAATCTGCATCCGTACAAAGAGGCTTGGCTCTCTCACACGTGGCATGCACTGTGTACGGACCACCAACCCTTGAAGCTCAATTCTCTCAGCAGCCACGTACAGCTCTTCTCTTCCGCTCTTTTGGGTTGACTTAATTAATTAGAGCATGGTCTCTAATTAGGACACGCCAACATTAGCATGGCCTCTAATTAAATGTAATTTATAATGCATAGCTTCCAACAAAGAGTTTGATTAGAACTTAGAATCCAATTAGACTTCTAATTAAATTCTATTTATAACTAACATATCTAAAATTCATTTTATTCTAATTTAATTAGGATTTGTCTCTGATTTAGATAAATATAAATTTAAACCAAAATCTAACATTAAATTATAAATTTTAGATTATAGATAGGCATTTTTCAAGTGATGCTCTCTTAAATTTAATTATTTTAATGGATTAAATGCACGAGAATAACTTGAACATTTACTCTTTTATGGGTACCCATATATACTTTCAAAATTTCATATTTACAATCCAGCTTTTTTTTTTTTTTTTTTTTTTTTTTTTTTTTTTTTTTTTTTTCTTAGCCACCTAGGCCCTGTTTAGCATCGTCATCCATTTTTGTATTTTTAAATAGAATTTTTTTTATAAAATAATAGAGAAGGGAACAGTGGATTACTTACAACTCTTTCATATTTGAGGTGTTTGTTTGACAATATAACATAAAATTATAGAAACAATTTTTTTCCTATAATTTTTTTTAAAAAATAAATCATCTTCCTTCACTTGGCTGAAGTGCATTGCAAACTAACAAACAATAATAATGAGAGTAAAGTCTTTCGCTGATATATCAAATACCAACCGGACTAGGTTTACATTCCATCAATTTAAAGTGGCTAACAATAGCGAAAGAGCCAAAAAAGGGCAAAGATTATACAACAGTAATAATATAGAAGGGTTTTCTTTTAAGTCGAAATGCATTCTAGCAGAAAAAGAAATTGCCTTTTATTAATTTAATTATTAAAATTAAATATAATAATTATGATCAATTTTATCTAAAAGAGTAATTTTTCGAATCAAGAAAATTCAGTATTAGTCATTTTAAATTGCTGATATAAACCTACATGGTTAATTATAAAAAACTATAAGTTTAGATAATAAGTATGAAAACTTTTAAATTTCAGATGATAATACACAGACAGCCCAAAATTCAAATGCTTCTGGTGCCCTATTTTAATTTAAAATATTTCTACATTTAATATAAAGGTTCATTAAAATCAACTACATTAGCTACAATTTTAACAATTAATTAGATTCGTTGCTTTATTTTTTAAAAAGGTGTTCTAAAAATTTTAGACTATTAACATTTTACTAATTAGCTAGCATGAGTAACATAAATGTGAGAATTCAAATTTTTTGAAATTTTAATTTTGAATTTGAATTCTGTGTTTTCTCTCCCTCTACTTTGTATTCGTATGCTTGTGCATGTATTTGTATATGTATATATATATGTATAGGTGTATATATATATATATACGTATATATAGATGTTTTATTATTTTTGTGTTTTGTTGGCGGAGAGATGATGGATTGGGACGCAATTCGGAGTCCGTTTCTGTCACGCCCCGGGCTAGTTTTAGAAGCGAAAATACGTGCCAATTTTTTTTTTGAAAGTCTAGTCCGCGCCACGTACAGACCTGCCACAAATATATGGTCCACTGTACACACGGACAGAGCCTCCCCTGTATTTGCACGGCGTACACAACATACAATAGGATCACAACCACCATTCATTCATCACACAAACCACAGCAATACAATAAGATTCATACAGCACAGTTCTTAAACCTATATGAATCTAAGCAAGTTCTTAGGCGAAAGATGATGCGATGCACAAACAACAGATCATTCTAGAAAATTATTCTTTACCTAGAAGCTTTCTTTTCAAACCCTAATCTCAAACATTTAAGAATCATTTGAAAATCGTTCTCCACACGAGAACTCTCTTTTGATATTCCAAAAGTCGATCGATCGAAAATTCATTTGAAAACTGTTTCCCGCACGAAAACCTTTATTTGAAAACGCTACCACGAGGGGTAGAAATCCAAGATATGCGATATAAAGTCATAATGAAAGATCTAAAAATATCGACATCCAAAAAGTCTAAGTATGCAATCCGCATATAAAAGCTAAACCAAATCTACGAGATCTAAGCATGCAAGACAGAATATCCAAAATGTAACTAAATCTCGTCCATAACTAGCTGAATAAAAGGATAGGGTGATAACCAAAATCTGGAGGGAGAAGTCTCACAGGTTAGGACCTCTAGCACCACTAACTAGGCGTGCCTCGCTACGTCCTGACTCCCACTACCCTGCTCACCTGAAAACAACAACGAGGGCGGGGGGTGAGAACATGTAAACATGTCTCCCCTCCCAGTGGGTACCGCAAGCCGACGAAGGCGAGGTGTACACACCGGTACGAGGGTCAACAGATAGATAGATAAGGTAAACAGTAGCACAAGTAAGTATGAGACTGACATACAACTGAACAACTATATTACTGTAAGCAATTAGTATATGCATCAACGGAGATAGCTACAAAGTATACCCAATCCATAGCCACCGGGACGGGTCCCTGGCACTGTCACAACCTGCTCAACTCTCGGCACAAAACTCACCAGACGCACTGCGTCGGGGCTCACGGGTCGGTCACACACACGACTCTTTTTCGGAAAAGAAGACCAATGGGTGGATCAGATCGTTGGCATACGTGATGTGCTAGAAGAACTGTGACGATCGATGCGAATGCTCAATCCACAGAACGGCCGTGAAACAACTGATAAAATTATATCTCTCGAAAGATCCAAGCTTTAATTATATTCGAAGCGTCGAAATCTATATCCGTACGTACAATAGACTACAAAGAGACTTGGCTCTCTCACACGTAGCATGCACTGTGTACGGACCACCAACCCTTGAAGCTCAATTCTCTCAGCAGCCACGTACAGCTCTTCTCTTCCGCTCTTTTGGGTTGACTTAATTAATTAGAGCATGGCCTCTAATTAGGACACGCGAACATTAGCATGGCCTCTAATTAATTAGAGCATGGCCCTGGTATGTAATTTATAATGCATAGCTTCCAACATAAAGTTTGATTAGAACTTAGAATCCAATTAGACTTCTAATTAAATTCTATTTATAACTAACATATCTAAAATTCATCTTAGAATTTGTCTCCAACTTAGATAAATATAAATTTAAACCAAAATCTAACATTATATTATAGATTTTAGATTATAGATAGGCATTTTTCAGGTGATGCTCTCTTAAATTTAATTATTTAAATGGATTAAACGCACGAGAATAACTTGAACTTTTACTCTTTTACACATACCCATATATACTTTCAAATTTTCCTATTTACCAACCAGTTTTTAATTTTTTTTTTTCCTCTTAGCCACCTAGGCCCTGTTTGGCATCAGCATCCATTTTCTCATTTTTAAATAGAATTTTTTTCATAAAATAATAGAGAAAGTAATAATGGATTGCTTGCAATTCTTTCATATTTGAGGTGCTTGTTTGACAATATAAAATAAAATTTTAGAAACAAGTTTTTTTTTCCTATATTTTTTTAAAATAAGTCATCATCCTTCACTTGGCTGAAGCGCATTGCAAACTAACCAATAATGATAATGAGAGAAAAGTCTTTCGCTGATATATCAAAGTATATAAAATTAATATATTTTTAAAAAAATGACAACATACCAACCGGACTAGGTTTATATTTCATCAATTTAAAGTGGCTAACAATTGCGAAAGAGTCAAAAAAGGGCAAAAGTTATACAACAGTAACAATATAGAAGGGTTTTCTTTTAACTGGAAATACATTCTAGCAGGAAAAGAAATTGCCTTTTTTTTATTTAATTGTTAAAAATTAAATATAATAATTATGATCAATTTTATCTAAAAGTGTAATTTTTCGAATCAAGAAAATTCATCTGTATTGGTGGTGACTAATATTAGTCATTTTTAATTGCTGAAAATAAGCCTAGATAGTTAATTATAAAAAACTATAAGTTTAGATAATAAGTAAGTTTTAGATGATAATGCACAAACAGCCCAAAATTTAAATGCTTCTGGTGCCCTATTTTAATTTTAAATCTTTCTACATTAATATAAAGGTTCATTAAAATCAACTACTCCTTTAGGTACAATTTTAACAATTAATTAAATCTGTTGCTTTGTTTGTTAAAAAAGTGTTCTAAAAATTTTAGACTATTAACATTTTACTAATTAACTACAATGAGTAACATAAATAAAATAAATAAGAAGTGAAAGCACGAATGAAGAGTGATTGAGGACATACTGAGTGTGCCATGTTATTAAAAGTTTTCTTATTGGAACACCTTTTGCTCTGGAATAATGTCACTAGTATATTTATAAAGGGTTAATTACATATAGCTCCTTGTAAACATATTGAATAGCAGATATATTTCTACAAAGTTTAATTTTTCATATTTATTCCTACAAAAGACCTAACCTTTTCAAATATAGTTAACCATAGGTAAAATATTTAATCCTGGTTAGTGAACGAGGTAAATTGACCTTTTACCCCTCTTATATTATTTGTGATGATAGAAATGAAGAAGATGACCGTTGGAGATTTTTGGGGCGACATTTCTGCATAATTCTAACAGTTGGAACTTTTGGAGGGACATATTTGTAATGACAAAAATATTATTTTACTTATCTTCTGTTAAAAAATAAACAGTGCTCTAACGGTAACAAACCAGAGAGGCAAATATGAATATCACTAGACTTTTGCAGGAATAAATATGAAAAATTAAACTTTGTAGGAATATATTCACTATTCGATATATTTACAAGGAGCTGTATGAAATTAACCCTTTTATAAATATTGAGTAAAATGTCACTTAACTTTTTAGTATTGAAAGAAAAAATCGATAAGATAAATAAGTAAATGTGAGCCTTTGAATTACTAGAGTGTAGGATTTACATCTTATTTATAGGTGCACACAGGTAGCATTGCTCTTTACTCTAAACTCTAGAAAAAATACACGCAATGAAAAATGTGTACACATTATGTATAACTTTTATTCAGTGCACAGATAATTCTGAAGTTTAAAAGATGATGTATCTAGGCGGATGGATAGAATCAGCTAAGTTGCATGCTAGTGTACAGACAGCAAGATTGTGTGCGTTGTAACATAATTTTTTTTTTTTGTACACCAGACTATATATAGAAAAATGAAGCAAAAATGGTCCTCTATGTGAGATTTTTCTGTATACGGACTAAATAAACCTATTAAAATGAATAATCTCACACCAAATATAAAATAGAACCTTCTTCTTTATATTGTGCAAACAGTATCTCCACATAATTATATTAGATTTGAGCCATTTAACATGATATTAGACCCTAATTTATGTGTCCTAATTTGTAACCAACCCTCACTTAATTACTCACTCCTAACATATGGATTGAGTTTGTCTTACCTATTAGTGGTGGTCATAAACTGAATCTCCTCGTTGGTGAAGTGCATCCGCTGCCGCTTATAAATAAGGCTATGCATGCAGTATTAGTTTCCAACATATCCAGATTTACGCAATTTTGCTACTAAATCAGTAAATTGTGAGACATGGCGCCGCAGCTGAGCTTCTTGGTCCGCCGGCACAACCCCGTTCTGGTGGCTCCAGCCGAGCCCACTCCGCGCGAGCTGAGGCGCCTGTCGGACATCGACGATCAGCAGACTCTCCGCGTCCAAATCCCCATTTTCCACTTCTATCGGCGCGACGTGTCAGCAGCAGCGAAGGACGAGGACCCTGCGGGGGTCATCCGGGATGCTCTCGCCCGAGCCCTCGTGTTCTACTACCCCTTTGCAGGCCGGCTCAGGGAAGGGCCTGACAGGAAGCTCGCTGTGGATTGTACTGGAGAGGGGGTGCTGTTCGTCGAGGCCGACGCTGATGTCCGCCTCGAGCACTTCGGCGAGGAACTGCTTCCTCCGTTTTCGTGCCTCGATGAGCTCCTCGTCGGCATCGACGACTGCAGTGACATCATCCACTCTCCCCTGCTGGTGTTTCAGGTTAATTTGATCAAAGGCTTATTGTTTCAGAGTCCGTTATACAGTATATATAGTATTCTTTTGGTATGTTGAATATGCTTCGAATTCTTACCATAAAATGTTTCTAACTCTGTTTAGTTAAGGTTATTATTAATCTTAGTAGATTTATATTTCTAGTTGTATTAGCAATTAGCCACTATTATAAATATAATCTTTATTCTATTAATTAAGTGTGGCGGATGAGAGAAAGTATGGGTGTATTTTGGAGGCTAGATTTTTGTGTGTGTTGAATATAAAATATATAAATATAATTTTCTAATAGCTTAAGCTTTTAGAGTGCAACCGTTTGTTTCATATAATTTAATATGGTATTAGAGCAGGAGGTCCTGAGAGTTCGAGTCAGGCTCCTAGCGTTATTTAATTTCCTCCCATTTAATTAAGCTCACGTCTTGCGTCTATTAAAAATGTTAAAGTTTTTTCTAGATTGCTAGCGTTATTTAATTTTCTCTAATTTAATTAAGCTCATATAGAGCCTTATTTAATTTTCTTCCATTTAATTAAGCCCACGTAGAGCCTTATTTAATTTCCTCCCATTTAATTAAGCCCATGTCTTGAGTCTATATATTAAAAAAAAAAATTCCCACCAAGCTCCTGATGTTATTTAATTTTCTCTCATTTAATTAAGTTCATGTATTGTGTCTATTAAAAAGTTTTGAGTCGAGACGTAAGGGGGAGTGTTGAATATAAAATAGATAAAAAAATATCGTTCTCTGATAGCTTAAGCTTTTGAAGAAAACAGTTGTTTCGCATTATTTAACATAATATCAGAGCAGGAGGTTTGAATCTATTACAAAATTTCGAGCTCGGCCAGACGTGAGGAGTATTGAATATCAAATATATAGACATCGTTCTTTGATAATTTAAGCTTTTATAGTACAATAGTTGTTTCATATAATTTAGCAGTGAGAAAGCATCTTTTGTACACCCTTTGATTATAATAAAAATTTCCGCTCCGTCTTCGCCCGTGGATGCAGGCTAGTGGCTAAACTTTATAAATATTTGTATATTTTATTTTTCTTCTATCTTTTTTGGTTCTCTTTTGGTATTTTCGCACCGACAAACTAAATCTTTTCAGCTTTTGTCATAATAAGCTGGAGAGGAAATATAATATCAGATCAAGTTGCAGATTCATGGCATGGTATCTATAATCTTGAGTATTAGTATTATGAGATACATTACCTTGGAAGCTTTTTTCTATAGCAAAATAAAAAGCACTGAAGTAGATCTTATTAATTCTTTCTTGGTTTAGAAATTACCATTAGAAGTTTTCTTTTTCTGTAGCAAAGTATGAAACACTAAATTAGATCTTATCCTTTTGAGGTTTAGAAACTCAATTTTGTTTTCCTATGCAATCGAAGATCTGGATGTTTTTTTTCTTTTTATTTTTCTTTGGCGAAATGTTCTATGGGAGAGACAGTTGTTGTTGAAAGTAAAAGCAAAATTACAGTCAAGTAAGCCTTGCATGGTCTGCTATATATTGCAGTATTGCTTGATGGCGCAATGACTAAATTGAGTTATTAGAAGAAGTTTTATATTAATATACCCCTCCATAATTAATGTATAACTTCTTTCTGCAACTTAATCAGAAGGGCCGTATTGGAGGATTTGGTTTAGATTGTGAAATCTTATTTAACAACATACAAGCTATATCTAGCTATCAGAAGTGTTGAATATGAAACTAATACCAAAGGAGTTTATGGGTTGATTTACTAGAGGATGCTAACATTGATGGTAGAAACATAAGGACAGCTAAACATGCCATGACTATCGTTAGAGATTGAGTAATCACGCTGACTAGTATAGTTAGTTTGGGATGGAAAGAGCAATTTACATCAAGTGATGCAGTTAGGAGCGTTGGCAACCAAATTCAATGTTTTAGAAGATTTGAAGATACTGAAAACACTTAGAACCTTTCTCCTCAGATGGTATATATGAGCTTGGGTTTCATAGCATCAGAAAAAAGCAGCTCTAAAATATTTTCAAATATTTTAAATTTGAAAACTATCAAGATTGGGTGTATTATATTTGTGACTACACATTTTGAAATGAGCAATGCGAGGATTACAACCTAATAAGAGTTGTGACTAATCCTACAATTAACCTGACCTTCTAAAGACCACATTGCATTTACTAGTCTTGTCAATTTCTGTCTTTTCATTATTACATTTTTTTTATATATAATATAGAAATTCATAAATACGTGGATCAATTCTAGTATTGCGGATTGTAGGATCCAAACCCCTTTTTGTGTTACAGTTTTAGCATTTTTTATATTTTTTTAACTAGTCCTGAGAAAAGTTTATTTATAATAATAATAATAGCAAGCATATAATGCAAGTAATTGCTATTACAGGTGACTCGGCTGTTATGCGGGGGCTTCATCCTGGGCATGAAATTCACCCATGTCATCTGTGACGGTTACGGGCTGGTGCAGTTCTTGACAGCGGTAGCAGAGCTAGCTCGGGGCCTTCCTGGTGCCCCCACCGTGCGCCCCGTGTGGTCCCGCGAACTCCTGGAGGCTCGCAACCCGCCGCGCCCTACCCATCCCCACCCGGAGTTTCGGGATGACGTCGCTCCTTTCTCCGTCATCCTCGACAACGTAACTTGCCGCGTATTTTCCTTCGGCCCCCAAGACATTTCTGCCCTCCGGAACCGCCTTCCCCGCAGCCAACGTGACACCTTCACCACCTTCGAGCTCCTTACGGCTTTCATCTGGAAAACCCGCGTAGTCGCACTTCACCTCCCGCCAGAGGAGGAGACCACCCTCTGTGCTGTAACAGACGCTCGCAAAAGACTCAGTAGGCGGCTGCCAGCCGGTTACTACGGTAATGTCCTTGCCTTCCCGGCGGCGACCACCACGGTAGAGAAGCTCAGCAAAAACCAACTCGGCTACACTGCAGAGCTAATCAAGAAGGCGGTGGGCACCGTCGATGACGAGTACCTCCAGTCAACGGCAGATTTGTTGGTGCTGCGAGCGCGGCCGCATGCGATGGGTGTGAATCCGTTCTTGGTGTCCAACTTGACACGGTTAGGGTTTGAGAAAGTAGATTTCGGCTGGGGGAGGGCGGTATTCGCAGGTCCCGTTGCAGGGTGGCCGGGGCCGGTGGGGTCGCTGATGAGCTTCTACCTTGCAGGGAAGAACAGCAATGGTGAGCCCATGATCGTTGTGCCGATTCAATTGCCAGCTCAGGCTATGGAGAGGTTTGCAGCCGAGGTCGATACGTTGAGTCGGCCGGTAAGGAAAACCGGCAAGATCGCATTTCGTCCTCCTCTACCAATACTGCCGTCAAGTCTGCACTTTAAGACTAGGTTTGTTCACAGTTGCATCAAAATATTTATAAATAAAATAATGTAATATAAGCATTGAGTTAGAATATATTTAAAATTATCATTGTTCACATACTTATATCCATAGATCTACTACTATTCCACTTACTCTTTACTAAATTCCAGGCATCCAAGGCTTATGAGGGTGGAAGTATGTGAATAGTAATACTTTTAAAAATATTCTAGCACAATTTATAATGTAATGTGACGTGATATAAAGTCTAGTTATTATACTCTTATGAATACGATAGATTTTTGTATTCTTAAATAATATTTTGGGTGATAAAGCTCCCCAATAGATAATTCATATCGTTAAACATAATCTAGTCTAGTACATTTAAAATAGCTAGAAACTGAGTTTCATATATATTTTTTTTATTATTATCGAGCCTATCATGCAGCTATAATATGAAAAATCAAAATCAGACAACCTTTTAAAAATTGAGTATCGAATTCTTCCATTCAATATCGAAGTTATTGATCTTAATTTAGATAGCAAAAAAAAATTCTATTAAAAGAAAAAAATTTAATTTTGATTGTTTAACATTGTCAACGAGAAAATGTCTCAAATAAATCGTTAAAATTGTCAATTTTGATACCATTTGGTCGCTAGGTAAATGATGTAAAAAAATTACGAATTTGGTTGTCAATGATATAAAAAAAATTATGGATTTAGTTTCTAAGTATTTCAAATGTTTAAAGTATGTTTAATAATATGGATAGTCGATTCTTAAACTACATTATCAAAATGACTTACAAATACGAAGGAAAACAAAACCGTTTAATTTATAAGCATAGACTCGGTTAAGATTTAGTTTCCATACCAATACTGAATGGCTATAGCCCAGCTATTCCTAGCGGAACCAGTTATCCGTTATCCTTCTTGGAGGGCAAGATGGTCATGCAACTTCCTCCAAAAGAATCGTGGTTTATTGGTCTTCTAATTAAATCAGCCAATAGTTGTTAGAGAAAGCACTTCTTGGATTAGGTCCATGCATTGTATAAGCCATCAAAGGCAAGCTGTACTCACCGGTAAACAAGGAAGAGAGATAATATAATATGATAGGTAAGATGTAAGATTTTGAATTTTAAGCTTTTAAAAATTTGCTTTGCTCTCTCTCTCTCTCTTCTCTCTACATGTATGTATGTATATATATATATATATATACATACATGTATATATATATAGGTGTATATGTGTATTTGTTGTGTTTGTTGTGTGTTGGAGAAGAAGTGACGGCTTTTGTCGCGAATCGGTGACCATTGCTGGAGATCTAAAATCGCAAGTTCGATGTTTCGGCAGTGCTGATCGCGATGGGGCAATCCGTTCGTCAATCTGACCGTCGGATCGTGAGATATCGCGAGGTCTTCGCCGAAAGGTTGAAATGCGGATTTTGATCTTTTCATGAAAAGGTCCATATTTTATGTACCGTTTTGCGTGAGATCGTGCGTGGAGGGGTGTCGACGTGTTTTACGCGTGCTGTGAGGGACTTGGTCTAAAATTCCTAGTATTTTTGGAGTTTCGTGCAATTGTACATGTGTATATAAATTGCATGTTAGGGTTTAGGTTTGAGGAAACCGTAACCTTAACTCCCCCTTTGCACCCGAGCCCCCCTCTGCCGATCCACTCCCCGTGCGCCGTCCCCCGCGTGCCGCCGCCGCCGTCGCCGACCTGCCTTGGCCGGCCGGGCCGCGGCCGAGCTCTTTTCTTCTTCTTCTCCTTCATCACCCCGGCCATCTTCTTTGAACCGCGCCGCTGCCACCTCCTGTCATTGCAGCGCCTCTCCTCCGGCCTCAGGAGGACCGCCGCCGCCGTAGCCTGCCATCCCGGCCGCCCCCATGCCGCCGGAGAGCCGCCGCAGCCCGCTCGGGTTTCCTCGGGCAGCAGCGGTCGAGGCCTACAAGCCGCCGCCGCCGCCGCCCTTTGCTGTCGCGATCGCCAACCTTCCGACCTCCGGCGATGTGTCGTGGTCGGTGCTCGCCGTCCCGACCGCCGCCGTCGCCGTTTACTGACGGTGCGGGCATGCCCTAGCCAACCCAAGAGCTAGGCTTCTCCCCGCGCCGCCGCCACCGCTCCTCGTCGCTGGTTGAGGTGAGCCCCCTCCTCTCTACCTCCCCCGCATCCGACATGAGCTGCCACGCGCGCCGCCTGGCCGCCGACCGTCGGCTGGAGCTAGCTTGCTTCGGTCGGGCTCGGTCCTGGTTTGTTTGGTGCCGTGCGCATTGATCTGGGCCTCTGGCTGCCTCCCGATCTTTGTGGGAGTGAGCACGATGATCGCGGCGATGCGCTGATCACCGTGCTCACCTCGGCTGACAGCAACGATGCCCCGCTTCGCTGTTTTGACTGTGTCGAGCCCTATTAGTTTATGTGTTGGATGTGTTCTTGAGCCGTTTGAGCCCCGTGACTATTTTTGTCGCTCCAGACTGCGAGCACCCCCTCCGCTATGTCGAGACCTGTCCGCTGGTGCTCGCGGAAGGTCGTGCGAACGAGCAGAGTGCTCTAACGGCCGTTTTGATTGTTTATGTATGTTTATAATTGATAGTTTAGGGCTTCTGTGTATTTGTCGTAGCGTGGCGTCACTGCGGGCAGCAAGGGTTTAACCCTCGCAGCCCTGTGGACTAGTTGCCCAGGCTCGTGATGCCCTCGCAGAAATCCGTTTCGATTTTCGACGCGTTTTCCAACAAATTGGCCGGCGGAACGCGCGTTTCAGTTGCGAGACTCACTTGTTGAGATCGTGAGCGACCTGGCTTCATCGCCAAGCCTTGTCGGCTGTTCTTCTTCGATGCCCCGAAGTTCTGAGGGCAGCGGATGAGCGACGGAGGGTTGCGGTGCCAAAATCGACATCTTTTGGGAACTCGAAAAGCCGTTCTTGGGTGCGTTTGTGTTCGTGGCACCCCGGACTCGTGTTCGCTGTCTGATCACCTTGTTGGTGTGGTTGCGGACAGGGGAAGACTTGTGTTGCTTGTTGGTACCTCTCCGGGGCTTGGTTTGGGTACGGAATCGTTCCGGCGGATTTTTCGGACATTCCGACGGTTTTGGGTATGTGTGTTCTTCGTGTCTTGTGTAAACTCGGTGGACCTTGACCTTGTGAGTCTTTCCTAGGTCCAGTCGACGTTCCTGTGAGCCGTCGGTGTTAGGCTCACATGTTCTTCAGGTTGGTGCTTCGATCCAGAGTTGGTTCAGTAGACTAGCGGTGATACCTTTCTTCCCCCTTTCTTGCATGATTGGTTATTAGTTCATTAGACTCTCGTTTTCTCTCTGCTTATGTGAGCTTGCCATTAGTAGAGTAGTGTGGATGTTGCATGATTTTTTGATATGGCCTGGTTGGCCGGTGGTGATCGCCTGTTGTTCCGAGTGATCCTTGGACTTGGTCTCGTTGCTGTTCTCGGCTTGTTGCCGTCCTATGGATTGAGCATTTTGCATCGATCGTCACAGCTCGTCTAGCACTTCACGTACACCAGCGGTCTGATCCACCGCATGAGGGTGTTCTTTTTCGGAAAAGGATCGTGTGTTTCGACCCGTGAGCCTCTTGGCAGCTTGCTTCTGTAGTGGTTATGTGCCGATGGGTGAGCGTATTGTGACAGTGCCTGTGATCTGCTGATCTGGGGGGGGCACGGTGATGATTGGGTTTACTCGTTTACTTATCTACAGTTGATGCATTATGTTATAGTTGTAGTAGTTTAGTCTTTCATACCTGTTTTACTGTACTTATCTGCGCTACTGCTCTCGTATACCTATCTACCTGTTGATCCTCCTTACCGGTGTGTGCACCTCGCCTTCGTCGGCTTGCGGCACTTACTGGAAGGGGAGACATGTTTACATGTTCTCACCCCCCGTCATCATTTTTCAGGTGATTCTGGTGGTGGGAGTCGGGATGTGGTGAGACGCGATAGCTAGCAAGCTTAGAGGTCCCGACCAGTATATCGTACGATTTGGTTTACCCTGACTCTTTCTTTTAGTAGACTTTTATATTGTTGTTCAGTTACACTGTTTGTTTGCTGATGTTATGGATGGTTATGAATTATTTATCTATTGTGGACTTATGGCATCTGTTTATTTTTACTCTGTGGATTTCTACCCCTCGTGGTAGTTGGTTTTCAAAACAGGGTTTTCTGGTGAGAAACGGTTTTCAAATATTTTTATGATCGATCGTCTTTTGGTTTGCAAAAGAGATTTTCCGTGTGGGGAACAGTTTCAAAATGATATTTAAATGATTGAAATTATGGTTTCAAAACAAAGCTTCCGGATAGGAAGCACTTTTAATAGAATGTCCTGTTGTACTGTGCATTGCATCATCCTTCGCCTAAGGGGTGCTTAGAGGCATGCAGGTATATAGGGATGGCTAGCTTTATGAGAACTCTTGTGTGGATGTTTGCGTTTGGTTGGTGAATGAATAGTGCTTGTGATCCCGTAATGTTTCGTGGCACGCCGTGCAAATACAGGAGAGGCTCTGTCCGTACGGACAGAGGGACCTATATTTGTGGCGGGTCTGTACGTCGTGCGGGCTAGGGCTTTCAAAAAAAATTGACACGTTTTTTCGCATCTAATACTAGTCCGGGGTGTGACAAATTAAGATTGCATAAGCTTTACGTTAAGCTCAAGAAGTGTGAGTTCTGGCTTCAAGAGGTATCATTCTTGGGTCACATCGTGACGCAGTCTGGCATTGCGGTGGACCCGAAGAAAGTGGGAGCAGTTGTGGATTGGCCTGTACCGACTACTGTGACGGAGGTCAGGAGCTTCCTCAGCTTGGCGGGTTATTGTCGGCGGTTCGTTGAGGGTTTCTCTAAGATCGCCGGTCCTTTGCACAAGCTGATGAGGAAGGGCGAGAAGTTTTCGTGGACTCCTGAGTGTCAGAAGAGCTTTGAGGAGTTGAAGGACAGACTGACTCGTGCCCCTATCCTGGCATTGCCGCAGCCTGGTGAGGACTTCGTGGTCTACTGCGATGCCTCTCGGATAGGATTGGGGTGCGTGCTAATGTAGCAGGAGAAAGTCATCCCGTACGCGTCACGCCAGCTGAAGGACTATGAGAAGAACTACCCGACGCACGATCTGGAGCTCGCAGCGGTGGTGTTTGCTCTTAAGCTTTGGAGACACTACCTGTATGGAGCGCACTGCGAGGTGTTCACGGGTCATCAGAGTTTGAAGTACCTCTTCACTCAGAAAGAGCTAAACCTCAGACAGAGACGGTGGCTTGAGCTTTTGAAGGACTACGACCTTTCGATCCAGTACCATCCGGGCAAGGCGAACGTCGTGGCGGACGCCTTGAGCCGGAAGCAGCCTTCGGCGAAGCTTTCTCTCTTGATCATCGACGAGGAGCGCTTGGTGGAGGAGTTTCGTCGACTGGAGTTGGAGACTCTACCTACGGGAGCCACAGCTCAGTTATTGACCTTGGACTTGCAGCGCACCTTGGCAGACCGAATTTCTAGTGGGCAGCTAACGGATCCACATCTGCAGAAGGTGCGAACAGAGGTCGAGCAGGGTAAAAATGGTGACTTCACAATCCACGCTGATGGTTCTCTCTGTTTTCGCGGACGGAGGTGTGTGCCCAGTGATCTAGACTTGAGGCGAGAGATTTTGATTGTGGCACATCAGTCACCGTACACAGTGCACCCTAGAGAAACTAAGATGTACCGCGACCTGAAGCAGAATTTCTGGTGGCCTGGTATGAAGATGGATGTAGCTGAACATATGGCGCGGTGAGCATCAGCGACCAGCAGGGAAGCTTCAACCACTGCCTGTACCCGTGTGGAAGTGGGAACATATCACTATGAATTTCATCACCGGGTTCCCTCGATCTCAGCGAGGCCATGATGCAATCTGGGTTATTGTGGATAGACTGACGAAACCCAATCCATAGCCACCGGGATGTATCCCTGGCACTGTCACACTGCTCATATCTCGGCACATAAACCTTCTGGACGCACTGCATCAAGGCTCACAGGTCGGAACCAAACTCAACGACCCTTTTTTCGGAAAAGAACACCCCCAGGCGGTGGATTAGACCGCTGGTGTACGTGAAGTGCTAGAAGAGCTGTGATGATCGATGTGAATGCTCAATCCACAGAACGGCAACGAGCCGTGAAGCAACTGATAAACCACAACGAGGATCGCTCAGAACAACAGGCGATCACTATCGACCAACTGGGTCGTCTCAATAAACATGCAAACCACAACTGCTCTACTATCCAAGCACATATAAGTAGAGTCAACGGGAGTCAAGTGAACTAATAACTGAAATGGAAGAGAAGGGATAGAAAGGTATCACCGTAGTCCACTGAACCGACTCCGGATCGAAGTACCCACCTGTAAGAAAGCTAGAGCCTAACACCGACAGCTCTCAGGAACCGCGATAGGACCTACGAAAGACTCACAGGGTCAAGGTCCACTAAGTCGACACCAAACAAAAAGCTCTCACATCCCGAAACCGACGGATCGCTCGGAAAACCCACCGGGACGATCCCAAAACCACACTAAGCTCCACAGGGGTACCAACAGACAACCAAGTCCTCCGCTGTCCCCCAAACACACAAAACGAGGTGGCGGGACAGCGAGCACAAGCTCGGGGTGCCACGAACACAAACGCACCCGAAAAGGCTTCCCGGGTTCCCGAAAAATGCTGAATTGGCACCGGAACCCTTCGTCACTCATCCGCTTTCCTCGGAACTTCAGGACAGCGATGAGGAATAGCCAACGAGGCTAAACGACGAAGCCAAGTCCCTCACGAAAACAACGAGTGAGTCGCACAACTAAAAACACGCGTTTCACCGATTAATTTATCGAAAAATGCGTCGGAAATAAATCCAGATCTCCGCGAAGGGCGAAGGAGTTGGAAAACCAGTCCACAGAGTCTCAAGGGTCATGCCCTTGCTGCCCGCAGTGTTGCAACGCTGCCACAAACACCAAAGTCCCAAAACAAGCAACGATTACATACATAACAAGCGTACTTTAGGCCGTTAGAGCAATCTGTACGTCCGCACGACCTTCCGCAAGCACCAACGGATAGGTAACGACGTAACGGAGGCCGTGCTTATCGCCCCACTGCGACAGAACCAGTCGCAAGCCCAGAAAACCCATAAAAACAATGCCAACATACGAAAAAATTGCTCGACAAAGGTCGAACAGCGAAACGGCTCACCCAAATCGAAAACTAAGGTGAGCATGATGATCAGCGCATCGCTGCGATCATCGTGCTCACCTTCCCGAGCTTCGGGAGGCAACAGGGAGCTCAAACACAAGCATACGGCCAAAAATAACTCAAAACACACCCTGGCCGGAGCAACAAGCTCCGGTCGGCTGCCGGCCGACATGCACGGCCAGCGGCGGCCAGGGTGGGATGCGGGGGAGGTGAGGAAGAGGGTGCTCTCCTCAGCCGACGGCAGGAAGCGGCGGCGACGGCGCGGGGAGAAAGGCAGCTCTCGGGTTGGCTAAGGCACGGCGGCGCAGCAACGGACGGTGACGGCGGCCAGCGGCGACGCGAGCACCGGCAAGAGAAGGTCGCCGGACGTCGGCCTGCCGGTGACCGCGACAAAAAAGACCGGCGGTGGCGGCAGCGGAAAGAGCTCGGCCGCGGCTACCCTAGTAACCCAGGCCGAGCCCGCGGCGGCTGCGGCGGCGCTCCGGCGGCACGGCGACGGCCGGGGAGGTAGGGGGCGGCGCCGAAGGTCCCAAGGGTGGCGGTGCTCACTCACCAAGGCGGCGGGAGGCGGCGGCGGCTCAGGCCACCAACCTCGGCCTACTGCTCCCTTAACAGCAGCTGGCAGCTGCTCGGCGGCGCACGGCGGTGGCTCCCGGCGACGGGGCAGGTCACCGGTGGTCGTGCCACCTCAGGGGGAGCTCATGCGTGGGTTCCCCCTGGGTGCACACCGCAGGGAAGGAGAAGAAGAAGAAGAAGAAGGAGAAGAAGAAGAAAAGGGAGAGAAGGGTTGGCCGGGGATGCGCCGGCCAGGGGGTGGTCGGCGGCGGCCGGCGGCGCACGGGGGGAGTGGCAGAGGAGCTGGGGGAGAGGGGGCTCACCTCTGGGAGCTGAGGGAGAAGAGAAGAAGAGAGCGATCTCACTCTCTCTCCACACACACACACAACACACAACACACACTAATACACATGTACAAATGCAATTAAGCCCCTCAAACAAAGAAAAATATCCCTGGGTCCCTCACAACAAGCACAAAATGCCCAGACACCCCTCCACAAGCAATCTCACACAAAACGGTACGTGAAACAGGGTCCAGATCGCGAAACCAAAAATGTACAATTCAACCTCTCAGCGAAGAACATGCAATAACTTTTGATCCGTCCGTCGCATGTCAAAAGAGATTGCGCCATCGCGTTAAGCACTGTCGAGACATTGAATCCACCATTTTGGATCATCAGAAACGGACTCCGGATTGCGCCGTTAAGCTGTTCTCTCTCCGCAACAAAACTTAAAACAATAAAATACATATAAAACATAACATATACATATATATATATATATATATATATATATATATATATATATATATACACTTTTATAGATATATATACGTATACAGCTACCAAAAACACAGCAACAGGGGAGAGGAACACAGAATTCAAATTTCCAAAATTCGAATTCTCACAGAAATAGACGCGAAAACGAACTCGGAGCACAAAAATAAGCTAAAACTGAAGTTCTGGCAGTTTAGGGCGCCCAGAAGTAGAGTTTAGGGCGCCCAGATTCTGAGTATTGTTTTATATATATACTGAGTCATTTCAGATCCAGTTTCGGGCGCCCACAAGTGGATCCGGAAGTTCACCTCGTGAGTATAGAACGTGTTGACACGTGTGCGTGGTAGGTGAGCTCCGTCGGACCACGTTAGGGTGCACCAGACCGCCGAGCGGAGATCCCGAAGTGTTGGGTTAGTGCAGCCTAGAGAAAGTGGGCGCCAAGAATTAGTTGGGTTTAGGGCGCCCGAATTTTGGACTTTCCGCATAGGGACTGGTTAGCAGCATTTATTCTTGAGGCTCATTGTACCCTTTTCCTACGCCTATAAAAGAGGGTGGACGACCCCCTGAAGCTCTTTTCCTCCCTTATTTATGGTGAGCCCTGGAAAATTACAGGAAACCCCTCCAATCCCTCAAAATTCCATCTTTATCCATTAAAGGCTTGAGATTCCAGCAGATTTCCAGCGTCGACCTATGGCGTTTCAGCTTGTGTGTAGTGTACGAGTGTTCAAATCCCGTGAAACTTGGTTTGCTGGCTTGTAGACTCGTAGAGAAAGTTTTGGAATCCTTCCAACAGAAATTTGGATCGGTATGTGAACTTTAATTGCTATTTTTACTGGACCCCTTGTGTTCTTGAGCTGAAATTTGAGTTTTTCCTTAATTTTATGGATCTGAATCTTTTTGGAGCTGAATTTTTGATGTAAGGATTGGTTTTCCTACATCCCCTGCTGGATTGGAAGCTTTCCCCACTTGAATTAGAGATTGGAAAGGTGAGTTTTAGCTCAGATTTGGAGAACTAAGCTTAAATACTGAATTTTTGAAAAATTGATGGATTTTCTTGGATTTTTTAATCCAGATTTTGATGGAGAGCTTATTAGAGGATTTGGTTTGATTCATCACTCTATTTGGGAGGTTTGTGACCCTACTTCACTGGTTGTTTAAGCTTGAATTCCCATATTTGAGATAGAAGTATTGTTTGCTAAGTTGCTGAAGTTCTGGATGCAGGTTCTGGGCATCCAGAAGTTGGGCCGAATCCTGTTGGAGGCTTTTTGGTGATCGTTTCGAGCTCAATTTTGGTGAGGAACCTGGAGAATTGTTCTTTAATCTTTGAGATGAGTTGGGTGAAGTTTCACTACATTTGGACTTGGAAATTTGGTTAAATTTTATTTTTGGACTCGTATAGGTTGAAGCTGCCAGGCTGCGGTTCTGGGGTCAGGTTCTGGGCGCCCAGAGGTGCTGCAGAGTGGATCTGAATCCTGTTTTTCAGCTAGTTTGATTTCGGTTGAAACTGATTTTGTGCGGGGCTTCTCCTATCGACTTCTGACCATTGTTGGACTAGCGTTTAAGGTCGGTTAATGTCGACCGAAGGCTTCGAAATTCCTCCTAAGTTGTAGAGAATTTCAGCATGCTTATTTACAACATATTTTCATGTTAGTAGCTCAAATTCACGAATTTGTATGTTTTTATATGAAATATGAATTTGGAGCATAATTTAATAATTTTAGACAAATATTTCATGCTGAACTGGGAATCGACTTAGGAGAAAACTCGTTAAACCTACATCTGTCACTTTTTGAAAAACTTATTGGATTTAGCTCCAGAAGCCGTTTTTATTAATGTATCAACGCTGTTAGTGCGAGGTGGATACCTAGATCAGTGTAGGTCGAGTTTACGCTCGTGCTGAGATGCAGAGCTCATTGTTACATCACAGTTTAGGCTGTTCCGGACTTTCGGGTGCCGTCGGGGCTGACGGTGGACTCAGATTTATTCTGTTTGCATCAGATTGTGCCGTGGGCATGTGAGCCTTGGTTGTTAGACCAATTTGACCATTTTATCTTGATTATAGCCTGTAGTTACCTGATTGAGCTGTCAGATTCGCATATACACTCGGTTGGGTCGCGCCCTCGAGTGCCACTCCGAAGTTGGACTTTTGTGCGTTGCAGTAGTCCCTGTTCGGTGCTGCCCTACACCGGAAATCCTAGTGGGTGAAGTACGGTACAGCTTAGGGTACAGGCAGGACTGGTCTGTTGAGGTCTCTATAGACTTGGGTCAGTATGGGCTCATAGTGAGAGATGCATTTACTTCAGTGATTGTTGTACATAGTGGTAGGGTAGTAGCATTACAGCTGTAGAGTTTATTCCAGCATGCGCTTTTGTTTCTTTACTTACCAGCTATGCTGTTAGTCTCATAAACTTAGCGGGTGGGCCGTTGGGGTCGGTGATGATACCCACTGAGGACTACTTGGTTTTATTGTAACTCTCACACCCATTGTTGTCACATTTTCTTGCAGAGCCATCGACTGTTGCTGCTGCTACTTCGAATCGAGGTAAGAGAGTTGCGAGCTAGAATATTCCTGTCAACCTCGGTCGTTTTTCTAGAGAGGGACCCATTTTGGAGATAGTTTCTGTTTGGGAGTTGCCATGTACATACAGATGTATTTATTTTGCGTACGGTGAGATGGACTTGTATCTTATAGTTATGGCCGGTCGGCGTTGTATTTTGGATCTTGTATGTACAGTTGACTTATCTGTATCGAGTTATGTTCTTTATTCCAGCTCTATATCTCTTGTAGTTGCTTGTATGTATTTTACAGGTACAGCTATCGCTTTGTATACGTGAAAAATTCTATGTATACGACGGATCTGTTGACGAGCCCGAAAAAACGAGCAATCCGGGACGTAACAATGACCTTAACAAATTTATATTTACATAAATAATCCTCTCCTTGCAACGCGAGCCCGGTGATTCAATCATCGTGTTTAATTGGATCACCGTGTTCCTTTTGCATTTCTTATCACTCTTAAGTTAGAAAGAAAAGACCGAAGTGTAGATATGAACACGATGATTGAATCACCGTGTTGAAACATTGTAATTCAATCACCGTGTTTAAATATTGTAATTCAATCACCGTCTGTTCAACTTAAAATACCAATGTAACGCTCGCGTGATAAGAAGAAGATCATATATACAAATATAAATTTGTTAGAACCATTTTGTTGAAGAAAAAAAAATGTTTTGAGGAGGCTAAATGCAAACAAAGCCCTATTCACTATTATATTTATCTCACTGTAGCCTGTAGTTCCGTAATTGGAATCCAGCATTTATACACATGAACACAAATGCTGGGACGTACTGAGATCCATAGTCCACATATATGACATATTTTAGAGAGCCACTTTTATATTCACCAAAAAACAGTTTGTCCACAATCTAAATTATAACACATTACAAAGCTCAATTCCAACTAAACATGGCGACAATTAAACACATGCAGCTGCTTTGGATCTCATAGTTCACCAGACCAAAATCCTGTAAGCTAGTTTTTATTCGATTCAGATAGCACCATCATAGGAATATCGCAAAAGATGCAGCCTTTCTTCTTCACCATTTAAGAGCACCAGCCAACCTACCTTCAGACTTTAGTCAAACTGCAGGGTTAAGGGCGCGCTCGATCTCTTCTAGGGATCGGCCCTTTGTCTCGACCACATTGCCAGCTATATAGAGAACTGCGAGAAGGCACACAGCCGCAAATCCCAGATAGACTTTGCTAATCCCAAATTTGGTCACAACACTCAAGAAGTAGAGACCGATGACAAAATTGGACACCTGCAGAATCAGATAAACATATATGCAGGTTCAGACTGCAATTGCAGTAGGATGTAGGTATAGAAAACAGTAATTTTTTGAAAAAAAGAAGAGAAACTGAACAGTTAAATGTCAGAATAAGTTATATGGCAAAAATCTGCGCACGGTAGGGGTTTCATTTTGTTAAAATTAGTGCTAAACTTTTTTAGAAAATTGGACCCCCACAGAATCAGATAAACATATATGCAGGTTCAAACATAATAAAACCTGCATATCTGATTCTGTGAGAAAGCATACACCTGTTTAAGCTAATTACTTACTTTGATGTACTTATAGCTGTAAGAATTGCATAAAATATACTAAACCTGTAAAGATATACGACGCATTCAAACTTCAAAGTCAAAGTACCGTTGACTAACTCAAATCAAACAAATTGAAAAGTTGGATAGTAAAATCAAAATTTTGAAATGTTAGATAGCTACATTCAAATGGTCCATAGTGCAGGTAAGATCCATACGATATTACCAAGTTTTTCTTTGGTGGTTTTTGGTTTTCCTTTGTATGGTGTTTTGGTAATTTCGATGAAGTTTGATTAAATTCATATTGAAGTTTTTTGAGATTTATTCTGAGCTTTCTAATTCTCCGTTCTTGTCTTGTACAGTTTTTGTGCGATCTTGGGCATGTAGGAAACTTGGATTTTCGGTGTCTACACATCAAAGAAAAGGGTGTTCTCAGGTTTGAGCAGTCTGTGCTTTTCTCTTCATCAACAACCATCGAACAAATGGGTCCTTTTAAACAAACAAGAGAGATGAGAAATGTCGTATTAAGTTATTCTCACATCCAAACAGGCCCTTCAGGTACTCTTGTACCCTCCAAGAAAATCCCTTTCTTGGCAAAAGTGCGACAGAATAAAAATACCTTTATTGCACTTCATGGACTGAGAATAACATATTTTTGACACTTTCATATATGAAGGAAATCCAAATGATTAAAAAAAATTAGGACTTGTACAAGATCAGAATTATGAACTTACCCAATGCATCCCAAGAGAAAGTGCCACTGCCTTTGCTCTGATCCTCGAAGCAAATATTTCAGGAAGCAGGAGTGCAGGAACAGGGCCAGCTCCCAGCGAAAAAGACAATACATAACTGTAAACGAAGATAACATTTAAATTATACATCATAATTGCAACTATAGTCAAGAATCTTGAAAAGCAAACTGTGAAGAAAAAGGGACACTAATAGGCTGTTCTGTGTATCGCATTTTACTTACAGAACTGTTCCAGCTACTGCAAGAGGTCCGGAATAAGGCGCAAGAGCCTTCCAAGTGAAGGACAAGGAAAGAAGCAACATTGAAGCAGCCTTCAAGAAATTCATTTATTAGCTTATCAGCATAGTGTTCTGAAGATAACAAAGATTTGTGAAGAAAATATAATTTTAAAAGAGCTGTGGGAAGTTACTGCACTCGAGAGTGCCAAAGGCATCCAATGCAGAAACTCGGAGTTAATATAGCAGATTTTTTATATCTTTATTCTTCACTCAATCTCTCCTTTTTATGTTTTGATATCTTTATTCTTCACTCAATTTCTCTTTTTTATGCAACTTTGTTGATCTAATAAGTCTGCCATCCTACATACAGGTGGCTACTTATTTTAAATTGCCCTCCGTATACTATTTGGCTAAATACTACTTATAATTAAGCATGGCAGCTTTGTTAAGAATTTCATTTGTAAATCTTTTTTAGGTTGTTTCGAAGGTTCTTGGGAGCACTCCTAGTTGCTTTGTGTAATCTGCCTCTCCTGTATACTCTGTTTGCTTTCTATGCATTGCATCCTTGTTAAACAATTCTGAAGAACAACACTTCATGCGATAGTTGACACGTTGCATCTAAAAATGTTCTACCATTCCAGTAAAACTTGTCATCAGTAGGCTTTTCCTTCCTTGCTTGTCCATCAGAGAAGATGCAATTGCTGTGCCTGAAATGATATAAAATCCAGTAAAAAATAAAATTTAAACAGGGAAGAAAATGTCTGAAAATCAGACATTACTCTTAGATTTCCGATATAAAATTATGGCATATAAAAGTAATATACTGACCAAAAACATTTGCTGCCCCAACAAGAGCACTTGCCGCAACATCAGAGGCAATTCCTGCACTGCGGAACACTGATGTAGAATAATAGACAACAGCATTGATACCAGCCAACTGCTGAAACAAGAATAATGCAGCTCCCACGCTTACAACTGCAGTAAGAATAGTCTATCAGAAGATGCATTGCTTTGTTGTTTCATTACATTATAAACAAATAAAGAAATAGAGGAGAATTACACTAACATTCAAGTCATGGGAAATTATGTATTTTTGTAATAGGGTGAAGGATGATGCCTTCTCCAGCTAATGTATCAGAGTACAGTTGCGGACCCCATAAAGCAATAGTGAAGTGGAGGACAATAGGTGTAAAACGTAAATTATCGACTGATAGAAGGTTACGAGTAGGAAATCAAGGTAGATTTAAGTAGCAGTTGCTAATTTACAAAGATCATGCATAGTATAGGAATAAAGTTACAAGGATATGGGCTTCAGAGGTGATAAAATGGCACAGTGACAGGATAACCAAGGTCTTTCATCGGCAACTATTGTATGCCAAGATGTGAAAGCTAATAAACCAATTATCTGTAAGTGGTAGTGTAATATGAAGCGAAGCTAGCTGCAATTCTTTTCAGAAGCACCAAGGTCTTCATGCTTCCACCCCAAATTGGAACTCAGAGCACTGGGATTGACATCCATAAAATTGGGCATGATTTTCTGAAGTGCTTGAACCGTCTAGATTCTGAAAATCACATTTCTTGACACCATACGACCAAAGGCAGAACAAATTTAACAACTAATATAGGGTGTCTGTCCGTTTAATAACAACTCAAATTAGTTCAACTTCTGTAGGGTGACATCAATGTAACTTTTTCAACTAATGTATGTCCATTTTTACCCAAAAAAAAAAATGAGGGCAGAAAAATACAAGGGAAAGAGAAGAGAGACACAATACAAACTGCAGTTGGATGCTATAACGGATTGTTGAAGACAGCGGCAATCAGAGGAGGGAAGAAAAGGAAGTTGGAAGATGGGAAAATATGTATAACAATGGCTGCGACGGGGCACCAAAACTTGACTCATGTTCAAGCACGAGAGAGAGAGAGAGAGACTTCCAATCACACTAAGTTTAGTTCAAGGAGCTGGCCAGTCTCTCTATTTTGTAGGGTTCATCATCAATTAGAAACAACAAAGAAAGCAAATAAAATCATATGGTTGGTTTGCAAGGGTTTTAACTTTCGTATGGGAAGCGTTTCAATCCTTAACTTGGAAATGAACGGAAGAAAATGATCAGAGATCTTTATTCTAAGATGTTTCTTTTCTCTTCCAGAAAGAAACTAGAAATCTCCTGAAGGAAGTTAGATGATAACAACTATGGGGAGAAAGGAATAAATCACGATAAGTTCCAGAGGAAGCCAAAAGAACGGAGTCTGGCCATCATTTTGGTCCCACATAAAGGCCAGGCATGTTGAATTTATTTTGAGGTGCATATCCAAAGTGGACTCCATTAACCAATTCAAATGAACAAAATAGACCAAACTAGTTAACGTAGACACAATAAGGCTAAAAACCAGTCGAACTTCAATGTCACATGCAGACAAATTATTGCATAAAACATGGATATTCTTTATGAACTATACATTTTATGAAGCCTGCTTTGTTGTTAGACACAACTCTTACAGCATCTATGTCAAAAACAAAAAACAAAAACAAAAAAAAATTGTACAACTCTTTAATAGCATCTTCCGTTTAATTGCGGCTACAAACATTATAATGCAGGGTTTGACATTAGTAAGGAAAAAAAGGGGACAAAAAAGGGCAAACCAGGCTAGCTAGGGATAAAAATAAGCAGTACAAGTACGTTATACCTTTCCAGTAGCGTTTGCTGAAAAGATCAAACCAACTAGCATCTGGTTCTGTGGAACCTTGGCTGCCTGCTTTTAGGTCGTGTATTACCTCAGCTACCCTTTCTTTTCCGTACAGCCTCTTTATAGCTGTTTCTGCTTCAGAAAGTCTCCCTTGCTGTAATTAATAAGACATTGGTGATGACAAGTCCTTAATACAAATTAAAAAAAAAAGAGCAAATAGACAATAAACAAAAACCTGGAAGAGCCAGCGGGGACTTTCAGGACAAAAAGCCATCCCCAGTGCCATCAAGACCGAAGGAACTACTGCTATGCCAAACATTGTCCTCCACCTGATCAAGAATTACATTAGAAATAAGAAAAAAATAATATCTAGGACGAAAGAAATATGATTTCTTTCTATTGTTACTATTTTTTCAGTGATTAAAAGGTCCTATTTCTCATCATCACTACGTGGTAATTCATGAACTTGCAGCTGATTTAACATGCATGACAATCAGACAAGTGTTTTTCTATGAATAGAATGTGCGCTACAAAGTTAACTCCAGATATAGAAGAAATGCTTTTGAGCTTCAGAATTAGGGAGCAGGCAACTTTATTCTTCGCTTTTCGTAGTCCCTCATAGGTGGACCAAAAGGATCAGATGATTGCTATGTTCCAAAATTTCTGAATATATACATAATTATATCACAAGAGTAAAATAGAACTCAGATCATATTCCTCCCGAGCACAGCAAAGTTTGAAAAATCACACATTACGTGTCACTACCAAAACCATCACTAAGAATTGGGAAGAGAAAGCATACAGGTGATGTCCTAAATCAAATTTTTGTAAAGACTCAATTCTATATATTATTGGTTTACCTTAGTTAGTACCATATAATATGGGTTTATTTCCCCTCAATTCGTTCCTAGGCGAGTGAATACCGACTTAATCGTAGTAAATTGTAAAGCAACTGGCGGATGAGGATAAGCGAGGCTGAAGGGGCAATTATATCTAGCAGAAAAAGAGATCGTTGGCTCAGAAAACATTGACTTACAGATCTAGATATGACTTTGCTGGACAACTGTTGCCAGAGGGTTCAGAAGATGGCCAAGATAACGAACAAAATATACTAAAGTATGGAAAGAGAATGTTTTAAAACTAAAGAGCTATAACAGGGTGTCTTCTTCTCTAAGAGAAATGTTGAGTGGTTGTCATTTGCCTCCTCTTCTTTTTTCTTTAATTTATTATCTAAAGTTACTATCTTTGGCCTAGTAAAACTTTGGCTCCTATGTTTCTCATAATCCTTCATTTGGATCTCCTCTTCATTGCGAAATGCCAAGAATATTCAGAGAACTTTCTCTCATTACCCATATTCCGAATTCATTGACAAAGGATATCATCTTTATCTATAGAGTAAATCAAACTCTCATAAGAGACTTGACAAACGAGTTGGCCACTAAATTGAATAAATCAAATTAAATTCTACAGTTTCTTATGTAACAATAATTAAGAAAACGAACCATAAAGGATTTCCTGCCAAAGGCAATCCAGCTACTAAAGCAGCAAGAATACCGATGCAAATGAAAAGTTGGTTGATAGACCCAAGTGCTCCACGAATTTCAGTTGGTGATATCTGAAAATTTTGTACAACTTAGTTACAGAAGTGTTAAACCAATGGAAATAAAGAGAATTAACAAAGGTTGCATGATGTCCATTATTCCAAACCTCAGAAATGTAAAGTGGCACAATCGCAGAGGATATCCCAATTCCAATTCCAGCAAGTAATCGGCCAATTATCATTGTCCGCACATCCTGAGCCGTAGCACTGCAGTAATTTTCTTCGTTGGTTTAGATATTTGAGCTGCATCAAAGAGATTGAAGTTCTATACTTATATACTAAGGAAAGCATACCTGAGAAATGCACCAATTGCAAGCGGGATTGCATCTAACTGAAAAGTTCGTGTTCGACCAAACTTATCAGCCAATGCACCTCCGGTAAAAGATCCTACTGTAGCACCAGCAAGGGTTGTGCTAACCACCCAACCTATCAGCATCAAACATAGAAATGTTCATCTTATGCATGCCATTATTCATGAATGAAATAAACTCTTTCTTTTCGAGATTTGCAAGGATACTAGAAATCATGGGCATCACTAAAATATAGGTGTTAAAAAAAATAATAATTCAAGATTACACAACGTCTAGGTGCCGGAAATAATAACACATCATGTTTACTGCACAAGCAACTAGCAATTATGCTTCACGTTTTCAGTAAAACTAACTAATTTACATACCTTGTAATACAGCGTTCTCAGCGATTGCAAGATCCTGTGAAAGATATTCAAGTGCTCCATTTACCACACTGCAGTGCATGTTATCATTCAATATTAAAATTGCATGGCACAACTTTTTATCTGGCTAGAAAGCAGCAATCGGACAGTACAACAGCACTTTAATATCAATAGTTAAAACAATGAATCATACCCTAGATGATATCCAAACAAAATGGCACCCAAGCAGGCGACGCCAACATAAGGCAAAACAGTCCCAGAAGATTTTGTCTGAAGCTTGTCAGATGGCACATCTTCAAGGTCACCTTTTATTAGAATCAAAATCAAAAAATAAGTAAATAAAAAATATAGAGGCAAACTATATCAAATCATGAGGAAACATTTGACAACTTCTTCACAAAGCACTAATGGACTGGCGACTGTCGCTAATTCCTAGAAAAGCCTTCTTGCATGGTGGACTGGGTCAGTACGGTTAATTTATACAGAATTTTCTTTCAATTTGTTTTCACATTTTCCTACTTTTGAACTATAAACATTCTCAATCAATTTGTATAGTAAAAAACTAACAATGAAATTCAAGAACAGCAACTTGGGCAACATTCTCCAATCTGAACAACAATAGACAGGAGACTCCTATATATGCACATGTTGGTCCCCAAAAGCTTTGTTGGTTAAATACTAACTACTAAAAAGCTCCAAACTATGAATAAGTTGCAGTTCAGCCGCACAAAGTGCTAATTCTATCTTGAAGTTTTAACGGTTCTTCCAATATTGCGTGAGTTGTCTGTTTTTTTATTTTTCACAGATAGATTTATACAGGTCAGAGATAGTTCACTTCAATTTCACAATAGCTGCTACTAATAGTATCTTTCATGCTTTTAGTTGCAAAATTAGATCATGATCGACAGGCCGAGATATGATCTCAATAGTATTCCGTCTTCCTAATGTTTTTTTCTTGTTTCTTGGAATGTTAAATCAAGCAAGACAGTAAATCAGCAGTCAATGTTGGAAAAAGAATCCAAATTTTGTAGAAATCAAATTTCATGCATTTTCGTCACAATTGACTTAATGATCAAAGGGTCACAAAATTTATAATTCCAACGATCGATACGGGGCATTTGCTCGTTTAACGGTATAAAAGAATCCAAATCAGTTGAATTTTTGTTAGAAATTTTTTAAACTTTAAAACAAGATCTACAATTTGATCTTGAATACAAAAATTCTATCATTAAGTTTTGAAGAATATTCATTTTCAACCGTTCATTTTTGCATTCACTTAATGCACAAGAGAACAATGTTGGAAAAATATGATATTTGGTTTCTAAGGATTTCAAATGGTCTAGATCATGTTCAACAGTGCCAATCGTCGATTTGGAAGCTCTATATCGAAAACGAATGAGTAGCAACGGAGCCTATTTGCTACCGATAGTATTCTAGACCAACTCTATCTATCTATCTATCTATCTATCTATCTATCTATCTATCTATATATAGATATAGATATATATGCGAATAGAAAAATTTTAGTTCACAGACAAAAACCTAGATGGAATAAAAGAATATTTTATGCACATAAAAAAATATATATAAATAATTAACTAACTAAAACAAAATAGGTTTAAAAAATAGTGGTTTAAATACCTATCAAATCAACAATTGTTTAAATTCAAATAATAGATTAAAAATTAAATTTCAATTTTTTAAATCTAAATTCAAACTTTAATTTATATTTTGAAATTAATTTAAATTTTAAAATTTTGGGTAAACATTAAAAAAAATTGTATGTTCTCGAACACATAAAAAATATTTCTTGTATAACTAAATTGGAAACATGCTTAGAAACAAATCAAATTTAGAAAATAAATTAATTAAAATATAAACATTGCTACCAATAACCATTTAAATTCAAAATACAGATTCAGAATTCATTTTAACTTAAAATATATATTTAAATTTAATTTAATTTACAAATGTGACGTGCATCACACATGCACTGTAACTAGTGTCATTTGTGTCTATATATATATAGAGAGAGAGAGAGAGAGGGTAACATTTCATGCTTTCATCAGCCAATAGAAGCTCGCAAGATGCAGAAAAATTCAGGCTACAGTTTTCTTGAGGGTTTAAATTGAGGAATATCTAAACTATCTTATCATGATCCAACAAATTGTCAATCAAGGATTGTCATGCCAGTTGACACGGTTTGGCATGCCAGAACATGCTGTCCATGCCGCCCGAGCTGACATATAAAAAGAGGTACATCCATCCCAAGGGAGTGCTGGAGGAGGAAGTTTACTGTGTCACGCTTGCACCACGTCATCAATAACAAGACAATCACATCTCTCCTTTTAAAAAAAAAGTACAATAAAAATATTTTTTTATAATTATGATGGGACATATATACCTAAAAGAAAATATTTGATTGGTTTGGGACGCAACGTCACCAAATACACCCGTTGCATTTTAGAATTTTTCGTGCTGGAGCCGCATACCGGCACGTTTGTGTCAGTGGCACGACAATCCTTGAGTAAAATACAGCTTGATCAAAATGCCCAATCAAGAAATTGACCCAGAATATAGACAGTACAGCATAATCAAAGTTTTAGAGCCACCTGAACTTCGCCCGCTTCCCAATTCGCAACCTCAACTTCAAAACGGTTAAAATTCACCACCTCAACAGCAATTCACTTTGCAATTTACCTCAAAACCCTCCTTTCCATTGATCGAGAACATTAACTACTGATGCGCGAACAACTAATTGCACGAACTTCAGGCGGTTTTAGAGTTTTTTTTTTTTTTTGTTTACTTCCGCGATAAAAAAAAAAAAGGAAGATTAAATTGAATCCCAAACCATGCACAAACCTGAAGCACGGACTCTGACATAGCGCGCCCTCTCCCTGGACCGGAGGAAGATCGACTCCACCCCGCTCCGCAGCCGCGCCATCTCGACGCCGAGCCCGATCGACGCCGATCCGATCGGCGACGACCCCCCGCAGCAAGACCTGCCGCCGCCGTCCGGCATCCGCACGCTCTCCGGCCGCCACCGCCGCCGCAGGCTGCTCCGCCTCGGAAGATCGCCCCAACCTGACGCCGACAACGCGCCTCCCTTCGCGGCAATCGCAGCGCTCTGCACCATCTGTCTGCCCCCCCTGATATTAATTCTCACGACCTGGTTGACATTTCAGATCTCAAGAATGAGAAACAATAAATAAATAAAAATTGATGGGGGGCCGAAAAGAACTTGGAAAGGAGACCGGTCTTTTAAGTCACTACCTCTCCGCAGATGAACGAAACTAAAAGAAGAGAAAGAAGAAAGAAGAGATCTTACTTTTTCTTTCGTATGCTGCGTTCGTCACCTTGTTAGAATATATTCGTCACATCGGTGAGCTGCTGCTGTGCCTTCGTAGGCTCCGCTGGTTAGTAAGAGAACGAGGAGAGAGAATATTTAGAAAATGATTTATTATATTGATTTTTTATTATGCGGGGAGAAAAGACCCAAGTCCGGCCTGTCTTTGTCTGTCTTCTAGTAGTAAGTACACGAAAAGATCGACTTCCTCAGTTTTTATTTTTTATTTTTAATATTATCCTCATATATTTTCTAGTTATCCAAAATAATTCTGTTGTTAATGCCGCGTATTAAATCTAAGTTAAATTTTGACTAGAGTTAAATAAAATTAAAATACTTCTTTTGATATTAAAATACTTTTTTGCCTTTAAGGGCAAATAAAAAAGTTGGTGACTTTAAAAATGTAGTACACTGAATTTCAGTACATCGTATCAAACTTTTACAAATTGTAGAGTTCCGGTGGAAAAATAGCATGAGAGGCTATATGTGAGGCTTCGGCCAAGTTTGAGACTTGTGCGAAGTGTTTTCGGGGCAAATGAGGCGCGAAAACGAACTTCGAAAAGTTAAAACTGCTGGACTTGTGAAGTCTGCATTGGATTCCGGTATGTGGACCTCCATACCGGTACTGAAGTGATTAATACCGGTATGTAATGAGGTATATCGGAATGTCATGGTTGAAACCGAAAACTGAGCTCTCGGGTTCTGCGGAATTCTCCGAGGTATACCGGAACTAACACCCGTATACAGGTATGCACATGCACATACCGGTATACAGTGTTACGAAATTTCAGTTTTGGCTGGTTGTTTGTATTGTTTGTGGAGAGGGGTAAAACAGTCTTTTCACATGTGTTGGGGGTGTATGAAGGGCTGAGACTAGGGGTGGAACTGGGCCCGGGCCTAAACAAGGCCCGGCCCGCTGGGCCATGTTTGGGCCGGGCTTTGGGTATTGAAAACATAACTTTGGGTTCGGGCCGGGCTTAAAAATTTAGGCCCGAAAAATTTTTGGGCCTATTTGGGCATGTCCAAGCCCGGCCCGAGCCCGACCCGAAAGCCCGATATATTAATTACCAAAATAAAATATTTAATTATATATATATATATTTATCTATAAAAGGAATAAATGATATAGTATATCATATATAGTATATATTGTTATTAATGATATTTGTTTATATATATGAGGATATATTATATATTAACAAAATATTTAATTCCATATTAGATACTAATTTTTTTGATGTGATCAAACCCCAATAAAAATTGATATTTTATTTTAATTTTATACAATAAAAGTATTTATGTATTATATGATAGATGCCTAAAATGGGCCTCCACAAAGCCCGATGGGTATTGGGCATTGGGCTCGGGCTTGGGTCGGGCCTCAATTTTCAAAAAGAATTGGGTAAAAGCCCGACCCGAAGCCCAACATTTTCTTTTGGGTCGGGCTTGGGCATAGTAATACCCGACCCAAGCCCGGCCCAGTTCCACCCCTAGCTGAGACCCTCTCCTCTCCCCTTCTCATTGTCTTCCTCCTCTACTTCTCCTCTTCATTTCTCTCACTTTCTCTCTCTAGAGAACTCTCCAAAGCTTGGAGAAGTGGTGGATTGGAGCTTGGAAAAGGCTTCCAAAGGAGAAAAGAAGCTTCTTGGTGCAAGAAGGAGCTTGGAAAATTCGTAGTTAAGGTTAGTTCCTCACGTTTTGGGTTCAAACATTAGATTTAATCCTTTGTTATGAAGTTTTGGGAACCCTAGGCAATCTAAAACACAAAATGTGGAGATTGGCCAAGAAATTTTGTAGTTCTACATGCATGCATATGAAACCTAGGTTAAGTGAGGGTTTTTGCCTTGGGAGGTTCTAAAAATATTTAGACCTTCGGGAATTACAATTGAGGCATAAGAAATCATGTTAGAACACTTGATTTCATGTATTGAGTTGAATTACGGGTTCGTAACGAGTAACGAACCGTTTTCTTGTAGAAGCTTGGGTTGAAGCAAGAACTCAAGGCTTGGACACTTAAGAGCTTTAAGAATACAAGAATTTGGAAGCTCTTGAGGTGGGTTTGTGTTTACCGAAGTGATTAGGTCACTTCCATGTCTAGGGTAAATATCCATTTAAAGATAAAATGGTATGTGTTGTGAACTCTAGAACTTGCATGTTGGCAAAGATAAAATCATGATAGGTAGAGCAATGAGCTCCTATTGCATGATATAGAATTCAAGTATAATTCAATTATCTATACTTGTTGTATGGTTGTATGTATGATTGAACCTAGTGTTATTGAACATAGGTTGGAATATGTGAGAATAGAACCTAGTGTTATTGAACATAGGTTGGAACATGTGAGAATGGAACCTAGTGTCATTGAACATAGGTTGGAACATGTGAGAATGGAACCTAGTGTCATTGAACATAGATTGGAACATGTGAGAATGGAATCTAGTGTCATTGAACATAGGTTGGACATGAGATTGCAACCTAGAGTCATGGAACCTAGGTTGAGAATGAGAAAGTAAACCTAGTGTCATTGAACATAGGTGAGACTTAGTGACTTGAACCTAAGGTCATGAGACTTAGGTTGGCAAGTGAAAAATGTGAACAACGGGATGTGCGACAATTTTGCTATCTCGGGTATGCGACGATTTCTCTACCATGCCATGAGTTGGCGGTGTTGAAAGGGATGTGCGACGATTTTGCTATCCCGGGTATGCGACGAGTTCGCTACCATGCGATGTGTTGGCGGTGTTGAAACGGGATGTGCGACGATTTTGCTATCCCGGGTATGCGACAATTTCGCTACCATGCCATGAGTTGGCGGTGTTGAGATGGGATGTGCGACGAGGTTGCTATCCCGAGTATGCGACAAGTTCGCTACCCATGCCATGTGATGACGGTGTTGAGATGGGGTATGCGACGATTTTGCTATCCCGAGTATTCGACGAGTTCGCTACTCGAACTAGGAGGTGACGAGTTCACTCCTTGAATGTTGGAACCATTATGGTGAGACGGCGATTCCGAAACCATAAGTAAATGACAAGTAGTTGAACTTGGTCAATGTGAAATATAGGATGAACCTAGGAGAGAATAATAATTTATATTTCATTTGGTTGCATCTTTTATGTTTATTTACAAGCATGTAAATATTTCTTGCATAGTTATTTGTGATCTAACTTATGCATATGGTGTTTCTTTGGACCTGGTGGGTCGAGCTTCTCTCTTGGGTGGCCTTACCCACTGGGAACTATATTTATAGTTCTCACCCCACGTTTTTCAGGTCCTTCCGCGAGTGAGGCGGCGGAGCGAGGCAAGGGTTTGGCTCTTTAGATAGCGGCCCTTCTATTTTGGTGATACATAGAGTTGTACCCCTAGTCTTGGATTATGATAGTATAGGAAATTTTCATTATATGTATGAAAGTTGTATATTCCATAGTTTTGGAACGTGGTGTATGGAATAAAAAGGAAAGAAAAGAAAATTTTGGGCATGTATATTGTGCTATGTGATGTAATAGAAGTAGAACTTCTTTATGTTGATACTTTCCTTGTGCAACTCTTGTACTCCGTTCCTAGTTGGAACATTGTGGATAAGCTTGTGTTGTGACGTCTTGGGCGGGTAGAAAAGACTCTATCCGTTCGGCGGGTCTGGGGCATGCGCCCGTGCGGTTATCCTTTCCACCTAGTTGGTGTTAAAGGCCCGGCGGGGCGTGACAAAAAATGTATATTTAAAATGGCAAGATAGTGATTTCACAGAGATAACTTGAAATTTATAGAAGGTATTTTTAATATTAGTCCTCTAAGAGGAGTAAATAAATAAATCGAAAACTTTTCAGGGGTATATAAGCAAAGGTAAAGTCAGATTTCTGTTAACCAATTTACTTTTCTTCCACATGAGTGACTTGCTTATGAACCTTGGCTTGATCATATACCTCTTCAAGTGCATGGGATGTGACATGTCTAAGAAGGGCACTAATTCCTCCTTCAATCCACTAATGTAACTTTCTATAAAATGTGGATTGAAGTGTGAGATGAGCGTGCTAGGACGGGAGTAGTTCTAGGATGGGTGACCCCCTGGGAAGTCTGGGGCGTCACAGTTGGTATCAGAGTCAATTACCAGCCAGAAGTGTGAGATGAGTCTCGGCTGAGCCAGGGTCGGAATGACAAAGGCTAGCGAGACAAGTCTCACATCGCCTGGTACTGGTGAGTTTAAGCCTAACGAGGACGTCAGGACTTAAAGGAGAAGAGATTGTGACACCCCAGATAGTCCTATATAAAAGATATAATAAGGCTAACATCTCAACCCGACTTAAGCATTTTGGGTGGTGGCTAGGCCCAAGAGGTTGATAGAGTTGAGCGTACTAGGACGATAGTAGTCCTAGGATGGGTGGTCCCCTGGAAAGTCCGGGGCGTCACAGGGAAATAAGACGGTAGGAGAACTTTGGGAAGGAATCCGTGCTTATAGGGATGTGAAAAGAGCTCGCTACTCTGCTAGCTCTTGGTGGATGGCTTGAGAGAAATAATAAGACTTTCCAGAATAAGAGAGACGACGTTAATAAAATACTAAAGGATATCCAGCTTTTTAGGAGGTTATGGGGTAACACTAGTTAAATATTGAGGCAAGTTGTTCGTGATGAAGTGCTTTGATTCTTTATTTTATTTTATTTTATTTGTTGTGTGTGACTCTTAATTGATATTTTTTGTATCATTTTCTCTTTTCTTCGGTTCGGAGGCCTACCTATTTCACATTTGGGCCAAATTCACTTTTTTATTGAATGAAGCGGCTAATTTTACTATCTTTCTCCCTTGAAAAAAAAAGAAGAAACTATAACATCAAACTTTAAAAAAAGATCTAAGCTTGAAATTGAACTTTTGAAGTTGAACTCCAAAATGGTGCACTCAAATTTTCTTAATTTGATGAAGTTGAGTGTGAGAATTCGAATTTTAAATTTTTGAGAAATTTGAATTCTGTGCTTTTCCCTCCCTTTACTGTGTATTTGAGCTGTTTACATAGTTGTGTACATATATAGGTATTTATATATGTATAGATATAGTATATATGGTGTATTTAATTTGTATTTTAGGGTTTTGGGTTTTTGTTGCGGAGAGTGAACGGCTTAACGGCACAATTTGGAGTCTGATACTGACGATCCAAAATGGTAGATTCGATATCTCGGCAGTGCTGAACGCGATGGCGTGATCCGTTTTGACATGCGACGGACGGATCAAAAGTTATTGCATGTTCTTCGCTGAGAGGTCGAATTGTACATTTTGCGTTTCGCGATCTGGACCCTGTTTCTTGCATTGTTTTGCGTGAGATTGCTTGTGGAGGGGTGTTTGGGCATTTTGTTCCTGTTGTGAGGAACTCAGTAGCTATATTCTTTGTTCGAGGGGTGTTTTTGCATTTGTGCATGGTGTATATGTGTTTGTTTTTATGTGTGAGAGAGAGAGATCTCTTTTGGTTTGTCTTCTCCTTCAGCCACCCCAGCTGCGAGCCTCCTCTCCCCCAGCCCCTTAGCCACCTCCCCGAGCTCGGCCGGCCGCCGCCGACCAACCCTGGCCGGCGCAAACCCCGGTCATTCCCTTCTCTCCCTTTTTTTCTTCTTTTCCTTCTTCTTTCTCTTCTTCTCCTCTCCTACGGTGTGCACCCAGGGGGAACCCACGCCTGAGCTCCTCCTGAGGAGGCACGACTGCCGGAGTCGAGCCCTGCCGCCCGGAGCCGCCGCCGAGCTGCTGCTAGGGCAGCAGCAGGCCGAGGCTTCTGGGCCCGAGCCGCCGCCGCCTTCCGTCGCCTTGGAAGGTGAGCACCGCCACCCTCGGGACCTCCGGCGCCGCCGCCGCCGCTTCCCGCCGCCGACTGAGGTGAGCACTCTCTTCCTCACCACCCCCGTATCCGACTATGGCCGCCGCGCGCCGTACATGTCGGCCGGCAGCCGGCCGGAGCTAGTTGCTCTGGCCAGGGTCTTTTTGTCTTTATTTTTGGCCGCATGTGAGTGTTTGGGCTTCTTGTTGCCTCCCGAAGCCCGGGAAGGTGAGCACGATGATTGCGGCGACGCGCTGATCATCATGCTCACCTTAGTTTGCTGTTTGGATGTGCCGTTTCGCTGTTCGGCCTTTGTCGAGCTATTTTATTGCTTTTGTACACTGTTTTTTTGCAATTTCTGTGCTTGCGACTAATCCTGTCGCAGTGGGGCTGTGAGCACGGCCTCCGTTACATCGTTACCTATCCGCTGGTGCTTGCAGAGGGTCGTGCGAACGTACGGATTGCTCAAACGACCTAAATTATTGCTTGTATGTATGTAATTGTTGCTTGTTTTGGGACTTTGGTGATTGTGGCAGCGTTGCGACGCTGCGGGCAGCAAGGGCTTGGCCCTTGAGACCCTGTGGACTGGTTGTCCAACCCCTTCGCCCTTCGTGGAGATCCGGATTCATTTCCGATGCATTTTTCGATAAATTAATCGGCGAAACACAGGATTGCTCGAACGCCCTAAATGATTGAGATTAGGGTTTCAAAGAAAGCTTCTGGGTAAGGAGCAATTTTCTAGAATGATCTGTTGTTTGTGCATCGCATCATCCTTTGCCTAAGGACTTGCTTAGATTCATACAGGTTTAAGGACGGTTAGGTGTATGAACCTTTTACGCTTTTGTGTTGTTGTGATGAATGAATGGTGGTTGTGATCCTGTTGTAAGTTGTGTACGCCGTGCAAATACAGGGAAGGCTCTGTCTGTGTGTACATTGGACCCTGTATTTGTGGCGGGTTTGTACGTGGCGCGGGCTAGGCTTTCAAAAAAAATTTGGCACGTTTTTCCGCTTCTAAAACTAGCCCGAGGCGTGACAGATTGAGATGGTATCAGAGCTGTTACGGATTTTAGATTGGCATATTTCGTGAAGTGAGTCGGAGTCTTGAAGGTTCAAAGAAGAAAAGACGAAGATTGAAGACTCGAAGACTCACCGTTTGAATTCACGATGCTTGGTAAGTTTTAAATAATCTTGATGATGATTTATAAACATTTACAAGTGTTTGGAAGACATTAGAATGGATAAAAAGTGATTTAAAATATAAAAAATAAGTTTTCCAACTTCCAGGATCCGGACCCTGAGGTGAGGTCCGGAACCCGTACGCCTCCCTGGCTGTCACGCAGGGAGGGTCCAGACCCTGAGGGATGAGGTCCGGACCCTGAGGGCGGAGGTCCGGACCCTAAAGCTGAGGTCCGGAACCCGTAGGTCTGATGAGCAGTTTCGCAGACCGGGTCCGGACCCTGATGGCTGAGGTCCGGACAATGAAACGCCTGAAGAGTTTCAAGGTCCGGACCCCATACCCGCGATCCGGACCTCGACCCGTCGCGAAGTTTTGGAAAGTTATTTTTTTCATTCCTACTCTAATTCTAATGTCCCCCAAACCTGTAAATAAGATGGTAGATTCCTTAAAATATCTCAGCAATCCTAATTTGGTTCCAAACCTTTCTAAAATCAGTTTTTCAATCCTAGTCGAAATCGATTTGCTTCCAAACCTTTCTAAAAACTATTTTTTAATCCTAATCTATTTCAGATTGCTTCTAACCTATAAATAAGATGTGGGGGTGTCTCTAAAACGTGGTTAAGCTTAGATTATCTTTTAGAAACCCTAGAAGCTTGTAGGTAACCGTTTTCCTCATCTTCTACATCAAGCTTCTCTCAAATTGATTCATGGTGCCCTAATTCCTAATATTCTTTTAGAATCAATTTGAGAATTGCTTAGAGATTATTCCCACAGATCTTCAATGATATTCTAAGCAATAAACCATTATCAATTTTATTGTTCTTGCTCCGGACGGAGTGGCGTCGTGGATTCGGCGTGTTCAAGACGGTTCGTGGATTCGGATCGTTGGCGCTCGTGAATTCGAGTGGGCGTCGTGGATTCGACGTGTTGAAGGCTTCGTGGATTCGAAGTTGGGCGTCTTGTGGATTCGAGGCGTAGCGTTCGTGGATTCGGACGTGGGGCGTGGACAACCCGTTGGTGCGCGTGATCCGCTGAAGAGAAGGGAGAGGTTAAGTTCGTGGAGTCGGTAATCACCTTGTAATTCTTTACTCTTAGTGGATTATTTTTTCGCGTGTTGGTCCCGTGGGTTTTTCTCCAAGGTGGAGTTTCCCACGTAAATCTCGGTGTGCTGATTTTATTTTCCGCATTACTTTATCGCATTGAGATTTGTGATTTTTGTTTATACACCTATTCACCCCCCTCTAGGTGATTGATATACTCTAGATAGATCCTTCGGCACCCCCTATCTTTCAATTGGTATCAGAGCGGGATCTAGGCTTTATCTTTCATAATGGGTGAAGGTGGTAACATTAATCGACCTCCGTTCTTTGATGGCACGAGCTATGCTTATTGGAAAGTTCGCATTAGAGCTTTTCTAATAGCCATCGATGAACGAGTGTGGCAATCCATAGAATTTGGATGGACTCATCCCACTCAAATCGTTGATAATGTTAGCGTCCCTAAACCTCGAAATAAATGGAGTAGGGAAGAGATTGATTTATCTTCTTACAACGGTAGGGGAATTAATGCCTTATTTCATTCTTTAAATCAAACCGAGTTCTCACGTGTCTCGGCATGTGAGACGGCAAAGGAGATTTGGGATACTCTCCAAGTTACGCATGAGGGAACTAGCTTGGTAAAGGTCCAAAAACTTCAAATGCTTACAAGTAAATTTGATTCAATTTCCATATATGGACGATCATGAGACCTTTACCGAGTACTATACTCGTCTTCAAGACATAGTAAATACATGCGCAAACTTGGGAGAGAAAATCTCGGAATCTAAAGTTGTAAGAAAAATTTTGAGAACTCTTCCCGAAAGATTTCGTCCGAAGGTTGCGGCCATTGAGACTATTAAGCATCCGGACGAGATGAAAGTAGAGGAATTAGTAGGCGCTTTACAAACATATGAAATGACTTTTCCTACTAATGAATCTTCTTCCAAGTCTTCTTCTAAGAGTACAGGTATTGCACTCAAATCTACGAAGGAGGAAGACGACGACTCGGATTCCGACGAAGATATTTCGCTCGCCGACTTTGAACATCAATTGGCGCGTCTCACGAAGAAATTTCGTCGGAATTTCCGAAAGAACAAGTCAATTCGATCTACATCAAAATCTTCTTCTAACGGATCTTCACATTCTAAATCCTCTAAAGAGAAGAAGATTGTAAAGTCTTTTAAAGAAAAGGATGACTTTGAAGGGGAAATCCAGTGTTACAAATGCCGAGGCTATGGCCATATCTCCACGGATTGTCCCACTAAAAAATCCTATAAAAAGAAGGCGCTACAAGCTAGAACTTGGGATGACTCTACTTCCAATGATTCGAGTTCTAGTGAAGAAGAAACCAATGATGCTATTGCCTTATCTTCACACGTTTCTTCTTCTCCTTTTGCTTTTTGTTTATCATCTACTATTGCTAACCCTTTTGCTTCTTCCTCTATGCATGAAACGTCGAGCGACGATGGCTCGAGTGAGGGAGAGTCGGATGATGAGGGCTTAGCCGAGGCATACCAACAACTTCTTGATGAATCAAGGAAAATGGCTAAGCATAACAAAAAGTTGAGGACGCGCTTATTAGTAATTGAAGACGAAAACAAAAGCTTGAAAGCAACGACTAAAGCTCTTGAGGATGAACATGACACATCATTGAAGAACAATGAAATCCTCAAGGAGAAGCTAAACCAATCGGAGACAATCATCAAATCATATCAAGATAAGATTGGTTTTCTAGAGCAACAATACAAAGAAGTTCACACATCCAACCAAGTTTTGACCAAACAAGTCCATCAACTCAAGTCCGACATACAAAAATTCTCCTCCGGTTCAAAGAAACTTGATGATATGCTCAGATTGGGTCAAACAAGCAAACTTGGACTTGGATATGAGCGGACATTTGTTGAGAAGGTAAAAAATTCTATTCCCAAAGTCTCAACAAGTGTAAAAGAGAAAGTATGCCATAGATGCGGAAAGAAAGGACATATCAAGAAGACATGCCTTAAAAAGAAAACTCAAGTGGCATCTTCTAAACATCTATCGGCGTCTTTCATCACTCGACAACCTTCACGGATTCAAAAGCAACATCAAAAAGGTCGAGTACCCAAGGTCAACCGAAAGTCAAAGCCACAACAATCAAATACTCCGAAGCGGAATGCGATGGTGAGACCAAAGGTTGATCAAAAGTCAAAACAATCGGTGCCCAAATGCAACAAACCAAGACAATCAACAATCCGACAAGTTTGGGTTCGAAAAGGTGATGTCTTTTCTTGTCTTAAACCTTAATTTGTTTTTGACTTAGTGTAGTGTTTTGATCGGTTTCTATTGCATATATTTTGTTTATTGCATTATACGTTTTGGTGCTTTCATTGTTATGATTCTTTGAATGATTAGAACATTAAATAGTGCATTGAATATCAATAGGTTCACTTTCATTCACTCTTAATTAATCTCATATTAATTATCGGTTTTACTTTATTTTTATTATATTTGAAGATAATTTATTATGAGAATTCTTAATACTTATATTCATCAAATTTAGGCAATCATGTGTAATCTCTAGGAACTTAACCTATCTCGGTTGTGTGTGTTGAATTTGATGGATAGTCATTCTCTTATAGACTAAAATTTGTTACATGTTCTTTCAACTAAGAGATTGCATAAGAGAGGGGGAGTTATCATTATATTAAAATAAAAATACTTACATGCTTGAAAGATGTGGAAAGAGTTACATCCTTTAAAGGAGTGTGAAAACTACCACCACATGGAGGAAAGAGCTACCACCCCGGTCGTCCGGTTAGTGTGTGCAGCTACCACATGAGAATTAAATTGCATATCCGAAAAACAAATATATAAGTGCAAAAGTATGCAAAAGGAAAGAGTCACAAAAATTTATTTTTCGGAGTTATAAGGTGGTCCACATACATGAAAGATGCTCAAAGAGCCACCCACTGTGCAATATTGGTTTTATCTCAATTTTGAACGTTTATGCGACAATTTCTGTCTCTTTGATGAATCCCTTAAGTCATCTTCATAATCCGTTTACATCTTGATAGCTTTTGAGCCTTTAGATTATTTTTGATGACTTGATTTTGAAGTTTATACGAGTTAAGAAATCGTGTAATATTTTATCTACATTATGGTGAGTGTGTAGTAAAATTCTTAATTCTTATGAAATTAATAGGGATTAAAAGAAGTCAATGTGAATTTATATTTCTCATGCACTAACATTGCTTGAAATTTTATCACAAGTGGTTTCAAAATTGAAAAAGCTTTAAACTTGTATTTTGATTGATTTCTCTCGAACTTCTCTCTATTTTTGGTATTTTTCTTTTGACAATTTTTGACAAAAAGGGGGAGAGAGGTAATGATGACTTAGACGCATAAACATAGGGGGAGAGATTGCATGAACAAAGGGGGAGCGATTGATTTAGAATATCTTTTCTACTAACTTTGTTCGTGGAGAATGCAAATTTTAGCAGGTCTTTCAAGACTTCAAGACTCCAGGTTTGTCTAAGTTAGTAGAATATCTTTTCTACTAACTTTGTTCGTGGAGAATGCAAATTTTTAGCAGATCTTTCAAGACTTCAAGACTCCATGTTTGTCTAAGTTATAGAGTTTGTTTAGGAGTTATAAAATTGTAATCTTGAATTTTATTTGGATCTTTCACGCGAGAAGTTCATTGTTTTGGTGATGGCAATGAGTTTCATTTTTTGAGAGATGAGCATCGTGAGTGTTTTATGTAATTTTGGGTTTTGTCACGAAATTGCCAAAGGGGGAGATTGTTACGGATTTTAGATTGGCATATTTCGTGAAGTGAGTCGGAGTCTTGAAGGTTCAAAGAAGAAAAGACGAAGATTGAAGACTCGAAGACTCACCGTTTGAATTCATGATGCTTGGTAAGTTTTAAATAATCTTGATGATGATTTATAAACATTTACAAGTGTTTGGAAGACATTAGAATGGATAAAAAGTGATTTAAAATATAAAAAATAAGTTTTCCAACTTCCAGGATCCGGACCCTGAGGTGAGGTCCGGAACCCGTACGCCTCCCTGGCTGTCACGCAGGGAGGGTCCGGACTCTAAGGGATGAGGTCCGGACCCTGAGGGCGGAGGTCCGGACCCTGAAGCTGAGGTCTGGAACCCGTAGGTCTGATGAGCAGTTTCGCAGATCGGGTCCGGACCCTGATGGCTGAGGTCCGGACAATGAAACGCCTGAAGAGTTTCAAGGTCCGGACCCCATACCCGCGATCCGGACCCCGACCCGTCGCGAAGTTTTGGAAAGTTATTTTTTTCATTCCTACTCTAATTCTAATGTCCCCCAAACCTGTAAATAAGATGGTAGATTCCTTAAAATATCTCAGCAATCCTAATTTGGTTCCAAACCTTTTGAAAATCAGTTTTTCAATCCTAGTCGAAATCGGTTTGCTTCCAAACCTTTCTAAAAACTGTTTTTTAATCCTAATCTATTTCAGATTGCTTCTAACCTATAAATAAGATGTGGGGGTGTCTCTAAAACGTGGTTAAGCTTAGATTATCTTTTAGAAACCCTAGAAGCTTGTAGGTAACCGTTTTTCTCATCTTCTACATCAAGCTTCTCTCAAATTGATTCATGGTGCCCTAATTTCTAATATTCTTTTAGAATCAATTTGAGGATTGCTTAGAGATTATTCCTACAGATCTTTCATGATATTCTAAGCAATAAACCATCATCAATTTTATTGTTCTTGCTCCGGACGGAGTGGCGTCGTGGATTCGGCGTGTTCAAGACGGTTCGTGGATTCGGATCGTTGGCGCTCGTGAATTCGAGTGGGCGTCGTGGATTCGACGTGTTGAAGGCTTCGTGGATTCGAAGTTGGGCATCTTGTGGATTCGAGGCGTGGCGTTCGTGGATTCGGACGTGGGGCGTGGACAACCCGTTGGTGCGCGTGATCCGCTGAAGAGAAGGGAGAGGTTAAGTCCGTGGAGTCGGTAATCACCTTGTAATTCTTTACTCTTAGTGGATTGTTTTTTCGCGTGTTGGTCCCGTGGGTTTTTCTCCAAGGTGGAGTTTTCCACGTAAATCTCGGTGTGCTGATTTTATTTTCCGCATTACTTTATCGCATTGAGATTTGTGATTTTTATTTATACACCTATTCACCCCCCTCTAGGTGATTGATATACTCTAGATAGATCCTAGGGCACCCCCTATTTTACAAGAGCGTAAAGGGAACAAACACTCATTCATTCATTAACTTGTGACTGAACCATTGGTTAGGATGACCCATAGGAAGACCTAGGATGTATAGGCGCGAGAGTTTGGGGGTTTGTTTTCGGCTTGTCACTTGTTGGGTGTTGCCGACCCTCTTTTCTCTTACGCGATTTCTGTGTTGCAGATGGCTCATGGACATGGTAGACCTCCCCATCCTGGTCGTGGTGGTGGGCGTGCATCTGCGGAGCCGTCTGCTAGGGTTCAGACGCGGGCTACTGCGGCTGGTTCGATTGAGGAGTCGGCAGGAGGCGCGCAGCCCGGTCCTGACCGTACCCTGCAGCTCGAGGCTGAGATGGCCGAGGTGAGGGGTCAGCTGACGGCCCTCTCTGGCATGTTCCAGCAGTTCTTGCAGCAGTAGGATACGACGACTGCCGCTCCAGCCCCTCCTCCTCCTCCGCCGAGTGCCCCGATGACCGCAGACCCTCTGGTGGCACCCGCACTGTTTGTGGCCACGACCGCGATGACGACAGCGACTGCGTCGGCTGTTCCGCGCGTGGATGCCGACCCCGCGCTGGGGGGTGGTGCTCACATCCGAGCATGTTTGGCGGAGTTTCGGAGATTTGATCCGCCCCTGTTCGCGGGCAAGAAGGACGGAGGGCGATCCGTCGAGCGCTGGGTCTTGCAGATGGAGAAGCTCTTCCGCAACCTCTGCATCGACGAGCAGGATAGGGTCCCGTTGGCCACCCACTGTTTGGACGACGAGGCCTATGACTGGTGGTTGCACCTTCTGTCGACCCGCTACCAGGACGCCTATCCTTCATGGAAGGAGTTCCGAGAGGTCATCTTCGGCCATTACTTCCGCGAGAGTACGAAGCAGAGTCTGGAGCGCGAGTTGGAGCGTTTCCGGCAGGGGAGTCGCACTGTGGAGGAGTACGAGCGGGACTTCTCCCGCATCATCAGCCTGATTCCCTTCGTCGCCCGGGACGAGTACCATAAGGCGCGCCTGTTTGCGAGGGGTCTGAGGCCGAGCATCCGCCTCCTGATCATCTCCCATGGGGTGATGACTTTCGACGAGTACTACGAGCACGCCCAGATGGTCCAGTACGAGACGGAGGAGGCGTGCGCCGAGCGAGACCAGTCCGAGAGAAACGCTGACCGGAAGCGTTCCCACCCCAGTTCCAGCGGTGGCTCTTCCTCTAGGAAGAAGCCGCCGAGGCATCTGCGGAGCCAGTCTGCCAGGAGCGCTCCATCTGGGAGCCAGTGGCAGGAGCACCAGCCGTGCGTCATCTGTGGGCAGGGTCACCGGCCGAGCACCTGCCCCCAGCGCTAGAACCACTATTTTCGTTGCGGCCGGAGAGGACATTTGTCTCGCCAGTGCACGATGGGACCGGCACAGAGTTCTGCTTCTTCTCCCGACCGCCGCCCAGAGGCAGAACCGGAGGAACCTGCCGCTAGCAGCTGCAGCTTCGCCTGGGGGTCCCTCCACTTCCCGCCAGTATGAGGGGACCCCCCAGGCATCGGGTGGACGTGTCTTCAACATGTCCCACCCCGAGGGAGACACTGGTGGAGACATCGTGGTAGCAGGTATTACCTCCCCTTTTGGCTCTCGTGCTAGGACGCTGTTTGATACCGGTGCATCACATTCTTTCATTTCTCGTTCTTTCGCACGCGAGCATGATCTGGAGTCGAGTTCGCTTCCTGTACCTCTTCGGATCCAGACCCCTGGCAAGGGCCATGGAGAAAATAGGTGGATTAGGGCGTGTCCGATGTTGCTTGGCGACCAGGTGTTCTTAGCGAACTTGGTCTTGTTGCCGCTGACGGAGTTTGATGTGGTGCTTGGGATGGACTGGCTCACCAGGCATCATGCCACCATTGACTGTGAGCAGAGGACGGTGACTTTTGCGGAGCCAGGCGAGAAGGAATTCATCTATCGTGCCTGTAAGAGTTCTCTCTTCGCCTTGACTATCTCGTCTGCTCGTGCTAGGAGTTTGTTGATCGGTGGATGTGCGGCTTACCTGGCTTCGGTAGACGACATTCATCAAGCTGTACCGGCTCTGGAGGATATTCTGGTGGCTCGAGACTTCCCCGATGTCTTTCCTGCTGAGCTACCTGGGATGCCTCCTGACCGTGAGATTGATTTCTTTATTGATCTGGTTTCGGGCTCTACCCCGATTTCGAAGGCCCCCTATCGCATGGCGTTTGTTGAGCTGAGAGAGCTGAAGGCTCAGCTTGAGGACCTTATGGACTTGGGCTTCATCCGTCCGAGTGTTTCTCCTTGGGGAGCTCTAGTCCTCTTCGTCAGGAAGAAGGACGGTAGTATGCGCTTGTGCATTGACTATCGAGAGCTCAACAAGGTGACGGTGAAGAACAAGTACCCTCTGCCGCGGATTGACGACCTCTTCGACCAGCTTCAGGGAGCCTCGATTTTCTCGAAGATTGACCTGCAGTCCGGATATCATCAGTTGAAGATCAAGGCCGAGGACGTTGCGAAGACTGCCTTTCAGACTCGTTATGGGCATTACGAGTTCACGGTGATGCCGTTCGGTCTGACGAACGCCCCGACAGCTTTTATGGATTTGATGAACAGGGTGTTCCGGCAGTTCTTGGATCAGTTTGTCGTGGTCTTCATTGACGACATACTGATCTACTCGAGGAGCGACGTGGAGCATGAGGATCACCTTCGGCGAGTCCTCCTTACGCTTCGAGAGCATAGACTTTATGCTAAGCTCAAGAAGTGTGAGTTTTGGCTTCGAGAGGTTTCCTTCTTGGGTCACATCGTGACGCAGTCTGGTATTGCGGTGGACCCAAGGAAGGTGGACTCGGTGGTGGACTGGCCTGTCCCGACTTCTGTAACGGAGATCCGGAGCTTCCTCGGTTTGGCTAGCTATTATCGACGATTTGTTGAGGGTTTCTCAAAGATCGCCGCCCCTTTGAGCAAGCTGACGAGGAAGGGCGTGAAGTTTCTGTGGACTCCAGCTTGCCAGATGAGCTTCCAAGAGCTGAAGGAGATTGACGCGTGCCCCTATCTTAGCATTGTCGTAGCCTGGTGAGGATTTTGTGGTCTACTGCGATGCTTCTCGGATAGGTTTGGGGTACGTGCTCATGCAGCAAGAGAGGGTCATCGCGTATACTTCGCGCCAGCTGAAGGACTACGAGAAGAACTATCCGACACACGATCTCGAGTTAGCAGCGGTGGTGTTCGCTCTCAAGCTTTGGAGGCACTACCTATACGGAGCACACTGCGAGATGTTCACGGATCATCAGAGTTTGAAGTACCTCTTCACCCAGAAGGAGCTGAACCTCAGACAGAGATGGTGGCTCGAGCTTTTGAAGGATTACGACATCTCCATCCAGTATCATCTGGGCAAGGCGAACATTGTGGCGGACGCCTTGAGCCGGAGGCAGCCTTCGGCGGAGCTTTCTCTCATGATCACCGACCATGAGCGCTTGGTGGAGGAGTTTCGTCGACTCGAGTTGGAGATTCTACCTCATGGAGCTACCGCGCAGCTGTTGACTTTGGTGGTGCAGCCTACCTTATCTGACCGGATTACCAGTGGACAGCTGTTGGACCCGCATCTACAGAGAGTCCGAGCAGAGGCTGAGCAGAGCGGAGATGGTGACTTCACGATCCACGCAGATGGTTCTCTTCGCTTTCGTGGACGGAGGTGTGTGCCCAGTGATCCGAATTTGAGATGAGAGATTTTGACTGAGGCACACCGGTCGACGTACACCGTTCATCCTGGAAGGACGAAGATATACCGCGACTTGAGGCAGAGTTTCTGGTGGCCTGGCATGAAGATGGACGTGGCTCAGCATGTTGCTCAATGTTTGATTTGTCAGCAGGTGAAGGCTGAGGATCAGCGACCAGCCGTGAAGCTTCAACCGTTGCCCGTACCAGTATGGAAGTGGGAGCAGATCACCATGGACTTCGTCACCGGGTTGCCTCGTTCTCTGTGAGGTCACGATGCGATCTGGGTTGTTGTGGACCGTTTGACGAAGGCTGCTCACTTCCTACCAGTACACACGACTTGGTCCCGGGATCGACTGGCACAGCTCTATTTGGATGAGATTGTTCGGCTGCATGGAGTGCCAGTGTCGATCATCTCTGATCGGGATTCTCGCTTCGTTTCCCAGTTCTGGAGGAGCTTGCAGCAGGCACTGGGGACGAGGCTCGACTTCAGCTCAGCTTACCACCCTCAGAGTGATGGGCAGTCAGAGCGTGTTATCCAGACTCTCGAGGATATGCTCCGGGCTTGCGTTTTGGATTTTGGTGAGGGTTGGTTCAAGTACCTTTCCTTGGTGGAGTTCGCCTACAACAACAGCTTCCAGGCGAGCATTGGGATGGCACTGTACGAGGCCCTGTATGGACGTCGTTGTCGATGACCGATCTGTTGGGATGACGTGGGGGAGCATCGTGTGATCGGGCCTGACTTGTTAGAGGACGCAGAGGCTAGGATTCGCAGTGCGAGGCAGTGACTGCTGACTGTGCAGAGCCGACAGAAAAGCTACGCGGACCAGCGACGACGGGACCTAGAGTTTCAGGTCGGTGAGCATGTGCTGCTCAAGGTGTCACCGTCTCGAGGGATCAAGCGGTTCGGGTTGCGGAGCAAGCTTAGTCCGCGTTTCGTGGGACCGTTCGAGATCCTTGAGCGTGTGGGTCCGGTGACTTATCGGTTGGCTCTTCCTCCTAGTCTTGCTCGAGTGCACAATGTCTTCTATGTGTCTATACTTCGGAAGTACATTCCTGACCCTTCTCACGTGATCAGCCCGACGACGGTTCAGCTGAGGGAGGACCTCAGCTACGACGAGGTACCTGTGAGGATTTTGGCCCGCGAAGTGAAGCAGTTGAGGAACCGGAGCATTCCGTATGTGAAGGTTCAGTGGACGAATCACGAGGAGCGCGAGACTACTTGGGAGCTGGAGTCTGCTATGCGTGAGAGATATCTGCAGTTGTTCGCGGATGGTGTGTGTGTGTAAGTTTCGGGGACGAAACTTCTTGTATGGTGGGAGTGATGTGAGAATTCGAATTATAAATTTTTGAGAAATTTGAATTCTATGCTTTTCCCTCCCTTTACTGTGTATTTGAGCTGTTTACATATTTTGTACATATATAGGTATTTATATATGTATAGATATAGTATATATGGTGTATTTCATTTGTATTTTAGGGTTTTGGGTTTTTGTTGCGGAGAGTGAACGGCTTAACGGCACAATTTGGAGTCTGATACTGACGATCCAAAATGGTAGATTCGATGTCTCGGCAGTGCTGAACGCGATGGCATGATCCGTTTTGACATGCGACGGACGGATCAAAAGTTATTGCATGTTCTTCGCTGAGAGGTCGAATTGTACATTTTGCGTTTCGCGATCTGGACCCTGTTTCTTGCACCGTTTTGCGTGAGATTGCTTGTGGAGGGATGTTTGGGCATTTTGTTCTTGCTGTGAGGGACCCAGGAGCTATATTCTTTTTTTGAGGGGTGTTTTTGCATTTGTGCATGGTGTATATGTGTGTGTTCTTGTGTGAGAGAGAGAGAGAGATCTCTTTTGGGTTTCTATTCTCCCTCAGCCACCCCAGCTGCGAGCCTCCTCTCCCCCAGCCCCTTAGCCACTTCTCCGAGCTCGGCCGGCCGCCGCCGACCACCCATGACCGGCGCAAACCCCGGCCATTCCCTTCTCTCCCTTTTCTTCTTATTTTCCTTTTTCTTTCTCTTCTTCTCCTCTCCTGCAGTGTGCACCCAGGGGAAACCCACACCTGAGCTCCCCCTGAGGTGGCACGACTGCCGGAGTCGAGCCCTGCCGCCGGGAGCCGCCGCCGAGCTGCTGCCAGCTGCTACTAGGGCAGCAGCAGGCCGAGGCTTCTGGGCCCGAGCCGTCGCTGCCTCCCGTCGCCTTGGAGGGTGAGCACCGCCACCCTCGGGACCTCCGGCGCTGCCCCCTACCTCCCCGGACGTCGCCGTGCCGCCGGAGCGCCGCCGCAGCTACCGCGGGCTCGGACTGGGCAGCTAGGGCAGCTGCGGTCGAGCTCCCTCCGCCGCCGCCATTGCCGGTTATTTTTGTCGCGGTCACCGGCAGGCCGACGTCCGGCGACCTCCTCTTGCCGGTGCTCGCGTCGCCGCCGGCCGCCGTCGCCGTCCATTGCCGCGCCGCCTTGCCCTAGCCAACCCGAGAGCTCCCCTTCTCCCCGCGCCGCCGCCGCCGCTTCCCGTCGCCGGCTGAGGTGAGCACTCTCTTCCTCACCACCCCCGCATCCGACCATGGCTGCCGCGCACCGTGCATCTCGGCCGGCAGCCGGCCGGAGCTAGTTGCTCCGGCGAGGGTCTTTTTGTCTTTATTTTTGGCCGCATGTGAGTGTTTGGGCTTCCAGTTGCCTCCCGAAGCCCAGGAAGGTGAGCACGATGATCGCGGCGACGAGTTGATCATCATGCTCACCTTAGTTTGCTGTTTGCATTTGCCGTTTCGCTGTTCGGCCTTTGTCGAGCTATTTTATTTCTTATGTACACTATTTTTATGCAATTTTTGTGCTTGCGACTAGTCCTGTCGCAGTGGGGCTGTGAGCACGGCCTCCGTTACGTCGTTACCTATCAGCTGGTGCTTGCGGAGCGTCATGCGGACGTACGGATTGCTCGAACGGCCTAAATTATTGCTTGTATGTATGTAATTGTTGCTTGTTTTGGGACTTTGGTGATTGTGGCAGCGTTGCGACGCTGCGGGCAGCAAGGGCTTGGCCCTTGAGACTCTGTGGACTGGTTGTCCAATCCTTTCGCCCAACGCCGAGATCCGGATTCATTTCCGACACGTTTTTCGATAAATTAATCGCCGAAACACGTGTTTTTAGTTGTGCGACTCACTCGCTATTTTCGTGAGTGACTTGGCTTCGTCGTTTAGCCTCGTTGGTTGTTCCTCATGGCTGTCCCGAAGTTCTGAGGACAGCGGATGAGTAATGGGGGGTTCCGGTGCCAATTCGGCATTTTTTGAGAACCTGGGAAGCCTTTTCGGGTGCATTTGTGTTCGTGGCACCCCGAGCTTATGCTCGCTGTCCCGCCACCTCGTTTTGTGTGCTTGGGGGACAGCGGAGGACTTGGTTGGCTGTTGGTACCCCTGTGGGGCTTAGCGTGGTTTCGGGATCGTCCCAGTGGGATTTTCGGGCGATCCGTCGGTTTCGGGATGTGAGAGCTTTATGTTTAGTGTCGACTTGGTGGACCTTGACCCTGTGAGTCTTTCGTAGGTCCTGTCGCGTTTCTTGAGAGCCGTCGGAGTTAGGCTTGATCGTTCCTACAGGTGGGCACTTCGATCCGGAGTCGGTTCAGTGGACTACGGTGATACATTTCTATCATTTCTCTTGCATTACAGTTATTAGTTCACTTGACTCCCGTGACTCTACTTGTGCGTGCTTGGATAGTAGAGTAGTTGTGGTTTGCATGATTATTGAGACGACCTTGTTGGTCGGAGGTGATTGCCTGTAGTTCCGAGCGATCCTCGTTGTGGTTACCAGTTGCTTCACGACTCGTTGCCGTTCTGTGGATTGAGCATTCGCATCGATCGTCACAGCTCCCTAGCACCTCACGTATGCCAGCGGTCTGATCCACCGTTTGGGCTTCTTTTTCGGAAAAGGGTCTTTGAGTTGTTCCGACCTGTGAGCCTCGACGCAGCGTGTCTGGTAGGTTTTTGTGCCGTTGGTTGAGCAGGTTGTGACAGTGCCAGGGTTTTGTCCCGGTGGCTATGGATTGGGTTTACTTTGTGGTTATCTCCTTTGTTGCATACTAGTTACTTACAGTAGCATAGTTGTTCAGTTGTATTTTAGCCTCATACTTACTTGTGCTACTGTTTACCCTATCTATCTATCTGTTGACCCTCGTGGCGGTGTGTACACCTCGCCTTCGTCGGCTTGCGGTACCCACTGGGAGTGGAGACATGTTTACATGTTCTCACCCCCCGCCCTCATTGTTGTTTTCAGGTGAGCAGGGTGGGAGTCGGGACGTTGCGAGGCACGCCTAGATAGTAGCTCTAGAGGTTCTGACCCGTGAGGCTACTCCCCCAGATTTTTGGTTATCCCCCTATCCTTATCAGTTAGTTGTGATTGTGGTTCAGTTACCTTTTGGATATTATGTCTTGCATGCTTATCTTATGGATTTGTTTAGGATTCATATGTGGGATTGCATGCTTGGATCTCTTTGTTGTTTATACTTCTAAACCTTTCATGTATCGTATACCTCGGTTTTCTACCCCTCGTGGTAGCATTTTCAAAAAGAGAGTTCTCGTGTGGAGAACGGTTTTCAAAGGGTTTTAAATGATTGAGATTAGGATTTCAAAGAAAAATTCTGGGTAAGGAGCAATTTTCTAGAATGATCTGTTGTTTGTGCATCGCATCATCCTTTGCCTAAGGACTTGCTTAGATTCATACAGATTTAAGGACGGTTAGCTGTATGAACCTTTTATGCTTTTGTGTTGTTGTGATGAATGAATGGTGGTTGTGATCATGTTGTAAGTTGTGTACGCCGTGCAAATACAGGGGAGGCTCTGTCTGTGTGTACATTGGACCATGTATTTGTGACGGGTTTGTACGTGGCACGGGCTAGGCTTTCAAAAAAAATTTGGCACGTTTTTCCGCTTCTAAAACTAGCCCAGGCCATGACATTGAGTTTTAGTTAAGTTTCAGGGTCTAAATGTGTAATCATAGATCTTTAGCTTTACCATTGCTGCTAATGCACGACTCTAATTTGTAAGGGACACTCTCCTAGTTCGATAACTGCAACTTGATTATTACATATGCTGGGAATCTGGTACTTGCTCTGATACTAGTTGTGAGAATCTGCAACCCATTCTGATACCGATTGCTGTATATCTGATATTCGCTTTAGTACTGATTATTAGGGTTTTACAACGAAAGCATCAAATCAGCTTTTTACTATAAACTTGATTTGTTAGCAAAATCTGACACAAACATAAAAGAGAGAAAAATCAAACAGAAAATATAGATAAAACGAGATTCCCTAATTAAGAGAAGAATTACAACTAACGTCTCTTTTACAAAGAGCAACTTCAACCTAAGGCCTCTTTCTGAATCTCTCTCACCCCTCTCTCGTCTACTCTAAATTTTAGAAGACTTCTCCATTTTACTCCCTGCACCCATGCACTAAGTGCACTAAACACGCCCAACTCTCTTAGAAAGTACGGACCATCACCAGGTCAGCCATACACCACCCGAGAGCCCTCAAGTTGAAAAATTTCTAAAATGCAACAGTTATATTGCTGATGTAGTGCCTCCAACTAATCAAAAGGCTTTTCTAGGGTTCACCCATCCCATCATAATTTTTAGAAATATATTTCTATTGTACCTTTCTCTCAAAATGAGAGCTGTGATTGGCTGCGGATAGATGATGTGGTGTAAATATTACATAGTAGACGTCCTCTACGAAAAGTCTAAAATTTAGCAATCACATTCCATATGTGGTGTCTCCAACCAATCAAAACACCTTTATGGGGTTTACCCATTCCATTATAGTTTTTACAAAAATATTTTTTGTGTACGTTTTTTTTTTTAAAGAAAGATGTGATTGGCTGATTACAGATAATGTGATTTAGCTACTACACAGTATAGACTTCCTTCCAATTAAGCCACCACCTATGCATTATAAGGCATAGGCTATAGATGCACCTAAATCCTAGTACAAATATATTTCTACTCTAATTAATATTTAAATCTATATTAATTTATCTTCAATAGATTTTAATATTAATCTAATCAAATATAAATTTAACTATAAATCTAATCAAATCCTAACCACATATCCCAAAAATAAAAAGTTAAAAAAGGAAATGATTTATCCTGAAATATCGTTCAGAAAATTTATATTTACAGGGATATGTAGCTTTGTTCCGAGACCAACACCACAAGACCACTTGATGGAAAAGCTCTTTGCTTTCGCAAATAGCAAAGGTCTAACACATTGCTTTATTTCAATTAGAATGTTGTGATTATTTTTTTGTTTTTTGTTTTTTGTTTTTAGCCTTCCGACGGAGCTTTTCAATTTTTTCCCAATTTGCCCAACCGTCTCTAGTGCAATTGGCTAGGGGCTTTATAATTATACTCAAAATTTTAAGTTCGAAGCCTAGTTGTTTTACACTTCTAACTAATTTATTTTTTTTTAAAAAAAGCATATAGCATATTATCTTTCTCTCAATCATAACAATAATAATAATAACTAAGCTAGAATACTATTAATAGCACTAAGTCATTGGTGCTATTAGGTTCAACCCTTTGATAAAAGGAAGTGCGATTAGGATGATAGTGGATTCAAAGGGTTTAATGGGTGGTTGGTGAAATAATATAATTTCAGATGTGAAAATGATTAAAAAGTAGATTTAACGGCGAAAAACTTGATAGTACCAAGTATTTGGTGCTATTAATAGCATTATAGCCAGACTCATAGTAATAATTCTCTCTCAGGGCGTGTTTGATTCGCACCTTTTTCACCAAGGAATCGAAATCGGAATAAACGAATCCGTTTTGTGAGTATTTGGTATGTGAGAGTTCCATTATGATTCTGAATTCTGGATAGAATGGGAATCCTCCAATCACTCGTTTTTCCACACCGGCCCAGGAAGTCGATTTGAAAGTTGAATCCGGACAGAATGGATGTTTGTTTAGATTAAATTTAATTTTTTAAACTTTATCTTTTAATTAAAATATAAGTTTAATTTTAGAAATTAAATTTTAAATTTTAAATTTTAATTTGAACTTGAATTACAAAATTAAAATTCAATTAAGCATTTTGAATCTGATCTCTGAATTTGAATTTGAATTTAACTTTAAATTTTAAATTTTAAATTTCATTTAAATTTAAATTTAAATTTTATGGATTCAAATTAAAATTGTAATTGTAATTTTAAGTTTGAATTTGAATCAATCAAAATTTAATTTTATATTTCGAATTATCCACTCAATTTCAAATTTTAATTTATTTTAAAAAATTATATTTAAAATTTTGACATTATTTTAATTTTGATGTAAATTTTAATAGGCTAAATTACAGAAACCCCCCTGTCAAATTTTGATTTTTCACTTTCCCCTGTCATTTAAAAACCTATATTTTGCCTCCCTAAAAGATAAAAAATGTACACAGGGGGGTACGGGGTTAACTTTGATGGCAAAATGACCAAAATGCCCCTCCACCCTGTTCATCTTCTTTCCAATCCTACAACCCTACAGTTTTTTTCCTCCATTATTCGCGCCTCCCTCAACCCCAAATCCGACTCCGTTTCCTCCAGCTGCTTACTCGCTCCTCCTGTATCATTGTCATCCATCCATTTTAACGACAGTATGGAGTAAATTGAGACGGGTGTGGAGGGAGAGGTGGACAAAGGTGAGCTCGAGGCGGCGGAGAAGAGCGAGGGCGTGCATGGGATCGGACGGGCCGTGGGAGACGGCGAGGCGGCAAAGGAGGGTGAAGCAACGCGGCGAGCGGCGTCAGTGAGGAGGGAAAATGGGCATCTGGGAGAGAGGGTTTCAAGAGTATTTCGGGTATTAAAAAAATATAATAACAAAATATAAACGGAGCCCTAACGGAATACTGACGGCGGGGGCAAAATGCATATTTTTTATTTTTTAGAGGGGCAAAATGTAGGTTTTTAAATGACAGGAGGAAGTGAAAAATCGAATTTTGACATGGTGGTTTTCTGTAATTTAGCCATTTTAATATTTAATTTTCAGATTGAATTTAAATTATAAAATTCTATCTTTTGATATGCGAACTCAATTTTAAATTATTTTTATGTTTAAATTTAAATTTTATTTTATTTTTTTAATAACTAAATTTTTTGTATCTCAACCAAACAATAAAAATAGGAATGAACTATTCTCATTCCGATTGTTATTCTAAACAAACATATTGGAGAATTTTACCATTCCGTTTCTAATTCTGGTTCATTCCAATTTCTATTCCAATTCCAATTCCTATTTTGAACCAAACGCGCTGTCAGTCTCTAGAGATCTATGAACTATATATCCATGTTCGATCCATGCATCTAATACATTTCCTTGTATCTTATCTTTTCGGAACATACTAACTTTATATAAAAGGCTTAATTATACCCTACTTCATTGTACTTTAATATTTGGTTTATTTTGACAAGAAAAAATTAATATAAAATCAAAGAAAAAATTAGTTCATAGTGTCTTTAAATATATATATATAGAGAGAGAGAGAACTAGGCTACTATACTATTAATAGCACTAAGTCATTGGTGCTATTAAGTTTTTAGCCCTTAGATGAAAAGATGTGGCTAGGATGATGTGGGCCCCAAAGGGTTAAGTGGGTGGTTGGTTGAATAGTATAATCTAATAGATAAAAATGATCAAGAAAAAAGATCTAACGGTAGAAAACTTGGTAGCACTAAGTGTTTCATGCTATCAATAGTATAGTAGCCGGACTATATATATATATATATAATATAGCAAAGGATAATAACAAAATTATAGTATAGTATGATGGTGTAATTAAGCCTGATAGAAATTGCAACAGCTAGTTGGATAACCTTTTATATCACAAAAAAAAAACTACAAAAACATTCTTTTGATATTAGCCACTATGTTTTGTTCTCGTGCAAATAAAATGAATATACTGAGATATATATAGAAAAAGAGAAATGATCACGTACTTTATTTTATAAAAAATAAAAAAAATCTTAACCGTTGATTAATGAAGGTTAAAAATGTCATTTCATTATGTAGCAGGTTAAAATGCTATTTCATGTGAGGGCATTTTTTAATTAAATTAGGCAAAATTTTAAGAAAATTTTGATTTATATTGCAAATTTAGCATTAATTTTGCACTAATTTAAGCATTAATTTAAGGTTTGATTGATATCCCAAATTTAGGCATAAATTTTGCACTAATATAGGCATTAATTTTAGAAATTTTAGAATTCTTCTAATTTAGGCATTAATTTAAATTTAAATTTTAGAAACTTTTGAAATAGTAATATTTCTAAATATGTTGAATTTAAATATTTAATATTTAAATTTAAAATTTAAAATTTAAATAAGAGTAATTTTGTTTTACTATTTTAACAAATTTAATGCTGATAATAACGAATCCAACATATTTAATTTGTTTAAGAAACTTTTAAATTCTTCTAGTTTAAATATTAATTTTTTATCACAAACTTAAAAATGTGAATGTACGTAAAAAAAAATTAAATTCCACGTATTTAATATGTTGGAATATTTTGTATCACTATTTAAATTCAACATATTTAATATATTGTAATTTTAGAAATTTTCTACTTTAGACATTAATTTTGTATCACTGTTTAAAATAACTTGTAATGTTGGTAAATTTTTAAATTCAACTAATTTAAACTTTAATTTCGCATCACTAATTTAAATATATTTGAAATATTTAGAATTTTTCAACATATTTAATATGTTTAAGAAATATTTAAAATTTTTCTAATTCTGACATTAGTTTTGTATCACTATTTAAAGAATTTGAATGTGGTAATTGATTAGGAATATTAGGTATAATTCAAATTTATTCTTAGAATAGAATTATCAAATAATTACCTTTTAAAGCCATATTGTCAAATAATTTGAATGCTTTCTTATATGAAATGACAAAATATCTGTGAATTACGGATGTCAATGGGTACAAATATTCATAATTTATCTGAACCCGAATCCAAACCCGAAAGCGAACGCAGTGGATTTATCTATGCTAAATGGATATAGTTTCGGATATCGATATCAAAAACGAAAACCCGACAGATTTGAATTCGGGTATGGATTTTGATTGTATCCGATTCGAACCCGAAACCGACCGGAACCCGAATTTATTTTACGTTATATATAATATATATAAATGTTGATGTTATATTTGAATATGTATTTTAAAAAAATTAAATTAAATTAAATATATTTTAAAATATTGTAAAGAGAAATAATGTTCCGGGTTCGGATTTTTGGGTTGAGGCTAGAGTTCGTGTTTCAGATTTTTAGTCGAGTACGGGTGCGGATATGATTCTCTAAAATTCGTTGGATTTGGATTTTGGGTTTGGGTTCCGGGTTTGATAGTCGGGTTCGGGTTCAGGTTTTTAAAAATCCACCCCAAATCCGGCCCCTTTACATCTCTACTGTGGATGAAGAGGAAAGATAGTGAGAGAAAAAAAGAAACAAAGAGAGAAGAGAGATTTAATAATATAGTGGAGGTAAAATTACTAAATTATCTACGTACTAAAAGATCAAAATATCCTTTTTTGGGTACCTGGTAACCGGTACCTCTCTCAAAGTCACAATTTTAAGAAAATTAAATCGAAGCCGTTGAATAAAAATAAATGAACGGTAACGAAAAATAACGAGTATAGAAGCACTACTCTTGAAAAAATACTAAGTCCACAACTATACATATAGCATATTGAATATAGAGGTTTATTATACTTTGGCAAATCCAAAAATTAACCAACACTTTTTTTTAACCAAATAATTAATCAACAATCCAATTAATAAATTATTAGTTAGTTACTAAAGATCATAAGTTAATAGACAGTAACACTGCTATTGATCCGTCGGAGGAGAAAGTAATGTTGCAGCCCGATGGATATCTGAAACCAGATGAGAGAAGAAAAATGAGACGAAGAATATATTTTTATGTGGAAGAGTTTCTATATTTACTCTCTCTAACTTACAAGAGCGAAGGCCCCTATTTATAGCCCTTAGGCTTACAAAAGATAAGAACAAAATATTTAAAAATAACAACTTTATTTTTATCTAAATTGACTTTATTCTTATCCAATTTGGTTTAACAACTTGATACATCTAAAACTATCTCGATCATTATCCTAACCGAAGTAGTTGTAACTGCTTCCGCCTTATTCTCAATGGTTGAGACTTATTCGGAATACTGAAGTAGTTGTAACCGCCTCCGCCTATCCGAAATTTTTTATCGTCCCGGATCAGCTATCTTTTGTGCCAAGAGAACATTAATTTCCTCTTTGTATAAGGGAGTGTTTTCTTGTACGTAAAATTGTGAAAAATAATTTTTGGTGAAAAAAATTTTAGGTGGAAAAAAATTATGCTTTGTAGGATTTATTTTGTAGGGAAAAAAATAATTTTTCATCACCATTTATTTGATAGAGAGGAAAAAAATCTACATTTGTTTGGTTTGGTAAAAAAAATGAATGAAAAAAGTTTTACAGTTTTAGTTTTTATTTTTTTGCCAAAAATCAATGAAAAATAAAAGCACTCCATATTTCTCAAATTTGTAAAAATAGATTTTCGAAAAAAAATTTATGAATAAAAACACATACAAAAAATATCTTTTCTACTAAAAAATAATTTAGTACATTTTACGGCCAACTAAAAAAACCCTAAGGCTTGCAATAATTTTCAGTAATTAAAGATTGTAAAATATTCCCTTTTTTTTTGGTGAATGTTACCAATAACTTTTTTACAGCATCGTTTAGTTGGGGGATAAGGCCAGGTATAAGGTCTTATCCCCCCTTTATATCCAAACATAAATTTTTTACTCGAGAATAGTAGTTCTCGGTACCTGAAATTAGCTGGTATAATTATTTCTATCTATACCTTCATTTTCTATATATAAACTACCCATTATCCCTCTTATTCCATATCATCTATTCAAACGTTATTTTTTTTATCCCCGGATATAACCCAATTTTCATCCAAACACTATTTTTCTTATCCTCACACTTGTACCTATTCTTGGTGTAACTAGTTCTCGCTTATATCCGAACCAAACGCTGCCATAAATATAGTATAAAGTGTACATATAGCAAGTACTCTTTTTTTTTTTCTCAACTAAAAAAAGTTCAAAAACTCTTCATCTGGATATTAAAAAAAAAAATCTAATATTTGTGGAGATCTTGGAATAAACAAAATGAAGGTCACCCAAGATTCGCATACATACAGTGAGAAAAAAGAGAACAACAAATTATACCTTGTTATCAATGTACATAATTTAATTCAGAAAATAAAGAAGAAAAGAGAAATCAAGAACTGTTGAAGTTACAGTCAGGGGTTACCCCGGCCCTTCACTCCGTACCGGCTGGGAGTCACAGCTTTCGGCAAGCCGGAGCCGGGAAAGAGATGCCTGAATCGCGAATTCGGCACTCTTCTGGGTCGTCGCGCAGGCATCGGCCGCTCCATCGCAGTGAAATCCTCAGTAATCTCTTCTTTCGACAGCGCGAGCGAGAACGTGATCTTCTTCGCCGCCGTCGACGACGATTGCCGAGCGTCCTTCGCCTGCGGCGGTCGCCGACCTGGAAGAACCTGCGCTGCCTCTCTAGGTTGCATTTGATTTTCCGTGTTCGACGGCTTCCCTTTAGACTCCGTGGCATCTGCGTCTGCTTCTGCATCTGCATGAGTTTCTGCTTTTGAACTTCGGTAACGTTCTGACGGCCCGCGGATATGCCGGCGCGGCCGCTTGGCAGCAAGTACATGTACTTCTACTCCGTGCAGGCTTTCTACACTGGGAATTGGGGCTGGCCGAGATCCCTCAGGAGCCGCATCTGCCCTCGCACGCTTTGCCGGAACGTTTTCGTGCTCTACTGGCGGTGCTTCCGCGCGTGGTTCGTAGGTACCTCTGCGAGCGTGATGACTGTCGGCACCTAGTTTGATGATTATTTTGCGAGGCCGATCGTACCTGAGAGCATTCGACGGAGGCGGCCGCGGATGTGGCGGCATCGGAGTCGACGGCGGCAGTAGAAACGAGAGAGGAATTGCAGCCGGCGAATACTGGATCAGGAATATAATATTACATTACTACCCTTAGGTACGAATAACTATCTAGTATTCCTAATCCGAGTAAGAGATCTATAAACAGTCCTACTAGGATTAGAAATTAGGGAAAATTTCACCAGTACCTCTCTTGGAGGCCATTATATCATAGATACTCCTCTGAAATTAAAAATATCATTAATACCTCTCTAAAGATCAAAAATACTCATGAATGCCCTTTAGGTAAAAAAAGTTCCATAAAAAACATCATTCATTATTTTTTAAATATCATTTTTGCCCCTAATATTAATTTAACAAAGTATAAAAATTTAAAGTTATTTAGATGATTGGTTCTAAATTTTGAACTGTATACAAACTAAACTTTACTTTCTAAAATTTTATTAAAATATTTATAGTTTACTAAATACAATACTCATGCTTTTTTTTATTTTTCGCTATTAAATTACACAGTTTTTCGTGACATATAACTGTTAATAGTAGTATTCAATGTTATCTCAAGAGTTAATTATTTTTTAATTCTATTTAAATATAATAATTTACATAGTACACATGAAAAAATTAGATAGTCAAAATTCTTGATAGTAAAGAATTTTTTATATGACATTCGTATAAAATCCATTTTCTATAATGAAATAAAAGTACGTAAAATTTCTTTCACCTATAAGCCATTCGAACGACCCCTTTAATTTTTTTTTTTTTATTTACACCTTCTCAATTTTATTTTCTTTTTACAATTGAGTGATTTTTATTAGCCAAATTTTAAAAAAATAAATAAATTAATGAATGAGATATCTCGATTAAATTTTTTTACTACATGCAAAAACCTAATAAAAAAACTGAAAGCTTAAGAGATCTTAATTAAAAAAAGTTGAAGGGGTCTATTTTAAAATAGACCTATAGATGAGGGGTCTCCATACACTTTTACTCACCAACAATTAGGGGTAGAAATGTCATTTTATTTTATAAAAATTAACAGAAGCAAATAAAGATGATGGCAAGAATATTCATGATAATTTATGAGGTTTGAGAGGGTATTGATGATATTTCAAAATTTTGAGGAATATCTATGATATTTTTATTTTTAAACTTTATAAGGATACTCATAAAATTGTCCCTAGAAATTAAAAAAAATAATTACTTATATATCCCTCATAACTTCTGAAATATTTAATAAATTCTTTTAGTTCAGATATACTTGTCGTATATTGTTTTGTTATCTAAACATAACTCCGTTGTTAGTACCTGTTAAGTAATCTCGGATTAAACTCTGATAAATTTCTATTAAAGTTAAAAAGAAGTCAAAATACCTTTGTTATTCCTAACTTAAGGATAAATAAGAAAAGTTGGTGACAGTAAAATATAATATATTTGAAAAGATAAAAAGTCAAAATAATTCTTTTATCCCTAACTTAAGGACAAATAAGAAAAGTTAGTAACGATAGAAGGATAAATTTGAAAGGGCAAAATAATAATTTCACAGAGATAATGATTCTTTCTAAAAGTTCACTAACAGAATTTAACTCTACGGGTATATTTGGAAAAACTTGAAACATTAAAAGATATTTTTTTATATTAGGCTTTTAAGCTGTGTAAATAAAAAAAAGTCTGAAAATTTTCACGGTATATAAGCAATCGCCCCAAATTTAAAAAATACTCGAAATGCATATAAAACCTCACAAGTCTCCACTCCCCACGTAACTGTTTCATCTCCATTACTTCTATCACTAGCTTTCTCTCACTTTCTTAGAGATGGTGCACACCCGCTAACAGAAATCGAGCTCTCCGATGCCGTCTCCGTCCATGCCGAACCCCAGCAGTGCCCTTTCGCCCATCTTCAAGAACTTGCCCCGTCCGAAGCGCACTCCTCGCTTTCCCGTCTCTGATCTACCTCCAGATCACGAAGTGCTAGCTTCCTACCAATATGCAGCCGCCCAAGATCAGTTCCCTATTGTTGTTGTCGTTGCCACCATCGCTGCTGCGCAAACCCTGTAGGATCATCCTTTTGCTTCAAGAAACGCCCCAGTGGCTACTTCCCTCTTCGAGTCCGCCACAACTTCTCGCCCGACCATCAAGTAGGAACCGCACGCCTACCGAGAAACTGAGCCCAGCCCCAAATGACTTCATTGGTATTGCTGCATGGCCGTCACTCATTCGGCCACTGCTGTGCTCGACCGACTATGCTTTTCTCGGCTCCACCCTAACCCAAGATCTGATTCCAGTCGACGCATAATCTAGGGTTAGGGTTAGCACGTAGTGAGCTTCTCGATGCGGTTGCACCATCAGTTGTTGAGTTTTACGTTATTTTATAGAAATAGAAAACTACGTACGTACATGATGCGTGTTGTTACCATTTATTTACTTCATAATTAAACATTGTATATATATTCTGTAACTTTAATTTATTCCTTCAATTGCTTGAAATTACATGTTGTTTGTTAGAAAGATTCATTAATGACGAAGAATATTTCAATTAATTTCCTCTTAGTACGAGGCTCGCAATATTTTTCACCAACTAAAGATGAGTAGAGCTACTATACTATCGGAAGCACGGAGCCCTCCGTGCTTCCAACTCGTTTTCGATGTTGGGACTTTCGAATCGATGATCGGCTCCGTTAGACTTGATCTAGAGTATTTGAAGTACCTAGAAAATAAATTTCGTGATTTTTCGATATCATTTGCCTAGTGATCGAAAGGGCTCAAAATCAACGGCTGAAAATAAAAATCTTGAAAAATGTGATGATATGACACTAAAATTTTAGATCAAAGCTATTGATCTTGTTTTATATAATATAAAGAATTTTCTATCAAACTTTCATGTGATTTGGATATTTCTACACCGTTAAACTTGCAAACGGCTCGCCATGATCATTAAAATTATTGATTTTTGAGCTCCTTTGATCGCTAGGCAAATAATATCGAAAAACTACGAAATTTATTTTCTAGGTACTTCAAATACTCTAGATCAAGTCTAACGGAGCCGATCGTCGATTCGAAACTCCCAACATCGAAAACGAGTTGGAAGCACGGAGGGCTCCGTGCTTCCGATAGCATAGTAGCTCTACTCACTAAAGATTATACAAAATTCCTTTTCTTTTTTTTGTGAATTTAAGTAATAATTTCTTTTGTACATAGTATCAAGCAGAATCCAGCTAATATCCTTTTAGGAGGACGGAGACCTTCATCCTATCAAGTTGTTTTCTATGATAGAGATTTTGAATCGATAATCGGAACCGTTAAAATTGATCTAGAATATTTGAAGTGTCTAGATACAAAATTTTATAATTTTTAGAAATTATTTACTTAGTGATCAAAGGATTGCAAAATCGATAGTTTTTGACGGCCTATATGAATCGTTTGCTTGTTTAACAGTGTAGAGCAATTCAAACCGCTTGACTTTTTAATAAAAAATTATCAATATTATTTAGATAACATTTGATAACTTCGATTATGAATTAAGAAAGTCTATCCTCTATTTTTAGAAGATTATTAGTTTTTGACTGTTTATTTTTCAACTCTTCAACGAATTTAATAATAATTTAAAAATTATAAAATTCGGTTTGTAAATATTTTTATTAGTGTAGATCAATTTCAAAAGTATCGATTATCAATTTGAAATCTCGATCATCCAAAATAACCTGAAAGGATAAAGACTTCTTTCTTCTTAAGAGGATAGTAGCCGGATGCACGTCAAGTATACATACAGCAAGTAAATAGTAGAAAATATTTCCTACTCTTTTTTTGTCTCAACTAAAAAAGCTAAAAACTTCTTCATCTGGATAAAAGAAGCTAATATTTGTCTAAATCTTGGAAGTTGACCCAAGATTTTAATGAATACAATGAGAAAAAAGAAAAAATAAAATTATACACCTTGTTATCTGTGTACATAATTTAATCCAAAAAAGAAACAAGAAAAGAAATCAAGAACTGTTCAAGTGACGGTCAGCAGTTACCCCGGCCCTTCACTGTGTACCGGCTGGCAGTCACAACTTTCGGCAAGCCAGAGCCGGGAAAGAGATGCCTGAATCGCGAATTCGGCACTTTTCTGGGTCGCCTCGCAGGCAGCGGCAGCTTCATTGCGGCGAAATCCTCAATAATTTCTTCTTTTGTCAGCGCGAGCGAGAACGTGATCTTCTTCGCTGCCGTCGACGATGATTGCCCAGCATCCTTTGCAGGTTGCTGCCCAGCATCCTTTGCAGTTTCACACGGCATTGGCATCTGCATCGAGCTCGCTGATCGATTCTCTATGCTCGACTTTCCTTCAGACACTGACGGCGGATCTTGAGCTTCTGTTTCCGAATTTCGGTAGCGTTCTGACGGCCCACGAATATGCCGGCGGCGCCGCTTGGTCGCAGGCGGTGGCGCGCAGTCCGCATGAACTTGCTCTACAGCATACTGGCGGTCGGTGCAGTAATTCGGCATCGTCCGGGATTCCTCGCGAGCTGCCTCTGGCCTCGCGCGCTTTGCCCGAACTTTTCTCTGCTCTACCGGCGGTGCTTCCGCGCGCAGTTCACTGCGGAAGCTGTAAGTCCAAAGACCGTCAGCGCCTTTTTTGAAGCTCCACATGATTTTGGGACGCCGACTGCCGCCGCTGAGAGCATTCGGCGGAGCCGGTGTTGAAGGTGACGGCATCGGAGTCGACGGTCGGAGGTTGTGCGCCTCGGAAGACTGGAGTTTTGGCAGGGATGGCAGCCGGCGAATACTCTAGTGGGAGGTGCAGCCTGCGGAGTTCTTTGATTCTTGGAGCTGCTGCTATTCGGCTTCAGACTGATCCGCTGGAAGAGAAGACAAGTTGATGGCAATGGAGGAGTTTCGCCACTTCTATATTTAAGTAGTCTACAAGGATACTAATAATACAGTTATGGGTATTCTCATGTTATAGGAGTTGGATTTGCGTTGATTAATTGTACTACTACTCGGATTCGGATCAGGAATATGATATTCTCAACGAACATTTTTCTTTTTATATTTTCAAGCCATTGTTACATTATAATTATTTAGTAATCCTAATGGGAGTAAGAGATCTAAACACACTCGGACTAGGATTATTTACTTATGTTATATTATAGAATCGATAAATTAAGTTGCCAGCTCGTTAGCTGTATTAAACTTTGTTTAATTAAAATCGGAAATATAAGGGTGAAATTAAAGTAGAGGTCTAAACTCTAGAACTAAATTATTGAACTAAAACTTCGAAGAGCCAAAATTTAAAGAGCTGGAGTCTCAAGTTGTAATTCCAATGACAAACTTCAACTAATCCAGTAAAACTTCAAGGTCTAAATTTGTAATAAACCTTTTGCTTTACTGCTGCTAAATTCTTATGCAGGCATGATTCTTATGTATCGGTGACAGTCTGTTAGTTCAAATATCACTTTGAAAAATTATGTTTACAAGTAACAGTATCTATTGTTATGGCCATTTTAATTTAATTATTTTTAAAAGTCTGATGGATACTTACAGTTTTGAATCAAATTATGTCGGATCAGTTACCGCTAATCTGAACTTGAGTGAAAATCTCTGATAGAAATGAGTTCGACAATCAAGTTTTCGGTAAATTTTTGATTAAGAGCAATGCTCCTATACACCATTTAATCTTAACATTTAAATTATTCAAGATGGACAGAATTTCTGAAAATGGGGTGACCGGCTGTTGTTCCAATCGGTACCGGTCATTAGGTATCGATGAAAAAGACTCTTTTTCATTATCTTAAGTTAGCAACGATGGTTTTTTTTTTTAATTCTCATCCTCCCAATATCCCATTTTTGTAAATTCTCTCTCTAGAACATTGCATCTTTCTCCAAACCCATATCCCATTCACTTTGCATCTTTTAAGTAGCGGCCAATCTATACCTATTATTTTTCAAGTAACAGATTATCATTTTTCTCTCAATATTGTGATGCTACGGCATCGATTTTGGGGCGTTGCCGATATCAATGGCGGCAAAGGTCTCAGGGAGGAACCGGCGAGGAATCCATCCCGTTCCTTCTCAATGCATAAATATTGCGTCGTTGCTTATGGCTCGATCTCTGTTAAGGTAATACACAGATTGTTGACTTCGCTCCGATGGAAGGCGCCGGCTGGCATAGACTTATGCCCTACACGATCACTAGAAATTTTCTAAAAAAGAAATAAATTTAAATTTGATCAATATTTTTAAATTTTAATGTTGTTTTCAAAATTGAATTAACAATTTGAATTTAATTTAAAAATAAAAAACTTTTATTTAAATAAATAATAAAAGTTGGGTTTATATGTACAGTATAACTTAAATTAGAATTTAAAATAGATTAATATTTTTTGAATTTTCATGTTATTTTATTATTGAATTAACAATTTGAATTGAAATGTATTACTTATTTAAATATAATTTTTTTCTGCAAATTAAATTGAAATTAAAATTTGAATTTAATTTATATAATTATAAATGTAAAAGTTTAAACTCATGTTAAATTTTAAATTTGATTTTATGAAGGTTTGTTACTTTATCAAATTAATTAGTCACTATCTAATTTGGTAAGTAAATTTGGTAATTAGCTAGTATTTATTTTTCAACATTGCCCTCACGATTGATCTTGATTGGTAACATGTTCAAGTTACTACAGTATAAAAGTCAATTTTAATCTTAAAAAATGAACGACTGATTTAAATGAGCCGATGTTTTGAAGCATTTCTATCTGATTAAAAACTCGCCAAAGTTGAGTGAAAATTTCTTATAGAACTGGATTCGACAATTGGGTTTTGGACAAACTTCTAACCAAAAGGTTGCAAAAATTCTGTAAAAACTCAATCCAGACTCGAATTTACGTGGCACTAACTAAAGCAAACACACCCTCAATGTAGTTCTCTTTCCGAACACGCCCTCAATATTATTAAGTAAACCCGATTGGAGCATGTTCTGATTCCGATTTCGACTCCAATTCCAAGTTCAAACCAAACACACCTCAATATAGTTCTCTTTCCGAACAAAAACTGCAAGGAACACTTATTTGGGTGGAAAGACTCCCTGCCTAATGCCTCTACATTCCTGAGTGTTGATCAAGTTATTTATTTAACGTAAAAATGTATAAGAACCCCTCAACTATAGCCTATTTTGAATTGGCCCAAGAACTTTTGGCTTCATTTGGCTTCATTGTGTATCGTGTTTATTTTTTTAAAAATAAAATTTTATACATAAAAAGGTGCTTATTTGATAACAAAACAAATAAATAAATAAATAAATATATATATATATATATAGAATTAGATTACTATACTATTAATAGTACCAAGCGCTTGGTGCTATTAGGTTTTCGGTCCTTAAATTAAGAAATGTGCAGTTAAGATGATAATAGTCCCCGGTTAGGATGATAGTGATCCCCTAGAGTTGAGTGGATGGTTAATTGGTTGAATAGTATAATCTGACGGGTGGAAATGGCCAAAGGGGTAGATCTAACGACGGAAAACTCGATGGCACAAATCTCTTAGTACTATCAATAGTATAGTAGCCAAACTTTCTCTCTCTCTCTCTCTCTCTATATATATATATATATATATATATATATATATATATATTGCTTTCAAAAAAAATTTAAACAAATTATCATCTATTACTTAGTCGGATATATTGTAAGCTAACCATCTATAAGAATTAGTATTTTATAAAAACAAGAAATGGCAATAATTCTAAACAAGGCCTTAACATTTTATCTACATCCTCAAAGCTGCCGATTTTTTATTTTGGTCAGAATTAATGCACCCAAAACATTTTTACGGGGTGAAGCAATTCCGGCCGTCAGTATTCACTTCCTTTGTTTGGTTTAGGCATGTTTAGTTGCCCAAAAGTGGCTGAATAAAAAAAAATCATTTTTACAAAAGTAACTTTTACAAAAATAATTTTTTATTTCGATTGTATGGTTGACTATAAAGTGAAACATGAAAAATTATAATTTTACAATTTTGATTCTTTAATTATATATAAAGAAGTAAAAATAGAAACAAATTAAATGACTTATACTCGCAATTTAATTTAAAATTTTAAACTTAAATTATAATTTTCTATTTAAATTTAATTTTTAAAATTTAAATTTAAAATTAAATCTGAGTTGAATTTATAATTTAAATTTAATACATAAATTAAATTTACTATTTGAATTTAAAGTTTGCAACTGACATTAAATTCTAAAATAAAAATTCAACATAAATTAGAACATTTGTTCAAATTTGAATTCATAATTCAAACTTATAATTTGAGTCATATTATAATTTTACTCTTTGATTTTAAATTCTGAATTCTGAATTCACAATTTGAATTAACATTTAAATTAAAATTAAAATTTGAGTTTAAAATCACAATTCAAACTAAAAATTTGAATTCATAATTCGATTTCAAAGTTCAAAGTGAAACTTTTTATTGAAATTGAATTTAAATAGCAAGCTTAAATTTGAATTTGAATTTCAATTTTAAAATTTAAAGTTTAAATTCAAGTTTCAATCAATAATTTGAATTTATAGTTGGAACAATTTGAATTCAAAGTTCAAATTGAAGTTCTTTGCTAAAAATAATTTGATTAAAATCTAAATTTTAAAATTTAAATTTAAAGTTAAATTTAAATATTAGAATTCAAATTTAAATAAAATATAAAAAATTAAAAATCCACTACTGTAACTTTCTATAAAATGTTGCTCACTCAAGGCTGGGATAAGCTAGAGTATTCTAGCTCTTAAATCTTCAAACCTTTCTTGATACTTTTCTACTATTCCAATTTGCACCATTTTGTTGAATTCCCTTCCAAACTCTTCAATACAAATCTAGGCCATTAAGTATGCTTTGGATAATAGTGGAGTTACGGAGTTGCTGAGACACCGATCTAGAAGTTAAGAATTCTTGCAAAAATTATTATTTGGTTATTAGTCTTAAGGAGAGGGTACTTACGACAGATAACTTGAAAAAAAAGAGGATTGTAGTGAAACAATATGTATGTGCGATGTGTGCAGAAGAATTTATGACGATTGATCATCTTTGGCTAATTACCAATTTATCATATTTCTATTCCCATTGGAAAATAAGATGGTAGGAGAACTTTGGGAAGGAATCCGTACTCATAGGGATACGCAAAGAGCTTGCTATTGTCGCTAGCGCCTAGTGGATGGCATGACTTGAGAGAAACAATAAGACCTTCCAGAATAAGAGAGATGACGTTAATAGAATACTAAAAGGATATCCAGCTTTTTAGAAGGTTATGGGGTCAACACTATTAAATATTGCGGCAAGTTGTTCGTGATTAAGTGATTTGGCTCTCTTTTTTTTATATTTTATTTGTTGTGTGAAGTTTGATTGATTTTTTTTTTTATATCCTTTTCTCCGTTTCTCTTGTCTTCGGTTTAGACGCCTACCTATTTCACATATGGGCCAAATTCACTTTTTTATTGTTTGGCTTTACGATTGCTGCTAATGCATGACTCTCATTTGTAAGGGACACTACAAATGAGACACTCTCCTAGTTCAATAACTGCAACTTGATTGTTACATATGTTGGAAATCTAGTACATGCTCTTATATTGGTTATTGAGAATCCGCAATCCGTTCTCATATTGATTGTTATATATCCGATACTCGCTCCAATACCGATTATTAGGACTCTATAGCGAAAGCATGGTATTAGCTTTTTATTATAAACTCGACTTCTTACCAAAAGCTGACATAATAACAAAAGAGAGAAAAATCAAATAAAAAATATAGATAAAATGAGATTCACTAACTAAGAGAAAAATTACAACTGACTTCTCTTTTACACAGAGTAGCTTCAATCTAAGCCCTCTTTTTGAATCTCTCTCACCCTTCTGTCATCTTTTATAAATTTTAGAAGACTTCTCTATTTTTCTCCATACACCCGTGCACTGGGCGCACTAAACACGCCCAACTCTCTTTCAAGTACAGACCACCACTAGGTCAGCCGTATGCCACCCGAAAGCCCTCAAGTTGGTCGTACCTCCTTTGTAGCTTCAACTCCAATTAAGGAAAAAGTCTAAAATACAGCAATCACGTTGCAGATGTGATGTCTCCAACCAATCAAATTATTTTTCTGAAATTTACCCATTCCATTATAGTTTTTTACATAAATATTTTTATTGTATATCTTTTAAAAAAGAAAGATGTGATTGGCTGATTATAAATAATGTGATGTAGCTACTACACAGTAGATGGACTTCCTCCCAGTTAAGCCACCACCTATGCATTATAATGCATAGGCTACAATGTACCTAAATCCTACTACAAATATTGTCACGCCCGAGCCCCAGCGGAAGCCCAACTCGGCACGTGCACAGACCCGCCGTGTACACCAAGCACCCCCGGTGTACACAAGGCGTCAACTACAAACAACTAAAGAAGAGAGTATTTATACAATCCCTATGAGGTAATCAGAGCATGAGAACATAACACTAAGTAATATAATAAAAAGTTTACAAGGATAAAACCATACACAAGATGTACAATAGATTTCATACAAAATGTACATCTTATGAATGCGAGGGTAGTCTCTATACAAAAATAAACTAGTACGCTTTTCACAACCAAAACCAAAAGAAAGGCACCTCGGGTCCACCTCTAGCGACTCTCGCAGGCTCTAGCTAGTCGCTAACTCCTTTTCTCGATTCCTAGCCTCTCTCGCTATGGAAGGCTCTGTACCAAAAACAAACAAACAATGGGCGTGAGAACTATTAAACAATAGTTTTCAGTGGGTAAAATACCGAGAAGTGCGAATTACACCAATAGGTCAACTGAGGCAAGATTAGTAGATAACTGAAATGAAGAGCTAGTACATAAAAGCTGAAATAAAAAATTCTAATACTATCTTGCCTCTATGCAATTAAGCTAGTTTCTAAGCTAGCACCCCGGTGAGAACATCGATCAGATCACCAATCTCGTGTGGATACCTATAGAGACCGGATGCATGTGCGGTTTCAAGAGAACCAATTTCACGATCATCAGATTGCGGTGAAGAACTACTCGCACAAAGGTGAAGATTAGATCTTCATTTCTCTTTAATCTTGAACAACAAGAGGGATCCTATTGTGTGGTTTTGAGATCGAATCTCGAGTTTTTAAAAATCAAATTTGTTTGATTTTGTTCCGCTGCGATTTTACCGTACACAATTTTCTAACAGTTTCACGAGTATATAATTCTTCCACTATCATATAAAGAAGTGAACATGTATGTAGTAATCACCGTAATGTAAGGAAGTAAGTATGCATTGTAGTACTTATAAGAATATCTAATTTTCATGTATGCATCAATTTGTTATGATGTTCAACATTAGGTTTAACCAAATTTTACCCAATCATCGGGGACCCACCCGTGGTAAAGTTTCGGCTTGTGCCAAGCCTAATGGTCTCGTGGTAGTCAACATTCTCACTCTGGGAATGAGCCTTCCCCACGGCGTCCCACTTCGGTGCCCAATCCCGCAGGGCGATCAGTCTTCGCAAAGGCCATACTCTGGAGTGCCGGCTTGTAGGGAGCGACCCTCACAAGCATGTGCGAATGAGTACAAGGGTAAGCAAGCGTAGTCATATGCGCTATGTCCAAAGGTAACGGATCTCAATCATCATGTCTAAAATATAGAATCACAATCACCGACTCGAAGGTCGGATACTATAGCATATATGTCATACATCTTTTCTCAATTAATTTGTGAGTGTATCCCTATTATAAGACAACATGACTCTAGCATGCAAGGGTTCACTTCTTGTTTATCACAATAAGGGTAATTCTTTTCTCATACATAGTCATAGGGAGTTACAAGTGTATATCACTTCCACTATAGCATACAAAAGAGTAATTTACTAATGTCATATCCATGAAATATAAGGATGACAAAAGAGTAATTTACTAATGTCATATCCATGGAATACAAGGATATTAACCAAGTTCATGTTTCATGTCATGCATGTGCCTTGCTACATAAGTCTCTACTATGTAGAAAGTGAAATTCATCATGTCAGGGATGACCAAACCATATGTTCAAAAATTTAATGAAGTCATAAGTTGCATACTAAACTATTTATTCAACACTAAAACATGATAGTAGACATAAAGGGAGTTCACCCATTTCGGTGAAGTCGAACTCACCGAATAACTATCGAAACCTCGTTCGTTTCTCCGATGAAGTTGTCCCCCAAACTTCTTAGGCCATAAGGAAAATTTTCAAGACGTTACAAGCTTCTAAAAAGCTTGCCACGAAATTCACCAAGAATTAAAGAGAAAATAGGTGAAAATTACCTTAGTCCAAGAAAAACTTGTTCAAAGTCTAAATCAAAGCAATGGAGCTTCGAATCCAACTTATAAGAGTGTTCTACACTCATCAATTCCATCCCAAAAGCTCCCAACTGAAAAGCCCAAAAATAAACCCTAGTTTCATCAAAACTAGGTTTTTACCAACAATTCTTGCAAATCTCCGAAATAGAGGATACAAGAATACTACTAACCTCAAATCAAGTTCTAATCCGAGCTATGAAGTGCTAGGGTTGGAGTTTAATCCTCAAACAAGCTCCTTCCTTCACTCTCGAGCTCCCCACCAAGGCCTAGGTGCATGCATCCATGGAGATGAAGAAAAGGAGAACAAATCTAAGAATTAGAGGGGTTGAAGGAAAAAATCCAAGAGGGAGAGAAGGAGAGGAACCTACCTTCTCCTTCTCTTTCACCGCCCAAATGAGAGGGTTAAATCAGGGTGAAGTAGGTTATAACCCACTTGCACAAAACCCACATAGGTCCTTCAACAACCAGAAAATCACAAACTGCACGAAACAGTTTCTGCATCATTGAGTACTGGTACACGGATTAGAGTACCGGTACTCGGGCAGTTCTGGTACCCGAGGTTCAGTCCCGCAAAATCCAAACGTTAGATTTTCAGTTTTTCAACTGCGTTCCGGTACTCGATTTTCCAGTATCGGTACACAGCGTTTCAGTACCGGTACTCAGATTCAGTTTCTCAGAACCAGAGAGCTAGCTCCCCACCATTTTGTATTGTGTACCAGTACTCAGATTCCAGTACCGGTACTCAATACAAAATCTGCAGCTTTGACAGATCTTGATCTCCGAAGTCCGTTTTCGCGCTAATAAAGCCCCAGAAACAAACCTAAGCTCTCAAAACTTAGTCAAAACTTCCAGAATAGCATAAAACATTATCCTTTCACTAGAACTCCGTAATTTGTTAAAGTTCAGTGTGTTACAAATATATTTCTACTATAATTAATATCTAAACCCATATTGATTTGTCTTCAATAGATTTCAATATTAATCTAATCTAATTAAGATTCAACTATAAATCTAATCAAAATCCTAACAAAATATTCCAAAAATAAATAAAAAAGGAGCTGATTTATCCAAAATTTCGTTAAGAAAATTTGTGTTTACAGGGGTATGTAGCTTTGTTCGGAGACAACACGGCCACAAGACCACCTGAGGGAAAAACTTTTTGCTTTTGCAAATAGTAGATCTAGCTAACTTCATTTCTATAGTTCAATTGGAGTGTGGTGATTGTTTTTCTAGGCGTCACAGACATTGACATGAGACGCGGGACACAACACGACTCGGACACCACGACTCGGCAACTTTTAAAAAATTATACACGGACACAGCATGAACGTTGCTAATAAAATATAATATTATTAATATAATAATATATATTTATTATATATAAAATATTAATTTTGGTAAAATATTGTTATATTTCTCATACAAATGAAAGTTAGTAAAATTTTCATTGTTAATTAGTTCATTTATTTTAAGAAAAAAAATTATCCACTATACATAACTTATTTATATTGTCAAAAAAATTTGTATGCAATTATGAAAAAGCTAAACTATTTATCATCTTATATAATATATGCATAAAAGAAGTAAAATAAAAATATGTATATATATTTTTTAATTGTTTGTGCTATGGATCGATATTGAATGCGCGTCTAAGAAGTGTCCACATCGGACACGTGTCCGACACGGACACGCGAGGCTTATAGAAGTGTCCGTGATACATAGTTATTTTTTCCCCCTTCCTTATGGAGCTTTTCAATTTTTCTCAAACTGCTCGATCGTCTCCAGCACAAATGGCCAGGGCTTGATGGTTGTACTCGAACTTCTAAATTCGAAGCATAATTATTTTACATTTCTAACTAAGTTTATTTCTAAAAAAGCGGATAATATGTTATTTTTTTCTCAATAATATTCATAATAATAATAATACTCTCAATCTCTAGAGATCTATGAACTATTCACGCTCCATCCATGCATTTTAATACATTTTCTTGTATCTTATCTTCTCTCAACTTACTAACTTTATTTATGAAAGGCTTAATTAAACCCTACTAATACATTTCCTTGTATCTTATCTTCTCTCAACTTATTAACTTATTTTTGATCGGCTTAAATATTACACTCTACTACATTGTACTCTAGTTTTTTTTTTGCTACATTGTACTATTTTTTTTTTTCAATGACATCATTGTATTATTATATTTTATCAATTTCTACACTGTATTTTAAATTTATTTTAATTTTTTTATCTTATATTATTTGCTTTTCTCAGAGGTATTCCTCAACTGTTTTTTTTCTTGTTAACATCTATATTACATTAACCAAATCTATTGTTATAAACAAAACTTAATGACTTTATTGAGAGGAAATGGCTAAACAGTAAAAAAAAATATATAAATAAATCTTTGTGATAGACTCATTAAAAACTTCTATCAAGTTATTCTCAACTATTTTATAACAACTTTATTAGCTAGGAGGTATAGCATAATTAAGCCTAAAAAGGTTTAACTACACTATATTATAATGTATTTTAAGGCTTTTTTATTTTTATATTATACTATTTTTTATATTATACTATTTTTTGTTTCAAAGACACTATTAAACTATTCTCTTTTTTTTTCAATCTCTACAATATGCGAAAAAAAAACCCTACAATTTTAGATGAAAGCCTGATTCCACTAAATGCACTAGCTGAAAGTAGAAAAAGGTATATATTTGACTTATTTTGACAAGAAAAAAAATAATATAAAATGACAAATGAAAAAAAAATTTAAGGTATGGTGTAGAGATTGGTAAGAGAAAAAGTTAGTTAAATAGTGTCTTTAAATATATAGAGAGAGAGAGTCCGACTATGATGCTTTCCGAAGCATAAATGAGTTGGTGCTTCTAATTTTTTAACTCTTGGATCAACCACTTTGACAATTTCTAACTTTTGGATCAATATTATTTCTCTAGGGAGGACAACTAAATTCTAAAGGGATTACCCAATCCTAAGGGGGACCACTATCATCTGAATCCTACGATTCTTAATCCAAGAGCCAAAAATTCGGATCCACCAACTTCTTTATACTTTCGAAAGTATAGTAGCTCTACACTTTATATATACATATTTATATAGCAAAAGATAGTAACACTACATTATAATATAGTAGGATGGTGTAATTAAGCCCTATAGAAATTGCAATGGCTAGTTGGATAAACTTCTGTACCACACAAAAATACTATGAAAACATTCGTTTGACATTAGCCACTATGTTTTGTTTCGTACAACTGAAATGAATATACTGAGATATATATATAGAAAGATATTAATAAGTCTACAACTATACATATATGTAGCATCTTAAATACAGAAGTTTACTACATTTTGGGAGATCTAAAAAATTAACCAACATTTTTTTGAACCAAAAAATTAATCAACAATCCATTTAATAAATTATTTGTTATTTACTAAAAATCATAAATTTATGGAACTGGTATCACTGATTTCAATGACAGTAACGCTGCTATATTTTTATGCCAAGAGAAAATTGATTTCCACCTTTTACCTTTTAGTAGGCTCGCGATATTTTTCAATAATTAAAGATTGTGCCAAATTTCTCTTCTGTTTTTTTTAATGCTACCATTAACTTTTTTACATATAGTATAAAGTGTACATACAGCAAGAAAACAGTAGAAAATATTTTCTGCTCATTTTTTCTCTCAACTAATAAAGCTAAAATATTGAAAATTTCTTCATGTGGATACAAAGAAAATGAAGGTCACCCAAGATTCTAATACATATAATGAGAAAAAAGAGAAATATTTTATACTTGTTATCAATTAATGTACATAATTTAATTTAGAAAATAAAGAAGAAAAGAGAAATCACGAACTGTTGAATTAAGTTACAGTCAGCGGTTTCCCCGGCCCTTCAATCCGTACCGGCCGGGAGTCACAACTTTCGGCAAGCCGGAGCTGGGAAAGAGATGCCTGAATCGCGAATTCGGCACTCTTCTGGGTCTTCGCGGAGGCATCGGCCCCTCCATCGCAGTGAAATACTCAGTAATCTCTTCTTTTGACAGCGCGAGCGAGAACGTGATCTTCTTCGCCGCCGTCGACGACGATTGCCCAGCGTCCTTCGCCTGCGGCGGTCGCCGACCTGGAAGAACTTGCGCCGCCTCTGCGGGTTGCAACTGATTTTCCGCGTTCGACGCCTTCCCTTTAGACTGCATGGCATCTGCATCTGCATCTGCATGAGCTTCTGTTTTTGAGCTTCGGTAACGTTCTGACGGCCCACGGATATGCCGGCGCGGCCGCTTGGCCGCCAGAACATGTACTTCTACTCCATGCGGGCTTTCTACACTGGGCACTGGGGCTGGCCGAGATCCCTCAGGAGCCTTTATCTGGCCTCGCGCGCTTTGCCGGAACGTTTTCGTGCTCTACCGGCGGTGCGTTCGCGTGCGGTTCGTAGGTAGCTCTGCAAGAATGATGATCACTGTCGGAACCTAGTTTGATGATTATTTTGCGAGGCCGATCGTAGCTGAGAGCATTCGACGGAGGCGGCCGCGAAGGCGACGGCATCGCAGTCGACGGTGGCAGTAGAAACGAGAGAGGGATTGCAGCCGGCGAATACTGGAGCTGCTATTCCGTTTCCAACTAATCCGCCCGAGAGAGAAGAGGTCTAGGGGATTCTCGCGTTGGAGTTGAAAAAGGATTGATTAACTACGCTCCTCCTCCCATTAGGATCAGGAATACAATATTCTTAATGTTCCCTCTCTTCATTTTCTTCTTTTTTTTCTCTCTCTAGTATTCCTAGTCTAAGAGAGATCTAAACACACTCCGACTAGGATTGGGAATTAAGTAGATTCAAAATGCTTATAAAACCTCGTATAAAACTCGTCCAGTCGATGCATAATCTAGGGTTAGGGTTAGCACGTAATGAGCTTCTTGATGTGGTTACGTACACCATCAGTTGTTGAGTTTTACTTTATTATATTATAGAAATAGAAAACTATGTATGTATATGATGCGTGTTGTTACGGACTATTTACTTCTTAAACATCGATTTTTATTACTTCAATTACTTGATATTACATGTTGTTTGTTACAAAGATTTATTAGTTAATTACCAAGAATATTTCAATTATTTGCACAAAATTAATTTCATGCTAGTATAAGGCTCGCAATAATTTTCTGCAACTAAAGGTTGTACAAAATTCTTTTTCTTTTTTTTGTGAATTTAACTAATAATTTCTTTTATATATAGTATCAAGTGGAATACAGCTAGTGTCCTTTTAGGAATACAAAGACCTTCGTCATGTCAAGTCATTTTTTATGATAGAGATCCCGAATCGATAATCGGAACCGTTAAAAGTTGATCTAGAATATTTGAGATGTTTAGAAACTAAATTTTATAATTTTTAAAAATTATTTACATAGTGAGCAAAAAAATCGCAAAATTGATAATTTTTTACGACCTATATATATCATGAATCGTTTGCTTGTTTAACGGTGTTGAGCAATCCAAACCGCTTGAATTTTTGGCAGATATTTTTTTTATATTATTTAGATAACGACTGATAACTTCGATTATGAATTGAAAAGTCTAATCTCTATTTTCAGAAGATTATTTGTTTTTGACCATTTATTTTTCAACTCTTCGGTGAACTTGACAAAATTTTTAAAAGTTACAAAATTTGGTTTCTAAAATTTTTTTGTGGTGTAGATTAATTTCAAAAGTGTCGATTATCAATTTGAAGTTCCGTTCATCTAAAATAACTTGATAGGACAAAAACTTCTATTCTTTTAAGAGGATAGTAGCTGGACTCGTATCAAGTGTATATATAACAAGCAAACAGTGAAAAATATTTCCTATTCTTCTTTTTTTCTTTTCTTTTTTTGTTTCAGTTAAAAAAAGCTAAAATATTCTTAATCTGGACAAAAGAATCAAATATCTGTCTAAATCTTGGAAGTTCACCCAAGATTCTAACAAATACAATCAGAAAAAAGGAAAAATAAAATTATATACCTTGTTATCTGTGTACATAATTTAATCCAAAAAAGAAACAAGAAAAGAAATCAAGAACTGTTCAAGTGACGGTCAGCAGTTACCCCAGCCCCTTCACTGTGTACCGGCCGGGAGTCACAGCTTTCGGCAAGCCAGAGCCGGGAAAGAGATGCCTGAATCGCGAATTCGGCACTTTTCTGGGTCGCCTCGCAGGCAGCGGCAGCTTCATCGCGGCGAAATCCTCAATAATTTCTTCTTTCGTCAGCGCGAGCGAGAACGTGATCTTCTTCGCTGCCGTCGACGATGATTGCCCAGCATCCTTTGCAGGTTGCTGCCCAGCATCCTTTGCAGTTTCACACGGCATTGGCATCAGCATCGAGCTCGCTGATCGATTCTCTATGCTCGACTTTCCTTCAGACACTGTCGGCGGATCATGAGCTTCTGTTTCCGAATTTCGGTAGCGTTCTGACGGCCCACGAATATGCCGGCAGCGCCGCTTGGTCGGAGGCGGTGGCACGCAGTCCGCATGAACTTGCTCTACAGTATACTGGCGGTCGGTGCAGTAATTCGGCATCGTCCGGGATTCCTCGCGAGCTGCCTCTGGCCTCGTGCGCTTTGCCCGAACTTTTCTCTACTCTACCGGCGGTGCTTCCGCGCGCAGTTCACTGCGGAAGCTGTAAGTCCAACGACCGTCAGCGCCTTTTTTGAAGCTCCACATGATTTTGGGAGGCCGACTGCCGACGAGAGCATTCGGCGGAGCCGGCGGTGAAGGTGACGGCATCGGAGTCGACGGCCGGAGGTTGCGCGGCCTCAGAAGACTGGAATTTGCGAGGGAGGGATTGCAGCCGGCGAATGCTCTAGTGGGAGGTGCAGCCTGCGGCGTTCTTTGATTCTTGGAGCTGCTGCTATTCGTCTTCAGACTGATCCGCTGGAAGAGAAGACAGTTGATGGCAATGGAGGAGTTTCGCCACTTCTAATAATGCAGTTATGGGTATATAGGAGTTGGATTTGCGTTGATTAATTGTACTAGTACTCGGATTCGATCAGGGATATGAATATATGATATTCTTAACGAACTTTTTTTTTTTTTTTCAAACCATTATTACATTATAATTATTTAGTAATCCTAATGGGAGTAAGAGATCTAAACACACTCGGACTAGGATTATTTAGGATTATTTACTTATGTTATATTATAGAATCGATAAATTAAGTTGCCAGCTTGTTAGCTGTATTAAACTTTGTTTAATTAAAATCGGAAATATAAGGGTGAAATTAAAGTAGAGGTCTAAACTCTAGAACTAAATTATTGAACTAAAACCTGGAAGAGCCAAAATTTAAAGAGCTGGAGTCTCAAGTTGTAATTCCAATGACAAAGTTCAACTAATCCAGTAAAACTTCAAGGTCTAAATTTGTAATAAACCTTTTGCTTTACTGCTGCTAAATTCTTATGCAGGCATGATTCTTATGTACATGTGACAGTTTGCTAGTTCAAATATCACTTTGAAAAACTATGTTTACAAGTTACAGTATCTATTGTTATGGCCATTTTAATTTAACTATGTTTAGAAGTCTGATCGATACTTATGGTTTTGAATCAAATTACATGGGATCAGTTACCGCTAATATGAACTTGAGTGAAAATCTCTGATAGAAATGGGTTCGACAATTAGGTTTCCAATAAATTTCTGATTAAGAGCAATGCTCCTATATACCAATTAATCTTAACATTTAAATTATTCAAGATGGATGGTTGCGAGGTTGCGATGAATTTCTGAAAATTGGGTGACCGGCTGTTGTTTCAATCGGTACCGGTCATTAGGTATCGATGAAAAAGACTCTTTTTCATTAACTTAAGTTAGCAACGATGGTTTTTTTTTTTAATTCTCATCCTCCCAATATCCCATTTTTGTAAATTCTCTCTCTAGAACATTGCATCTTTCTCCAAACCCATATCCCATTCACTTTGCATCTTTTAAGTAGCGGCCAATCTATACCTATTATTTTTCAAGTAACAGATTATCATTTTTCTCTCAATATTGTGATGCTACGGCATCGATTTTGGGGCGTTGCCGATATCAATGGCGGCAAAGGTCTCAGGGAGGAACCGGCGAGGAATCCATCCCGTTCCTTCTCAATGCATAAATATTGCGTCGTTGCTTATGGCTCGATCTCTGTTAAGGTAATACACAGATTGTTGACTTCGCTCCGATGGAAGGCGCCGGCTGGCATAGACTTATGCCCTACACGATCACTAGAAATTTTCTAAAAAAGAAATAAATTTAAATTTGATCAATATTTTTAAATTTTAATGTTGTTTTCAAAATTGAATTAACAATTTGAATTTAATTTAAAAATAAAAAACTTTTATTTAAATAAATAATAAAAGTTGGGTTTATATGTACAGTATAACTTAAATTAGAATTTAAAATAGATTAATATTTTTGAATTTTCATGTTATTTTATTATTGAATTAACAATTTGAATTGAAATGTATTACTTATTTAAATATAATTTTTTTCTGCAAATTAAATTGAAATTAAAATTTGAATTTAATTTATATAATTATAAATGTAAAAGTTTAAACTCATGTTAAATTTTAAATTTGATTTTATGAAGGTTTGTTACTTTATCAAATTAATTAGTCACTATCTAATTTGGTAAGTAAATTTGGTAATTAGCTAGTATTTATTTTTCAACATTGCCCTCACGATTGATCTTGATTGGTAACATGTTCAAGTTACTACAGTATAAAAGTCAATTTTAATCTTAAAAAATGAACGACTGATTTAAATGAGCCGATGTTTTGAAGCATTTCTATCTGATTAAAAACTCGCCAAAGTTGAGTGAAAATTTCTTATAGAACTGGATTCGACAATTGGGTTTTGGACAAACTTCTAACCAAAAGGTTGCAAAAATTCTGTAAAAACTCAATCCAGACTCGAATTTACGTGGCACTAACTAAAGCAAACACACCCTCAATGTAGTTCTCTTTCCGAACACGCCCTCAATATTATTAAGTAAACCCGATTGGAGCATGTTCTGATTCCGATTTCGACTCCAATTCCAAGTTCAAACCAAACACACCTCAATATAGTTCTCTTTCCGAACAAAAACTGCAAGGAACACTTATTTGGGTGGAAAGACTCCCTGCCTAATGCCTCTACATTCCTGAGTGTTGATCAAGTTATTTATTTAACGTAAAAATGTATAAGAACCCCTCAACTATAGCCTATTTTGAATTGGCCCAAGAACTTTTGGCTTCATTTGGCTTCATTGTGTATCGTGTTTATTTTTTTAAAAATAAAATTTTATACATAAAAAGGTGCTTATTTGATAACAAAACAAATAAATAAATAAATAAATATATATATATATATAGAATTAGATTACTATACTATTAATAGTACCAAGCGCTTGGTGCTATTAGGTTTTCGGTCCTTAAATTAAGAAATGTGCAGTTAAGATGATAATAGTCCCCGGTTAGGATGATAGTGATCCCCTAGAGTTGAGTGGATGGTTAATTGGTTGAATAGTATAATCTGACGGGTGGAAATGGCCAAAGGGGTAGATCTAACGACGGAAAACTCGATGGCACAAATCTCTTAGTACTATCAATAGTATAGTAGCCAAACTTTCTCTCTCTCTCTCTCTCTCTATATATATATATATATATATATATATATATATATATATTGCTTTCAAAAAAAATTTAAACAAATTATCATCTATTACTTAGTCGGATATATTGTAAGCTAACCATCTATAAGAATTAGTATTTTATAAAAAACAAGAAATGGCAATAATTCTAAACAAGGCCTTAACATTTTATCTACATCCTCAAAGCTGCCGATTTTTTATTTTGGTCAGAATTAATGCACCCAAAACATTTTTACGGGGTGAAGCAATTCCGGCCGTCAGTATTCACTTCCTTTGTTTGGTTTAGGCATGTTTAGTTGCCCAAAAGTGGCTGAATAAAAAAAAATCATTTTTACAAAAGTAACTTTTACAAAAATAATTTTTTATTTCGATTGTATGGTTGACTATAAAGTGAAACATGAAAAATTATAATTTTACAATTTTGATTCTTTAATTATATATAAAGAAGTAAAAATAGAAACAAATTAAATGACTTATACTCGCAATTTAATTTAAAATTTTAAACTTAAATTATAATTTTCTATATTTAAATTTAATTTTTAAAATTTAAATTTAAAATTAAATCTGAGTTGAATTTATAATTTAAATTTAATACATAAATTAAATTTACTATTTGAATTTAAAGTTTGCAACTGACATTAAATTCTAAAATAAAAATTCAACATAAATTAGAACATTTGTTCAAATTTGAATTCATAATTCAAACTTATAATTTGAGTCATATTATAATTTACTCTTTGATTTTAAATTCTGAATTCTGAATTCACAATTTGAATTAACATTTAAATTAAAATTAAAATTTGAGTTTAAAATCACAATTCAAACTAAAAATTTGAATTCATAATTCGATTTCAAAGTTCAAAGTGAAACTTTTTATTGAAATTGAATTTAAATAGCAAGCTTAAATTTGAATTTGAATTTCAATTTTAAAATTTAAAGTTTAAATTCAAGTTTCAATCAATAATTTGAATTTATAGTTGGAACAATTTGAATTCAAAGTTCAAATTGAAGTTCTTTGCTAAAAATAATTTGATTAAAATCTAAATTTTAAAATTTAAATTTAAAGTTAAATTTAAATATTAGAATTCAAATTTAAATAAAATATAAAAAATTAAAAATCCACTACTGTAACTTTCTATAAAATGTTGCTCACTCAAGGCTGGGATAAGCTAGAGTATTCTAGCTCTTAAATCTTCAAACCTTTCTTGATACTTTTCTACTATTCCAATTTGCACCATTTTGTTGAATTCCCTTCCAAACTCTTCAATACAAATCTAGGCCATTAAGTATGCTTTGGATAATAGTGGAGTTACGGAGTTGCTGAGACACCGATCTAGAAGTTAAGAATTCTTGCAAAAATTATTATTTGGTTAGTCTTAAGGAGAGGGTACTTACGACAGATAACTTGAAAAAAAGAGGATTGTAGTGAAACAATATGTATGTGCGATGTGTGCAGAAGAATTTATGACGATTGATCATCTTTGGCTAATTACCAATTTATCATATTTCTATTCCCATTGGAAAATAAGATGGTAGGAGAACTTTGGGAAGGAATCCGTACTCATAGGGATACGCAAAGAGCTTGCTATTGTCGCTAGCGCCTAGTGGATGGCATGACTTGAGAGAAACAATAAGACCTTCCAGAATAAGAGAGATGACGTTAATAGAATACTAAAAGGATATCCAGCTTTTTAGAAGGTTATGGGGTCAACACTATTAAATATTGCGGCAAGTTGTTCGTGATTAAGTGATTTGGCTCTCTTTTTTTTATATTTTATTTGTTGTGTGAAGTTTGATTGATTTTTTTTTTTATATCCTTTTCTCCGTTTCTCTTGTCTTCGGTTTAGACGCCTACCTATTTCACATATGGGCCAAATTCACTTTTTTTTTGTTTGGCTTTACGATTGCTGCTAATGCATGACTCTCATTTGTAAGGGACACTACAAATGAGACACTCTCCTAGTTCAATAACTGCAACTTGATTGTTACATATGTTGGAAATCTAGTACATGCTCTTATATTGGTTATTGAGAATCCGCAATCCGTTCTCATATTGATTGTTATATATCCGATACTCGCTCCAATACCGATTATTAGGACTCTATAGCGAAAGCATGGTATTAGCTTTTTATTATAAACTCGACTTCTTACCAAAAGCTGACATAATAACAAAAGAGAGAAAAATCAAATAAAAAATATAGATAAAATGAGATTCACTAACTAAGAGAAAAATTACAACTGACTTCTCTTTTACACAGAGTAGCTTCAATCTAAGCCCTCTTTTTGAATCTCTCTCACCCTTCTGTCATCTTTTATAAATTTTAGAAGACTTCTCTATTTTTCTCCATACACCCGTGCACTGGGCGCACTAAACACGCCCAACTCTCTTTCAAGTACAGACCACCACTAGGTCAGCCGTATGCCACCCGAAAGCCCTCAAGTTGGTCGTACCTCCTTTGTAGCTTCAACTCCAATTAAGGAAAAAGTCTAAAATACAGCAATCACGTTGCAGATGTGATGTCTCCAACCAATCAAATTATTTTTCTGAAATTTACCCATTCCATTATAGTTTTTTACATAAATATTTTTATTGTATATCTTTTAAAAAAGAAAGATGTGATTGGCTGATTATAAATAATGTGATGTAGCTACTACACAGTAGATGGACTTCCTCCCAGTTAAGCCACCACCTATGCATTATAATGCATAGGCTACAATGTACCTAAATCCTACTACAAATATTGTCACGCCCGAGCCCCAGCGGAAGCCCAACTCGGCACGTGCACAGACCCGCCGTGTACACCAAGCACCCCCGGTGTACACAAGGCGTCAACTACAAACAACTAAAGAAGAGAGTATTTATACAATCCCTATGAGGTAATCAGAGCATGAGAACATAACACTAAGTAATATAATAAAAAGTTTACAAGGATAAAACCATACACAAGATGTACAATAGATTTCATACAAAATGTACATCTTATGAATGCGAGGGTAGTCTCTATACAAAAATAAACTAGTACGCTTTTCACAACCAAAACCAAAAGAAAGGCACCTCGGGTCCACCTCTAGCGACTCTCGCAGGCTCTAGCTAGTCGCTAACTCCTTTTCTCGATTCCTAGCCTCTCTCGCTATGGAAGGCTCTGTACCAAAAACAAACAAACAATGGGCGTGAGAACTATTAAACAATAGTTTTCAGTGGGTAAAATACCGAGAAGTGCGAATTACACCAATAGGTCAACTGAGGCAAGATTAGTAGATAACTGAAATGAAGAGCTAGTACATAAAAGCTGAAATAAAAAATTCTAATACTATCTTGCCTCTATGCAATTAAGCTAGTTTCTAAGCTAGCACCCCGGTGAGAACATCGATCAGATCACCAATCTCGTGTGGATACCTATAGAGACCGGATGCATGTGCGGTTTCAAGAGAACCAATTTCACGATCATCAGATTGCGGTGAAGAACTACTCGCACAAAGGTGAAGATTAGATCTTCATTTCTCTTTAATCTTGAACAACAAGAGGGATCCTATTGTGTGGTTTTGAGATCGAATCTCGAGTTTTTAAAAATCAAATTTGTTTGATTTTGTTCCGCTGCGATTTTACCGTACACAATTTTCTAACAGTTTCACGAGTATATAATTCTTCCACTATCATATAAAGAAGTGAACATGTATGTAGTAATCACCGTCATGTAAGGAAGTAAGTATGCATTGTAGTACTTATAAGAATATCTAATTTTCATGTATGCATCAATTTGTTATGATGTTCAACATTAGGTTTAACCAAATTTTACCCAATCATCGGGGACCCACCCGTGGTAAAGTTTCGGCTTGTGCCAAGCCTAATGGTCTCGTGGTAGTCAACATTCTCACTCTGGGAATGAGCCTTCCCCACGGCGTCCCACTTCGGTGCCCAATCCCGCAGGGCGATCAGTCTTCGCAAAGGCCATACTCTGGAGTGCCGGCTTGTAGGGAGCGACCCTCACAAGCATGTGCGAATGAGTACAATGGTAAGCAAGCGTAGTCATATGCGCTATGTCCAAAGGTAACGGATCTCAATCATCATGTCTAAAATATAGAATCACAATCACCGACTCGAAGGTCGGATACTATAGCATATATGTCATACATCTTTTCTCAATTAATTTGTGAGTGTATCCCTATTATAAGACAACATGACTCTAGCATGCAAGGGTTCACTTCTTGTTTATCACAATAAGGGTAATTCTTTTCTCATACATAGTCATAGGGAGTTACAAGTGTATATCACTTCCACTATAGCATACAAAAGAGTAATTTACTAATGTCATATCCATGAAATATAAGGATGACAAAAGAGTAATTTACTAATGTCATATCCATGGAATACAAGGATATTAACCAAGTTCATGTTTCATGTCATGCATGTGCCTTGCTACATAAGTCTCTACTATGTAGAAAGTGAAATTCATCATGTCAGGGATGACCAAACCATATGTTCAAAAATTTAATGAAGTCATAAGTTGCATACTAAACTATTTATTCAACTCTAAAACATGATAGTAGACATAAAGGGAGTTCACCCATTTCGGTGAAGTCGAACTCACCGAATAACTATCGAAACCTCGTTCGTTTCTCCGATGAAGTTGTCCCCCAAACTTCTTAGGCCATAAGGAAAATTTTCAAGACGTTACAAGCTTCTAAAAAGCTTGCCACGAAATTCACCAAGAATTAAAGAGAAAATAGGTGAAAATTACCTTAGTCCAAGAAAAACTTGTTCAAAGTCTAAATCAAAGCAATGGAGCTTCGAATCCAACTTATAAGAGTGTTCTACACTCATCAATTCCATCCCAAAAGCTCCCAACTGAAAAGCCCAAAAATAAACCCTAGTTTCATCAAAACTAGGTTTTTTACCAACAATTCTTGCAAATCTCCGAAATAGAGGATACAAGAATACTACTAACCTCAAATCAAGTTCTAATCCGAGCTATGAAGTGCTAGGGTTGGAGTTTAATCCTCAAACAAGCTCCTTCCTTCACTCTCGAGCTCCCCACCAAGGCCTAGGTGCATGCATCCATGGAGATGAAGAAAAGGAGAACAAATCTAAGAATTAGAGGGGTTGAAGGAAAAAATCCAAGAGGGAGAGAATGAGAGGAACCTACCTTCTCCTTCTCTTTCACCGCCCAAATGAGAGGGTTAAATCAGGGTGAAGTAGGTTATAACCCACTTGCACAAAACCCACATAGGTCCTTCAACAACCAGAAAATCACAAACTGCACGAAACAGTTTCTGCATCATTGAGTACTGGTACACAGATTAGAGTACCGGTACTCGGGCAGTTCTGGTACCCGAGGTTCAGTCCCGCAAAATCCAAACGTTAGATTTTCAGTTTTTCAACTGCGTTCCGGTACTCGATTTTCCAGTATCGGTACACAGCGTTTCAGTACCGGTACTCAGATTCAGTTTCTCAGAACCAGAGAGCTAGCTCCCCACCATTTTGTATTGTGTACCAGTACTCAGATTCCAGTACCGGTACTCAATACAAAATCTGCAGCTTTGACAGATCTTGATCTCCGAAGTCCGTTTTCGCGCTAATAAAGCCCCAGAAACAAACCTAAGCTCTCAAAACTTAGTCAAAACTTCCAGAATAGCATAAAACATTATCCTTTCACTAGAACTCCGTAATTTGTTAAAGTTCAGTGTGTTACAAATATATTTCTACTATAATTAATATCTAAACCCATATTGATTTGTCTTCAATAGATTTCAATATTAATCTAATCTAATTAAGATTCAACTATAAAATCTAATCAAAATCCTAACAAAATATTCCAAAAATAAATAAAAAAGGAGCTGATTTATCCAAAATTTCGTTAAGAAAATTTGTGTTTACAGGGGTATGTAGCTTTGTTCGGAGACAACACGGCCACAAGACCACCTGAGGGAAAAACTTTTTGCTTTTGCAAATAGTAGATCTAGCTAACTTCATTTCTATAGTTCAATTGGAGTGTGGTGATTGTTTTTCTAGGCGTCACAGACATTGACATGAGACGCGGGACACAACACGACTCGGACACCACGACTCGGCAACTTTTAAAAAATTATACACGGACACGGCATGAACGTTGCTAATAAAATATAATATTATTAATATAATAATATATATTTATTATATATAAAATATTAATTTTGGTAAAATATTGTTATATTTCTCATACAAATGAAAGTTAGTAAAATTTTCATTGTTAATTAGTTCATTTATTTTAAGAAAAAAAATTATCCACTATACATAACTTATTTATATTGTCAAAAAAATTTGTATGCAATTATGAAAAAGCTAAACTATTTATCATCTTATATAATATATGCATAAAAGAAGTAAAATAAAAATATGTATATATATTTTTTAATTGTTTGTGCTATGGATCGATATTGAATGCGCGTCTAAGAAGTGTCCACATCGGACACGTGTCCGACACGGACACGCGAGGCTTATAGAAGTGTCCGTGATACATAGTTATTTTTTCCCCCTTCCTTATGGAGCTTTTCAATTTTTCTCAAACTGCCCGATCGTCTCCAGCACAAATGGCCAGGGCTTGATGGTTGTACTCGAACTTCTAAATTCGAAGCATAATTATTTTACATTTCTAACTAAGTTTATTTCTAAAAAAGCGGATAATATGTTATTTTTTTCTCAATAATATTCATAATAATAATAATACTCTCAATCTCTAGAGATCTATGAACTATTCACGCTCCATCCATGCATTTTAATACATTTTCTTGTATCTTATCTTCTCTCAACTTACTAACTTTATTTATGAAAGGCTTAATTAAACCCTACTAATACATTTCCTTGTATCTTATCTTCTCTCAACTTATTAACTTATTTTTGATCGGCTTAAATATTACACTCTACTACATTGTACTCTAGTTTTTTTTTTGCTACATTGTACTATTTTTTTTTTTCAATGACATCATTGTATTATTATATTTTATCAATTTCTACACTGTATTTTAAATTTATTTTAATTTTTTTATCTTATATTATTTGCTTTTCTCAGAGGTATTCCTCAACTGTTTTTTTTCTTGTTAACATCTATATTACATTAACCAAATCTATTGTTATAAACAAAACTTAATGACTTTATTGAGAGGAAATGGCTAAACAGTAAAAAAAAATATATAAATAAATCTTTGTGATAGACTCATTAAAAACTTCTATCAAGTTATTCTCAACTATTTTATAACAACTTTATTAGCTAGGAGGTATAGCATAATTAAGCCTAAAAAGGTTTAACTACACTATATTATAATGTATTTTAAGGCTTTTTTATTTTTATATTATACTATTTTTTATATTATACTATTTTTTGTTTCAAAGACACTATTAAACTATTCTCCAATCTCTACAATATGGGAAAAAAAAAAAAACCCTACAATTTTAGATGAAAGCCTGATTCCACTCAATGCACTAGCTGAAAGTAGGGTATATATTTGACTTATTTTGACAAGAAAAAAAATAATATAAAATGACAAATGAAAAAAAAATTTAAGGTATGGTGTAGAGATTGGTAAGAGAAAAAGTTAGTTAAATAGTGTCTTTAAATATATAGAGAGAGAGAGTCCGACTATGATGCTTTCCGAAAGTAAATAGTTGGTGCTTCTAATTTTTTAACTCTTGGATCAACCACTTTGACAATTTCTAACTTTTGGATCAATATTATTTCTCTAGGGAGGACAACTAAATTCTAAAGGGATTACCCAATCCTAAGGGGGACCACTATCATCTGAATCCTACGATTTCTTAATCCAAGAGCCAAAAATTCGGATCCACCAAACTTCTTTATACTTTCGAAAGTATAGTAGCTCTACACTTTATATATACATATTTATATAGCAAAAGATAGTAACACTACATTATAGTATAGTAGGATGGTGTAATTAAGCCCTATAGAAATTGCAATGGCTAGTTGGATAAACTTCTGTACCACACAAAAAAACTATGAAAACATTCGTTTGACATTAGCCACTATGTTTTGTTTCGTACAACTGAAATGAATATACTGAGATATATATATAGAAAGATATTAATAAGTCTACAACTATACATATATGTAGCATCTTAAATACAGAAGTTTACTACATTTTGGGAGATCTAAAAAATTAACCAACATTTTTTTGAACCAAAAAATTAATCAACAATCCATTTAATAAATTATTTGTTATTTACTAAAAATCATAAATTTATGGAACTGGTATCACTGATTTCAATGACAGTAACGCTGCTATATTTTTTTGTGCCAAGAGAAAATTGATTTCCACCTTTTACCTTTTAGTAGGCTCGCGATATTTTTCAATAATTAAAGATTGTGCCAAATTTCTCTTCTGTTTTTTTTTAATGCTACCATTAACTTTTTTACATATAGTATAAAGTGTACATACAGCAAGAAAACAGTAGAAAATATTTTCTGCTCATTTTTTTTCTCAACTAATAAAAAGCTAAAAAAAATTGAAAATTTCTTCATGTGGATACAAAGAAAATGAAGGTCACCCAAGATTCTAATACATATAATGAGAAAAAAGAGAAAATTTTTTATACTTGTTATCAATTAATGTACATAATTTAATTTAGAAAATAAAGAAGAAAAGAGAAATCAAGAACTGTTGAATTAAGTTACAGTCAGGGGTTTCCCCCCGGCCCTTCAATCCGTACCGGCCGGGGAGTCACAACTTTCGGCAAGCCGGAGCTGGGAAAGAGATGCCTGAATCGCGAATTCGGCACTCTTCTGGGTCTTCGCGGAGGCATCGGCCCCTCCATCGCAGTGAAATACTCAGTAATCTCTTCTTTTGACAGCGCGAGCGAGAACGTGATCTTCTTCGCCGCCGTCGACGACGATTGCCCAGCGTCCTTCGCCTGGGACGGTCGCCAACCTGGAAGAACTTGCGCCGCCTCTGCGGGTTGCAACTGATTTTCCGCGTTCGACGCCTTCCCTTTAGACTGCATGGCATCTGCATCTGCATCTGCATGAGCTTCTGTTTTTGAGCTTCGGTAACGTTCTGACGGCCCACGGATATGCCGGCGCGGCCGCTTGGCCGCCAGAACATGTACTTCTACTCCATGCGGGCTTTCTACACTGGGCACTGGGGCTGGCCGAGATCCCTCAGGAGCCTTTATCTGGCCTCGCGCGCTTTGCCGGAACGTTTTCGTGCTCTACCGGCGGTGCGTTCGCGTGCGGTTCGTAGGTAGCTCTGCAAGAATGATGATCACTGTCGGAACCTAGTTTGATGATTATTTTGCGAGGCCGATCGTAGCTGAGAGCATTCGACGGAGGCGGCCGCGAAGGCGACGGCATCGCAGTCGACGGTGGCAGTAGAAACGAGAGAGGGATTGCAGCCGGCGAATACTGGAGCTGCTATTCCGTTTCCAACTAATCCGCCCGAGAGAGAAGAGGTCTAGGGGATTCTCGCGTTGGAGTTGAAAAAGGATTGATTAACTACGCTCCTCCTCCTCCCATTAGGATCAGGAATACAATATTCTTAATGTTCCCTCTCTTCATTTTCTTCTTTTTTTTTTTTTTCTCTCTCTAGTATTCCTAGTCTAAGAGAGATCTAAACACACTCCGACTAGGATTGGGAATTAAGTAGATTCAAAATGCTTATAAAACCTCGTATAAAAAACTCGTCCAGTCGATGCATAATCTAGGGTTAGGGTTAGCACGTAATGAGCTTCTTGATGTGGTTACGTACACCATCAGTTGTTGAGTTTTACTTTATTATATTATAGAAATAGAAAACTATGTATGTATATGATGCGTGTTGTTACGGACTATTTACTTCTTAAACATCGATTTTTATTACTTCAATTACTTGATATTACATGTTGTTTGTTACAAAGATTTATTAGTTAATTACCAAGAATATTTCAATTATTTGCACAAAATTAATTTCATGCTAGTATAAGGCTCGCAATAATTTTCTGCAAACTAAAGGTTGTACAAAATTCTTTTTCTTTTTTTTGTGAATTTAACTAATAATTTCTTTTATATATAGTATCAAGTGGAATACAGCTAGTGTCCTTTTAGGAATACAAAGACCTTCGTCATGTCAAGTCATTTTTTATGATAGAGATCCCGAATCGATAATCGGAACCGTTAAAAGTTGATCTAGAATATTTGAGATGTTTAGAAACTAAATTTTATAATTTTTAAAAATTATTTACATAGTGAGCAAAAAAATCGCAAAATTGATAATTTTTTACGACCTATATATATCATGAATCGTTTGCTTGTTTAACGGTGTTGAGCAATCCAAACCGCTTGAATTTTTGGCAGATATTTTTTTTATATTATTTAGATAACGACTGATAACTTCGATTATGAATTGAAAAGTCTAATCTCTATTTTCAGAAGATTATTTGTTTTTGACCATTTATTTTTCAACTCTTCGGTGAACTTGACAAAATTTTTAAAAGTTACAAAATTTGGTTTCTAAAATTTTTTTGTGGTGTAGATTAATTTCAAAAGTGTCGATTATCAATTTGAAGTTCCGTTCATCTAAAATAACTTGATAGGACAAAAACTTCTATTCTTTTAAGAGGATAGTAGCTGGACTCGTATCAAGTGTATATATAACAAGCAAACAGTGAAAAATATTTCCTATTCTTCTTTTTTTTTTTTTCTTTTTTTGTTTCAGTTAAAAAAAGCTAAAATATTCTTAATCTGGACAAAAGAATCAAATATCTGTCTAAATCTTGGAAGTTCACCCAAGATTCTAACAAATACAATCAGAAAAAAGGAAAAATAAAATTATATACCTTGTTATCTGTGTACATAATTTAATCCAAAAAAGAAACAAGAAAAGAAATCAAGAACTGTTCAAGTGACGGTCAGCAGTTACCCCAGCCCCTTCACTGTGTACCGGCCGGGAGTCACAGCTTTCGGCAAGCCAGAGCCGGGAAAGAGATGCCTGAATCGCGAATTCGGCACTTTTCTGGGTCGCCTCGCAGGCAGCGGCAGCTTCATCGCGGCGAAATCCTCAATAATTTCTTCTTTCGTCAGCGCGAGCGAGAACGTGATCTTCTTCGCTGCCGTCGACGATGATTGCCCAGCATCCTTTGCAGGTTGCTGCCCAGCATCCTTTGCAGTTTCACACGGCATTGGCATCTGCATCGAGCTCGCTGATCGATTCTCTATGCTCGACTTTCCTTCAGACACTGTCGGCGGATCATGAGCTTCTGTTTCCGAATTTCGGTAGCGTTCTGACGGCCCACGAATATGCCGGCAGCGCCGCTTGGTCGGAGGCGGTGGCACGCAGTCCGCATGAACTTGCTCTACAGTATACTGGCGGTCGGTGCAGTAATTCGGCATCGTCCGGGATTCCTCGCGAGCTGCCTCTGGCCTCGTGCGCTTTGCCCGAACTTTTCTCTGCTCTACCGGCGGTGCTTCCGCGCGCAGTTCACTGCGGAAGCTGTAAGTCCAACGACCGTCAGCGCCTTTTTTGAAGCTCCACATGATTTTGGGAGGCCGACTGCCGACGAGAGCATTCGGCGGAGCCGGCGGTGAAGGTGACGGCATCGGAGTCGACGGCCGGAGGTTGCGCGGCCTCAGAAGACTGGAATTTGCGAGGGAGGGATTGCAGCCGGCGAATGCTCTAGTGGGAGGTGCAGCCTGCGGCGTTCTTTGATTCTTGGAGCTGCTGCTATTCGGCTTCAGACTGATCCGCTGGAAGAGAAGACAGTTGATGGCAATGGAGGAGTTTCGCCACTTCTAATAATGCAGTTATGGGTATATAGGAGTTGGATTTGCGTTGATTAATTGTACTAGTACTCGGATTCGATCAGGGATATGAATATATGATATTCTTAACGAACTTTTTTTTTTTTTTTCAAACCATTATTACATTATAATTATTTAGTAATCCTAATGGGAGTAAGAGATCTAAACACACTCGGACTAGGATTATTTAGGATTATTTACTTATGTTATATTATAGAATCGATAAATTAAGTTGCCAGCTTGTTAGCTGTATTAAACTTTGTTTAATTAAAATCGGAAATATAAGGGTGAAATTAAAGTAGAGGTCTAAACTCTAGAACTAAATTATTGAACTAAAACCTGGAAGAGCCAAAATTTAAAGAGCTGGAGTCTCAAGTTGTAATTCCAATGACAAAGTTCAACTAATCCAGTAAAACTTCAAGGTCTAAATTTGTAATAAACCTTTTGCTTTACTGCTGCTAAATTCTTATGCAGGCATGATTCTTATGTACATGTGACAGTTTGCTAGTTCAAATATCACTTTGAAAAACTATGTTTACAAGTTACAGTATCTATTGTTATGGCCATTTTAATTTAACTATGTTTAGAAGTCTGATCGATACTTATGGTTTTGAATCAAATTACATGGGATCAGTTACCGCTAATATGAACTTGAGTGAAAATCTCTGATAGAAATGGGTTCGACAATTAGGTTTCCAATAAATTTCTGATTAAGAGCAATGCTCCTATATACCAATTAATCTTAACATTTAAATTATTCAAGATGGATGGTTGCGAGGTTGCGATGAATTTCTGAAAATTGGGTGACCGGCTGTTGTTTCAATCGGTACCGGTCATTAGGTATCGATGAAAAAGACTCTTTTTCATTAACTTAAGTTAGCAACGATGGTTTTTTTTTTTATTCTCATCCTCCCAATATCCCATTTTTGTAAATTCTCTCTCTAGAACATTGCATCTTTCTCCAAACCCATATCCCATTCACTTTGCATCTTTTAAGTAGCGGCCAATCTATACCTATTATTTTTCAAGTAACAGATTATCATTTTTCTCTCAATATTGTGATGCTACGGCATCGATTTTGGGGCGTTGCCGACATCAATGGCGGCAAAGGTCTCAGGGAGGAACCGGCGAGGAATCCATCTTGTTCCTTCTCAATGCATAAATGTTGCGTCGTTGCTTATGGCTCGATCTCTGTTAAGGTAATAGTAATACACAGATTGTTGATTTCACTCTGATAGAAGGCGCCGGCTGGCATAGACTTATGCCCTACACGATCACTAGAAATTTTCTAAAAAGGAAATAAATTTAAATTTGATCAATAATTTTAAACTTTAATGTTGTTTTACAAAATTGAACTAACAATTTGAATTTAATTTTAAAAATAGAAAACTTTTATTTAAATAAAATAAAAATTGGGTTTATATGTACAGTTGTCACGCCCCGGGCTAGTTTTTAATGAGGAAAATGTGCCATTTTTTTTTTTTGAAAGCCTAGCCCGAGCACATACAGACCCGCCACAAATACAGGTCCATCTGTCCACACGGACAGAGTCTCCCCTGTATTTGCACGGCGTACACACGATACATAGTAGGATCACAAACATTCATCCATTCCACACAAACCACATCCACATACACAAAAGTGATTCATACCATTAACCATCCTTAGTACTTGCATGAATCTAAACAAGTCCTTAAGCGATGGATGATGCAATGCACAATACAACAATTCATGCTATAAAAGTACTTCCCAACTGGAAGCTTTGCTTTGAAAACCCTAGGTAGATTCATACAAAAATTCATTTGAAAACTGTCCCCCACACGGAAACCTCATTTTTTTAAAAACGCTACCACGAGGGGTAGAAAACCACGATGAAGAAACGATGATATAAACAGCTCATAATATCCAAAACATAATAGCTGCAATGTCTACTAAATCCAAACATGCAAGATAATCAAACAAGTCAAGCGTAACTGAACCAACATCCATAACTACTAGCTAATGAAGAGAGGGTCAGAATAATAACCAATCTGAAGTAGAATCACAGGTCGGGACCTCTAGAGCAACTATCTAATCGCGCCTCGCTGCGTCCCGACTCACACCACCCTGCTCACCTGAAAACAACAACGATGGCGGGAGGTGAGAACATGATAAATATGTCTCCCCTCCCAGTGGGTACCGCAAGCCGACGAAGGCGATGTGTACACACCGGCACGAGGGTCAACAGATAGGTAAGTATGGTAAGCAGTAGTATAAATAAACCAGGAGTGAATAATATGAAACAACTACACTACTGCAATAAGAAAGGCAGATGCATCAATAGTAAATAACGCTAATGTACCCAATCACCAGGCCACAGGGACGAAACCCTGGCACTGTCACCACATGCTCCCAACCCTGCACAAAACCTCCGCAGATGCACGTGCGTCGAGGCTCACGGGTCGGATGTGCGCGACCCTTTTTCGGAAAAGAACACCTTAAGCGGTGGATCAGACCGCAGGTGTATGTGAAGTGCTAGAAGAGCTGTGACGGTCGATGCGATATGCTCAAACCATAGGCGGCAAAAAGCCGAGTATAACAACTGATATCCCAATCTCAACGATCGCTCGGAACAACAGACGATCACCACTGACCAATCAGGTCGTCTCAAAGATGATGCAAACATCCTACTCTATGAATGGTATACTCACATAGGTAGAGTCAACAAATCCACACACTAGTAAAGGATGCAAGAGAAGGGATAGAAAGATGTCACCGTAGTCCACTAAACCGACTCCGGATCGAGGTACCTACCTGAAGGTACCGAAGGTCTAACACCGATAGCTCACGATAAGTTGACTGGACCTATGAAACACTAACAGGATCAAGACTCACCGAGTCGACACTAGTAGACACAAACACACAGCCCGAAACCGTCGGATCGTCCGGAAAACCCGCCGGGACGATCCCGAACCCAAACCGAGCCCCAGAGGGGTATCAACAAAGCACCAGGGTGCTCTGCTGTCCAAAACCACACCAAACAAAGTGGTTGGGCAGCGAGCACAAGGTCGGGATGTCACGAATACCCTTGCATCCGAAACAACCTTTCGAGTTCCCGAAAAGTGTCGAGAAAGGCACCGGAACCCTTCGTCGCTCATTCGCTGCCCTCGGAACTGTGGGGCGGGGAATGGGCCTAGCCAACGAGGCTAAGTGACGGAGTCAGGTCGCCCACGAAACCAGCCAGTGGGTCCCACGACCGAAACGCGCGTTTCGCCGACTATTTTGACGAAAAACGCACCGGAAATCAAATCGAATTTCCGCGAAGGCGAAGCAAGCATGGATAACCAGTCCACGACGACACGAGAGTCGAGCTCTCACTGTCCGTAGCATCCCCACGCTGCGACAAGGGTCGCACAAGTCCCAACAAGCATACACTCAACATACAAGCTACCATACATGCACGTTAGGGCACACCGCAAGTCCGCACAACCCTCCGCGAGAACCAGCGGAGAGTAAACGGTGTGACGGAGGCCGTGCTCACAGCCCGGAGCGAATAAAATAGTCGCGGGCTCGCGCGGCTCACACAAAAACAGTAAACTACATGTGATAAAAGCCCTCGACAAAGCCAAACGCGCATTCCGGAGCGTCGCTGCAAGTGACTGAGGTGAGCACGGTAATCAGCGTGCTGCCGCGATCTTCGTGCTCACCTCTCCGAGGTTCAGAAGACAGCCAGAAGGCTGAAACCAGGAGCTCGGCTCCGGGGAGGCCCAAACCGAGCCCGGCCGGAGCAAAGACAGCTCCGGCCGGCAGCCGGCGATCGAGGGGCGCGCGCGATGGCTCAGATCGGTCACGGGGAAGGATAGGGACAGAGGGCTCACCTCAGGAACCAACGGGGTGCGGCGGCGGCGGCGGCGGCAATCGGCGAGGGCTAGCTCATGGGCGGCTAGGGCACGGTGCCGCCGGCGACGAACAGCGACGGTGGCCGGAGGGGATGCGAGCACCGGCAAGAGGGCCCTTCGGGCGACCGGAGGAGGGGCAGCCGCGAACAGGAAATGGGAGGCGGTGCGCGATCCGAGCGGCTGCAGCCGCTACTGCAGCCCAGCCCGCGCAGGTCACTGCGGCGCTCCGGCAGCATGGCGGCGGCCGAGAAGAGGTGGACCGACGGCGGCGGTCAGAGGGTGGCGGCGCGCACCCTCCGAGGCGGCGGAAGGAGGCAGGGCGGGGCCTGCGGCTGCTCCTACCCGCAGGCTGCCTGAAGGAGCCGCAGGCGGCGCGGTGGCTCACAACGACGGCGGCGGGAACAGGCGCCGGGGGTCGAGGCAGTACCGGGGAAGAAGTCACAGGCCGCGAGTTCTCCCTTGGGTGCACCTCGGACAGAGAGAGGAGAGGGGAGAAGAGAATGTGGAGGAGAAGAAGAAGAAGAAAGGGGTTCCGTCCGGCGGAGGGGCGGCCGGCGGCAGCGATGGCGTTCGAGGGCAGGGTCAGGGAGAAGTGGGCGGCGGCTGGGGGCTACGCACGGGGTTATAGGGTTAGGTTAGCTGAGGGGTGATCTAGGTTTAGCTCAAAACCCTACGGCACTATAAATAGACCCCGCAACATTCGCGTGGAACTTCAGAAACGCACGACGTTTCGATCCGGGTCCCTGGCAGCACGCGCAAATCACACCGACGCCCCTCCGCGAGCGATTACACGCAAAACGGTACATAAAATATAAGCACTTTTGCAAAAAGATCCAAAACGCACGATAGCCCCTCAGCAAGGATCTCGTGATATCTCGCGATCCGACGGTCGGATCCACGAACGGATTGTGCCATCGCGTTCAGCACTGCCGAGCCATCGAACTTACAATTTTAGATCTCCAGAAACGGTCACCGATCCGCGACAAAATCCATCTCCTTCACCTCCACAAGCCATCACACACACAAACATAAATACAATTAATACCTATATATACATATATGTGCCATATATGCATACATATATGTAGAGAGAGAGAGAGAGAGAAGAAATCAAAATCTCAAACATAAAAATACAAATTCAAAAATTCAAGTTCTCACATCACTCCCACCTTACAAGAAGTTTCGTCCCCGAAACTTATTCACACATCATCCGCAAAGAACTGCGGGTATCTCTCACGCATAGCAGACTCCAGTTCCCAAGTAGCCTCGCGCTCCTCGTGGTTCGCCCACTACACCTTCACATAGAGAATACTCCTGTTCCTCAACTGCCTCACCTCGCTCGCCAAGATCCTCAGTGGCGCCTCGTCGTAGCTAAGGTCCTCTCTCAGCTGAACCGCTGTCGGGCTGATCACGTGAGACGGGTCGGGGATGTACTTCCGGAGCATAGACACGTGGAAAACGTTGTGCACACGAGCAAGACTCAGAGGAAGAGCCAACCGATAAGCCACCGGACCCACACGCTCAAGGATCTCGAACGGTCCCACGAATCGTGGACTAAGCTTGTTCCGCGATCCGAACCGTTTGATCCCTCGAGACGGCGACACCTTGAGCAACACATGCTCACCGACCTGAAACTCGAGGTCACACCGTCGCTGGTCTGCGTAGCTTTTCTGTCGACTCTGCGCAGTCAGTAGCCGCTGCCTCGCACTGCGAATCCTAGCCTCTGCGTCCTCCAACAAGTCAGGCCCGATCATTCGACGCTCACCCACGTCATCCCAACAGATCGGAGATCGACAACGACGTCCATACAGAGCCTCGTACGGTGCCATCCCGATACTTGCCTGGAAGCTGTTGATGTAGGCGAACTCCACCAGAGAAAGGTACTTGAACCACCCATCACCATAATCCAAAACACAAGCTCGGAGCATATCCTCAAGGGTCTGAATAACTCGCTCCGACTGCCCATCACTTTGCGGGTGGAAAGCGGTGCTGAAGTTAAGCTTCGTTCCCAAGGCCTGCTGCAAGCTCCTCCAGAACTGGGATACGAAACAGGTATCCCGATCCGAGACGATCGATGCTGGCACTCCGTGAAGCCTGACGATCTCATCCAAGTATAGCTGTGCCAGCCGATCTCGAGACCACGTCGTGTGTACCGGTAGAAAGTGAGCAGCTTTCGTCAGTCTATCCACAACGACCCAGATCGCATCATGACCTCGCTGAGAACGAGGCAACCCGATGACGAAATCCATGGTGATCTGCTCCCACTTCCACACGGGCACTGGTAACGGCTGAAGTTTTCCTACTGGTAGCTGGTGTTCGGCCTTCACTTGCTGACAGACCAGACACTGTGCCACATGCTGTGCAACGTCCATCTTCATGCCAGGCCACCAAAAATTCTGCTTCAGGTCGCGGTACATCTTGGTCCCTCCAGGATGAACGGTGTACGGGGACCGATGTGCCTCAGTCAAAATATCTCGCCTCAAATCCGGATCGCTAGGCACACACCTCCGTCCTCGAAAACGGAGAGAACCATCGGCGTGGATCGTGAAGTCTCCATCTTTACCCTGCTCAACCTCTGCTCGTACCCTCTGCAGATGCAGATCCGTCAGCTGTCCACTAGAAATTCGATCGACCAAGGTGGGCTGCACTACCAAGGTCAACAGCTGTGCAGTAGCTCCAGTAGGTAGGATCTCCAACTCTAGTCGACGAAACTCCTCCACCAAGCACTCCTGGTCGGTGATCATGAGAGAAAGCTCCGCCGAAGGCTGCTTCCGGCTCAAGGCGTCTGCCACGACTTTCGCCTTGCCCGGATGGTACTGGATCGAGAGATCGTAGTCCTTCAGAAGCTCAAGCCATCGTCTCTGTCTGAGGTTCAGCTCATTCTGAGTGAAGAGATACTTCAAACTCTGATGGTCCGTGAACACCTGGCAATGCGCTCCGTACAGGTAGTGTCTCCAAAGCTTGAGAGCAAACACCACCGCTGCTAGTTCGAGGTCATGAGTGGGGTAGTTCTTCTCATAATCCTTCAATTGGCGCGAAGCATACGCGATGACTTTCTCCTGCTGCATGAGCACGCACCCCAATCCTATCCGAGACGCATCACAGTAGACCACAAAGTCCTCACCAGGATGCGGCAAAGCCAGAATAGGGGCATGCGTCAGTCTGCTCTTCAGCTCCTCGAAGCTCAATTGACACTCTGGAGTCCAAAGAAACTTCTCGCCCTTCCTCGTCAACTTGTTCAAAGGGGCGGCGATCTTAGAGAAACCCTCAACGAATCGCCGGTAATAACCCGCCAAGCCGAGGAAGCTCCTAATCTCCGTCATCGAAGTCGGAACAGGCCAATCCACTACTGAGTCCATCTTCTTCGGGTCCACCGTGATTCCCGACTGCATCATGATGTGCCCCAAGAAGGAGACTTTCCGAAGCCAGAGCTCACACTTCTTGAGCTTGTCATACAGCTTATGCTCTCGAAGTGTCTGGAGAACTCGTCGAAGATGATCCTCGTGCTCCACGTCGCTCCTCGAATAGATCAGGATGTCGTCAATGAAGACCACGACAAACTGATCCAAGAACTGCCGGAAGATCCTGTTCATCATGTCCATAAAGGCTGTCGGGTCGTTAGTCAAACCGAACGGCATCACCGTGAACTCGTAATGCCCATAACGAGTCCGAAAAGCCGTCTTCGCCACGTCCTCGGCCTTGATCTTCAGCTGATGGTAACCTGACTGCAGATCGATCTTCGAGAAAATTGAGGCTCCCTGAAGCTGGTCGAAGAGGTCGTCGATCCGAGGTAGAGGATACTTATTCTTCACCGTCACCTTGTTGAGCTCCCGATAGTCAATGCACAGGCACATACTACTATCCTACTTCTTGACGAAGAGAACCGGTGCTCCCCAAGGAGAAACACTCGGTCGGATGAAACCCTTATCCAGCAGATCCTCAAGCTGAGCCTTCAGCTCCTTCAATTCGGCGAACGCCATACGGTAGGGTGCTTTCGAAATTGGAGTAGTGCCCGGAACCAAATCAACAAAGAAATCAATCTCACGGTCCGAAGGCAACCCGGGTAGCTCGGCCGGGAAAACATCGGGGAAATCTCGAGCCACCGGAATATCCTCCAGAGCCGGTAACACTCGGTGAATGACGTCTACCGAAGCCAGGTAAGCCGTACATCCACTGATCAACAAACTCCTAGCTCTAGCAGACGAGATAGTTAAGGCAAAGAAGGAACTCTTACAAGCACGGTAGACGAATTCCTTCTCGCCCGGCTCCGCGAAAGTCACCGTCCTCTGCTCACAGTCGATGGTGGCGTGATGCTTGGTGAGCCAGTCCATTCCAAGCACCACATCGAACTCCTTCAGCGGCAGTAGGACCAGGTTCGCCGAGAACACCTGGTCGCCCAGCAACATCGGACAAGTCCTGATCCATCTCTCTGCTCCAAGATCCTTTCCGGGGGTCTGGATCCGAAGGGGTACAGGAAGGAGACTCGACTCCAAACCATGCTCACGAACGAAAGAACGAGACACGAAAGAATGTGATGCGCCGGTGTCAAAGAGAGTCCTAACTCGAGAGCCGAAGAGGGAGGTTATACCTGCAACCACGATGTCTCCACCGGTGTCCCCCTCAGGGTGGGACATGTTGTAGACACGTCCACCCGATGCCTGGGGTGTCCCCTCTTGTCGGCGAGAGGTGGAGGGACGCCCAGACGAGGCTGCAGCAGCTGGCGGCGGGTTGCTCCGAGTCTGTCTCTGTGTGGCTGGGGAGGAAACGGTGCTCTGAGCAGGTCCCCTGGGACAGTGCTGTCGTATATGCCCTCGCTGCCCGCACCCGAAGCAGTGGTCACGGCTCTGAGGGCAGGCGTACGCCCGATGGTCCTGTCCGCAGATGATGCATCTCTGGCTCTCCTGCCACTGGCTCCCGGATGGAGTACTCCTGGCGGACTGGCTCCTCTGCTGCTTCGGCGGCCTCTTCTTAGAGAAAGAGCCACCGCTAGAACTGGGGTAGGAACGCTTCCGGTCAGCGTTCCTCTCAAAATGGTCTCGGTCGGCGCGCGTCTCCTCCGTCTCGTACTGGACCATCTGGGCGCGCTCATAATACTCATCAAAAGCCAACACCCCGTGGGAGGCGATCAGGAGGCAGATGCTCGACCTCAATCCTTTGGCAAACAGGCGCGCCTTGTGGTACTCGTCCCGGGCGGCGAACGGAATCAAGCTGATGATGCGGGAGAAGTCCCGCTCATACTCCTCCACCGTACGATTCCTCTCCTTGAGGCGCTCCAGCTCGCGCTCCAAGCTCTGCTTCGTACTCTCTCGGAAGTAATGGTTGAACATGAGCTCCCGGAACTCCTTCTAGGATAGGTAGGCTGCGGCGAAACGGGTCTTTAGGAGGCCCAACCACCATCTGTAGGCCTCATCATCCAGACAGTGCGTGGCGAGGGGGACCTTGTCCTGCTCGTCGATACGGAGGTCGCGAAAAAGCTTCTCTATCTGCTCGACCCACTGCTCCACCGCTCGACCACCATCTTTCTTGCCCGCGAACTTGGGCGGGTCGAACTTTCGGAACTCGGCCAAACGCGCCCGGATGTGGCCACCATCCCCGGTCACGAGGTCGGCATCCTCGCTCGGCACGGTTGACGTAGTCGTTGTAGTCGTCGCAGTCGTAACCACGATCGGTGTGGGTGCCCCAAGAGGGTCTGAAGTCGCCGGAGCACTCGGCGGAGGAGGAGGAGGGGCTGGAGCGGCAGCCGCCGTAGCCTGCTGCTGCAGGAACTGCTGGAACATGCCGGAGAGGGCCGTCAGCTGACCCCTCACTTTGGCCATCTCAGTCTCCAGCTGCAGTGTACGGTCAACTCCAGGCTGCTCGCTCCCTGCCGACTCCTCGCTCGAACCAGCCGCAGTCGCTCGGGTCTGAACGCCATCAGACGGCTCCGCAGGCGCACGCCCACCACCACGACCAGGACGAGGAGGTCTACCACGACCACGAACCATCTGAAACACAAAAAACTCGTAAGGAAACGTGGGTCGGCACACCCGAGAAACACAGTCGAAAATCAAATCCCCGTACTCGCGCACCTATACATCTTAGGTCTTCCTATGGGTCAACCTAACCAATGGTTCAGTTACAAGTTATGAACGAATGAATGTTTGTAACCTTTATGTTCTGATACCATCTTAATCTGTCACGCCTCGGGCTAGTTTTTAATGCGGAAAACGTGCCATATATATATATTTTTTTGAAAGCCTAGCCCGAGCACATACAGACCCGCCACAAATACAGGTCCCTCTGTCCACACGGACAGAGTCTCCCCTGTATTTGCACGGCGTATACACGATACATAGCAGGATCACAAACATTCATCCATTCCACACAAACCACATCCACATACACAAAAGTGATTCATACCATTAACCATTCTTAGTACCTGCATGAATCTAAACAAGTCCTTAAGCGATGGATGATGCAATGCACAATACAACAATTCATGCTATAAAAGTGCTTCCCACCCGGAAGCTTTGCTTTGAAAACCCTAGGTTCATTCATACAAAAATTCATTTGAAAACTGTCCCCCACACGGAAACCTCATTTTAGAAAACACTACCACGAAGGGTAGAAAACCACGATGAAGAAACGATGATATAAACAGCTCATGATATCCAAAACATAATAGCTGCAATGTCTACTAAATCCAAACATGCAAGATAATCAAACAAGTCAAGCGTAACTGAACCAACATCCATAACTACTAGCTAATGAAGAGAGGGTCAGAATAATAACCAATTTGAAGTAGAATCACATGTCGAGACCTCTAGAGCAACTATCTAATCGCGCCTCGCTCCGTCCCGAATCACACCACCCTGCTCACCTGAAAACAACAACGATGGCGGGGGGTGAGAACATGATAAACATGTCTCCCCTCCCAGTGGGTACCGCAAGCCGACGAAGGCGAGGTGTACACACCGGCACGAGGGTCAACAGATAGGTAAGTATGGTAAGCAGTAGTATAAATAAACCAGGAGTGAATAATATGAAACAACTACACTACTGCAATAAGAAAGGCAGATGCATCAATAGTAAATAACGCTAATGTACCCAATCACCAGGCCACAAGGACGAAACCCTGGCACTGTCACCACATGCTCCCAACCCTGCACAAAACCTCCGCAGATGCACGTGCGTCGAGGCTCACGGGTCGGATACGCGCGACCCTTTTCCGAAAAAGAACACCTTAAGCGGTGGATCAGACCGCAGGTGTACGTGAAGTGCTAGAAGAGCTGTGACGGTCGATGCGATATGCTCAAACCACAGGCGGCAAAAAGCCGAGTATAGCAACTGATATCCCAATCTCAACGATCGCTCGGAACAACAGGCGATCACCACTGACCAATCAGGTCTCTCAAAGATGATGCAAACATCCTACTCTACGAATGGTATACTCACATAGGTAGAGTCAACAAATCCACACACTAGTAAAGGATGCATGAGAAGGGATAGAAAGATGAAACCGTAGTCCACTGAACCGACTCCGGATCGAGGTACCCACCTGAAGGTACCGAAGGTCTAACACCGGCAGCTCATGGTAAGTCGACTGGACCTATGAAACACTAACAGGATCAAGACTCACCGAGTCGACACTAGTAGACACAAACACACAGCCCAAAATCGTCGGATCGTCCGGAAAACCCGCCGGGACGATCCCGAACCCAAACCGAGCCCCAGAGGGGTATCAACAAAGCACCAGGGTGCTCTGCTGTCCAAAACCACACCAAGCAAAGTGGTTGGGCAGCGAGCACAAGGTCGGGATGTCACGAATACCCTTGCATCCGAAACAGCCTTCCGGGTTCCCGAAAAGTGTCGAGAAAGGCACCGAAACCCTCCGTCGCTCATTCGCTGCCCTCGGAACTATGGGGCGGCGAATGGGCCTAGCCAACGAGGCTAAGTGACGGAGTCAGGTCGCCCACGAAACCAGCCAGTGGGTCCCACGACCGAAACGCGCGTTTCGCCGACTATTTTGTCGGAAAATGCACCGGAAATCAAATCAAATTTTCGCGAAGGCGAAGCAAGCGTGGATAACCAGTCCACGGCGACACGAGAGTCGAGCTCTCACTGTCCGCAGCATCCCCACGCTGCGACAAGGGTCGCACAAGTCCCAACAAGCATACACTCAACATACGAGCTACCATACATGCACGTTAGGGCACACCGCAAGTCCGCACAACCCTCCGCGAGAACCAGCGGAGAGGAAACGGCGTGACGGAGGCCGTGCTCACAGCCCGGAGCGAATAAAATAGTCGCGGGCTCGCGCGGCTCACACAAAAATAGTAAACTACATGTGATAAAAGGCCTAGACAAAGCCAAACGCGCATTCCGGAGCGTCGTTGCCAGTGACTAGCTAGTATTTGGTAATTAAATAAGGAATAAGAACTTGTCGGATGTTATTAAATTTGGTAATTAGCTAGTATTTATTTTTCAACATTGCCCTCACAATTGATCTTGATTGGTAACATGTTCTAGTTACTACAGTATAAAAGTCAATCTTAATATTAAAAAATGAACGACTAGATTTAAATGAGCCGATGTTTTGAAGCATTTCCCTCTGATTTAAAACTCGCCAAAGTTGAGTGAAAATTTCTTATAGAACTGGATTCAACAATTGGGTTTTGGGCAAACTTCTAACCAAAAGGTTGCAAAAATTCTGTAAAAACTCAATCCAGACTCGAATTTACGTGGCACTAACTAAAGCAAACACACCCTCAATGTAGTTCTCTTTCCGAACACGCCCTCAATATTGTTAAGTAAACCCGATTGGAGCATGTTCTGATTCCGATTTCAACTCCAATTCCAAGTTCAAATCAAACACACCTCAATGTAGTTCTCTTTCCGAACAAAAACTGCAAGGACACTTATTTGGGTGGAAAGACTCCATGCCTAATGCCTCTACATTCCCGAGTGTTGATCAAGTTATTTATTTAACGTAAAAATGTATAGAGAACCCCCTCAACTATAGCCCATTTTGAATTGGCCCCCAGAACTTTTGGTTTCATCATGTATCGTGTTTATTTTTTAAAAATTAAAATTTTATACATAGAAAGGTGCTTATTTGATAACAATATATATATATATATATATATATATATATATATATATATATATATATATATATATATATATATATATATATATATATATATATATATATATATATATATATATATATATATATATATATTGTCACGCTCCGGGCTAGTTTTATAAGCGGAAATACGTGTCAAATTTTTTTTTTTGAAAGCCTAGCCCGCGCCACGTACAGACCAGCCACAAATACAGGGCCCACTGTCCACACGGACAGAGTCTCCCCTATATTTGCACGGCGTACACAATACATACAGGATCACAACCACCATTCATTTATCACACAAACCAATCACACCAACAATGCATACAGCTAACTGTCCTTAGCAGTTGCATGTATCTAAACAAGTACTTAGGTGAAGGATGATGCGAGGCACAAACAACAGATCATTCTATAAAACTGTTTCTTACCCAGAAGCTTTATTTGAAACCCTAATCTCAATCATTTAAAGATCCTTTGAAAATCGTTCTCCACACGAGAACTCTCTTTTGAAATCTCAAAAGTCGATCAATCGAAAACGGTTTCAAAACTGTTTTCTACACGGAAACCTTTATTTGAAAACCGCTACCACGAGGGGTAGAAATCCAAGATACACAATATAAAGCCATAATTAAAGATCTAGTAAGCAACGTCATCCATAATGTCTAAGCATCCAATCAACACTAAAAACTGAACCATATCCACGAAATCCAAACATGCAAGACAAAACAACCAAAGTGTAACTGAACCACATCCACAACTAACTGATAAAGAGATAAAGGCGATAACCAATCTGAAGGGAGGAACCTCACAAGTCGGGACCTCTAGTACCACTATCTAGGCGTGCCTCGCTGCGTCCCGACTCCCACCACCCTGCTCACCTGAAAACAACAACGATGGCGGGGGGTGAGAACATGTAAACATGTCTCCCCTCCCAGTGGGTACCGCAAGCCGACGAAGGCGAGGTGTACGCACCGGTACGAGGGTCAACAAAGATAGATAAGGTAAACAGTAGCACAAACAAGTATGAGGCTGACGTACAACTGAACAACTATGCTACTGCAAATAAGATAACATATGCATCAACAGTGATAACCACAAATGTAAACCCAATCCATAGGCCACCGGGACGGATCCGTGGCACTGTCACTACCTGCTCAACCATCGGCACAAAACCTCCAAAACGCACATGCGTCGAGGCTCACGGGTCGGATACACGTGACCCTTTTTCGAAAAAGACGACTCAAACGGTGGATCAAACCGCTGGCATACGTGAGGTGCTAGAAGAGCTGTGACGATCGATGCGAATGCTCAATCCACAGAACGGCAACGAACCGTGAAGCAACTGATAAACCGAAATACGAGGATCGCTCGAAACAACAAGCGATCACCATCGACCAACGAGGTCGTCTCAATAATCATGCAAACAACAACTACTCTACTAAGGCAAGCACACATAAGTAGAGTCAACATGAGTCAAGTGAACTAATAACGAAATGCAAGAGAAGGGATAGAAAGGTATCACCGTAGTCCACTGAACCGACTCCGGATCGAAGTACCCACCTGTAGAAAAGATAGAGTCTAACACCGACGGCTCTCGGGAACCACGACAGGACCTACGAAAGACTCACAGGGTCAAGGTCCACTAAGTCGACACTAAACACAAAGTGCTCACAACCCGAAACTGACGGATCGTCCGGAAAACCCACCGGAACGATCCCGAAACCACACCAAGCCCCAGAGGGGTACCAACAACCAAACACACACAACAAGGTGACAGGACAGCGAGCACAAGCTCGGGGTGCCACGAACACAAACGCACCCAAAACGACTTTCCGAGTTCCTGAAAAAATACCGATTTGGCACCGGAACCCTTCGTCACTCATCCGCTGTCCTCAAAACTTCGGGACAGCGATGAGGAACAGCCAACGAGGCTATACGACGAAGCCGAGTCACTCGCAAAACCAGCAAGTGAGTCACACGACTAAAACACGCGTTCCGCCGACTATTTCATTGGAAAACGCACCGGAAATCAATCCGGATCTCCGCGAAGGGCGAAGAGGTTGGACAACCAGTCCACAGGGCCTCAAGAGTCATGCCCTCGCTGCCCGCAGCATCACAAAGCTGCCACAATCACAAAAGCCCTAAAACGAGCAACATACACACAATAATAAGCATAAAGAAGGCCGTTTGAGCACTCCGTTCGTCCGCAAGACCTTCCGCAAGCACCAGTGGATAGGGAACGACGCAACGGAGGCCGTGCTCACAGCCGCTCTGCGACAGGAACAGTCGCAGGCACAAACAATCCATAAAAACAGCGACAACATGCGATAATAAAGCCGACAAAGGCTAAACAGCGAAACAGCGCGCCAAAACAGCAAAATGAGGTGAGCACGGTGATCAGCGCGTCGCCGCGATCATCGTGCTCACCTTCCCTAGTTTCGGGAGGCAACATGAAGCTCCAAACCATGCATGCGGCCCAAACCAAGCCAAAAACAACCCTGGTCAGAGCAAGCTTGCTCCGGCCGGCTGACATGCAGCGCGCGCGGTGGCCAGGGTCGAACGCGGGGGAGGTGAGGAAAGGGGAGCTCACCTCAACCGGCGGCAGGAAGCGGCGGCGGCGGTGCGGGGAGAGCGCGAGCTCTCGGGTAGCTAGGGCACGGTGGCGCCGTCAACAAACGGCGGCGCCGGCGGTCGGGACGGCGAGCACCGGCAAGAGGGGCTCGCCGGACATCGGGTGGGAGGTGACCGCGACAGAAAAGGGCGGCGGCGGCGGCGGCCCAAGGCTCTCGGCCGCGGCTGCCCTAGCAGCCCAAGCAGCAACAGCGGCGGCTGCGGCGGCGCACCGGCGGCACGGGGGCGGCCTGGGAGGAAGGCGACGGCGGTGGAGTTTCTCCCGGAGCTGGCCAGAGGTCGCTGCGCCGGCGGGAGGCGGCGGCGGCTCGGGTCCAGCACCCACTGCCCGCAGCAGCTCCAGCAGCAGCTTGCTGCGGCGCGGCGGCACTCGGCGGCGGCTCCCGACGGCGGGGCTGGTCGCCGGCAGCTGTGCAAACCTCAAGGGGACCTAGGGCATGGGTCCACCCTGGGTGTACACTGCAAGGAGAAGAAGAAGAAGAAGAAGAAGAAGAAGAAGAAGAAGAAGAAGAAAAAGAGAGAAAGAAAGGGAGAGAGAGCTGGCCGGAGCTCCCCGCCGGCCAGGGGAGGTCGGCGGCGGTCGGCGGCGCACAGGGAGGTGGGCAGGGGAGTTGAGGAGGGAGTGGCACCTGCTGGTGAGCTAAGGGAGAAGAGAAAGCAACAAATGATATTTCCTCTCCACTCAACACTAAAATACACAATGCACAATTACGAAAAAGCCCTCGCAACTATGGAAATTAGTCCCGAGTCCCTCACAGCATGCGTAAAACGTAGAGACACCCCTCCACACTCGATTTCACGCAATACGGTGCGTGAAACAGGGTCCAATTCGCGAAACGATCAAACATGCACTATGACCTCTCAGCGATAATCTCGCGATATCTCACGATCCAACCGTCGCATGTGTGAACGGATCGCGCCATCACATTTAGCACTGTCGAGACATAGAATCTACCATTTTGGATCGTCAGAAACGGTCTCCGAATTGCGACACAACCCATCCTCTCTCCTCCAACACAACATAAAAACCATAAAATACAAAAAAATACATATATATACGTATATATATATATACACCTATACATATATATATACATATACAAATACATACGTACACAAAAGCAAAGTAGAGGGAGAGAAAACACTGAATTCAAATTCAAATTCAAAATTCGAATTCTCACATCACTCCCACCATACAAGAAGTTTCGTCGCCGAAACTTACTCACACACCATCCGCAAACAACTGCGGGTACCTCTCTCGCATAACGGACTCCAGCTCCCAAGTAGCCTCACGCTCCTCGTGATTCGTCCACTGAACCTTCACATACTAAATGCTTCGGTTCCTCAACTGCTTCTCCTCGCGAGCCAAAATCCTCAAAGGCACCTCGTCGTAGCTGAGATCCTCCCTCAGCTGAACCGTCGTCGGGCTGATCACGTGAGAAGGGTCGAGGATTTACTTCCGAAGCATGGACACATGGAAGACATTGTGCACCCGAGCAAGACTATGAGGAAGAGCTAACCGATAAGCCACCGGACCCACACGCTCAAGGATCTCGAACGGTCCCGCGAATCGCGGACTAAGCTTGTTCCGCAATCCGAACCGCTTGATCCCTCGAGACGGCGACACCTTGAGCAGCACATGCTCACCGACCTAAAACTCTAGGTCACGTCGTCGCTGGTCCGCGTAGCTTTTCTGCCGGTTCTGCGCAGTCATCAGCCGCTGCCTCGCACTGCGAATCCTGGCCTCTGCGTCCTCCAACAAGTCAGGCCCGATCACTCGACGCTCACCCACGTCATCCCAAAAAATCGGAGATCGACAACGACGTCCATACAAAGTCTCGTACGGTGCCATCCTAATGCTCACTTGGAAGCTGTTGTTGTAGGCGAACTCCACCAAGGAAAGGTACTTGAACCAACCCTCACCAAAGTCCAAAACGCAAGCTCGGAGCATATCCTCAAGAGTCTGGATGACTCGCTTCGACTGCCCATCACTCTGAGGGTGGTAAGCTGAGCTGAAGTTGAGCTTCGTTCCCCGTGCCTGCTGCAAGCTCCTCCAAAACTGAGATACGAAGCGAGAATCCTGATCAGAAACGATCGACACTGGCACTCCATACAGCCTGACGATCTCATCCAAGTAGAGCTATGCCAGTCGATCCCGGGACCAAGTCGTGTGTACCGGTAGGAAGTGAGCTGCTTTCGTCAGTCGGTCCACAATAACCCAGATCGCATCATGACCTCGCTGAGAACGAGGCAACCTGGTGACGAAATCCATGGTGATCTGCTCCCACTTCCATACAGGTACATGCAACGGTTGAAGCTTCCCTGCTGGTCGCTGATGCTCAGCCTTCACTTGCTGACAAACCAGACACTGAGCCACATGCTGAGCTACGTCCATCTTCATGCCAGGCCAGCAGAAACTTTGCTTCAGGTCGCGGTACATCTTCGTCCCTCCAGGATGAACGGTGTACGGCGACCGATGTGCCTCAGTCAAGATCTCTCGCCTCAAATCTCGGTCACTGGGCACACACCTCCGTCCTCGAAAACGAAAGGAACCATCAGCGTAAATCGTGAAGTCACCATCTCTGCCCTGCTCGGTCTCTGCTCGCACTCTCTGCAAGTGCGGGTCCATCAGCTGTCCACTAGAAATCCGATCAGACAAGGTGGGCTGCACCACCAAAGTCAGCAGCTGTGCGGTAGCTCCAGAAGGTAGGATCTCCAACTCTAGTCGACGAAACTCCTCCACCAAGCGCTCCTGGTCGGTGATCACGAGAGACAGCTCCGCCGAAGGCTGCCTCCGGCTCAAGGCGTCCGCCACAACATTCGCCTTGCCCGGATGATACTGGATGGAGATATCGTAATCCTTCAAAAGCTCAAGCCACCGTCTCTGTCTGAGGTTCAGCTCCTTCTGAGTGAAGAGGTACTTCAGAATCTGATGATCCGTGAACATCTCACAATGCGCTCCGTACAGGTAGTGTCTCTAAAGCTTGAGAGCGAACACCACTGCTGCTAGCTCGAGATCGTGCGTCGGATAGTTCTTCTCGTAGTCCTTCACCTGGCGCGAAGCATACGCGATGACCTTCTCCTGCTGCATGAGCACGCACCCCAATCCTATCCGAGACGCATCGCAGTAGACCACAAAATCCTCACTAGGCTGCGGTAATGCTAAGATAGGGGCACGAGTCAGTCTGTCCTTCAACTCCTGGAAGCTCATCTGACAAGCGGGAGTCTACAGAAACTTCTCGCCCTTCCTCGTCAGCTTGCTCAAAGGGGCGGCGATCTTTGAGAAACCCTCAACAAATCGCCGGTAATAACCCGCCAAGCCGAGGAAGCTCCTGATCTCCGTCACAGAAGTCGGAACAAACCAATCCACCACAGAGTCCACCTTCTTTGGGTCCACCGCAATACCAGACTGCGTCACGATGTGATCCAAGAAGGAAACTTTCCGAAGCGAAAACTCACACTTCTTGAGCTTAGCGTAAAGCTTATGCTCTCGAAGCGTCTGGAGGACTCGCCGAAGGTGATCCTCATGCTCCACGTCGCTCATCGAATAGATCAGTATGTCGTCAATGAAGACCACGACAAACTGATCCAAGAACTGCCGGAAAACCCTGTTCATCAAATCCATAAAAGCTGCCGGGCGTTAGTCAAACCGAACGGCATCACCGTGAACTCGTAATGCCCATAACGAGTCCGGAAAGCCGTCTTCGCAACGTCCTCGGCCTTGATCTTGAGCTGATGATAACCTGACTGCAGATCAATCTTCGAGAATACCGAGGCTCCCTGAAGCTGGTCGAAGAGATCGTCGATCCGCGGTAAAGGGTACTTGTTCTTCACCGTCACCTTGTTGAGCTCTCGGTAGTCAATGCACAAGCGCATACTACCGTCCTTTTTCCTGACGAAAAGGACTGGTGCTCCCCAAGGAGAAACACTCGGTCGGATAAAGCCCAAATCCAGAAGATCCTCAAGCTGAGCCTTCAGCTCCTTCAACTCAGCGAACGTCATGCGATAGGGGGCCTTCGAAATCGGGGTAGAGCCCGGAGCCAAATCAATAAAGAAGGAAATCTCTCGGTCAGGAGGCATCCCGGGTAGCTCGACAGGAAAGACATCGGGGAAGTCTCTAGCCACCGAAATATCCTCCAGAGCCGGTACAGCTCGATGAATGTCGTCTACCGAAGCCAGGTAAGCCGTACATCCACCGATCAACAAACTCCTAGCTCGGGCAGACAAGATAGTCAAGGCGAAGAAAGAACTCTTACAAACACGATAGATGAATTTCTTCTCGCCCGGCTCTACGAAAGTCACCGTCCTCTGCTCACAGTCGATGGTAGCGTGATGCTTGGTGAGCAAGTCCATCCCAAGCACCACATCGAACTCCTTCAGTGGCAACACGACTAGGTTCGCCAAGAACACCTGGTCGCCAAGCAACATCGGACAAGCTCTAATTCATCTCTCTGCTCCAAGGCCCTTGCCAGGGGTCTGGATCCGAAGAGGAACAGGAAGCGGACTCGACTCCAGACCATGCTCGCGAGCGAAAGAACGAGAAATAAAAGAATGCGATGCACCGGTATCAAACAACGTCCTAGCACAAGAGCCGAAAAGGGAGGTTATACCTGCAACCACGGCGTCTCCACCGGTGTCTCCCTCAGGGTGGGACATGTTGAAGACACGTCCACCCGATGCCTGGGGTGTCCCCTCCTGCTGGCGAGAAGTGGAGGGACGCACAGACGAAGCTGCAGCTGCCGGTGGCGGGTTCCTCCGGTTCTGTCTCGCAGTGGCTGGAGAAGAAGCAGAACTCTGCGCTGGTCCCATCGTGCACTGCTGGCGCATATGTCCCCTCTGGCCGCATCGGAAGCAGTGATCTCGGCGCTGGGGGCAGGTGTACGGTCGATGACCCTGCCCACAGGTGACGCACGTCGGGTTCTCCTGCCACTGGCTCCCAGATGGAGCGCTCCTGGCTGACTGGCTCCTCTGATGCTTCGACGGCCTCTTCCTAGAGAAAGAGCCACCGCTGGAACTGGGGTGGGAACGCTTTCGGTCGGCGTTCCTCTCTGGCTGATCTCGCTCGGCGCGCGCCTCCTCCGTCTCGTACTGGACCATCTGGGCGTGCTCATAGTACTCATCGTACGTCATCACCCCGTGGGAGGCGATCAGGAGGCGGATGCTCGACCTCAAAACCCTCGCAAACAGGCGCGCCTTATGGTACTCGTCTCGGGCGGCAAAAGGAATTAGGCTGATGATGCAGGAGAAGTCCCGCTTGTACTCCTCCACGGTACGGTTCCCCTGCTTGAGACGCTCCAACTCACGCTCCAAGCTCTGCTTCGTGCTCTCACGAAAGTAGTGGCTGAAAATGATCTCCCGAAACTCCTTCCACGAAGGATAAGCAGCGAGGTAACAGGTCGTCAGGAGATGCAACCACAAGTCGTAGGCCTCGTCGTCCAGACAGTGGGTGGCCAACGGGACCTTGTCCTGCTCGTCGATGCAGAGGTCGCGAAAGAGCTTCTCAATCTGCAAAACCCAATGCTCGACAGACCGTCCACCATCCTTCTTGCCCGCGAACAAGGGCGGATCGAACCTCCGGAACTCCGCCAATCGCGCTCGGATGTGGCCACCACCCCCAATCACGGGATCGGCGTACACACCCGGAACAGCCGACGTAGTCACTGTCGTCGTCGCGGTCGTGGCCACAAAAGGCGTGGGTGCCACAGGAGGGTCTGTAGTCAACGGGGCACTCGGCGGAGGGAGAGGAGGGGCTGGAGCGGCAGTCGTCGTAGCCTGCTGCTGCAAGAACTGCTGGAACATGCCAAAGAGGTTCGTCAGCTGACCCCTCACCTCGACCATCTCAGCCTCAAGCTGCAGGGTACGGTCAGCACCAGGCTGCTCGCCTCCTGCCGGCTCCTCACTCAAACCAGCCGCAGTAGCCCGAGTCTGAACACCAGCAGACGGCTCCGCAGGCGCACGCCCACCACCACGACCAGGACGGGGAGGTCTACCACGACCACGAGCCATCTGCAACACAGAAACCGCGTAAGAGAAAAGAGGGTCGGCAACACCCAACAAGCGACAAGCCGAAAACAAACCCCCGAACTCACGTGCCTATACATCTTAGGTCTTCCTATGGGTCAGCCTAACCAATAGTTCAGTTACAAGTTAATGAATGAATGAGTGTTTGTACCCTTTACGCTCTGATACCATCTCAATCTGTCACGCCCCGGGCTAGTTTTATAAGCGAAAATACGTGTCATTTTTTTTTTTGAAAGCCTAACCCGCGCCACGTACAGACCCGCCACAAATACAGGGCCCACTGTCCACACGGACAGAGTCTCCCATATATTTGCACGGCGTACACAATACATACAAGATCACAACCACCATTTATTCATCACACAAACCAATCATACCAACAATGCATACAGCTAACTGTCCTTAGCAGTTGCATGTATCTAAACAAGTCCTTAGGCGAAGGATGATGCGAGGCACAAACAACAGATCATTTTATAAAACTGCTTCTTACCCAGAAGCTTTATTTAAAACCCTAATCTCAATCATTTAAAGATCATTTGAAAACCGTTCTCCACACGAGAACTCTTTTTTGAAATTCCAAAAGCCGATCAATCGAAAACGGTTTGAAAACTGTTTCCCACACGAAAACCTTTATTAGAAAACCGCTACCACGAGGGGTAGAAATCCAAGATACACAATATAAAGCCATAATTAAAGATCTAGTAAGCAACGTCATCCATAATGTCTAAGCATGCAAGCAACACATAAAAACTGAACCATATCCACGAAATCCAAACATGCAAGACAAAACAACCAAAGTGTAACTGAACCACATCCACAACTAACTGATAAAGAGATAAAGGCGATAACCAATCTGAAGGGAGGAACCTCACAAGTCGGGACCTCTAGTACCACTATCTAGGCGTGCCTCGCTGCGTCCCGACTCCCACCACCCTGCTCACCTGAAAACAACAACGATGGCGGGGGGTGAGAACATGTAAACATGTCTCCCCTCCCAGTGGGTACCGCAAGCCGACGAAGGCGAGGTGTACGCACCGGTACGAGGGTCAACAAAGATAGATAAGGTAAACAGTAGCACAAACAAGTATGAGGCTGACATACAACTGAACAACTATGCTACTGCAAATAAGATAACATATGCATCAATAGTGATAACCACAAATGTAAACCCAATCCATAGGCCACCGGGACGGATCCCTGGCACTGTCAAGGTCCACTAAGTCGACACTAAACACAAAGTACTCACAACCCGAAACTGACGGATCGTCCGGAAAACCCACCGGGACGATCCCAAAACCACACCAAGCCCCAGAGGGGTACCAACAACCAAACCAAGTCCTTCGCTATTCCCAAACACACACAACAAGGTGACAGGACAGCGAGCACAAGCTCGGGGTGCCACGAACACAAACGCACCCGAAACGACTTCCGGGTTCCCGAAAAAATGCCGATTTGGCACCGGAACCCTTCGTCACTCATCCGCTGTCCTCGAAACTTTGGGACAACGATGAGGAACAACCAACGAGGCTATACGATGAAGCCGAGTCGCTCACGAAACCAGCAAGTGAGTCACACGACTAAAACACGCGTTCTGCCGACTATTTCATCAGAAAACGCACCGGAAATCAATCCGATCTCCGCGAAGGGCGAAGAGGTTGGACAACCAGTCCACAGGGCCTCAAGGGTCATGCCCTTGCTGCCCGCAGCATCACAAAGCTGCCACAATCACAAAAGCCCTAAAACGAGTCCCAACACTTCCTTTCGGTCATCCACTACCTTCGCCAAGTAGGCAATGCATCCACTAGCAATAAGCTTCCTTGCTTGCGACGTGGACACCATTGATGCAAAGAGCGAACTCTTGCACCCACGGTACACAAACTCCTTGTGCCCGGGTTCTTTAAACCTCACTATCCGGCTCTCACAATCAATAGTAGCGTGATATCTCGAGAGCCAATCCATTCCTAGGATCAAATCATACTCGTTCATTCGATTTAACACTAGCAAGTCAGCTGGCATGATCCAGTTTTCAACCCTCACTGGGCAATCTACACACGCGTGATGTACACAAAAGGTGTGTTCAGGTACTTGCAAAGTTCTTGCATGCGTGGCTTCTACAATTTCTATTCCATGTGCAATAGCAAATGATCGAGCAATGAATGAATGCGATGCACCAGTATCAAACAAAGCACTACATCGAATGCCTTTAATTAACACAATACCTGCCACGACATCCTCCTGGGCAGAATGCTCCTCCACCTGTGAGGCGAATACCCGTCCACTGGGCGCTGGCCGCTGGCCCTCAACTGGTCTCGGCGGCTGTGTACGGCCTGCTGACATCGCCGCGGGTGGGATGCCCGCAAGCTGCCTCGGTGGTGCAAACGCCGATGCCGACGACGGTGCTCGACCATCATCCATCGGGCAATTGTACCGTATATGCCCCGGCTGTCCGCACTTGTAGCACCGGCCCTCACGATAATCACATTTATGAGGGTTGTGGGGGCCGCTACAAATCGGGCACTGGGTCGAGGATCGATTCCGCCGGGACCCTCGCGACTGGTTCTGCGACTGTGAGTGCTTCGGGGGTCAATTTGAACTAGACTGCCCACCCGAGCCACTCGCCGGTCGTTTCTTTCCTTTTTCCTTATCCTTCTCCTTCTCTCTTTCCCAGGACTCGCGCTCCTCGCGCGCACATGCATTCCCGTGCTCTACCCAAAGAGCACGGTCCAAGACCTCCGCAAAGGTCTTTAGCTTGAGGGCGTGCACCGCTCGAAAGATCTCCGGTCGAAGTCCGCGCACGAAACAATCGACCTTGTCCAACTCTCTACGGACAACGTGCGGTACGCAATTAATGATGTACGAGAACTCCCTCTCGTACTCACGCACGGTGCGGTTCCCTTGCTTCAACTTACGGAACCTTTCTTGAAGTTTCCTTTTCTCGCTATCGGGGAAGTAGGCGGCGAACACCATACCTCGAAACTCCTCCCACGTCGGTGGCGGAAGGCTAGGGAGTCGATCACGCCGGACTCCCTTCCACCACACCTTCGCCGATCGCTCTAAACAATGAGCGGCGAGATGCACTTTGTCCCTCTCCAAGGTATAGAGATCCTCGAAGAGCGTCTCAATAGCATCGATCTACGTTTCCACGTCCCATGGATCCACGTTCTCCCCGTTAAAGATAGGCGGGTTGAACTTCTTAAACCTCATGAGAGCCGCAAGTGCGCGCTCTCGCTCCGCATCCTCCATCGCGGAGTCGGGCATAGGAGTACCCGACCCGCCGGCTACAATCGGTGATGCCGGTGGCGCCACAGCCGGCGCCGGTGTCACCTCCTCCCTAACCGCAGTCGCCTGCTGCGCCATATCGTCCTGGAGCTTCTTAATTTTCTCCTCCTGTCACTGCATGGTTTAGGCCTGTCGCCGAACCACGCCCATCAACTCGGTCAATTCATTACGAAGACCCGAGTTCTCGCCCTCCCCGAGTTGTTCGGGAGTCGCGCTCGATCCTCCGAGCCCAGCCCTCGTAGAAGGCCGTCCACGTACTATTATCTCCTGAAAACACAACGACTTTGGTCATTTCGTGACATTCAAAGTCATTTGCAACATTATATTTCACGAAAATAAACGTGAACCCAATCTAGGCGAAAGTCACACAAGGGTCCTTATTCCCCTCACTTGGTTTCATGTTGTCGGCCGCCAACATGAACACACTTTGTGAAGATTAAGACACACCTTGAATCTACCTCTATTTCCAACTAGAGGTATAAGGACATAATCCAATCACTTATCTTTCGCCATAATCAAAGATCTCGTCACTCACGAGCCTACACTCCTAGGGTTTTTTCCATCCTAGGATTTCTTAGGTCCACCTAGACCGTTTCTATGCTCTGATACCACCTCAATCATTCACGCCCCGCCGGACCTTTAACACCAACTAGGTGGAAAGGATAACCGCACGGGCGCATGCCCCAGACCCGCCGAACGGATAGAGTCTTTTCTACCCGCCCAAGGCATCACAACACATGCATATCCACAATGTTCCAACTAGGAACGGAGTACAAGAGTTGCACAAGGAAAGCATCAACATAAAGAAGTTCTACTTCTATTACATCACATTGCACATTTATACATGCCCAAAATTTTCTTTTTCATTCCATACACCATGTTCCAAAACTATGGAATATACAAGTTTCATACATGTAATGAAAATCTCCTATACTATCAAAGTCCAAGACTAGGGGTACAACTCTATGTATCATCAAAATAGAAGGGCCGCTATCTAGAGAGCCAAACCCTTGCCTCGCTCCGCCGCCTCACTCGCGGAAGGACCTGAAAAACGTGGGGTGAGAACTATAAACATAGTTCCCAATGGGTAAGGCCACCCAAGAGAGAGGCTCGACCCACCAGGTCCAAATAAACACCATATGCATAAGTTAGATCACGAATAACTATGCAAGAAATATTTACATGCTTGTAAATAAACACAAAGGATGCAACCAAATGAAATGTAGATTTTCATTCTCTCCTAGGTTCATCCTATATTTCTCATTGACCAAGTTCAACTACTTGTCATTTACTTATGGTTTCGGAATCGCCGTCTCACCATAATTGTTCCAACATCCAAGGAGTGAAATTGTCACCTCCGAGTTCGGGTAGCGAGATCGTCGCCTACCCGGGATAGCAAAATCGTCGCATACCCCATCTCAACACCGCCATCACATGGCACGAGTAGCGAACTCGTCGCATACCCGGGATAGCAACCTCGTTGCACATCCCATCTCAACACCGCCAACTCATGGCACGGGTAGCGAAATCGTCGCCTACCCGAGATAGCAACCTCGTTGCACATCCCATCTCAACACCGCCAAGTCATGGCACGGGTAGCGAAATCGTCGCCTACCCGGGATAGCAACCTCGTTGCACATCCCATCTCAACACCGCCAACTCGTGGCACGGGTAGCGAAATCGTCGCCTACCCGGGATAGCAACCTCGTTGCACATCCCATCTCAACACTGCCAACTCGTGGCACGGGTAGCGAAATCGTCGCCTACCCGGGATAGCAACCTCATTGCACATCCCATCTCAATACCGCCAACTCATGGCATGGGTAGCGAAATCGTCGCATACCCGGGATAGCAAAATCGTCGCACATCCCATTGTTCACATTTTACACTTGCCAATCTAAGTCTCATGACCTTAGGTTCAAGTCACTAAGTCTCACCTATGTTCAATGACACTAGGTTTACTTTCTCATTCTCAACCTAGGTTCCATGACGCTAGGTTCCAATCTCATGTCCAACCTATGTTCAATAACACTAGGTTCCAATCATACATGTTTCAACCTATGTTTAATAACACTAGGTTCCAATCATACATGCAACCATGCAACAAGTATAGATAACATAAATATACTTGAATTCTATAACATGCAATAGGAACTCATGGCTCTACCTATCATGATTTTCATCTTTGCCAACATGCAAGTTCTAGGGTTCACAAAACATACCATTTTATCTTTAAATGGATATTTACCCTAGACATGGAAGTGACCTAATCACTTCGGTAAACACAAACCCACCTCAAGAGCTTCCGAATTCTTGTATTCTTCAAGCCCCTAAGTGTCCAAGCCTTGAGTTCTTGCTTCAACCCAAGCTTCTACAAGAAAATGGTTCGTTACTCGTTACGAACCCTTAATTCAACTCAATACATGAAATCAAGTGTTCTAACATGATTTCCTATACCTCAATTGCAATTCCCGAAGGTCCAAATATTTTTAGAACCTCTCATGGCAAAAACCCTCATTTCACCTAGGTTTCACATGCATGCATGTAGAACCTCAAAATTTCTTGGCCAATCTCCACATTTTGTATTTTAGATTGCCTAGGGTTTCCAAAAACTTCATAACAAAGGATTAAATCCAAGGTTTGAACCCAAATCATGAGAAACTCACCTTAGCCACGAGTTCCCCAAGCTTCTTCTTGCACCAAGAAACTTCTTTTCTCCTTTGGAAGCCTTTTCCAAGATCAATCCACCCTTTTCTCCAAGTTTTGGAGAGATCTCTAGAGAGAGAAAGTGAGGGAGATGGAGAGGAGAAGTGGAGGAGAAAGATGACTGAGAAAGGGGGGTGTTCCCTGCCTTTCTAACACTCCCTCGAGTGTGAAAAGACTCATTTGCCCCTCTCCACACTTCACTACACACAACCAGCCAAAACTGGATTTTCGCAACACTGTATACCGGTATGTGCACTTGCATACCGGTATACGGGTGTTAGTTCCGGTATTCCCCGAGGAATTCCGCAGAACCCGAGAGCTGGATTTTCGATTTCAGCCCTCACATTCCGGTATACCCCATCACATACCGATACTAATCACTTCAGTACCGGTATGGAGATCCACATACCGGAATCCACTGCAGACTTCACAAGTTCAGCAGTTTTAACTTTTCTAAGTTCGTTTTCGCGCCTCATTTGCGCCGAAAACACTTCGCACAAGTCCCAAACTTGGCCGAAGCCTCACATATAGCCTCTCATGCTATTTTTTTCACCGGAACTTCACAATTTGTAGAAGTTCGGTATGACGTACTGAAATTCAGTGTACTACATTCCTCCCCCCTTAAAGAGAGTTTCGGCCGCGAAACTAAATCATACCTCAGCTGGACTCAGCGAAGAGGTAAGGAAACCGCTCCCTCATCGAGCTTTCCAATTCCCACGTAGCTTCGCGCTCACCGTGATTCGTCCACTGTACCTTTATATAAGGAATTTCACGGTTCCTCAAATTTTTCACCTCGCGATCCACGATACACAAGGAAAATTCTTTATAAGTCATATCCTCATGAAGCTCCATAGGCACATACTCGAGGACGTGCGCCGGATCATATACGTACTTGCGGAGCGTTGATACATGGAATACATTGTGTATCCCCGCAAGTTTTGGCGGCAAAGCTAGCCGATATGCCACGGATCCCACACGCTCCAAAACCTCATAAGGTCCAATGTAACGGGGACTCAACTTACCCCGAACCCCAAATCGCTTCACCCCTCTCATGGGTGATACTTTCAAGAAGACACGGTCTCCTACCACGAATTCCAAATCTCGTCGACGTCGATCCGCATAACTCTTTTGTCTAGATTGCGCCGTCGATAAGCGTTCGCGTGCCAAACGGACTTTTTCCTCCGCTTCACGCAACACATCCGGTCCTAAGACCCTTCTCTCGCCGACTTCACTCCAATGAATAGGAGAGCGGCATTTCCTTCCATACAAGGCCTCAAAAGGTGCCATACCGATGCTAGATTGATAGCTATTATTATAAGCAAATTCAGCCATCGGCAAATGAGTAGGCCATGCACCCTTGAAGTCCAACACACACGCTCGTAGCATATCCTCCAAAATCTGAATTATCCTTTCCGATTGACCGTCAGTTAGAGGATGAAATGCTGAACTGAAATCGAGCCGTGTACCCAAAGCTTCTTGCAAGCTTTTCCAAAAATGTGATGTGAAATGGGGATCTCGATCTGAAACTATCGAGGTCGGGACCCCGTGCAACCGCATAATCTCGTCCAGGTAGACTTGTGCTAACTTGTCTCCCGACCAAGTGGTGTGGATTGGCAAAAAGTGTGCCGACTTTGACAAACGATCCACCACCACCCAAATCGCGTCGTGGCCACCTTGCGATCGAGGTAAGTCCACAACGAAGTCCATTGCGATATTCTCCCACTTCCAAACTGGAATGGGCAACCCTTGCAGTTTTTTCGCTGGAAAGCGACGCTCGGCCTTCACCTGTTGGCATACTAAACATTGTGCCACAAAGCGTCCAACATCAAGCTTCATCCCCGGCCACCAATAATGCAATTTAAGATCCTTGTACATTTTGGTGCCGCCCGGGTGAATCGCATAGGGGAAAGTGTGAGCTTCTTTCAAGATCTCCCCACGAATGTCCTCGACTTTTGGCACGCACAATCGATTTCAGGATCGAATTGCGCCCTTCGAGTCTACATGAAAATCACCGGCGCGCCCGCTCTCGATAGCACTCCGCACCTTTTGGAGTTCCGGATCCCCGGATTGCTTTTCTTTTATTTGCTCCAACAAGGTCGGCCACACTTCGAGATTCATGAGTTTAGCGGGGACGCCCGGGGCCACGACTTCCAAGTCAAACCGGTCCATTTCCTTGATCAACGGTATTTGTCCCGTCATCTCAATTGCGAAGTTTTCCACGGCTTTTCTACTGAGCGCATCGGCCACCACATTGGCTCTACCGGGGTGGTACAAGATGGTCAAGTCGTAGTCTTTTATCAACTCCAACCACCTTCGCTGCCTCAAGTTCAACTCCTTTTGAGTGAATAAGTACTTTAAGCTTTTGTGATCCGTGTACACCTCACAATGTTCCCCGTACAAATAGTGTCTCCACAATTTAAGCGCGAAGACCACCGCCGCAAGCTCTAGGTCGTGGGTGGGGTAATTCTGCTCATAGCTCTTCAGCTGTCAAGAGGCATATGCTATTACTTGTCCTCTTTGCATAAGCACACACCCAAGACCACGCCGTGATGCATCACTATACACCACAAAACCCTCCCCCGCAATCGGCAAGGCGAGAACCGGAGCCGAAGTCAACCTTTCCTGTAGCTCCTTAAAGCTTTGGTCGTATTCCTCGCTCCAAACATATTTGGCTCCCTTGCGGGTAAGACGCGTTAGTGGACCGGAGATTTTTGAAAATCCCTCCACGAACCGTCGATAGTACCCCGCAAGACCCAAAAAGCTTCGTACTTCCGTGACATTGGTCGGGCGAGGCCAATCCTTGATTGCCTCAACTTTCATAGGGTCCACCGATACTCCTCCTGTGGAAATCACGTGACCCAAGAAAGCGACCTCACGGATCCAAAATTCGCACTTTTTCAACTTGGCGAACAACTTGTTCTCTCGAAGAACTTGAAGCACAATCCTTAAGTGCTCATTATGTTCCTCTTCACTCCGAGAGTAGACAAGAATATCATCTATGAACACCACTACGAATTGATCCAACAGTGGTTTGAACACACGGTTCATTAAATCCATGAACGCCGCCGGGGCATTGGTAAGCCCGAAAGGCATAACCGTGAATTCATAGTGTCCATACCGCGTCCTAAACGCGGTCTTATGCACATCCTCCGGTTTGATCTTCAATTGGTGATAACCGGATTGCAAATCTATCTTTGAGTACACCCGAGACCCTTGCAACTGATCGAATAGGTCATCAATTCGGGGCAACGGGTACTTATTCTTGACGGTCACTTTGTTCAACTCACGGTAATCCACACATAATCGTAGTGAACCGTCCTTTTTCCGCACAAATAGAACAGGGGCTCCCCAAGGTGACACACTTGGCTTTACGAAACCCTTGTCCATCAAATCTTGTAATTGTGCTTTCAATTCCTTTAGTTCCGCGGGTGCCATCCTGTACGGGGCCTTAGAGATCGGCGCCGTACCCGGGAGCAAATCGATCACGAATTCTATTTCCCGATCCGGTGGCATTCCGGGCAACTCCGCCGGAAATACATCCGGGAACTCATGGACTATAGGAATGTCCTCGAGTCCCAACACTTCCTTTCGATCATCCACTACCGTCGCCAAGTAGGCAATGCATCCACTAGCAATAAGCTTCCTTACTTGCGACGTGGACACCATTGACGCAAAGAGCGAACTCTTGCACCCACGGTACACAAACTCCTTGTGCCCGGGTTCTTTAAACCTCACTATCCGGTTCTCACAATCAATAGTAGCGTGATATCTCGAGAGCCAATCCATTCCTAGGATCAAATCATACTCGTTCATTCGATTTAACACCAGCAAGTCAGCTGGCATGATCCAGTTTTCAACCCTCACTGGGCAATCTACACACGCGTGATGTACACAAAAGGTGTGTTCAGGTACTTGCACAGTTCTTGCATGCGTGGCTTCTACAATTTCTATTCCATGTGCAATAGCAAATGATCGAGCAATGAATGAATGCGATGTACCAGTATCAAACAAAGCTCTACATCGAATGCCTTTAATTAACACAATACCTGCCACGACATCCTCCTGGGCAGAAGGCTCCTCCACCTGTGAGGCGAATACCCGTCCACTGGTTGCTGGCCGCTGGCCCTCAACTGGTCTCGGCGGCTGTGTACGGCCTGCCGACATCACCGCGGGTGGGATGCCCGCAAGCTACCTCGGTGGTGCAAACGCCGATGCCGACGACGGTGCTCGGCCATCATCCATCGGGCAATTGTACCGCATATGCCCCGGCTGTCCGCACTTGTAGCACCGGCCCTCACGATAATCACATTGATGAGGGTTGTGGGGGCCGCTACAAATCAGGCACTGGGTCGAGGATCGATTCCGCCGGGACCCTCGCGACTGGTTCTGCGACTGTGAGTGCTTCGGGGGTCGCTTTGAACTAGACTGCCCACTCGAGCCACTCGCCGGTCGTTTCTTTCCTTTTTCCTTATCCTTCTCCTTCTCTCTTTCCCAGGACTCGCGCTCCTCGCGCGCACATGCATTCCCGTGCTCTACCCAAAGAGCACGGTCCAAGACCTCCGCAAAGGTCTTTAGCTTGAGGGCGTGCACCGCCCGAAAGATCTCCGGTCGAAGTCCGCGCACGAAACAATCGACCTTGTCCAACTCTCCGCGGACAACGTGCGGTACGCAATTAATGATGTACGAGAACTCCCTCTCGTACTCACGCACGGTGCGGTTCCCTTGCTTCAACTTACGGAACCTTTCTTGAAGTTTTCTTTTCTCGCTATCGGGGAAGTAGGCGGCGAACACCATACCCCGAAACTCCTCCCACGTCGGTGGCGGAAGGCTAGGGAGTCGATCACGCCGGACTCCCTTCCACCACACCTTCGCCGATCGCTCTAAACAATGAGCGGCGAGATGCACTTTGTCCCTCTCCAAGGTATAGAGATCATCGAAGAGCGTCTCAATAGCATCGATCCACGTTTCCACGTCCCATGGATCCACGTTCTCCCCGTTAAAGATAGGCGGGTTGAACTTCTTAAACCTCATGAGAGTCGCAAGTGCGCGCTCTCGCTCCGCATCCTCCATCACGAAGTCGGGCATAGGAGTACCCGACCCGCCGGCTACAATCGGTGATGCCGGTGGCGCCACAGCCGGCGCCAGTGTCACCTCCTCCCTAACCGCAGCCGCCTGCTGCACCATATCGTCCTGGAGCTTCTTAATTTGCTCCTCCTGTCGCTGCATGGTTTCGACCTGTCGCCGAACCACGCCCATCAACTCGGTCAATTCATTACGAAGACCCGAGTTCTCGCCCTCCCCGAGTTGTTCGGGAGCCGCGCTCGATCCTCCGAGCCCAGCCCTCGTAGGAGGCCGTCCACGTACCATTATCTCCTGAAAACACAACGACTTTGGTCATTTCATAACATTCAAAGTCATTTGCAACATTATATTTCACGAAAATAAACGTGAACCCAATCTAGGCGAAAGTCACACAAGGGTCCTTATTCCCCTCACTTGGTTTCATGTTGTCGGCCGCCAACATGAACACACTTTGTGAAGAATAAGACACCTCGAATCTTCCTCTATTTCCAACTAGAGGTATAATGACATAACCCAATCACTTATCTTTCGCCATATTCAAAGATCTCGTCACTCACGAGGCTACACTCCTAGGGTTTTTTCCATCCTAGGATTTCTTAGGTCCACCTAGACCGTTTCTATGCTCTGATACCACCTCAATCATTCACGCCCCGCCGGACCTTTAACACCAACTAGGTGGAAAGGATAACCGCACGGGCGCATGCCCCAGACCCGCCGAACGGATAGAGTCTTTTCTACCCGCCCAAGGCATCACAACACATGCATATCCACAATGTTCCAACTAGGAACGGAGTACAAGAGTTGCACAAGGAAAGCATCAACATAAAGAAGTTCTACTTCTATTACATCACATTGCACATTTATACATGCCCAAATTTTTCTTTTTCATTCCCTAACACCATGTTCCAAAACTATGAAATATACAAGTTTCATACATGTAATGAAAATCCCCTATACTATCAAAGTCCAAGACTAGGGGTACAACTCTATGTATCAACACCGCCATCACATGGCACGAGTAGTGAACTCGTCGCATACCCGGGATAGCAACCTCGTTGCACATCCCATCTCAACACCGCCAACTCATGGCACGGGTAGCGAAATCGTCGCCTACCCGGGATAGCAACCTCGTTGCACATCCCATCTCAACACCGCCAACTCATGGCACGGGTAGCGAAATCGTCGCCTACCCGGGATAGCAACCTCGTTGCACATCCCATCTCAACACCGCCAACTCGTGGCACGGGTAGCGAAATCGTCGCCTACCCGGGATAGCAACCTCGTTGCACATCCCATCTCAACACCGCCAACTCGTGGCACGGGTAGCGAAATCGTCGCCTACCCGGGATAGCAACCTCGTTGCACATCCCATCTCAACACCGCCAACTCATGGCATGGGTAGCGAAATCGTCGCATACCCGGGATAGCAAAATCGTCGCACATCCCATTGTTCACATTTTACACTTGCCAACCTAAGTCTCATGACCTTAGGTTCAAGTCACTAAGTCTCACCTATGTTCAATGACATCTAGGTTTACTTTCTCATTCTCAACCTAGGTTCCATGACGCTAGGTTCCAATCTCATGTCCAAACTATGTTCAATAACACTAGGTTCCAATCATACATGTTTCAACCTATGTTTAATAACACTAGGTTCTAATCATACATGCAACCATGCAACAAGTATAGATAACATAAATATACTTGAATTCTATAACATGCAATAGGAGCTCATGGCTCTACCTATCATGATTTTCATCTTTGCCAACATGCAAGTTCTAGGGTTCACAAAACATACCATTTTATCTTTAAATGGATATTTACCCTAGACATGAAAGTGACATAATCACTTCGGTAAACACAAACCCACCTCAAGAGCTTCTGAATTATTGTATTCTTCAAGCCCCTAAGTGTCCAAGCCTTGAGTTCTTGCTTCAACCCAAGCTTCTACAAGAAAACGGTTCGTTACTCGTTACGAACCCTTAATTCAACTCAATACATGAAATCAAGTGTTCTAACATGATTTCCTATGCCTCAATTGTAATTCCCGAAGGTCCAAATATTTTTAGAACCTCTCATGGCAAAAACTCTCATTTCACCTAGGTTTCACATGCATGCATGTAGAACCTCAAAAATTTTTGGCCAATCTCCACATTTTGTGTTTTAGATTGCCTAGGGTTTCCAAAAACCTCATAACAAAGGATTAAATCCAAGGTTTGAACCCAAATCATGAGAAACTCACCTTTGCCACGAGTTCCCCAAGCTTCTTCTTGCACCAAGAAGCTTCTTTTCTCCTTTGGAAGCCTTTTCCAAGATCAATCCACCATTTTCTCCAAGTTTTGGAGAGATCTCTAGAGAGAGAAAGTGAGGGAGATGGAGAGGAGAAGTGGAGGAGGAAGATGACTGAGAAAGGGGGGTGTTCCCTGCCTTTCTAACACTCCCTCGAGTGTGAAAAGACTCATTTGCCCCTCTCCACACTTCACTACACACAACCAGCCAAAACTGGATTTTCGCAACACTGTATACCGGTATGTGCACTTGCATACCGGTATACGGGTGTTAGTTCCGGTATTCCCCGAGGAATTCCGCAGAACCCGAGAGCTGGATTTTCGATTTCAGCCCTCGCATTCCGGTATAACCCATCACATACCGGTACTAATCACTTCAGTACCGGTATGGAGATCCACATACCGGAATCCACTGCAGACTTCACAAGTTCAGCAGTTTTAACTTTTCTAAATCCGTTTTCGCGCCTCATTTGTGCCGAAAACACTTCGCACAAGTCCCAAACTTGGCCGAAGCCTCACATATAGCCTCTCATGCTATTTTTTTCACCGAAACTTCACAATTGTAGAAGTTCGGTACGACGCACTGAAATTCAGTGTACTACAGTTATATACATATATATATGTATATACATACATATACATAGAGTTAGGCTAGAATACTTGTGGAAGTACCGGGGCTCCGGTACTTCCACGTCGTTTTCGATGTTGGGACTTCCGAATCGACGATCGGCTCCGTTAAACTTGATCTAGAGTATTTGAAGTATCTAGAAAATAAATTTCGCGATTTTTCGATATCATTTACCTAGTGATCGAAAGGGCTCAAAATCAATGGCTGAAAATAAAAATCTCACAAAATGTGATAATATGACTCTAAAATTTTAGATCAAAGATATTGATCTTGTTTTATATAGTATAAAGAATTTTCTATCAAAATTTTTATGTGATTTGGATATTTCTACACCGTTAAACTTGCAAACGGCTCACCACGACCATTGAAATTGCTGATTTTGAGCCCTTTCGATCACCAGGCAAATGATATCGAAAAATCGCGAAATTTATTTTCTAGATACTTCAAATACTCTAGATCAAGTTTAACGGAGCCGATCGTCGATTCGGAAGTCCCAACATCGAAAACGACGTGGAAGTACCGGAGCCCCGGTACTTCCACAAGTATTCTAGCCTAACTCCATATACATATACATATATATATATATGTATATGTATATGTATATACATATATGTATATACATACATGTATGTATATACATACATGTATGTATATGTATGTATATATGTATATATGTATATATGTATATATATGTATATACATACATATACATACATATATGTATATACATACATGTATGTATATACATATATGTATATGAGTTTATAATAAATATAGATAAAATGAGATTCACTAACTAAGAGAAGAATTACAACTGACTTCTCTTTTATACAGAGTAGCTTCAATCAAAGCCCTCTTTCTGAATCTCTCTCACCATTCTCTCATCTTTTATAAATTTTAGAAGACTTCTCTATTTTTCTTCATGCTTCCGTGCACTGGGCGCACTAAACACGCCCAACTCTCTTTCAAGTACAGACCACCACCAGGTCAGCCGTATGCCACCCGAGAGCCCTCAAGTTGGCCGTACCTCCTTTGAAGCTTCAACTCCAATTAAGGAAAAAGTCTAAAATACAGCAATCACGTTGTACATGTGATGTCTCCAACCAATCAAATTATTTTTCTGGAATTTACCTATTCCATTATAGTTTTTACATAAATATTTTTATTGTATATCTTTTTTTAAAAAAAAGATGTGATTGGCTGATTATAGATACTATGATGTAGCTACTACACAGTAAATGGACTTCCTCCCAATTAAGCCGCCACTTATGCATTATAATGCATAGGCTACAATGCACCTAAATCCTAGTACAAATATATTTCTACTATAATTAATATTTAAATCCATATTGATTTGTCTTCAATAGATTTCAATATTAATCTAATCTAATTAAGATTCAACTATAAATCTAATCAAAATTCTAACAAAATATTCCAAAAATAAAAAAAATTAAAAAGGAGCTGATTTATCCTAAAATGTCGTTCAGAAAATTTGTGTTTACAGGGGTACGTAGCTTTGTGCGGGGCCAACACCACAAGAACACCGGAGGGAAAAACTTTTTTTGCAAATAGTAGATCTAAATTCATTTCTATAATTCAATTGGAGTGTGGTGATTGTTTTTTTAGGCATCGCGGACACTGACACGGGACACGACACGACTCGAACACCACGACTCGGCAGCTTTCAAAAAATTATGCACGGACACGGCATGGACACCGCTAATAAAATATAATATTATTAATATAATAATATATATTTATTATATATAAAATATTAATTTTGGTAAAATATTGTTATATTTCTCATGCAAATGAAAGTTAGTAAAATTTTTATTGATAGTTCATTTATTTTAAGAAAAAAAATTTTCCACTATACACAACTTATTTATATTGTCAAAAAAATTTGTATGCCCTCATGAAAAAGCTAAAATATTTATCATATTATATCATATATGCATAAACAAAGTAAAATAAAAATATGTATATAATTTTTTTAATTGTTTGCATTATGGATCGATATTGAATGCGCGTTTAAGGAGTGTCCATATGGGACACGTGTCCGACACGGACACGCGAGGCTTATAAAAGTGTCTGTGATACATACTTATTTTTTTCCCCTCCCTTATGGAGCTTTCAATTTTTCTTAAACTGCCCGATCGTCTCCGGCACGAATGGCTAGGGCTTGATGGTTGTACTCGAACTTCTAAATTCAAAGCATAATTATTTTACATTTCTAATTAAGTTTATTTCTAAAAAAGCAGATAATATGTTATTTTTTTCTCAATAATATTCATAATAATAATAATACTCTCAATCTCTAGAGATCTATGAACTATTCATGTTCCATCCATGCATTTTAATACATTTTCTTGTATCTTATCTTCTCTCAACTTACTAACTTTATTTATGAAAGGCTTAATTAAACCCCACTAATACATTTATTTGTATCTTATCTTCTCTCAACTTATTAACTTATTTATGAAAGGCTTAATTATTACACTCTACTACATTGTACTCTAGTTTTTTTTGGCTATATTGTACTATTTTTTTTTTCAATGACATCATTGTATTATTATATTTTATCAATTTCTACACTGTATTTTAAATTTTTTTTAATTTTTTATCTTATATTATTTTCTTTTCTCAGAGGTATTCCTCAACTGTTTTTTCTCATCAAAATCTATATTATTTTAACAAATCTATTTTTATAAACAAAACTTAATGACTTTATTGAGAGCAAATGGCTAAACAGCGAAAAAAAATATAAAATAAATCTTTGTGATAAACTCATTAAAAACTTCTATCAAGTTATTCTCAACTATTTTTTAACAACTTTATTAGGAGGTATAGTATAATTAAGCCTAAAAAGGTTTAATTACACTATATTATAATGTATTTTAAGGCTTTTTTTATTTTTATATTATACTATTTTCTATATTATACTATTTGTTGTTTCAAAAACACTATTGAACAAATTTTTTTTTTTCAATCTCTCCAATATGCGAAAAAAAAAAACCTATAATTTTAGATGAAAGCCATCAGCTCCACTAAATGCACTAGCTGAAAGTAGAAAAAAAGTATATATTTGATTTATTTTGACAAGAAAAAAATTAATATAAAATGACAAATGAAAAAAAATTAAAGTATGGTGTAGAGATTGGTAAGAGAAAAAGTTAGTTTAATAGTATCTTTAAATATATATAGAGAGAGAGAGTCCGACTATGATGCTTTCGGAAGCATAAATGAGTTGGCATTTTCACTTTTTTAACCCTTAGATCAACCCTTTGACCATTTCTAGCCTTTAGATTAATATTATTTCTCTAGAAGGACAACTAAATTCTAAAGGGACTACTCAACCCTAAAGGGAGACCACTATCATCCGAACCCTACGATTCTTGATCCAAGGGCCAAAAATTCGGAGCCACCAACTACTTTATACTTCCGAAAGTATAGTAACTCTACACTATATATAGAGCTAGGTTGGTATGCCATCGGTGGCACGGAGGTCTCTGTGCCACCAAGTTGTTTTTGATGATGCAGCTTCCAAATCGACGATCGGCTCCGCTAGACTTGATCTACACTATTGAAAGTATTTGAAAACTAAATTTCATAATTTTTTGACATCATTTGGCTAGTGATCAAAAGGTCTCAAAATTAATAATTTTAATGGTCAATGAGATGCGTTTGTGAGTTTAACGGTGTAAAACAATTCAAATCTGATGAAATTTTTATACAAGTTTTTTTTCACTATTTAGAATAAGATCAACACCTCTGATCTTAAATTCAAGTATTTTATCATCATTTTTTATGAGATTTTTATTTTCAGCCGTTCATTTTTCGACTACTCGTTTGATAAATAAATGATATCGAAAAATTATGAAATTTAGTTTCCAAATACTTTCAACACTGTAGATTAAGTCTATCGGAGTCGATCGTCGATTTGGAAGTTGCATCATCAAAAACAACTTGATGGCACGGAGGCCTTCGTGCCACTGATGGCATATATATATATATATATATATATATATATATATATATATATATATATATATATATATATATATATATATATATATATATATTATATACCAAAGGATAATAACACTACATTATAGTATAGTAGGATGGTGTAATTCAGCCCTATAGAAATTGCAATGGCTAGTCGGATAAACTTTTATACCACACAAAAATACTATAAAAACATTCGTTTGACATTAGCCACTATGTTTGTTTTGTACAACTGAAATGAATATACTGAGATATATATAGAAAGATATTAAGTCTACAACTATATGTACATATATGTGGCTAGGGGTGCAAACGAGCCGAACACGAGCGAGCGCGGCCTTACTCGAATTCGGCTCGTATTAGATTCAAGCCGAATTCGAGCTGGCTCGAATTAATTTCGAGCCAGAATAAGGCATGTTCGAGTTCGGCTCGAAATTTAAATCGAGCTGAATTCGAGCGGCTCGAAATAGTTTTTTTTTTTTTTTTGAGCTAGTTTCAAGCCATGTTCGAATTTGGCTCGGAATTGTTCGATTCCGAGCCGACTCGTTTATAGCTCGAAATTCTATTTTTTTTCTTCTTTATTTTTTTTCAATTTTAAAATGTTTATGAATATTTGTTAATATTACACTATATAATTTAACTACAATTACCATTATAACTATAATCCAAATAAAATACCAATCCTCAAAATTACAATTACCATTATAACTATAATCCAAATAAAATACCAATCCTCAAAATTACAATCAGCATACAAATAAAACTAGAATCAACATAATTATAATCAACATACCTGCTCAAATTAACATTTCTAATTTATACAATAAATTTTTGAGTTAGGGTTTACTACGTTTGTATATGAAAATATGTGGAGTTGGGTCCGTGCCTATGCAGTGCATAGAGAATGCATTAAAATGTGTATTTGAATTAAAATATTTAATAAAAAATATTTAATATATATTATTAATAATATTAATATTTTTTATTTTAAATATATATATATATATATATATATATATATATATATTCGAATTATTTCGGGCTGAACACGAACGAGCAGAGGCCTGCTCGTGCTCGGTTTGAAATTATTTTCGAGCGAAAAAATTCAGCTCATTTTATATTTAAAATTAATTTCGAACGAGCCATTTTCGAGCCTATTTCAAATCGAACACGAGCTGGCTCGCGAGCGACGAGCTAGACTTGCAGCCCTATATGTAGCATCTTAAATATAGAAGTTTACTGCATTTTGGCAGATCTAAAAAATTAACCAACATTTTTTTGAACCAAAAAATTAATCAACAATCCATTTAATAAATTATTTGTTATTTACTAAAAATCATAAATTTATGGAACTGGTATCACTGATTTTAATGACAGTAACGCTGCTATATTTTTTGTGTCAAGAGAAAATTGATTTCCACCTTTTACCTTTTAGTAGGCTCACGATATTTTTCAATAATTAAAGATTGTGCAATTTCTCTTCTGTTTTTTTTTTTTTATGCTACCATTAACTTTTTTACATATAGTATAAAGTGTACATACAACAAGAAAACAGTAGAAAATATTTTCTGCTCGTTCTTTTTCTCAACTAATAAATAAAGCTAAAAAAAATTGAAAAATTCTTCATCTGGATACAAAGAAAATGAAGGTCACCCAAGATTCTAATACATACAACGAGAAAAAAGAGAAAAATTTTATACTTGTTATCAATGTACATAATTTAATTTAAAAAAGAAAAAAGAAAAGAGAAATCAAGAACTGTTGAAGTTACAGTCAGGGGTTACCCCGGCCCTTCACTCCGTACCGGCTCGGAGTCACAGCTTTCGGCAAGCCGGAGCCAGGAAAGAGATGCCTGAATCGCGAATTCGGCACTCTTCTGGGTCGTCGCGGAGGCATCGGCCCCTCTATCGCAGTGAAATCCTCAGTAATCTCTTCTTTCGTTAACGCAAGCGAGAACGTGATCTTCTTCACCGCCGTCGACGACGATTGCCCAGCGTCCTTCGCCTGCGGCGGTCGCCGACCTGGAAGAACTTGCGCCGCCTCTGCGGGTTGCAACTGATTTTCCGCGTTCGACGACTTCCCTTTAGACTGCATGGCATCTGCATCTGCACGAGCTTCTGCTTTTGAACTTCGGTAACCTTCTGACGGCCCACGGATATGCCGGCGCAGCCGCTTGGCAGCCAGAACATGTACTTCTACTCCATGCGGGCTTTCTACACTGGGCACTGGGGCTGGCCGAGATCCCTCAGGAGCCTTATCTGGCCTCGCGCGCTTTGCCGGAATGTTTTCGTGCTCTACCGGCGGTGCGTTCGCGCGCGGTTCATAGGTAGCTCTGCAAGTATGATGACCGTCGGCACCTAGTTTGATGATTATTTTGCGAGGCCGATCGTAGCTGAGAGCATTCGACGGAGGCGGCCGCGAAGGTGACGGCATGGCAGTCGACGGTGGCAGTAGAAACAAGAGAGGGATTGCAGCCGGCGAATACTGGAGCTGCTATTCGGTCAGTGCATTCTCGTGTTGGAATTGAAAGAGGGTTGATTAATTATGCTCCTACTCATATTAGGATCAGGAATATAATATTACATTACTACCGTTAGGGATAACTATTTAGTATTCCTAATCCGAGTAAGAGATCTAATTAAACATAGTCCTACTAGGAACAAAAAGAGATAATTACTTATATAACCCTCAAAACTTCTGAAATATTTAATAATTTTTTTAATTCAAATATATCTCTCGTATATTTTTTTGTTATCCAAACATAATTCTGCTGTTAGTACCTGTTAAGTAATTTCGGATTAAATCCGAATTAAATTTCTATTAGAGTAAAAGAGAAGTTAAAATACCTCTGTTATTCCTAACTTAAGGATAAATAAGAAAAGTTGGTGACAGTAAAATAATATATTAGAAAAGGCAAAAAGTTAAAATATTTTTTTTATACCTAACTTAAGAGTAAATAAGAAAAATTAGTAATAGTAGAAGGTTAGATTTGAAAAGGCAAAATAATAATTTCTCATAAATAATAATTATTTTAAAGTTTAATAACAGAATTTAACTCTACAGGTATATTTGAAAAGACTTGAAATATTAAGCTAGTGTTTGGTTTGGGGTTAAGTGGGGGGAGAGGGGGATAAGGGGGTTAACCCCCCCCCCCCCCCCCCCCCCCCCCCCCCTTTAACTCCAAACACTTTTTTTTGGGGGTGGGGTTACCCCCTGGGTTAAGGGGGATAAGGGTGGGGTTAGGTAACCCCACCCGCCCCTGGAATAGGGGTGGGATTAGCTAATCCCTCCCCTATTTATTTTTTAAATATAAATTTAAAATTTAAAAATTTATAATTTGTAATCTTAAAATTAATATTTATATTTTAAATTCAAATTTTAATATTTTAATATTTTAAATTTTAAATTTTAAATTTATTTTTAAAATTTTTTAAAATTTATTTTTTAAATTATTATATTTAAATTTTAAATTTTATAATTTAAAATTTAAAATTTAAATATAATAATTTAAATTTTAAAATTTAAAATTTAAAATTTATTATTATTTTTTATTATTTAAATTTAAATTTGACATTTTATATTTGTAACTTTAGATTTGATTTAAAATTTAAAATGTAAAATTTATAACTTTAAATTTTTAAATTTGAGATTTAAAAATTTAGATTTTAATTTTGAATTTTTCAATTTTAAAAGTTATCTATTTAAAGTAGAAATTTTAAATATAAATAAAAAAATTAAATTCAAATATAATAATTGGGACAATATCATTATTTTTTATTTATAACTGCCCATCATTCTTCTTATTCCATCTTATCTATCCAAACGCTATTTTTCTTAAGCCCGTAAACAACTCAATTATCATCCAAACGCAAAATTGGTCTATTCCAGGCTTAACCCTGAACTTAACCCTATCCCTGGAATAACTAATTCTTACTTAATCCCGAACCAAGCGAAGCCTAAAAGAATATCTTTTATATTAGCAAGCTGGGTAAATAAAAAAGTTTGAAATTGTTTACGGTATATAAGCAATTGCCCCAAATTTTTTTTAAAAAAATACTCGAAATGCATATGAAACCTCATAACTCTCCACTCCCCACATAATTGTTTCATCTCCATTACTACTATCACTAGCTTTCTCTCACTTTCCTAGAGATAGTGCACAGCCGCTACCAGAAACCGAGCTCTCGATCCGATGCCGTCTCCGTCCATGCCGAACCCCAGCAGTGCCCTTTCGCCCATCTTCAAGAACTTGCCCCGCCAGAAGCGCACTCCTCGCTTTCCTTTCTCTGATCTACCTCCAGATCACGAAGTGCTAGCTTCCTACCAATCTGCAGCCGCCCAAGATCAGTTCCCTATTGTTGTTGTCGTTGCCACCATCGCTGCTGCGCAAACCCTGTAGGATCATCCTTTTGCTTCAAGAAACGCCCCAGTGGCTACTTCTCTCTTCGAGTCCGCCACAACTTCTCGCCCTACCATCAAGTAGGAACCGCGCGCCTACCAAGAAACTGAGCCCATCCCCAAATGACTTCATTGGTATTGATGCATGGCCGTCACTCATTCGGCCACTGCTGTGCTCGACCGACTATGCTTTTCTCGGCTCTGAAGAAGCAAAAATAATGGAAGTGGAATTAGAGAGAAAATTCTCTATACATTACAGCATTTGATTCTTACATATATAAGCACAAAGATACATGTTTCAGTAGACGGAATGTTTCAGTAGAAGGAATGTACAATTATAGTAGCTTATACAATGATTGATGCTAGAATCATGTAATCAGATTTCTCCATAATCAATCCCTTTGATCAACCAATCCCTTTGATTAGGTTTCTATGAGATTCATTAGTATTTCCTGCAGATTTTGATTCAGATTTTGATTTTGCTCTATCATTCCCCCTCAAGCTGGAGAGCGGAGCTTTGTGAACTCCCAGCTTGAACCTGAGCACTTGAAAGTTAACGCGTAGCAAAGGCTTAGTAAATATGTCAGCAATCTGATCTTGGCTTGGAACATAACGAGTCACGAGAGTACCAATGGCAACTTTTTCCCGAACAAAATGATAATCTAATTCAATGTGTTTTGTTCGAGCATGAAAGACCGGATTAATCGACATATGAAGAGCACTCATATTGTCACAAAATAATTGAGGAGGCTGAGGAAGAGATAGCCCAATATCTCGCAATAAATAGGTAATCCATGTTAATTCAGCTGTGGTGGATGCCATAGCACGGTATTCAGCCTCTGCAGTGGACCGAGCAACAGTAGATTGTTTCTTAGAGGCCCAGGAAATACAATTGGCACCTAAAAAAATGCAAAAACCAGTGGTGCTTCGTCGTGTGAGAGAACATCCTGCCCAATCAGCATCACAAAAGGCAGAAAGAGAAAGTGGGCTAGTGGAAAGAAATCGAAGACCATAATCAAGAGTTCCTGTTAGAAATTCGGAACGACGAAAAATAGATACAGAAAAATAATTAATGCGGAACAGAGAAAAGATAAGGAAAGAACACACCGATATTACGTGGTTCGGCCAACGGCCTACGTCCACGGGCGAAGACGGAGCAAATACTTTATTAATGTCGAAAAGGCGGAGTACAAAGAAAATCTCTCAAAGAATAAGACCCCCAAAGAATAAAATATATATGACGCGCATATGCGTAGAGCATCTCCAATGAAGCACGTCCTTACAATGGGATCGGATCCGAGAGCAACAATAGAAATCCCTCAACCGTACGGACACGGACCAACCTCGGCTTAATTAGCGCATTGCCTTCATTAATTAGATCTCCAAACAGAGGCTCGTGCCTCTCTCTCTGCAATGCGCACCGCGCGCCGCAACTTGACCTCCAACAACTTAATTAATTTGCATGGCCCTTAATTTTTGGTTGCGGCTTCGTTAATTTGGCCGTAGCATGTATATATAATACATGTCTCCAAACTAGAGTCTAATTCTAATTCGATTAGAATTAATCTTCTAGTCGTAATCCATATATGCCAAATTAAATCTAAATAATATCTTATCCTAATTAGATTAGGATTTACTTAAATTTAGATAACTACAAATCTAAACCAAATAATAACAATCTCCACCTTGGTTTAATTTGTAGTTTAGCCGCTGTGTCGAGATCGCCACAAAACTCCACCTTGAATTAATTTCACCTCAATGCTCTTTAACGCTCCATAGTTCTCCGTCTTCTCCAAACGCCCCATAGGGCCTCAAGTGCTGCTAACTGCCACCAAGTCCAAACAATACTTGAACTTGGCAATTGTAAGAGACTTAGTAAACATATCCGCCGGATTGTCCTTAGTATCAATTTTCTTAACAGTCACTGTGCGCTTCCCGATCACATCCCGAACAAAGTGAAATTTTACATCGATGTGCTTCGTCCTCTCATGAAACATTTGATCTTTCGACAAATGAATAGCATTTTGACTGTCTGAATAAACAATCGTCGGATCCCAAGAAGAAGTAAGCTCTCCAAATAAGCCTCTTAACCACATACCGAGAATTTTCTTAGCAGCACCCAGATCTTTCATCTCAAACTCACCCTTAAGTGAAGCCTTCAATTTATTAATCTCAACTATGTCGTCGGAAGCAATCAACATATCATCGACATAGAGCAACAAATATATGAAAGATCCCTTCTCAAGCTTCCTGAAATATACGCAACTGTCACGCTTACTTCTCGAATATCCGTGACCTGTCATAAAGGAGTCAAACCGCTTATACCATTGTCGAGGAGACTGCTTTAAGCCATAAAGCGATTTTCTTAACAGGCAAACATGGTCCTCCTTCCCTTCAACAATAAATCCCTCCAGCTGTTTCATATAAATTTGCTCCTCAAGTTCTCCATGGAGAAAAACTGTCTTAACATCAAGCTGCTCAAGATACAAGTCCTTCATGGCTACTAATGATAAAAGAACACGAATAGAAGTATGCTTCACGACGGGTGAGAAAATATCATTAAAGTCAACACCTTCTACCTGACTGTAGCCCTTAGCAACTAAACGAGCTTTATACCTTGTATCTTCCACGCCGGGGATGCCGTCCTTTTTCTTGAAGACCCACTTGCAGCCAACAATTTTCTTGCCTGTAGGCGGTTTTACTAACTCCCATGTGCGATTCTTATGGAGCGATTCCATTTCCTCATTCATCGCCACCAACCACTCCGCAGAACTGGCACCAGAAATAGCTTGATTATATGTGGAAGGTTCACCTACATCTTCTGAATCTTGTGCCACTGAAAGAGCATAAGTTACCATATCCTCGTAGCCGTATCTCTGCGGTGGTTTGATCTGTCTCCTCGCTCTGCCTATAGCAATGCTCTGCCTCTCAACTTGTGGGGTTTCATTAACTGAGGTGTCTGGCGACTGAATTTGCTCTGACTGAGAAGAATCCTGCGACTGAACTATACCATCGGTCTCTACCTCCACCTGCTTGCTAGTACTCGGGGTCTCATCAAAAGAAATACGATTAGGATATAACATAGCAGACTCATCAAACGCGACATCCCTACTAATAACTAATTTAGATGATTCAGGATACCACAATTTATATCCCTTAACCCCCGATGCATAGCCAATAAATATGCACTTTTTAGCCCTAGGTTCTAACTTGCCTTCATTTACATGAACATAAGCAGGACAACCAAATATGCGCAAATTAGAATAATCAGAAGGGCTACCAGACCATACCTCCTCCGGAGTTTTGCAATCAAGTGCTGGATGTGGAGATCGATTTACCAGATAGCATGCCGTAGAGATCGCCTCTGCCCAAAAACTCTTAGCTAAGCCAGCATTAGAGAGCATGCAACGTGCTCTCTCTAAAAGAGTTCTATTCATCCGTTCGGCCACTCCGTTCTGCTGTGGAGTATGCCTAACGGTCTTATGTCTGACGATCCCTTCCTTCTTGCAGAATTTTTCAAATTCTGACGAACAGAATTCCAAACCGTTGTCGGTCCTTAATCTCTTGATCTTCCTTTCAGTTTGCTTCTCAATCATAACCTTCCACTGCTTAAAATAATTGAACACCTCATCCTTACCTTTTAGAAAGAATACCCACACCTTACGAGAATAGTCGTCAATAAAAGTCAACATATATCTAGCACCACCAAGAGTAGGAGTACGAGAGGGTCCCCAAAGATCAGAATGAATATAGTCAAGAGTACCTTTTGTCCGGTGAACTGCGGCCTTAAAGCTGACTCTCTTTTGTTTGCCAAAAACACAATGCTCGCAGAAATCCAACTTTTCTAAACTCTGACTACCAAGTAAACCTCTCTCGCTTAACTTTATCATACCATACTCGCTCATATGGCCCAGTCGCATATGCCATAATTTAGTTCTATCCGAATCTGACATAGAGAAAGAAGTCACCGCTGCTGAACCTGTCACAATGGAACCCTGTAGAACATATAACATGTCGGACAACTTGGCCTTCATCACTACAAGATTTCCCTTAGTGACCTTCATTAATCCATCAGCTGAAGAATACTTAAAGCCTTTAACATCAAGTGTACCTAATGAGATCAGATTTTTTCTCATATCCGGAACATGCCGAACCTCAGATATAGTCCTCACTACTCCGTCGTACATCCGTACCTGAACAGTGCCAATTCCAATAACCGTACACTTAGAGTGATTTCCCATCAATACATCTCCACCTTCAAAAGGCTTGTACTTCGAGAACCAATCTCTATGCGTACAGATATGGAAGGAACATGCGGAGTCCATAAGCCACTCATCCTGTCTGCATGTCTTATCCGTAACTGTAAAGACGATATCATTACCATCTGATTCTCCTGCTGCAACACTTGCTTCTTGCTTAGTATTGGTGTTTTTCTGATCTTGATTCTTATCACCGTTATTCTTCCGCTGTTCTTTATTTCTCAACTTGAAACAATCAGCTTTTATGTGACCTTTCTTCTTACAATAACCGCAAATCAGATTCCTGTGTTTTGACTTTGACCTCGATGTACCTCTATTACCGTAACCCTTCTCCCGAGACCTCCCTCTAGCGACTAAACCTTCTCCTAAACCTCCACCTGTCTCATTGCTTATCTGCGTGTCAATCCTCTCCTTTGAAAGTAGAGAAGACTTGACATCATCGAGACATAGAGTATCTCGTCCAAATAAGAAGGTCTCACGAAAATTCTTATAAGAGGGCGGTAAAGAACATAATAATAAAAGGGCTTCATCCTCCTCCTCGATTTTGACATCTATCGAGCGGAGATCCATAATAATAGAATTAAATTCATCTAAATGCGATTTAATAGAGGTACCTTCCGCCATGCGCAACATGAAGAGACGTTGCTTCAAATATAATTTGTTGGTGAGAGATTTCGTCATGTAAAGAGACTCCAATTTAAGCCAAGCCCTGCTGCGGTCTTTTCATCCAAGACCTCACGCAATACCTCATCGGATAGACATAATTGTATTGCCGTAAGAGCTTTGTCATCAATCTCCTCCTTCTGCTCGGCCGTCAAAGAATCGGACATCTTTTCTTTTCCCAACAGTGCCTTCTGCAATCCTTGCTGCGTTAATATAGCACGCATCTTGACTTGCCATAATGCGAAACTGTTGGTCCTGTCAAATTTCTGAATCTCGAACTTCGTCGTCATCTTAATCCTCAAAGGGAATAGAAAGGCTCTGATACCAGTTTGTTAGAAATTCGGAACGACGAAAAATAGATCCAGAAAAATAATTAATGCGGAACAGAGAAAAGATAAGGAAAGAACACACCGATATTACGTGGTTCGGCCAACGGCCTACGTCCACGGGCGAAGACGGAGCAAATACTTTATTAATGTCGAAAAGGCGGAGTACAAAGAAAATCTCTCAAAGAATAAGACCCCCAAAGAATAAAATATATATGACGCGCATATGCGTAGAGCATCTCCAATGAAGCACGTCCTTACAATGGGATCGGATCCGAGAGCAACAATAGAAATCCCTCAACCGTACGGACACGGACCAACCTCGGCTTAATTAGCGCATTGCCTTCATTAATTAGATCTCCAAACAGAGGCTCGGGCCTCTCTCTCTGCAATGCGCACCGCGCGCCGCAACTTGACCTCCAACAACTTAATTAATTTGCATGGCCCTTAATTTTTGGTTGCGGCTTCGTTAATTTGGCCGTAGCATGTATATATAATACATGTCTCCAAACTAGAGTCTAATTCTAATTCGATTAGAATTAATCTTCTAGTCGTAATCCATATATGCCAAATTAAATCTAAATAATATCTTATCCTAATTAGATTAGGATTTACTTAAATTTAGATAACTACAAATCTAAACCAAATAATAACAGTTCCCTTAATATATCGTAGTATTCGCTTGACTTGTCGAAGATGAGCAACAGTAGGGGTGTGCATAAATTGACAAACACGATTCACAGCATGAGTAATATCAATTCTTGTGACGGTAAGATATTGTAAAGCGCCTACAATACTTCTATATGCAGTGGCATCAACAAGATTACCATCAACAGAGGTGTTATTCTCTTTAATAGCTGAAGGAGTAGAAATAGAAGAAGCCTCCAACATTGAAGCACGAAGAAGAATGTCTTTGACATATTTCATTTGAGAAAGAAAAATACCTCCAGAAAAGGGAGTAACCTCGATGCCAAGAAAATAATGTAGAGTACCCAAATCCTTGATTGCAAAGTCCATACTAAGACGATCAATGATATTCTGCATAAGTGTCGCATTACTAGCTGTAAGAACAATGTCGTCAACATAAAGTAAGAGTAAGATAGTTCCCTGAGAGCTATGAAAAATAAACAAAGAAGAATCAGCTCGACTGCAACAAAAACCTATGCACAGAAGATGAAGAGTAAACCGATCAAACCAAGCTCTCGATGCTTGTTTTAGGCCATAGATAGAATGGTGAAGACGACAAACATAATCTGGATATTGTGGATTGACAAAACCTGGTGGCTGTGACATATAAACAGTTTCCTTGAGATGTCCATGAATAAACGCATTCTTGACATCAAGTTGTCGAAGTGGCCAAGACAATGTAGTCGCTAAAGCAAGTACCAATCGAAGCGTAGTCGGCTTAAGAACAGGGCTAAAGGTTTCACCGAAATCAACCCCGGGAACTTGAGAAAACCCTTTAGCAACTAATCGAGCCTTAAATCGCTCCACAGAACCATCGGGATTAAGTTTCATTTTAAAAACCCATTTGGATCCTACAACATTAGTATTTGGTGGACAAGGAACTAAGTCCCATGTATTATTCTGCTATAAAGCATTTAATTCTTCATACATAGCAGCATACCAATGAGGAATTTGAAGTGCCTTGCGGACTGATTTTGGTTCTTGAATGGAACTTATAATACCTTGAGTAGCAGCAATCATAGCTTGAGGATTGTTTCTAAAAGTCGTTTGAACATGTCCAGTATGGGTTCCAGCACGAGTGCGAGTCTGCATTGGATGAGACGAGATCGATACAGTATTATGTGGAGGTGGTGGCACTCCAAGTGGAAATATATTTTCAGCTTGAGGACTATGAATTGTAGGTGATGTTGAGCTTGTAGTTGAATCAGATTCACCAGATTGCTCCAAGGGAGTTTCCTCAGCTTGAGTAGAATCAGTTGGCTCAGTCATAGAACACTCACTAGTTCTTTCTACGACTTCGGATGATCTAAGAGGCGTTGAGTGTGATGTGACTGCAGAAGAATCTCCCAAAGGCTGAGTAGCTATAATAGGTTGAATAATCTCTGAATGTTGCATCGAACTAAGAGAAGTTGGTTGCAGCTGCTTTGGTGCACGAATCCACTCATCACAATCTGGGTATGTACTAAACTCCCCCTGTGTATCAACACTTTTAGATAAATTGGTGAAATCAGTATATGGCAAAAAATACTCATCAAACACGACGTGTCTAGAAATGAACACCCTTTGTGTTGACGGATGTAAACATCGATATCCTTTGTGTTGTGGACTATAACCAATGAAAACACATGGCAGTGAGCGAGGTTGGAGCTTGTTGGATGCATAATTTCTTAAATACGGAAAACACCGACACCCAAAGACCTTGAGAAAGGAGTAATCTGGCTTTTTCCCAAATAATTGTTGAAAAGGTGTGCTTGAGTTTAGAACCAGAGTGGGCAGCCTATTAATTAAGTATGTTGATGTTGAAAAGGTTTCAACCCAGAACCTTTGTGGCATATTAGCATGAATCATCATCGTTAGCCCTGTTTCGACAATATGGCGATGCTTTCTTTCGGCAACGCCATTTTGTTCCGGAGTTCCTGGACAAGAAATTTGTTGGCGAATACCACACTGGGCTAAATGTTCAAGAAATTCAGCTTTAGCAAACTCTCCTCCTCCATCACATTGAAAGATTTTGATAGTTCTTTCAAATTGATTCTCAATCAGCCGTTGAAATTTCAGAAAGCAATTGAAGAAATCAGATTTCTTTTTGAGTGGATAAAACCAAGTAAATCTACTAAAATCATCCACAAGGATAACATAGTATTGAAAATTTTGGACAGAATGAATAGGCGAAGGACCCTATAAGTCGCTATGTATTTTCTCAAAAGCAAACTTAGACTTTTCATTTTTAAGAGAAAAAGGAAGTTTACAACTTTTCCCCATTTGACAGCTAGTGCAAAGACCAACTGATCTAGTCCACGAAGAAACCTTTATTACATTATTTGAAGCTAAAGTTTGTAGAATACGAGAATGCGAATGTCCTAATCGAGAGTGCCAAATTGAATCTTCTGCCTTTCCTGCTTTGAGAACTGCAAGTGCATATTCTTCTCCTTCCTCCAGTGCATAAAGCTTTTCTTTCTTAGTTCCTTTAGCTAGAACCTTTTGTGTTACTGGATCCTTTATCATAAAACCAGTTGATGAGAATACAAAAACACATGCATTTTCTTCAGTAAATTGACTAACGGATAGCAAATTCTTCTTTAATTCAGGTACTACTAACAAATTATTCAATTTAACAGATCCAATTGATGTTGATCCAGTATGTGTAATAGGAAGAGCAGTTCCATCACCAGTATAGACTTTTGTTTTACCATGATATGGATATTTAGAATGAAGAATACCTGCGTCTGATGTCATATGAGCTGTAGCTGCAGTATCGGCATAAAAGGTTGGGTCTTTATCATTTGGCAAAGACATTGCTGCAAAGGCTTGTGGCAGATCTTCGCTTTGATATGCATGATCAAATCTGTAGAAGCATTTGAGAGCAATATGACCAGATATACCACAAATTTGGCAAGAAACTTCACCTTGATTGGGTTGTTGCTGATTTTTTCTTTGGAAATTTCCTTGTTGAGATTGTGGAGTAGTATTTGTGAAGAAGTTTTTATTGTTTCGACCGCCCTGGTTATTATAGGTTCCAGATTGAACAAATCCTTTTCCTCTCGAATTGAAATTGCGTCCTCCATTGTTTCTGCCACGACCTCCTCTTCCTCTTTGGGCAATGAAGGCTTGAGCATAATTTGGTGCTTTTGTTTTCTCCTCCTCATCTTCTAGAGCTAGTTGCTGTTCAAATCCTTGCAGTTCCATGATATATTCATTGAAGGTAGGATATGGTGGCTTTGATAGAACAGCTAAATTATAAGCTCTATAACGAGATCCTAGGACTCTCGATAATTGAAAAACTTTATCAACGTCATCTAAGGGTTGTTGTATTGCTGCAAGGCAATCACATGTGTGTTTGAATTTTCTAATAAATTCATAAAGGTTGATTTCCCTTCAAAACTGCTAGCTGGTTCTTTAGATGCATTTCTTTCTCTTTGGTAGAAGCAAGGAAATGTTCTTCTAGACATTTCCATATTTCTCTTACACTGTTGCATCCAATAACCAAGCCAAGAACTTCCTCTGCCATAGTCCCTAAGAGCCAACTGGTAAGGAGTCCATCATTATTAATCCAGATTGCATATTCTGGATTTTCTTCCTCATTATCTCCTTTTAAAATTATTTTTGTAGGTGCATCTTCTTCCATGTGATGAAGAAGATGTGTACTACGAATGAGGGGGTAAATCTGTGATTTCCACAGTAAAAAATTGGAGGAAGAGAGTTTAACTGATACCAGACTTGTCATCTGATGAAAACTCTGAATCGTCAACTCGGACTTGTTCTTCGCCATGCTTGAGAAAACGTTTCAGTCTCAGATGCAGAGGTCCTGCTCTGATTCCATGAAGAAGCAAAAATAATGGAAGTGGAATTAGAGAGAAAATTCTCTATACATTACAGCATTTGATTCTTACATATATAAGCACAAAGATACATGTTTCAGTAGACGGAATGTTTCAGTAGAAGGAATGTACAATTATAGTAGCTTATACAATGATTGATGCTAGAATCATGTAATCAGATTTCTCCATAATCAATCCCTTTGATCAACCAATCCCTTTGATTAGGTTTCTATGAGATTCATTAGTATTTCCTGCAGATTTTGATTCAGATTTTGATTTTGCTCTATCAGGCTCCACCCTGACCCAAGATCTGATTCCAGTCGACGCATAATCTAGGGTTAGCACGTAGTGAGCTTCTCGATGCGGTTGCACCATCAGTTGTTGAGTTTTACGTTATTTTATAGAAATAGAAAACTACGTGCGTACATGATGCGTGTTGTTACGTTTTATTTACTTCGTAATTAAACATTGTATATTTTGTAACTTTTATTCCTTCAGTTTCTTGAAACTACATGTTGTTTGTTAGAAAGATTCATTAGTGACAAAGAATATTTCAATAATTTGTATAAAATTAATTTCCTCTTAGTATAAGGCTCGCAATATTTTTCAGCAACTAAAGATTATACAAAAAAAAATTTCTTTTTTGTGAATTTAAGTAATAGTTTCTTTTGTACATAGTATCAGCTGGAATCCAGCTAATATCATTTTAGGAGGACGGAAACCTTCATCCTATCAAGTCATTTTTTGTGACAGAAATTTCGAATCGATAATAGAAACCTTTAAAATTGATCTAGAATATTTGAAGTGTCAAGATATAAAATTTTATAATTTTTAGAAATTGTTTACTCAGCGATTCCATAGATCGCAAAATCGACAACTTTTGACGGTCTATATGAATTGTTTGCTAGTTTAACAGAGCAATTCAAACCGTTTGAATTTAAAAAAAAAAATTATCTATATTATTTGGATAACATTTGATAACTTCGATTATGAATTAAGAAAATCTAACCTCTATTTTCAAAAGGTTATTAGTTTCTGACCGTTTATTTTTCAACTCTTCGACGAATTTGATAATAATTTAAAAATTATAAAATTCGGTTTCTAAATATTTTTAATAGTGTAGATCAATTTTAACGCTGCCGGTAATCAATTTGGAGTTTCGATCATCCAAAATGACTTGATAGGACAAAAACTTCTATTCTTTTAAGAGGATAATAGCTCGATTCGTATCAAGTGTATATACAACAAGCAAACAGTGAAAAATATTTCCTATTCTTTTTTTTTCAGCTAAAAAAGTTAAAAAATTCTTAATCTGGACAAAATAATCAAATATCTGCCTAAATCTTGGAAGTTCACCCAAGATTCTAATGAATACAATAAGAAAAAAGGAAAAATAAAATTATATACCTTGTTATCTGTGTACATAATTTAATCCAAAAAAGAAACAAGAAAAGAAATCAAGAACTGTTCAAGTGACGGTCAGCAGTTACCCCGGCCCTTCACTGTGTACCGGCTGGCAGTCACAGCTTTCGGCAAGCCAGAGCCGGGAAAGAGATGCCTGAATCGCGAATTCGGCACTTTTCTGGGTCGCCTCGCAGGCAGCGGCAGCTTCATCGCGGCGAAATCCTCAAATATTTCTTCTTTCGTCAGCGCGAGCGAGAACGTGATCTTCTTCGCCGCCGTCGACGACGATTGCCCAGCATCCTTTCCGGGTTGCCGTCCTCGCATGCTGTGAGTTTCACACGGCATTGGCATCTGCATCGAGCTCGCTGATCGATTTTCTATGCTCGACTTTCCTTCAGACACTGACGGCGGATCATGAGCTTCTGTTTCCGAATTTCGGTAGCGTTCTGACGGCCCACGAATATGCCGGCGGCACCGCTTGGTCGGAGGCGGTGGCGCGCAGTCCGCATGAACTTGCTCTACAGCATACTGGCGGTCGGTGCAGTAATTCGGCATCGTCCGGGATTCCTCGCGAGCTGCCTCTGGCCTCGCGCGCTTTGCCCGAACTTTTCTCTGCTCTACCGGCGGTGCTTCCGCGCGCAGTTCACTGCGGAAGCTGTAAGTCCAACGACCGTCAGCGCCTTTTTTGAAGCTCCACATGATTTTGGGAGGCCGACTGCCGACGAGAGCATTCGGCGGAGCCAGCGGTGAAGGTGGCGGCATCGGTGTCGACGGTCGGAGGTTGCGCGGCCTCGGAAGGCCGGAATTTGCGAGGGAGGGATGGCAGCCGGCGAATGCTGTCGTGGGATCGAGGTGCAGCCTGCCGAGTTCTTTGATTCTTGAAGCTGCTGCTATTCGGCTCCAAACTGATCCGCTGGAAGAGAAGACAGCTGATGACAATGGAGGAGTTTCGCCACTTCTATATTTAGTCTACTAGGATTACTAATAATGCACTTATGGGTATATAGGAGTTGGATTCGCGTTGATTAATTGTACTAGTACTCGGATTCGATCAGGGATATGATATTCTTAACGATTTTTTTTTTTTTAATTTCAAACCATTATTACAGTATAATTATTTAGTAATCCTAATGGGAGTAAGAGATCTAAACACACTCGGACTAGGATTATTTACTTATGTTATATTATAGAATCGATAAATTAAGTTGCCAGCTCGTTAGCTGTATTAAACTTTGTTTAATTAAAATCGGAAATATAAGGGTGAAATTAAAGTAGAGGTCTAAACTCTAGAACTAAATTATTGAACTAAAAACTCAAAGAGGCAAAATTTAAAGAACTGGAGTCTCAAGTTGTAATTCCAATGACAAAGTTCAACTAATCCAGTAAAACTTCAAGGTCTAAATTTGTAATAAACCTTCTGCTTTACTGCTGCTAAATTCTTATGCAGGCATGATTCTTATGCATTGTGACAGTCTGTTAGTTCAAATATCACTTTGAAAACCTATGTTTTCAAGTAACAGTATCTAATGTTATGGCCATTTTAATTTAATTATTTTTAAAAGTCTGATGGATACTTACGGTTTTGAATCAAATTATGTCGGATCAGTTACCGCTAATTCGAACTTGAGTGAAAATCTCTGATAGAAATGAGTTCGACAATCAGGTTTTCGATATTTTTTTTTTTTTGATTAAACAGGGATGTACCCTGTAGCACTTTGAATTTCGGTGCGTCGTCTCGAACTTTACTAAATTTGATGAAGTTCGGAAAGAGCCGGTAATGGCTAGTGTGGAATTGGGTTCCGAAGGTTTCGGAACATTATGGGTGCGAGTGGGAACCCAAAAATCGAAGATTTCGAAGAAAAGGACCTACCGAAGCAAAACTGCTCACGGGGTCCGGACCCTGGAAGCTGGGGTCCGGACAATGAAGTCCGCGGGCAGCTGCGGTCCGGACCCGGGCAGCTACGGTCCGGACCCGAGCCGATGTCCGAGATGGGGAACGTACGGGTTCCGGACCCGGGACTTGAGGTCCGGACCCGAGCGGGTCTCCAAGTTGGGGTGCGTACGGGTTCCGGACCCTGATGCCAAGGTCCGGACCCGGCCTGCGCACTGGCCAGTTATCAGTGCGGGGTCCGGACCCCATCTGCAAGGTCCGGACCCGGCTGGTGCAGAATGCCCAGTGAGGGGTATTTTAGTAATTTCGTAGGGGATAGGCTATATATAGAGGGCAGGGGTCCCTCTCCTCATTATTCCTCCATCTTCCTCACACTCCCTCTCCCTCTCCCTCACTTTCTCTCTCTAGAGATCTCTCCAAGGCTTGGAGAAGTGAAGGATTTGACCTTGGGAAAAGCTTCTAAGGTGGATTTGGAACTTCTTGGTGCAAGAAGAAGCTTGGGAGCTTGGGCTTTGAGGTGAGTTCTTGTGATATGGGGTTTAAACCTTGGATTCAATCCTTTAGAAAGAGGTTTTTGGAGACCCTAGGCAATCTAAACCACAAAACGTGGGGATTGGCCAAGAGATTTTGTGGTTTCACATGCATGCATGTGAAACCTAAGTAGATTTGGGGCTTTTGCCATGGAAGGTTCTAAAAATGTTTGAACCTTCGGAAATTGCCATTGAGGCATAGGAAATCATGTTGGAACACTTGATTTCACATATTGAGTTGAATTTAGGGTTCGTAACGAGTAACGAACCGTTTTCTTGTAGAAGCTTGGGTTGAAGCAAGAACTCAAGGCTTGGACACTTAGGAGCTTGAAGAACACAAGGATTTGAAAGCTCTTGAGGTGGGTTTGTGTTTACCGAAGTGATTAGGTCACTTCCATGTCTAGGGTAAATATCCATTTAAAGATAAAATGGTATGTGTTGTGAACCCTAGAATTTGCATGTTGGCAAAGGTAAAAATCATGATGGGTTGAACAATGAGATCCTATTGCATGATGTACATATCAAGTATAATTCAATTATTAATACTTGTTGCATGGTTGCATGTATGGTTAAACCTAGTGTCATTGAACATAGGTTGAACATGATGATTGAACCTAGTGTTATGGAACATAGGTTGAACATGTGAGATTGAAACCTAGTGTTATTGAACATAGGTTGGAACATGTGAGATTGAAACCTAGTGTTATTGAACATAGGTTGGAACATGTGAGATTGAAACCTAGTGTTATTGAACATAGGTTGGAACATGTGAGATTGAAACCTAGTGTTATTGAACATAGGTTGGAACATGTGAGATTGAAATCTAGTATCATTGAACATAGGTTGGACATGTGATTGGAACCTAGAGTTATGGAACCTAGGTTGATAAAGAGAAAGTAAGCCTAGTGTTATTGAACATAGGCGAGACTTAGTGACTTGAACCTAAGGTCATGAGACTTAGGTTGGCAAGCGAAAAACGTGAACGATGGGATGTGCGACGATTTTGCTATCCCGGGTAGGCGACGATTTCGCTACCATGCCATGAGTTGGCCGTATTGAGACGGGATGTGCGACGATTTTGCTATCCCGGGTAGGCGACGATTTCGCTACCATGCCATGAGTTGGCCGTACCGACACGGGATGTGCGACGAGTTTGCAATCCCGGGTAGGCGACGATTTCGCTACCTCGCCTTGAGTTGGCGGTGTCGAGAGGGGGATGTGCGACGAGGTTGCTATCCCGGGTATGCGACGAGTTCGCTACCCATGCCATGCGGTGGCCGTGTTGAGACGGGGTATGCGACGATTTTGCTATCCCGAGTATGCGACGAGTTCGCTACTCGAACTAGGAGGTGACGAGTTCACTCCTCGAATGTTGGAATAATTATGGTGAGACGGCGATTCCGAATGACTAAGTTCATTTACCAATCCACACCACTTGGTCGGGGGACAAGTTAGCGCAAGTCTACCTGGACGAGATTGTGCGGTTGCACGGGGTTCCGACCTCGATAGTTTCAGATCGAGATCCCCGTTTCACATCGCATTTTTGGAAAAGTTTGCAATAAGCTTTGGGTACACGGCTCGATTTTAGTTCAACATTTCATCCTCAAACTGACGGTCAATCGGAAAGGACAATTCAGATTTTGGAGGATATGCTGCGAGCGTGTGTGTTGGACTTCAAAGGTGCATGGCCTACACATTTGCCGATGGCTGAGTTCGCTTATAATAATAGCTATCAGTCTAGCATCGGAATGGCACCTTTTGAGGCCTTGTATGGACGAAAGTGCCACTCTCCTATTCATTGGAGCGAAGTCGGCGAGAGAAGGGTCTTAGGACCTGAAGTGTTGCGTGAAGCGGAGGAGAAGGTCCGCTTGGCACGCGAACGCTTATCGACGGCGCAATCTCGACAAAAGAGTTATGCGGATCGACGTCGACGAGATTTGGAATTCGCGGTAGGAGACCGCGTCTTCTTGAAAGTATCACCCATGAGAGGGGTGAAGCGATTCGGTGTTCGGGGTAAGTTGAGTCCCCGTTACATTGGACCTTACGAGGTCTTGGAGCGTGTGGGATCCGTGGCGTACCGGCTAGCTTTGCCGCCAAAACTTGCGGGGGTACACAATGTGTTCCATGTATCGACACTCCGCAAGTACGTATATGATCCGGCGCACGTCCTCGAGTATGTGCCTATGGAGCTTCATGAGGATATGACTTACGAGGAATTTCCCTTGTGTATCATGGATCGCGAGGTGAAAAGTTTGAGGAACCGTGAAATTCCTTATGTAAAGGTACAGTAGACGAATCACGGTGAACGTGAGGCCACGTGGGAATTAGAAAGCTCGATGAAGGAGCGGTTTCCTTACCTCTTCGCTGAGTCCAGCTGAGGTATGATTTAGTTTCGCGGCCGAAACTCTCTTTAAGGGGGGAGGAATGTAGCACTTTGAATTTCGGTGCGTCGTCTCGAACTTTACTAAATTTGATGAAGTTCGGAGAGAGCCGGTAATGGCTAGTGTGGAATTGGGTTCCGAAGGTTTCGGAACATTATGGGTGCGAGTGGGAACCCAGAAATCGAAGATTTCGAAGAAAAGGACCTACCGGAGCAAAACTGCTCACGGGGTCCGGACCCTGGAAGCTGGGGTCCGGACAATGAAGTCCGCGGGCAGCTGCGGTCCGGACCCGGGCAGCTACGGTCCGAACCCGAGCCGATGTCCGAGATGGGGAACGTACGAGTTCCGGACCCGGGACTTGAGGTCCGGACCCGAGCGGGTCTCCAAGTTGGGGTGCGTACGGGTTCCGGACCCTGATGCCAAGGTCCGGACCCGGCCTACACACTGGCCAGTTATCAGTGCGGGGTCCAGACCCCATCTGCAAGGTCCGGACCCGGCTGGTGCAGAATGCCCAGTGAGGGGTATTTTAGTAATTTTGTGGGGGATAGGCTATATATAGAGAGCAGGGGTCCCTCTCCTCATTATTCCTCCATCTTCCTCACACTCCCTCTCCCTCTCCCTCACTTTCTCTCTCTAGAGATCTCTCCAAGGCTTGGAGAAGTGAAGGATTTGACCTTGGGAAAAGCTTCTAAGGTGGATTTGGAACTTCTTGGTGCAAGAAGAAGCTTGGGAGCTTGGGCTTTGAGGTGAGTTCTTGTGATATGGGGTTTAAACCTTGGATTCAATCCTTTAGAAAGAGGTTTTTGGAGACCCTAGGCAATCTAAACCACAAAACATGGGGATTGGCCAAGAGATTTTGTGGTTTCACATGCATGCATGTGAAACCTAAGTAGATTTGGGACTTTTGCCATGGGAGGTTCTAAAAATGTTTGAACCTTCGGGAATTGCCATTGAGGCATAGGAAATCATGTTGGAACACTTGATTTCACATATTGAGTTGAATTTAGGGTTCGTAACGAGTAACGAACCGTTTTCTTGTAGAAGCTTGGGTTGAAGCAAGAACTCAGGGCTTGGACACTTAGGAGCTTGAAGAACACAAGGATTTGAAAGCTCTTGAGGTGGGTTTGTGTTTACCGAAGTGATTAGGTCACTTCCATGTCTAGGGTAAATATCCATTTAAAGATAAAATGGTATGTGTTGTGAACCCTAGAATTTGCATGTTGGCAAAGGTAAAAATCATGATGGGTTGAACAATGAGATCCTATTGCATGATGTACATATCAAGTATAATTCAATTATTAATACTTGTTGCATGGTTGCATGTATGGTTAAACCTAGTGTCATTGAACATAGGTTGAACATGATGATTGAACCTAGTGTTATGGAACATAGGTTGAACATGTGAGATTGAAACCTAGTGTTATTGAACATAGGTTGGAACATGTGAGATTGAAACCTAGTGTTATTGAACATAGGTTGGAACATGTGAGATTGAAACCTAGTGTTATTGAACATAGGTTGGAACATGTGAGATTGAAATCTAGTATCATTGAACATAGGTTGGACATGTGATTGGAACCTAGAGTTATGGAACCTAGGTTGATAAAGAGAAAGTAAGCCTAGTGTTATTGAACATAGGCGAGACTTAGTGACTTGAACCTAAGGTCATGAGACTTAGGTTGGCAAGTGAAAAACGTGAACGATGGGATGTGCGACGATTTTGCTATCCCGGGTAGGCGACGATTTCGCTACCATGCCATGAGTTGGCCGTATTGAGACGGGATGTGCGACGATTTTGCTATCCCGGGTAGGCAACGATTTCGCTACCATGCCATGAGTTGGCCGTACCGACACGGGATGTGCGACGAGTTTGCAATCCCGGGTAGGCGACGATTTCGCTACCTCGCCTTGAGTTGGCGGTGTCGAGAGGGGGATGTGCGACGAGGTTGCTATCCCGGGTATGCGACGAGTTCGCTACCCATGCCATGCGGTGGCCGTGTTGAGACGGGGTATGCGACGATTTTGCTATCCCGAGTATGCGACGAGTTCGCTACTCGAACTAGGAGGTGACGAGTTCACTCCTCGAATGTTGGAATAATTATGGTGAGACGGCGATTCCGAAACCATAAGTAAATGACAAGTAAATGAACTTAGTCATTGTGAGACATAGGATGAACCTAGGAGAGAATGATAAATTATATTTCATTTGGTTGCATCATTTATGTTTATTTACAAGCATGTAAATAATTGTTGCATAGTTATATATAATCTAACTTATGCATATGGTGTTTCTTTGGACCTGGTGGGTCGAGCTCCTCTCTTGGGTGGCCTTACCACTGGGAACTATGTTTATAGTTCTCACCCCACATTTTCCAGGTCCATCCGCGAGTGAGGCGGCGGAGCGAGGCAAGGGTTTGGCTCTTTAGATAGCGGCCCTTCCATTTTGGTTGTATGTAGAGTTGTACCCCTATTTTTGGAATATGATAGTACAGGGGATTTACATTCTTGTATGAATGTTGTATATTCCATAGTTTTGGAACATAATGTATGGAATGGAAAAGAAAAAAAAATTTGGGACATGTATATTGTGCCATGTGATGTAATAGAAGTAGAACTTCTTTATGTTGATGCTTTCCTTGTGCAACTCTTGTACTCCGTTCCTAGTTGGAACATTGTGGATAAGCTTGTGTTGTGACGCCTTGGGCGGATAGGAAAGACTCTATCCGTTCGGCGGGTCTGGTGCATGCGCTCGTGCGGTTATCCTTTCCACCTAGTTGGTGTTTAAGGACCCAGCGGGGCGTGACAGACTAAGGTGGTATCAGAGAGTAGAAACGGTCTAGGCTGACCTAAGAAACCCTAGGATGGAAATGACCCTAGGAGTGTAGGCTCGTGAGTGACGAGATCTTTGATATGGCGAAAGATAAGTGATTGGTTATGTCCTTATGCCTCTAATTGAAAATAGAGGTAGATTCGAGGTGTGTCTTATTCTTCACCAAGTGTGTTCGTGTTGGCGGCCGACAACATGAAAACCAAGTGAGGGGAATAAGGACCCTTGTGTGACTTTCGCCTAGATTGGGTTCACGTTTGTTTTCGTGAAACGTTATGTTACAAATGACTTTGAATGTCACGAAATGACCAAAGTCATTGTGTTTTCAGGATAATGGTACGTGGACGGCCTCCTTTGAGGGCTGGGCTCGGGAGAGCGAGCGCGGCTCCCGAACAACTCGGGGAGGGCGAGAACTCGGGTCTTCGTAATGAGTTGACCGAGTTGATGGGCGTGGTTCGGCGACAGGCCGAAGCCATGCAACGACAAGAGGAGCAGATTAAAAAGCTCCAAGACGAGATGGCGCAGCAAGTGGCTGCGGTTCGGGAGGAGAGGTCGGGAGTACCTCCGGCCTCTGCTTCGATACCGGCCGAGGAGGTGACACCGGCGCCGGCTGTGGCGCCACCGGCATCACCGATGGTAGCCGGTGGGTCGGATACTCCTATGCCCGACTCCGACATGGAGGATGCGGAGCGAGAGCGCGCACTTGCGGCTCTCATGAGGTTTAAGAAGTTCAACCCGCCTATCTTCAGCCGGGAGAACGTGGATCCATGGGATGTGGAAACCTGGATCGACGCGATGGAGACGCTCTTCGAGGACCTCTATACCTTGGAGAGGGACAAGGTGCATCTCGCCGTTCATTGCTTGGAGCGATCGGCGAAGGTGTGGTGGAAGGGAGTCCGACGGGATAGACTCTCTAGCCTTCCGCCACCGTCATGGGAAGAGTTTCGGGGTATGGTGTTCACCACCTATTTCCCCGATAGCGAGAAAAGAAAACTTCAAGAAAGGTTCCGCAAGTTGAAACAAGGGAACCGTACGGTGCGCGAGTACGAGAGGGAGTTCTCGTACATTATTAATTGCGTGCCGCACGTTGTCCGCGGAGAGTTGGACAAGGTCGATTGCTTCGTGCGCGGGCTTCGACCGGAGATCTTTCGGGCGGTTCACGCCCTTAAGCTTAAGACCTTTGCGGAGGTCTTGGACCGTGCTCTTTGGGTGGAGCACGGGAATGCATGTGCGCGCGAGGAGCGCGAGTCTTGGGAGAAAGAAAAAGATAAAGAGAAAGGAAAGAAGCGACCGGCGGGTGGCTCGGGTGGGCAGTCTAGCTCTAAGCGGACCCCGAAGCACTCGCAGTCGCAAAACCAATCGCGGGGGTTCCGACGGAATCGACCCGCAACCCAGTGCCCGATTTGTAGCGGACCCCACCACCCTCAGCAGTGTGACTATCGTGAGGGCCGGTGCTACAAATGCGGACAACAAGGGCATATGCGGTACAACTGCCCGATGGATGATGGCCGAGCACCGTCGTCGGCATCGGCATTTGAATCGCCGAGACAGCTCGCGGGCATCCCACCCGCGGCGATGTCGGCGGGCCGTACCCAGCCACCGAGACCAGTGGAGGGCCAGCGGCCAGCGCCCAGTGGGCGGATATTCGCCTCTCAGGTGGAGGAGCCATCTGCCCAGGAGGACGTCGTGGCAGGTATTGTGTTAATTAAAGGCATTCGATGTAGAGCTTTGTTTGATACCGGTGCATCACATTCATTCATTGCTCGATCATTTGCTATTGCACATGGAATAGAAATTATAGATGCCACGCATGCAAGAACTGTGCAAGTACCTGAACACACCTTTTGCGTACATCACGCGTGTGTAGATTGCCCCGTGAGGGTTGAAAACTGGATCATGCCAGCTGATTTGCTGGTATTAAATCGAATGAATGAATATGATTTGATCCTAGGAATGGATTGGCTCTCGAGGTATCATGCCACTATTGATTGTGAGAGCCGGATAGTGAAATTTATAGAACCCGGGCACAAAGAGTTTGTGTACCATGGGTGTAAGAGTTCGCTCTTTGCGTCGATGGTGTCCATGTCGCAAGCAAGGAAGCTTATTGCTAGGGGATGCATTGCCTACTTGGCGACGGTAGTGGATGACCGAAAGGAAGTGCTGGGACTTGAGGACGTTCCTATAGTCCAAGAGTTCCCGGATGTATTTCCGACAGAGTTGCCCGGAATGCCACCGGACCGGGAAATAGAATTTGTGATCGATTTGCTCCCGGGTACGGCGCCGATCTCTAAGGCCCCGTACAGGATGGCACCCGCGGAACTGAAGGAATTGAAAGCACAATTGCAAGATTTAATGGACAAGGGTTTCGTAAAGCCAAGTGTGTCGCCTTGGGGAGCCCCTCTTCTATTTGTGCGGAAAAAGGACGGTTCGCTGCGGTTATGTGTAGATTACCGCGAGTTGAATAAAGTGACCGTCAAGAATAAGTACCCGTTACCCCGAATTGATGACTTATTCGATCAATTGCAAGGGTCTTGGGTGTATTCAAAGATTGATTTGCAATCCGGTTATCACCAATTGAAGATCAAACCGGAGGATGTGCATAAGACCGCATTTAGGACGCGGTATGGACATTATGAATTCACGGTTATGCCTTTTGGGCTTACTAATGCCCCGGCAGCGTTCATGGACCTAATGAACCGTGTGTTCAAACCACTACTGGATCAATTCGTGGTTGTGTTCATAGATGATATTCTTGTCTACTCTCGGAGTGAAGAGGAACATAAAGAGCACCTAAGAATTGTGCTTCAAGTTCTTCGAGAGAACAAGTTATTCGCCAAATTGAAAAAGTGCGAATTCTGGATCCGTGAGGTCGCTTTCTTGGGTCACGTAATTTCCGCAGGAGGAGTATCTGTGGACCCTATGAAAGTAGAGGCAGTCAAGGATTGGCCTCGCCCGACAAATGTCACGGAAATACGAAGCTTTTTGGGTCTTGCGGGATACTATCGGCGGTTCGTGGAGGGATTTTCAAAAATCTCCGGTCCACTAACGCGTCTTACCCGCAAGGGAGCCAAATATGTTTGGAGCGAGGAATGCGACCAAAGCTTTAAGGAGCTAAAGAAAAGGTTGACTTCGGCTCCGGTACTCGCCTTGCCGATTGCGGGGGAGGGTTTCGTGGTGTATAGTGATGCATCACATCGTGGTCTTGGGTGTGTGCTTATGCAAAGAGGACAAGTAATAGCATATGCCTCTCGACAGCTAAAGAGCTATGAGCAGAATTACCCCACCCACGACTTAGAGCTTGCGGCGGTGGTTTTCGCACTCAAGTTGTGGAGACACTACTTGTACGGGGAGCATTGTGAGGTTTACACGGATCACAAAAGTTTAAAGTACTTATTCACTCAGAAGGAGTTGAATTTGAGGCAGCGGAGGTGGTTGGAGTTGATAAAAGATTACGACTTGACCATCTTGTACCACCCTGGTAGAGCCAATGTGGTGGCCGATGCGCTCAGTAGAAAATCCGTGGAGAACTTCGCAATTGAGATGACGGGACAAATACCGTTAATCAAGGAAATGGGCCGATTTGACTTGGAGATCTTGGCCCCGGGCGTCCCCGCTAGACTTATGAATCTCGAGATATGGCCGACCTTGTTGGAGCAAATAAAAGAAAAGCAATCCGGTGATCCGGAACTCCAAAAGGTGCGGGGTGCTATCGAGAGCGGGCTCGCCGGTGATTATCATGTAGATTCGATGGGCGCAATTCGATTTCGAAATCGATTGTGCGTGCCGAAAGTTGAGGACATTTGTAGGGAGATCTTGAAAGAAGCTCACACTTCTCCCTATGCGATTCACCCGGGCGGCACCAAAATGTATAAGGACCTCAAATTGCATTATTGGTGGCCGGGGATGAAACTTGATGTGGGACGCTTTGTGGCGCAATGCTTAGTGTGCCAACAAGTGAAGGTCGAGCGTCGCTTTCCGGCGGGAAAACTGCAAGGATTGCCCATTCCGGTTTGGAAGTGGGAAAATATCGCGATGGATTTTGTTGTGGGCTTACCTCGATCATTAGGTGGCCACGACGCGATTTGGGTGGTGGTGGATCGTTTGTCAAAGTCGGCACACTTTTTGCCAATCCACACCACTTGGTCGGGGGACAAGTTAGCGCAAGTCTACCTGGACGAGATTGTGCGGTTGCACGGGGTTCCGACCTCGATAGTTTCAGATCGAGATCCCCGTTTCACATCGCATTTTTGGAAAAGCTTGCAAGAAGCTTTGGGTACACGGCTCGATTTTAGTTCAACATTTCATCCTCAAACTGACGGTCAATCGGAAAGGACAATTCAGATTTTGGAGGATATGCTGCGAGCGTGTGTGTTGGACTTCAAAGGTGCATGGCCTACACATTTGCCGATGGCTGAGTTCGCTTATAATAATAGATATCAGTCTAGCATCGGAATGGCACCTTTTGAGGCCTTGTATGGACGAAAGTGCCACTCTCCTATTCATTGGAGCGAAGTCGGCGAGAGAAGGGTCTTAGGACCTGAAGTGTTGCGTGAAGCGGAGGAGAAGGTCCGCTTGGCACGCGAACGCTTATCGACGGCGCAATCTCGACAAAAGAGTTATGCGGATCGACGTCGACGAGATTTGGAATTCGCGGTAGGAGACCGCGTCTTCTTGAAAGTATCACCCATGAGAGGGGTGAAGCGATTCGGTGTTCGGGGTAAGTTGAGTCCCCGTTACATTGGACCTTACGAGGTCTTGGAGCATGTGGGATCCGTGGCGTACCGGCTAGCTTTGCCGCCAAAACTTGCGGGGGTACATAATGTGTTCCATGTATCGACACTCCGCAAGTACGTATATGATCCGGCGCATGTCCTCGAGTATGTGCCTATGGAGCTTCATGAGGATATGACTTACGAGGAATTTCCCTTGTGTATCATGGATCGCGAGGTGAAAAGTTTGAGGAACCGTGAAATTCCTTATGTAAAGGTACAGTAGACGAATCACGGTGAACGTGAGGCCACGTGGGAATTAGAAAGCTCGATGAATGAGCGGTTTTCTTACCTCTTCGCTGAGTCCAGCTGAGGTATGATTTAGTTTCGCGGCCGAAACTCTCTTTAAGGGGGGAGGAATGTAGCACTTTGAATTTCGGTGCGTCGTCTCGAACTTTACTAAATTTGATGAAGTTCGGAGAGAGCCGGTAATGGCTAGTGTGGAATTGGGTTCCGAAGGTTTCGGAACATTATGGGTGCGAGTGGGAACCCAGAAATAGAAGATTTCGAAGAAAAGGACCTACCGGAGCAAAAATGCTCACGGGGTACGGACCCTGGAAGCTGGGGTCCGGACAATGAAGTCCGCGGGCAGCTGCGGTCCGGACCCGGGCAGCTACGGTCCGAACCCGAGCCGATGTCCGAGATGGGGAACGTACGGGTTCCGGACCCGGGACTTGAGGTCCGGACCCGAGCGGGTCTCCAAGTTGGGGTGCGTACGGGTTCCGGACCCTGATGCCAAGGTCCGGACCCGGCCTGCACACTGGCCAGTTATCAGTGCGGGGTCCGGACCCCATCTGCAAGGTCCGGACCCGGCTGGTGCAGAATGCCCAGTGAGGGGTATTTTAGTAATTTCGTGGGGGATAGGCTATATATAGAGAGCAGGGGTCCCTCTCCTCATTATTCCTCCATCTTCCTCACACTCCCTCTCCCTCTCCCTCACTTTCTCTCTCTAGAGATCTCTCCAAGGCTTGGAGAAGTGAAGGATTTGACCTTGGGAAAAGCTTCTAAGGTGGATTTGGAACTTCTTGGTGCAAGAAGAAGCTTGGGAGCTTGGGCTTTGAGGTGAGTTCTTGTGATATGGGGTTTAAACCTTGGATTCAATCCTTTAGAAAGAGGTTTTTGGAGACCCTAGGCAATCTAAACCACAAAACATGGGGATTGGCCAAGAGATTTTGTGGTTTCACATGCATGCATGTGAAACCTAAGTAGATTTGGGGCTTTTGTCATGGGAGGTTCTAAAAATGTTTGAACCTTCAGGAATTGCCATTGAGGCATAGGAAATCATGTTGGAACACTTGATTTCACATATTGAGTTGAATTTAGGGTTCGTAACGAGTAACGAACCGTTTTCTTATAGAAGCTTGGGTTGAAGCAAGAACTCAGGGCTTGGACACTTAGGAGCTTGAAGAACATAAGGATTTGAAAGCTCTTGAGGTGGGTTTGTGTTTACCGAAGTGATTAGGTCACTTCCATGTCTAGGGTAAATATCCATTTAAAGATAAAATGGTATGTGTTGTGAACCCTAGAATTTGCATGTTGGCAAAGGTAAAAATCATGATGGGTTGAACAATGAGATCCTATTGCATGATGTACATATCAAGTATAATTCAATTATTAATACTTGTTGCATGGTTGCATGTATGGTTAAACCTAGTGTCATTGAACATAGGTTGAACATGATGATTGAACCTAGTGTTATGGAACATAGGTTGAACATGTGAGATTGAAACCTAGTGTTATTGAACATAGGTTGGAACATGTGAGATTGAAACCTAGTGTTATTGAACATAGGTTGGAACATGTGAGATTGAAACCTAGTGTTATTGAACATAGGTTGGAACATGTGAGATTGAAATCTAGTATCATTGAACATAGGTTGGACATGTGATTGGAACCTAGAGTTATGGAGTTTATGGAACCTAGGTTGATAAAGAGAAAGTAAGCCTAGTGTTATTGAACATAGGCGAGACTTAGTGACTTGAACCTAAGGTCATGAGACTTAGGTTGGCAAGTGAAAAACGTGAACGATGGGATGTGCGACGATTTTGCTATCCCGGGTAGGCGACGATTTCGCTACCATGCCATGAGTTGGCCGTATTGAGACGGGATGTGCGACGATTTTGCTATCCCGGGTAGGCGACGATTTCGCTACCATGCCATGAGTTGGCCGTACCGACACGGGATGTGCGACGAGTTTGCAATCCCGGGTAGGCGACGATTTCGCTACCTCGCCTTGAGTTGGCGGTGTCGAGAGGGGGATGTGCGACGAGGTTGCTATCCCGGGTATGCGACGAGTTCGCTACCCATGCCATGCGGTGGCCGTGTTGAGACGGGGTATGCGACGATTTTGCTATCCCGAGTATGCGACGAGTTCGCTACTCGAACTAGGAGGTGACGAGTTCACTCCTCGAATGTTGGAATAATTATGGTGAGACGGCGATTCCGAAACCATAAGTAAATGACAAGTAAATGAACTTAGTCATTGTGAGACATAGGATGAACCTAGGAGAGAATGATAAATTATATTTCATTTGGTTGCATCATTTATGTTTATTTACAAGCATGTAAATAATTGTTGCATAGTTATATATAATCTAACTTATGCATATGGTGTTTCTTTGGACCTGGTGGGTCGAGCTCCTCTCTTGGGTGGCCTTACCCACTAGGAACTATGTTTATAGTTCTCACCCCACATTTTCCAGGTCCATCCGCGAGTGAGGCGGCGGAGCGAGGCAAGGGTTTGGCTCTTTAGATAGCGGCCCTTCCATTTTGGTTGTATGTAGAGTTGTACCCCTATTTTTGGAATATGATCGTATAGGGGATTTACATTCTTGTATGAATGTTGTATATTCCATAGTTTTGGAACATAATGTATGGAATGGAAAAGAAAAAAAAATTTGGGACATGTATATTGTGCCATGTGATGTAATAGAAGTAGAACTTCTTTATGTTGATGCTTTCCTTGTGCAACTCTTGTACTCCGTTCCTAGTTGGAACATTGTGGATAAGCTTGTGTTGTGACGCCTTGGGCGGATAGGAAAGACTCTATCCGTTCGGCGGGTCTGGTGCATGCGCTCGTGCGGTTATCCTTTCCACCTAGTTGGTGTTTAAGGACCCGGCGGGGCGTGACATACCCTATTTGAGGAAAGATACAATCAGATCAGCAGTAACAGAAAGAACACAAATAAGAAAACATAAAAAGGGGAACATGAGCGAAATCAGAAAGAACACAGATTAGAGTCGCCACTGCTGCCCCAGGTCGAGTAGCAACATGATCAGCCTAAAGCGTCAGCACCTCTGACCCTCAGACCCTCATTGCCTCGCGTTGATGTCCCAGTGCCAGTTTCCACAAACCCACCGTAGAGATGATGCTTCTCCCTAGAGTTTCGTGTGTTCTGAGTCGGTTGTCGAAGATTCGCTTGTTCCTCTCATTCCAAATTTCCCAGCAACATGCTGCGACTACGAGGTCGAAGTCGGCCTTGGCATCCCCGGATAACGTCCTTCTCGCTTTACACCAGCGGTCTCCTAACTCCCCCGCCGATAGCAGCTGAGCCCCGGTCAAGATTCCCAGCAGCCAATTCCAAAGAGAAATCGCAAAAGAGCAATGGAAGAGCAGATGGTCCATTGTCTCCGCATCCGAATTGCATAGAACGCAAATAGAGGGGCCTTGCCAGCCTCTCATTGAAAGGAAGTCGGCTGTGAGAAGTCGATGTCGCGCCGCTAGCCACAAAAAGAGCTTAATTCTCAGAGGTATCTTAAGGTCCCATAGGAAAGAGATTTTCAAGTTAGTAATTCCATCAAAAGTCAGAAAGTCATAGGCGCTTCGGACCGAGAAAATACTAGAGCTAGTCCATCGCCGGGAGACTGCGTCGTCGGAATCTACCGATGGAGGAGTAGATCGAATCAACTCAATAAGGAGCTGGAGCTGTACCTGTTCCGATAGATTCAGGGGTGCGTTAAAGCCTAGATTGGCAATAGAAGCAAAACGATGATACCAGGTTGTGACAGAAAGATGTTTATGCTTAGCCGCAGCGTAGAGGTTGGGGAAGCAGCTTCTAGGGGCGAGGTCCCCGCACCAGCGTGCATTCCAGAACGAAGTCATAGAACCATTACCCAGATGGAAGTCGACGGAGGTAAGAAAGGGCGCTGCGACACTGAGAATATCGCTCCAGATGGGGCAGCAGCCCTTAGGCTTCGGGTATCCCACGGATGGTGCGAGATGCCTGTAGTGTTTCTGTCTTAGAAGTTGGGCCGAGGGTAGTAAGCGAGAATTGTAAAACTTCCAGAGAGTCTTCTGTTGGCCTAGTGGCCCTAATCATTCTTTAGATTTTGATGATAACAAATAATTACAATTATTGAACTAATCTTTTATCTTGAGTTTTGTGTTTAGACTTCTCTATCTTCAAAAGAACTCAAGATGGGCAATCCCCTAGCACTAAGCTTCACCACTTGAAGCTACCTTGTCAAGTAGATAAAATCTCTCTCTATTCATCTTTTTAACATTGTGCTTTAAAGATTAGAGTAAGAAATGTCGAGCAATTTTTAACTTACTCTTTTTATCATCTAAAGCACATGAAAATTCAAACTATATTCAAAATCTTCTTAAAATCTATTTTCTGTCAAGTTTCTATTTTGGACTCTGATCTGGGCGCCCTAAAAGTGGATCCAAATCTTGGTTAATTTTGGATCCTGACTGTTTGCCGTTTGGGTGGTCCAGAATTGTCTATACATGATCTGGGCGCCCGAATTGTCAGTTTAGGGCGTCCGAAATGTTGAATTGACAGGTTGCGTGTTCCGGACAGTACGGCGCAACGGTCCGAAAGTTCTGACAGCGGTGCTGCGCAGGCGGCGCGCGTGCCTGGGAAAGTGGGCGCCCACAAGTTGACTTCTGGAAGCCCAAAAGTTCCTGCTCAGTAACTTCGGCGCGCGTGGTCTGACAGTGTTAGAAAAGCCGACGCACATGTTCTGGGCGCCCACAAGTTTCTGGAGCCCTGAATGTACGGATCCAGAAAAGCAGCGCGCGTGGTCTGGCTAGGTCAGAAAAGCTGTCGCGCGTGATCTGGGCGCCCACAATTTATGGAGGCCCGAATGTACGGATCCAGAAAAGCGGCGCACGGGGTCTGACAGGCCGCTGGATGTGCAGTGCGCGTGCTCAACTTCTGGGCGCCCGAATTCCTGTTTAGGGCGCCCGAATGTGCAACGACCTGAAGCTGGCTGAGGCTATAAATAGATGGTGTTGAGGCCTTTCTCAGTAGGAATTTCCAAGTCCATTTGAGCTTATATACTTCAGTGTTTTTAATACTCTTAGCTCTCAATTCTCTCTAAACTTGAGTGTAATTTGTAGTGAGATATAATCTTGTAAAAGAGAGAAAAAGAAAAGTGTTGAAGCTTGAAAGTGTAACCTTCTTGAGAGAAGAAGGTGTTGGTGTGAAGGCTTGGTGCTTGCCCGCAAAAGTATCGTCTAGTGGAGATCCAACGTTCTCTTGTGTTGAGAAGTTGGCGGGGACGTAGGCAAAGTGCCGAACCTCAAAACAAATCGATTGTGTGATTCTTGAGTTTGCATTTCTCTAACTCCTCACTTTCTCTCACTTTATTTGTTTCGAGTTTTTAAAATTGCTTGTGCTTGATTATTTAGCATTTTATTTTAGAAACCTAATTCACCCTCCCCTTAGGTTGCCATTTTGATCTTCGATTGGTATCAGAGCGAGGTCTCACATTATTTAGATTAAAATCTAAGTGAGAATGGCATCCATGAAAAAGAATATCGAAGAACAATCTATTGTTCGGCCACCATATTTTGATGAGACCGATTATCCTTTTTGGAAGATTAGAATGAAGATATTCTTTCAATCTCTAGATTTTGATATTTGGGACATAATCGAAAGTGGTTATGTCACTCCATCAAAATTAAGAGCGGAATGGAATGAAGCGAAAAATTTTCGCTTTCAATTGAATGCTAAAGCAATTAATTCATTCTTTTGCGCTCTTAGTAGAGATGAGTTTCATCGAATCTTTACATGCACAACGGCTAAAGAGATTTGGGATAAATTAGAAGTTATTCATGAAGGAACTTCTAGGGTGAAGGAATCTAAAATAAGCATGCTTATGTCAAGTTATGAACTATTCAAAATGAAAGAAAGTGAATCCATTTCAAATATGTTCACAAGATTCACTAACATTATAAATAGCTTGAAAGTCTTAGGTAAAGATTTTCCTCAATCGGACTTGGTGCGAAAACTTCTCCGTGTGCTACCAAGAAGTTGGATACTTAAGGTTACGGCTATCCAAGAAGCTCATGACTTGGACAAAGTAAAGATTGACGAACTTGTCGGATCACTCATGACGCATGAACAACGCCTCAAAGAATATGACAACGAAGAGGCTCCCGAGAAAAAGAAGAGTCTTGCACTTAAAGGAGTCATAGCTTTCGATAGTGAAGATGGCGAAGAAGGTTCGAGCGAAGAAATCGCTATGATTTCAAAAAGGCTCGACCGACTAATTAAGAAGCGCAACTTGAGAAGATCTAAACGAGGCGGGTTCAAAGGTGAGGGATTCAAGAAGAAAATCATTTGCTACAATTGCAACAAACCAGGGCATTTGAAAAGTGAATGCACTCTTCCAAGCAAGGCTTTTAAGAAAGATAAGAAAAAGAAAGCCTTCAATACTCTAAATTGGGACGCCCCCGACGAGTCTAGCGGTGACGAATCGGAAAACGAAGTTGCCCAAATTTACTTTGAGGAGCAAAACTCTATTCTATGTCTCATGGCTCTTGAAGATGAGGTAAATAATTTAAATTATGATAAACTTTTAGAAGCCTTCTTTTCTTTATATGATGATCTACAAAATTTGGGTCCCAAGTATACATCTCTCAAGAAGCAAAATGTCTCATTAGAGATGGAAGTAAATAACCTCTATTTAGATAACATTTGATAACTTCGATTATGAATTAAGAAAGTCTAACCTCTATTTTTAGAAGATTATTAGTTTTTGACTGTTTATTTTTCAACTCTTCGACGAATTTAATAATAATTTAAAAATTATAAAATTCGGTTTGTAAATATTTTTATTAGTGTAGATCAATTTCAAAAGTGTCGATTATCAATTTAAAATTTCGATCATCCAAAATGACCTAAAAGGATAAAGACTTCTTTCTTCTTAAGAGGATAGTAGCCGGATACATGTCAAGTATACATACAGCAAGTAAATAGTAGAAAATATTTCCTACTCTTTTTTTGTTTCAGCTAAAAAAAGCTAAAATATTCTTAATATGGACAAAAGTAGCTAATATCTGTCTAAATCTTGGAAGTTCACCCAAAATTCTAACAAATACAATCAGAAAAAAGAAAAAATAAAATTATATACCTTGTTATCTGTGTACATAATTTAATCCAAAAAAGAAACAAGAAAAGAAATCAAGAACTGTTCAAGTGACAGTCAGCGGTTACCCCGGTCCTCCACTATGTACCGGCCGGCAGTCAGAGCTTTCGGCAAGCCAGAGCCGGGAAAGAGATGCCTGAATCGCGAATTCGGCACCTTTCTGGGACCTCTCGCAGCCTCATCGCAGCGAAATCCTCAATAATTTCTTCTTTTGTCAGCGCGAGCGAGAACGTGATCTTCTTCGCCGCCGTCGACGACAATTGCCCAGCATCCTTTGCGGGTTGCCGTCCTCGCATGCTGTGAGTTTCACACGGCATTGGCATCTGCATCGAGCTCGCTGATCAATTTTCTATGCTCGACTTTCCTTCAGACACTGACGGCGGATCATGAGCTTCTGTTTCCGAATTTCGGTAGCGTTCTGACGGCCCACGAATATGCCGGCGGCACCGCTTGGTCGGAGGCGGTGGCGCGCAGTCCGCATGAACTTGCTCTACAGCATACTGGCGGTCGGTGCAGTAATTCGGCATCGTCCGGGATTCCTCGCGAGCTGCCTCTGGCCTCGCGCGCTTTGCCCGAACTTTTCTCTGCTCTACCGGCGGTGCTTCCGCGCGCAGTTCACTGCGGAAGCTGTAAGTCCAACGACCGTCAGCGCCTTTTTTGAAGCTCCACATGATTTTGGGAGGCCGACTGCCGACGAGAGCATTCGGCGGAGCCAGCGGTGAAGGTGGCGGCATCGGTGTCGACGGTCGGAGGTTGCGCGGCCTCGGAAGGCCGGAATTTGCGAGGGAGGGATGGCAGCCGGCGAATGCTGTCGTGGGATCGAGGTGCAGCCTGCCGAGTTCTTTGATTCTTGAAGCGGCTGCTATTCGGCTCCAAACTGATCCGCTGGAAGAGAAGACAGCTGATGGCAATGGAGGAGTTTCGCCACTTCTGTATTTAGTCTACTAGGATTACTAATAATGCAGTTATGGGTATATAGGAGTTGGATTCGCGTTGATTAATTGTACTAGTACTCGGATTCGATCAGGGACATGATATTCTTTACGAACTTTTTTTTTATTTCAAACCATTATTACATTATAATTATTTAGTAATCCTAATGGGAGTAAGAGATCTAAACACACTCGGACTAGGATTATTTACTTATGTTATATTATAGAATCGATAAATTAAGTTGCCAGCTCGTTAGCTGTATTAAACTTTGTTTTATTAAAATCGGAAGTATAAGGGTGAAATTAAAGTAGAGGTCTAAACTCTAGAACTAAATTATTGAACTAAAAACTCAAAGAGCCAAAATTTAAAGAGCTGGAGTCTGAAGTTGTAATTCCAATAACAAAGTCAACTAATCCAGTAAAACTTCAAGGTCTAAATTCGTAATAAATCTTTTGCTTTACCGCTGCTAAATTCTCATGCCGGCATGATCCTTATGTATCTATGACAGTCTGCTAGTTCAAATATCACTTTGAAAAACTATGTTTACAAGTTACAGTATCTATTGGTATGACTATTTTAGAAAAGTCTTATTGATACTTACGGTTTCGAATCGAATTACGTCGGATCAGTTACCGCTTATCTGAGCTTGAGTGAAAATCTCTAATAGAAATGGGTTCGATAATCAGGTTTCCGATAAATTTTCGATTAAGAGCAATGCTCCTATACACCATTTAATCTTAACATTTAAATTATTCAAAATAGACGGTTGCGATGATTTTTTTGGGAATGGGGTGACCGGCTGTTGTTTCAATCGGTACCGGTTATTGGATATCAATGGCAAAAATTCTTTTTCATTATGTTAAGTTAGCAACGAGGGTTCTTTTTTAATTTTCATCCTCCTAATATTCCATTTTTGTAAATTCTCTCTCTAGAACATTCTATCTATCTCAAAACCCATAGGGCATATTTGTTTGGGTGGAAGTGGGGTGGAAGTAGGGCTGGCAAATGAGCGAGCCGGCTCGTGTTCGACTCGCGTTCGGCTCGATATTCGGCTCGCTCGAGCTCGACTCGAAATTAAATGAGCCGAGCTTGGACAGAAAAAAAAAGCTCGAAATTTATTTCAAGCCGAGCTTGAGCATTACCGGGCTCGCTCGAATTAGGCTCGAAAAGCTCGAATATATATATATATAGTCTGGCCACTATATTATTGATAGTATCAAGCGCTTAATGTTATCGAGTTTTCCGCCGTTAGATCTACCCGTTTGACCATTTCCACCCGTTAGATCATACTATTCAACCAATCACTCACTCAACCCTAAAAAATTATTATCATCCTAACCGAGGACCGCTATCATCCTAACCGCACATCACTTCATCTAAGGGCCGAAAATCTAATAGCATTAAGTGCTTGGTACTATTATCTAATAGCCTAATTAGGCTACTATACTCTAATAGCCTAATTAGCTTAATAGCCTAATTAGGCTATTAGATAATAGTACCAAGCACTTGATGCTATTAGATTTTCGGTCCTTTGATGAAGTGATGTGCGGTTAGGATGATAGTGGTTCCCTAAGGTTGAATAGGTGGTTGGTTGAATAGTATGATCTAACGGGTGGAAATAATCAAAGGGGTAGATCTAAGGGCGAAAAATTCGATAGCATAAAGCGCTTGGTACTATCGATAGTATAGTAGCCGGACTCTATATTAATTATATATATATAAAAAATATATTATATATTTTAATCATATGTGTATAGAGTTTAGGTTATTGGGTATATTTGCTGGCCTACAAAATCGAACCAACAAAGTTCTATTCTAATTGCTCTCTCCCTCTCTCTTTCACTTGCTCGTAGAGTCGCTTCCCCTAATTTTTTTAAATATTATAATACCGTATTTCATGCATTTATTTTGTATGTTGAACTATTAGACATTTTTGTATCAAATTTTAGATAATATTTTTTAGAAATTAAATTATAAATTGCATGATGTTAAGAATTTCAAGCGGCTCGTTTAGGGCTCGAGCTCGCTCGACTCGAAGTTAGGCTCGCTCGAGCTCGGCTCGAATTAATTTCAAGCCGAGCTTGAGCCTAAATTTAGGCTCGAAATTAATTTCAAGCCAAGCTTGAGCTGAGGTAAGCTCGCTCGAGCTCGGCTCGTTTCCACCCCTAGGTGGAAGTGGAGAGGAGGGAAAGTCATTTTTGTCAAAAACGATCACTTCCGTCGTTTGGTTCGCTGTAAAAAAGTTACGGTCAAAACTCGAGTTAACCCGAAACGGCGTAATTGACTTCGGCCCACCGTGAACCGAAGTCAATTACGGTGAAGAGAGGTGAAAAAAAATATTATTTTTAATTATATTAAAATATAATTATATAATTATATAATTATATTATTTTTATTTATATACTTAAAATGTTATATAATTAAATTTTAATTATATAATTAAATTTTATATTATTAAATTTTATTTATATAATTAAAATATTATATAAAAATATAATTATATAATTAAATTTTAATTATATAAAAAATATTATATATTTATTTATTATATAAAAATATTATATAATTAAATTTTAATTATATAAAAATATATAATTATATTATTTTTTTTTTTTATTAAATTATTTATTTTTTATATATATAAATTATAATTTTACATCATACACTTTCTACCAAACAAACAACAGAACTAATGAAACTTCACTTCCATAACTACAAAACAAACAGTAAAAAAAAAATAGTTTTCACCGAACTCCACTTCAACCCAAAGTTCACTTCAACCCAAAGTACAGTTTCGACGAAACAAACATGCCAATATCCCATTCACTTTGCATCTTTTAAACAGCTGCTGATCTATACATATAATATTTCAAGTAACAGATTATCATTTTTCTTTTTCTCTCAATATTGTGATGCTACGGCATCAATTTTGGAGCATTGCCGACATCAATGGCGGCAAAGGTCTCAGAGAGGAACCAACGAGGAATCCATCATGTTCCTTCTCAATGCATAAATGTTGTATCGTTGCTTATGGCTCGATCTCTGTTAAGGTAATACACAGATTGTTGACTTCGCTCCGATGGAAGACGCCGGCTGGCATAGACTTATGCCCTACACAATCACTAGAAATTTTCTAAAGAAATAAATTTAAATTTGATGTGTCTAGATACAAAATTTTATAATTTTTAGAAATTATTTACTTAGTGATCAAAGGATTGCAAAATCGACAGATTTTGACGGCCTATATGAATCGTTTGCTTGTTTAACAGTGTAGAGCTATTGAAACCGCTTGAATTTTTAATAAAAAATTATCTATATTATTTAGATAATATTTGATAACTTCGATTATGAATTAAGAAAGTCTAACCTCTATGTTTAGAAGATTATTAGTTTCTGACTGTTTATTTTTCAACTCTTCGACGAATTTAATAATAATTTAAAAATTATAAAATTCGGTTTATAAATATTTTTATTAGTGTAGATCAATTTTAAAAGTGTCGATTATCAATTTGAAGTTTCGATCATCCAAAATAACTTGATAGGACAAAAACTTCTATTCTTTTAAGAGGATAGTAGCTGGACTCGTATCAAGTGTATATATAACAAGCAAACAGTAAAAAATATTTTCTATTCTTCTTTTTTTTTTTTTTTTTTGTTTCAGTTAAAAAAAGCTAAAATATTCTTAATCTGGACAAAAGAATCAAATATCTGTCTAAATCTTGGAAGTTCACCCAAGATTCTAACAAATACAATCAGAAAAAAGGAAAAATAAAATTATATACCTTGTTATCTGTGTACATAATTTAATCCAAAAAAGAAACAAGAAAAGAAATCAAGAACTGTTCAAGTGACGGTCAGCAGTTACCCCGGCCCCTTCACTGTGTACTGGCCGGGAGTCACAGCTTTCGGCAAGCCAGAGCCGGGAAAGAGATGCCTGAATCGCGAATTCGGCACTTTTCTGGGTCGCCTCGCAGGCAGCGGCAGCTTCATCGCGGCGAAATCCTCAATAATTTCTTCTTTCGTCAGCGCGAGCGAGAACGTGATCTTCTTCGCTGCCGTCGACGATGATTGCCCAGCATCCTTTGCAGTTTCACACGGCATTGGCATCTGCATCGAGCTCGCTGATCGATTCTCTATGCTCGACTTTCCTTCAGACACTGTCGGCGGATCATGAGCTTCTGTTTCCGAATTTCGGTAGCGTTCTGACGGCCCACGAATATGCCGGCAGCGCCGCTTGGTCGGAGGCGGTGGCACGCAGTCCGCATGAACTTGCTCTACAGTATACTGGCGGTCGGTGCAGTAATTCGGCATCGTCCGGGATTCCTCGCGAGCTGCCTCTGGCCTCGCGCGCTTTGCCCGAACTTTTCTCTGCTCTACCGGCGGTGCTTCCGCGCGCAGCTCACTGCGGAAGCTGTAAGTCCAAAGACCATCAGCGCCTTTTTTGAAGCTCCACATGATTTTGGGACGCCGACTGCCGCCGCTGAGAGCATTCGGCGGAGCCGGCGTTGAAGGTGACGGCATCGGAGTCGACGGTCGGAGGTTGTGCGCCTCGGAAGACTGGAGTTTTGGCAGGGATGGCAGCCGGCGAATACTCTAGTGGGAGGTGCAGCCTGCGGCGTTCTTTGATTCTTGGAGCTGCTGCTATTCGGCTTCAGACTGATCCGCTGGAAGAGAAGACAAGTTGATGGCAATGGAGGAGTTTCGCCACTTCTATATTTAGTCTACAAGGATTACTAATAATACAGTTATGGGTATTCTCATGTTATAGGAGTTGGATTTGCGTTGATTAATTGTACTACTACTCGGATTCGGATCAGGGATATGATATTCTCAACGAACATTTTTCTTTTTATATTTTCAAGCCATTATTACATCACTACCGTTAGTAACAATAATTTAGCAATCCTTATCATAGTAAGAGATCCAAACACACTAAAACTAGGATTATTTACACAAGTAATATTATAGAAAGAGAAAACTACGTGCTTATGTGATGCTTGTTGTTATGGTTTATTCACTTTTTCCTTCAATTTCTTGAAATTACAAGTTGTTTGTTACTAAGACTCAATACTAAAAATGTTTCAAGAATAGAATTCTTTGGTGTGTGTATATATATATATATATATATTGAATGATCTGCTCATATTTTCCGGTGTGAGGTGATTAATGTTAACAATTTCTTGATGATAAGAGAAAAATCTGTGCCTCGTACTTAACATATATAACAGCATTTTGTTAATTGAATTAGCTAGATATTTTTGTTACTTGATATCACAGAATTTAATTTATTGTCCAAATAATAAGATTGATTAGCTCTTGAAGAGCTCAAACAAAAAAAAAATCTCAAATATTCAAGTAGTTTTTTAATCTCGATTTCAATATATTATGTCCTCATAGATTCAATTGTATTAAATTGTGTTTAATTAAAATTGAAACTCGAAGGGTGAAATTAAAATTGTGGTCTAAATTCTGGAACTAAATTATTGAACTAAAACTTCGAAGAGCCAAAATTTAAAGAACTGGAGTCTCAAGTTGTAACTCCAATGACAAAGTTCAATTAATTCAGTAAAGCTTCAAGGTCTAAATTCGTAAGGCTTAGTTTGGTATTGAGGCCCATCTGACTCTATTAGATAAAATAGAGAAGGGGTAAAAGCATATAGGGATATACTTCTGCGTTCTCCAGTGGAACTGCAGAAAATATATCGTAACCGACTAAGCAGAACGCAATATTACGTACGGAAACAAACATGGTATTTTTTCATCGTACTTTTTCACCGTACGTAACGCAATCTCTCCGCAATCCCAAACGAAGCCTAATAGACCTTAGCTTTACGGCTGCTAAATTCTTATGCAGGCATGATTCTTATGTACGTATCTGTGACAGTTTGTTAGTTCAAATATCACTTTGAAATACTATATTTACAAGTTACAATATCTATTGGTATGACCATTTTAATTAAACTATGTTTTAAAGGTCTGATCGATACTTACGGTTTTGAATCAAATTACGTCCGACCAGTTACCGCAAACTTCAGTGAAAATCTCTGATAGAAATGGGTTCAACAATCAGGTTTTTAGTAAATTTCTGATTAAAAGCTTAACAAATCAGGTTCAACAAAATCAGCAAATTCCTGATTTGGTAGAGTATTCTAGCTCTTAAATCTTCAAACCTTTCTTGATACTTTTCTACTGTTCCAATTTGCACCATTTTGTTGAATTCCCTTCCAAATTCTTCAATACAAATCTAGGCCATTAAGTTTGCTTTGGATAACAGTGGAGTTACGGAGTTGCTGAGACACTGATCTAGAAGTTAAGAATTTTTGCAAAAATTATTATCTGGTTAGTCTTAAGGAGAGGATACTTACGACAGATAACTTGAAAAAAAGAGGATGGTAGTGAAACAATACGTGTGTGCGATGTGTGCAGAAGAATCTATGACGATTGATCATCTTTTGGCTAATTGCCAATTTATCATATTTCTATTCCCATAGGAAAATAAAATGGTAGAAGAACTTTGGGAAGGAATCCGTACTCATAGGGATGCGCAAAGAGCTTGCTACTCTAGCTAGCTCCAATACCAATTGTTACATATGTTGGAAATCGAGTACTTGCTCTTATATTGGTTATTGAGAATCTGCAATCTGTTCTCATATCGATTGTTATATATCCGATACTCGCTCCAATACCGATTATTAGGACTCTATAGCGAAAGCATGGTATTAGCTTTTTATTATAAACTCGACTTCTGTCACGCCCCGCCGTGCCTTAACACCAAGTAGGTGGAAGGTCAAACCGCACGAGCGCGTGCCCCAGACCCGACGAACGGATAGAGTCTCCCCTACCCGCCCAAGGCGTCACAACACAAACATTTCCACGATGTTCCAACTAGGAACGGAGTATAAGAGTTGCACAAGGAAAGCATCAACATAAAGAAGTTCTACTTCTATTACATCACATTTGCACATTTATACATGCCCAATTTTTCTTTTCCTTCATTCCTATTCCATACATCAAGTTCCAAAACTATGAAATTACAAGTTGTATACATTTAATAAAAACTCCTATGCTACCATTGTCCAAAACTCGGGGTACAACTACACATAACACCAAAATGAAAGGGCCGCTATCTACAGAGCCAAACCCTTGCCTCGCTCCGCCGCCTCACTCGCGGAAGGACCTGAAAAACGTGGGGTGAGAACTATAAACATAGTTCCCAGTGGGTAAGGCCACCCAAGAGAGAAGCTCGACCCACCAGGTCCAAAGAAACACCATAAGCATAAGTTAGATTTCAATTAACTATGTATATAAATATTTACATACTTGTAAATAAACATAAATGATGCAACCAAATAAAATGACAACTTTTATTTTCTCCTAGGTTCATCATTTATCTCACATTGTCCAAGTTCAACTACTTTTCATTTATTTATGGTGTCGGAATCGCCGCATCACCAATTTGGTTCTCAACCAAAGCGGAATCGCCGCAAGTATTGGGCACCGGGCAATGGAATCGCCATCCCCATCATAGTCCCAACCTCCAAGGAGTGAAATCGTTATCTCCTTATTCGGGTAGCGGAATCACCCCATACCCGGGATAGCGAAGTCGCGTACCCCAATGTTTTCACTTTACACAATATAGTGTTGTGCACCGGGCAATGGAATCGCCATCCCCATCATGGTCCCAACCTCCAAGGAGTGAAATCGTCATCTCCTTATTTGGGTAGCGAAATCGCCGCATACCCGGGATAGCGAAATCTTCGCATACCCCAATTCGTCTCCGCCATCACGTGGCTCGGGTAGCGAAATCGTCGCATATCCGGGGTAGCGAAATCGCCGCATACCCCAACGTTCACATTTCACACTTGCCAACCTAAGTTCAATGGCCCTAGGTTCAAGTCACCAAGTCTCACCTATGTTCAATTACACAAGGTTTACTTTACATTCTCAATCTAGGTTCCATGACACTAGGTTCCAATTTCATGTTCCAACCTATGTTCCATGACACTAGGTTCCAATCCCATGTTCCAACTTATGTTCAATGACACTAGGTTCCAATCTCATGTTCCAACCTATGTTCAATGACACTAGGTTCCATTTGCACTTTTCAACCTATGTCCCACCATACTAGGTTCTAATTCATATATGCAATCACATAACAAGTATAACTAATAATGAAATACTTGAATTCATTAACATGCAAGATGAGCCCATGGCTCAATTCATCATGATTCTCATTTTGTCAACATGCAAATTCTAGGGTTACATACTTTTACACCATTTTAATTTCAAATGGTTATTTACCCTAGACATGGAAGTGACCTAATCACTTCGGTAAACACAAACCCACCTCAAGAGCTCCCAAGTCTTGAATTCCTTGAGCTCCTAGGTCACTAAGCCTTGAGTTCTTGCTTCAACCCAAGCTTGTACAAGAAAATAGTTCGTTACTCATTACGAACCCATAAATCAACTCGATACTTGAAATCAATTGTTCTAACATGATTTCCTATGTCTCAATTGTAATTTTCGAAGGTCCAAATATTTTTAGAACCTTCCATGGCAAAAGTCCTCATTTCACCTAGGTTTCACATGCATGTATATAGAACCCCAAAATTTCTTGGCCAATCTCTACATTTTGTGGATTAGATTGCCTAGGATCTCCAAAAACCTTAAAATACTAGATAAATTCTAAGGTTTGAACCCAAATCATGAGGAACTCACCTCAGCCACGAGTTCCCCAAGCTTCTTCTTGCACCAAGAAGCTTCTTCTCCACTTTGGAAACCTTTTCCAAGCTCAATCCACCCTTTTCTCCAAGCTTTGGAGAGATCTCTAGAGAGAGAAAGTGAGAGAGAGGGAGAAGAGAAGTAGAGGGGAAAGAAAATGAGAAGGGAAAGGTGTCTCAGCCTTTCATACACCCCCACTCATGTGAAAAGACCAAACTACCCCCCTCACATATCACTACACACAGCCAGCCAAAGCTGGCATCTCGCAGCTCTGCATTCCGGTATGCGCACTGGTATACCGGAATATAGGTGTTTATTCCGGTATCAACAGGCAATTCCGCAAAGCCCGAGAGCTGGATTTCCAGATTTCCCACTGCATTTCGGTATCGCACAATCCATACCGGAACTAATTGCATCCATTCCGGAAGCAACACATCCATACCGGAATCAAGTGAGTTTATTCCGGTTTCAACACTTGATTCCGCAGAATCCGAAAGCTGGATTTTCAGCTCAACCACGCCATTCCGGTATCAACACATACATACCGGAATACGCCACAGAATTCTGCAGTTTGGCATACTTGACTTTTCGAAGTCCGTTTTCACGCCTCACTTGCGCCGAAAATACTTGTATAAGTTCCAAACTTGGCCGAAGCCACTCACATAGCCTCTCATGCCACTTTTCATCAGAACTCCACAATTTGTAGAAGTTCGGTACAACACATTGAAGTTCAGTGTTCTACATTCCTCCCCCCTTAAAGAGAGTTTCGGCCGTGAAACTAAAATCATACCTCAGCTAGAATCAACGAAAAGGTAGGGAAATCGCTCCTTCATCGAGCATTCCAATTCCCATGTAGCTTCGCGCTCGTCATGATTCGTCCATTGCACCTTTACATAAGGAATTTCACGGTTCCTCAATTTCTTCACCTCGCGATCCATGATACACAAGGAAAATTCCTCGTAAGTCATATCCTCATGAAACTCAATAGGCACATACTCGAGAACGTGCGCCGGATCATACACATACTTGCGGAGCGTCGATACATGAAACACATTGTGTATCCCCGCAAGTTTTGGCGGTAGGGCAAGCCGATACGCCAAAGATCCCACGCGCTCTAAAACCTCATAGGGCCCAATGTAGCAGGGACTCAACTTACCCCGTACACCAAATCGCTTTACCCCTCTCATGGGCGACACTTTCAAGAATACGCGGTCGCCCACCGCGAACTCCAAGTCTCGACGGCGCCTATCCGCATAGCTCTTTTGCCTTGATTGCACTGTAGATAAGCGTTCACGTGCCAAGCGGACCTTTTTTCGCTTCACGCAAAACATCCGGTCCTAAGACCTTTCTCTCGCCGACCTCACTCCAATGAATAGGAGAACGGCATTTCCTTCCGTACAAGGCTTCAAATGGTGCCATACTGATGCTAGATTGATAGCTATTATTATAAGCGAATTCAGCCATCGATAAATAAGTAGGCCATGCACCCTTGAAGTCCAACACACACGCTCACAGCATATCCTCCAAAATCTGAATTGTCCTCTCCGATTGACCTCAGTTTGAGAATGAAATGCCGAACTGAAATCGAGCCGTGTACCCAAAGCTTCTTACAAGCTTTTCCAAAAATGCGATGTGAAACGGAGATCTCGATCTGAAACTATCGAGGTCGGGACCCCGTGCAACCGCATAATCTCGTCCAGGTAGACTTGTGCTAGTTTGTCTCCCGACCAAGTGCTGTGGATTGGCAAAAAGTGTGCCGACTTTGTCAAACGATCCACCACCACCCAAATCGCGTCGTGGCCACCTTGCGATCGAGGTAGACCCACAACAAAGTCCATTGCTATATTCTCCCACTTCCAAACTGGAATGGGCAACCCTTGCAATTTTTCTGCTGGAAAGCGACGCTCGGCCTTCACCTGTTGGCATACTAAACATTGTGCCACGAAGCTCCCAACATCAAGCTTCATTTCCGGCCACCAATAAAGCATTTTAAGATCTTTGTACATTTTGGTGCCGCCCGGGTGAATCGCATAGGGAGAAGTGTGAGTTTCTTTCAAGATCTCCCTACGAATGTCCTTAATTTTAGGCACGCACAATCGATTTCGAAATCGAATGGCGCCCTTCGAATCCACGTGAAAGTCACCGGCGCGCCCGCTCTCGATAGCACTTCGCACATTTTGGAGTTCCGGATCTCCGGATTGCTTTTCTTTTATTTGCCCCAACAAGGTCGGCCAAACCTCGAGATTCATGAGTGTTGCGGGGACGCCCGGGGCCACGACTTCCAAGTCAAACCGGCCCATTTCCTTGATCAACGGTATTTGTCCCGTCATCTCAATTGCGAAGTTCTCCACGAATTTTCGACTGAGCACATCGGCCACCACATTGGCTCTACCGGGGTGGTACAAGATGGTTAAGTCATAATCCTTTATCAACTCCAACCATCTCTGTTGCCTCAAGTTCAACTCCTTTTGAGTGAATAAATATTTTAAGCTTTTATGATCCGTGTACACCTCACAATGTTCCCCGTACAAGTAGTGTCTCCACAACTTAAGTGCGAAGACCACCGCTGCAAGTTCCAGGTCGTGGGTGGGGTAATTCTGCTCATAGCTCTTCAGCTGACGAGAGGCATATGCTATCACCCGCCCTCTTTGCATAAGCACACAACCAAGACCGCGCCGTGATGCATCACTATACACCACAAAGCTCTCCCCCGCAACCGGCAAGGCGAGAACCGGAGCCGAAGTCAACCTTTCCTTTAGCTCCTTAAAGCTTTGGTCGCATTCCTCACTCCAAATATATTTGGTGCCCTTGCGGGTAAATCGCGTTAGTGGACCGGAGATTTTTGAAAATCCCTCCACGAACCGTCGATAGTACCCCGCAAGACCCAAAAAGCTTCGCACCTCCGTGACATTGGTCAGGCGAGGCCAATCCTTGATTGCCTCAACTTTCTTAGGGTCCACCGATACTCCGCCCTCGGAAATAACATGACCCAAGAAAGCAACTTTACGAATCCAAAATTTGTACTTCTTTAACTTGGCGAACAACTTGTTCTCTCGAAGAACTTGTAGCACAATCCTTAGATGCTCTTTATGTTCCTCGTCACTCTGAGAGTACACAAGAATATCATCTATGAACACTACCACAAATCGATCCAGTAGTGGTATAAATACACGGTTCATTAAGTCCATGAACGCCGCCGGGGCATTCGTAAGCCCGAAAGGCATAACCGTGAACTCATAGTGTCCATACCGCGTCCTAAACGCGGTCTTATGTACATCCTCCAGTTTGATCTTCAATTGGTGATAACCGGACTGCAAATCAATCTTCGAATACACCCGAGACCCTTGCAACTGATCAAACAAGTCGTCGATACGGGGTAACGGGTACTTATTCTTGACGGTCACCTTGTTCAACTCACGGTAGTCCACACACAACCGTAGTGAACCGTCCTTCTTACGCACAAATAGGACAGGGGCTCCCCAAGGTGACACACTTGGCTTTACGAAACCCTTGTCCAACAAATCTTGTAGTTGTGCTTTCAATTCCTTTAGCTCCGCCGGTGCCATTCTATACGGAGCTTTAGAAACCGATGCTGTCCCCGGGAGTAGGTCTATCACAAACTCAACCTCCCGATCCGGTGGCATTCCGGGTAACTCCGCCGGAAACACATCCAGGAACTCTTGGACCACAGGGATGTCCTCGAGCCCCAACACCTCCTTTCGGTCATCCACAACCGTCCCTAAGTAAGCAACGCAACCGCTAGCAATGAGCTTTCTTGCTTGCGACGTGGACACCAACGATGCAAAGAGCGAACCCTTGCACCCACGGTACACAAACTCCTCGTGCCCGGGTTCTTGAAATTTTACTATACGACTCTCACAATCGATAGTAGCGTGATATTTAGATAGCCAATCCATTCCCAGGATTAAGTCATACTCACTCATTCGACTCAGCACCAGCAAATCAGCTGGCATGATCCAGTTTTCAATCCTCACTGAACAGCTAAAACACGCTTGATGTACACAAAAGGTGTGTTCTGGCACTTGCATAGTTCTCGCATGTGTGGCTTCTATAATTTTTATTTCATGTGTAGTAGCAAATGACCGAGCAATGAATGAATGCGATGCTCCGGTATCAAACAAAGCTCTACATCGAATGTCATTAACCAACACAATACCTGCCACGACGTCATCCGGGGCAGAAGGCTCTTCCACCTGTGAGGCGAACACACGTCCACTAGGCGCCGACCGCTGTCCCTCAACTGGTTTTGGTGGCGGAATACGGCCTGCCGACATCGCCGCGGGTGGGATGCCCGCAAGCTGCCTCGGTGATGGGAACGCCGATGCCGACGACGGTGCCCAGTCATCACCCATCGGGCAATCAAACCGCATATGTCCCGGCTGTCCGCACTTGTAGCACCGGCCCTCACGGTAATCACATTGATGAGGGTTGTGTGGGCCGCTACAAATCGGGCACCGGCCCAAGGGTCGATTCCGCTGAGACCCTCGAGATCGATTCTGTGACTGCGGGTGCTTCGGGGGCCGCTTGGAGCTAGACTGACCCCCCGAGCCACCCGCCGGACGCTTCTTTCCTTTCTCTCTGTCCTTCTCTTTCTCTCTCTCCCAAGATTCGCGCTCCTCGCGTGCACATGCATTTCCGTGCTCCACCCAAAGAGCACGATCCAAGACCTCCGCAAAGGTCTGCAGCTTGAAGGCGTGAACCGCCCGAAAGATCTCCGGTTGAAGCCCGCGCACGAAGCAATCGACTTTGTCCAATTCTCCGCGGACCACGTGCGAAACACAATTAATGATATACGAGAACTCCCTCTCGTACTCCCACACGGTTCGATTTCCTTGCTTCAATTTTCGAAACTTCTCCTGAAGCTTCCTTTTCTCACTATCAGGGAAGTAGGCGGCGAACACCAAACCCCGAAACTCCTCCCAAGTAGGTGGCGGAAGGCTAGAGAGTCGATCACGCTTGACTCCCTTCCACCACACCTTCGCCGATCGCTCCAAACAATGAGCGACGAGGTGTACCTTGTCCCTCTCCAAGGTATACAGATCCTCGAAGAGCGTCTCCAACGTATCGATCCACGTCTCCACGACCCATGGATCCACGTTCTCCCCGTCGAATGTCGGAGGGTTGAACCGCTTGAACATCATGAGAGCCGCAAGTGCGCGCTCCCGCTCGACACCCCCCGCCGCGGGATCGAGCATAAGAGCACAAGACCCATCAGCCGCAATCGGTGGTGCGGGTGGCGCCACAGCCGGCGCCGGTGCCACTCCCTCTGCCGGTGCTGAAGCAGAGACCGGAGGTGCACCCGGTCTCTCTTCCCTAATCACAGCCGCTTGCTACGCCATCTCGTCCTGGAGCTGCTTGATCTGCTCCTCCTGTCACTGCATGGATTCGGCCTGTCGCCGAACCACGCCCATCAACTCGGTCAACTGTTCGCGAAGACCCGTGTCCTCGCCCTCCCTGAGTTGTTCGGGGGTCGCGCTCGACCCCCCGAGCCCAGCCCTCGTAGGAGGCCTTCCACGTACCATTGTCTCCTGAAAACACAACGACCTTGGTCATTTCATGACATTCAAGGTCATTTACAACATAACATTTCACTAAAATAAATGTGAACCCAATCTAGGCGAAAGTCACACAAGGGCTCTTATTCCCCTCACTTGGTTTCATGTTGTCGGCCGCCAACATGAACTCTCTTGGTGAAGAATAAGACGCACCTCGAATCTACCTCTACTTCCAATTAGAGGTATAAGGATATAACCCAATCACTTATCTTTCGCCACGATCAAAGATCTCGTCACTCACGAACCTACACTCCTAGGGTCTTTTTCCATCCTAGAATTTCTTAGGTCCATCTAGACCGTTTCTACTCTCTGATACCACCTTAGTCTGTCACGCCCCGCCGTGCCTTAACACCAAGTAGGTGGAAGGTCAGACCGCACGAGCGCGTGTCCCAGACCCGCCGAACGGACAGAGTCTCCCCTACCCGCCCAAGGCGTCACAACACAAGAATTTCCACGATGTTCCAACTAGGAACGGAGTACAAGAGTTGCACAAGGAAAGCATCAACATAAAGAAGTTCTACTTCTATTACATCACATTTGCACATTTATACATGCCCAAATTTTCTTTTCCTTCATTCCTATTCCATACATCAAGTTCCAAAACTATGGAATTATAAGTTGTATACATTTAATAAAAACTCCTATACTATCATTGTCCAAAACTCGGGGTACAACTACACATAACACCAAAATGGAAGGGCCGCTATCTACAGAGCCAAACCCTTGCCTCGCTCTGCCGCCTTACTCGCGGAAGGACCTGAAAAATGTGGGGTGAGAACTATAAACATAGTTCCCTGTGGGTAAGGCCACCCAAGAGAGAAGCTCGACCCACCAGGTCCAAAGAAACACCATAAGCATAAGTTAGATTTCAATTAACTATGCATATAAATATTTACATGCTTGTAAATAAACATAAAGGATACAACCAAATAAAATGACAACTTTTATTTTCTCCTAGGTTCATCCTTTATCTCACATTGTCCAAGTTCAACTACTTTTCATTTATTTATGGTGTCGGAATCGCCGCATCACCAATTTGGTTCTCAACCAAAGCGGAATCGCCGCAAGTATTGGGCACCGGGCAATGGAATCGCCATCCCCATCATGGTCCCAACCTCTAAGGAGTGAAATCGTCATCTCCTTATTCGGGTAGCGAAATCGCCGCATACCCGGGATAGCGAAGTCGCCGCGTACCCCAATGTTTTCACTTTACACAATATAGTGTTGGTCACCGGGCAATGGAATCGCCATCCCCATCATGGTCCCAACCTCCAAGGAGTGAAATCATCATCTCCTTATTTGGGTAGTGGAATCGCCGCATACCCGGGATAGCGAAATCGTCGCATACCCCAATTCGTCTCCGCCATCACGTGGCTTGGGTAGCGAAATCGTCGCATACCCGGGGTAGCGAAATCGCCGCATACCCCAATGTTCACATTTCACACTTGCCAACCTAAGTTCAATGGCCTTAGGTTCAAGTCACCAAGTCTCACCTATGTTCAATGACACTAGGTTTACTTTACATTCTCAACCTAGGTTCCATGACACTAGGTTCCAATTTCATGTTCCAACCTATGTTCCATGACACTAGGTTCCAATCCCTTGTTCCAACCTATGTTCAATGACACTAGGTTCCAATCTCATGTTCCAACCTATGTTCAATGACACTATGTTCTATTTGCACTTTTCAACCTATGTCCCACAACACTAGGTTCTAATTTATATATGCAATCACATAACAAGTATAACTAATAATGAAATACTTGAATTCATTAACATGCAAGATGAGCCCATGGCTCAATTCATCATGATTCTTATTTTGCCAACATGCAAATTTTAGGGTTACATACTTTTACACCATTTTAATTTCAAATGGTTATTTATCCTAGACATAGAAGTGACCTAATCACTTCGGTAAACACAAACCCACCTCAAGAGCTCCCAAGTCTTGAATTCCTTGAGCTCCTAGGTCACTAAGCCTTGAGTTCTTGCTTCAACCCAAGCTTCTACAAGAAAATGGTTCGTTACTCATTACGAACCCATAAATCAACTCGATACTTGAAATCAATTGTTCTAACATGATTTTCTATACCTCAATTGTAATTCCCAAAGGTCCAAATATTTTTAGAACCTTTCATGGCAAAAGCCCTCATTTCACCTAGGTTTCACATGCATGCATGTAGAACCCCGAAATTTCTTGGCCAATCTCCATATTTTGTGGATTAGATTGCCTAGGGTCTCCAAAAATCTCAAAATACTAGATAAATTCCAAGGTTTGAACCCAAATCATGAGGAACTCACCTCAGCCACGAGTTATCCAAGCTTCTTCTTGCACCAAGAAGCTTCTTCTCCACTTTGGAAACCTTTTACAAGCTCAATCCACCCTTTTCTCCAAACTTTGGAGAGATCTCTAGAGAGAGAAAGTGAGGGAGAGGGAGAAGAGAAGTAGAGGAGAAAGAAAATGAGAAGGGGAAGGTGTCTCAGCCTTTCATACACTCCCACTCATGTGAAAAGACCAAACTACCCCCCCCCCCCCCCTCACATATCACTACACACAGCCAGCCAAAGCTGGCATCTCGCAGCTCTGCATTCCGGTATGCGCACTGGAATACCGAAATACGGGCGTTTATTCCGGTATCAACAGGCAATTCTACAAAGCCCGAGAGCTGGATTTCCAGATTTCCCACTGCATTCCGGTATCGCACAATCCATACCGGAACTAATTGCATCTATTCCGGAAGCAACACATCCATACCGGAATCAAGTGAGTTTATTCCTGTTTCAACACTTGATTCCGTAGAACCCGAGAGCTGGATTTTCAGCTCAACCACGCCATTCCGGTATCAACACATACATACCGGAATGCGCCGCAGAATGCTGCAGTTTGGCATACTTGACTTTTCGAAGTCCGTTTTCGCGCCTCACTTGCGCCGAAAATACTTGTATAAGTCCCAAACTTGGCCGAAACCACTCACATAGCCTCTCATGCCACTTTCCACCAGAACTCCATAATTTGTAGAAGTTCGGTACAACACACTGAAGTTCAGTGTTCTACAACTTCTTACCAAAAGCTGACATAATCACAAAAGAGAGAAAAATCAAACAGAAAATATAGATAAAATGAGATTCACTAACTAGAGAAAAATTACAACTGACTTCTCTTTTACACAGAGTAGCTTCAATCTAAGCCCTCTTTTTAAATTTCTCTCACCCTTCTCTCATCTTTTATAAATTTTAGAAGACTTCTCCATTTTTCTCCATACACTCGTGCACTAGGCGCACTAAACACGCCCAACTCTCTTTCAAGTACAGACCACCACCAGGTCAGCCGTATGCCATCCGAAAGCCCTCAAGTTGGTCGTACCTCCTTTGTAGCTTCAACTCCAATTAAGGAAAAAGTCTAAAATACAACAATCACGTTGCAGATGTGGTGTCTCCAACCAATCAAATTATTTTTCTTGAATTTACCCATTCCATTATAGTTTTTTACATAAATATTTTTATTGTATAAAAAAGAAAGATGTGATTGGCTGATTATAAATAATGTGATGTAGCTACTATACAGTAGATGGACTTCCTCCCAGTTAAGCCACCACCTATGCATTATAATGCATAGGCTACAATGCACCTAAATCCTAGTACAAATATTGTCACGCCCGGGCCCCAGCGGAAGCCCAACCCGGCACGTGCACAGACCCGCCGTGTACACCAAGCACCCCCGGTGCACACAAGGCGTCAACTACAAACAACTAAAGAATAGAGTATTTATACAATCCCTATGAGGTAATCAGAGCATGAGAACATAACTCTAAGTAATATAATGAAAACTTTACAAGGATAAAACCATACACAAGATGTACAATAGGTTTCATACAAAAGGTACATCTTATGAATGCGAGGGTGGTCTCTATACAAAAATAAACTAGTACGCCATTCACAACCAAAACCAAAAGAAAGGCGCCTCGGGTCCACCTCTAGCGACTCTCGCGGGCTCTAGCTAGTCGCTAACTCCTTTCCTCGATCCCTAGCCTCTCTCGCTGTAGAAGGCTCTGTACCAAAAACAAATAAACAATGGGCATGAGAACTATTAAACAATAGTTTTCAGTGGGTAAAATACCGAGAAGTGCGAATTACACCAATAGGTCAACTAAGGCAAGATCAGTAGATAACTGAAATGAAGAGCTAGTATATAAAAGCTGAAATGAAAAATTCTAATACTATCTTGCCTCTATGCAATTAAGCTAGTTCCTGTTAGATGTATGCCCTAGAAGCCAACCAGGCCGACGCATGTATTCTTTCTAAGAAATAAATTTGTATTTGATTTAAACTAATTCGGGTTCTTATTTTCATTCATGTTGAGTATGTGTCCATGAATCGTCCAAGAAATTAATAAGATGATGACATGTATTCTCAAGAGTTGAGAATTTGAGACATGTGTCATTGGTAGTTAATTCCTAAATGCTCCCGATCTATGGATCATTATGGGGACGGTGATTGATCCGGTGAGATTGGTGCATAGATCGCTTTTCTTTTTGGATAGACGAGTCTCAAGTCAACAGTGTGGGGACACTGGAGCGAATGTGCAGGTGGTTGTTAGAGAACAAGGGTACCGAGCGTGACCAATGCGAGAAGTCACTTGGATGTCTACTCACTCGTCAGTGACTTATTCAATGTTGCAATAGTGTGACTAGTCCTTTGACCTGCGATGCCTCAGCTATTCACAATGAGGTTACTATAGTTTGACTGTACATACACTTGGTCCCTAGCCATTCGGGTCCTTACGATGCATGTTGGTTGCAGTAGGTTCGTTGTAGGAATAGGGTGTGAACCTATATGAAATCTATCTCCCTTGGTAGATAGGAGCGTTAGTCCTATGTGATTTATGAGACCGAGTTTAGAAGACCTTGGCCAAGGCAGAATAAATGGCGGAAAGGATTTTCGATATTAGAAACTCGAGTCGAATAAATTTGACATATGACAGACGATAGAATTTGACGAGCTATTCCATGACCTCCGTCTAGTCGGGATTCATGATAGAAGGACTGTATCACACGATAACTGTACCAAGAGGTTCAGTATTTCATTCTACTGGAATGCCACTATATGCTACTAGACGTCACTGGTGGATTGTGAGACTCATGAGAATTATCTGGATGATCGATAATTCTCATTGGGCTGAGTTAGAATTGTTTCGACCCACTGAAAGGAGTTTCAGTGATATTGTTGATGATGGTCAGAATATATCTCACTACCATATAGAATAGAATCTATGGGGTCACACACATAAGAGGTCGTGACTGATCGGAAAGCTAGATCGCGATTTTTGAATCGCTAGAGGACCTAATTGTCAATATGTTGATAATTGGACTAGTTTGTAATTATTACAAATTAGTGGTATTAAAGTGTAAATGTTACAAGAGAGGACTTACTAACAGTTAGTAAATTATGAGAGGACTTATGTGCAAATGTTATATTATTAATTTGATATGATCAAATTAGGATAAAGTTTAAGTCGAATCAAATTACGATTTGACGATCTAACCAATTAAGGAAAAGATAAATTTAAATCTAGATTTACTCTTATCCTTAATGGTTATTATATTAAGGGGATTATATCTCTTTATATATGAGACAAGAGTTTTTAGAAAACACTGGCCGTCATCTCTCTTCTCTCTTCTTCTTCTAGCAAGAAAGACGTTCTTTGCAAGAGAGCTAGCACCCCGGTGAGAACATCGATCAGATCACCAATCTCGTGTGGATACCTATAGAGATCGGATACATGTGCGGTTTCAAAAGAACCAATTTCACGATGATCAGATTGCGGTGAAGAACTACTCGCACAAAGGTGAAGATTAGATCTTTCTTTCTCTTTAATCTTGAACAACATGAGGGATCCTATTGCGTGGTTTTGAGATCGAATCTCGAGTTTTTTAAAATCAAATTTGTTTGATTTCGTTCCGCTGCGATTTTACCGTACGCAATTTTCTAACAGTTTCATGAGTATATAATTCTTCCACTATCATATAAAGAAGTGAACATGTATGTAGTAATCACCGTCATGTAAGGAAGTAAGTATGCATTGTAGTACTTATAAGGATATCTAATTTTCATGTATGCATCAATTTGTTATGATGTTCGACATTAGATTTAACCAAATTTTACCCAATCATCGGGGACCCACCCGTGGTAAAGTCCCGGCTTGTGCCAAGCCTAATGGTCCCGTGGTAGTCAACATTCCCACTCTAGGAATGAGCCTTCCCCACGGCCACCCACTTCGGTGCCCAATTCCGCACGGCGATCAGTCTTCGCAAAGGCCATACTCTGGAGTGCCGGCTTGTAGGGAGCGACCCTCACAAGCATGTGCGAATAAGCACAAGGGTAAGCAAGCGTAGTCATATGCGCCATGTCCAAAGGTAACGGATCTCAATCATTATGTCTAAAATATAGAATCACAATCACCGACTCGAAGGTCGGATGCTATAGCATATATGTCATACATCTTTTCTCAATTAATTTGTGAGTGTATCCCTATTATAAGACAACATGACTCTAGCATGCAAGGGTTCACTTCTCGTTTATCACAATAAAGGTAATTCTTTTCTCATGCATAGTCATAGGGAGTTACAAGTGTATATCACTTCCACTATAGCATAAGTAATTTACTAATGTCAAATCCATGGAATATAAGGATGACAAAAGAGTAATTTACTAATATCATATCCATGGAATACAAGGATATTAACCAAGTTCATGTTTCATGTCATGCATGTGTCTTGCTACATAAGTCTCTACTATGTAGAAAGTGAAATTCATCAAGTCAGGGATGACCAAACCATATGTTCAAAAATTTAATGAAGTCATAAGTTGCATACTAAACTATTTATTCAACTCTAAAACATGATAGGAGACATAAAGGGAGTTCATCCATTTCGGTGAAGTCGAACCCACCGGATAACTATCGAAACCTCGTTCGTTTCACCGACGAAGTTGTCCCCCAAACTTCTTAGGCCCTAAGGAAAATTTTCAAGGGGTTACAAGCTTCTAAGAAGCTTGCCACGAAATTCACCAAAAATTAAAGAGAAAATAGGTGAAAATTATCTTATTCCAAGAAAAACTTGTTCAAAGTCCAAATCAAAGCAATGGAGCTTTGAATCCAACTTATAAGAGTGTTCTACACATCAATTCCATCCTAAAAGCTCCCAACTGAAAGCCCAAAATTAAACCCTAATTTCATCAAAACTAGATTTTTACCAACAATTCTTGCAAATCTCCCAAATAGAGAATACAAGAATGCTACTAACCTCAAATCAAGTTCTAATCCAAGCTATGAAATGCTAGGGTTGGAGTTTAATCCTTAAACAAGCTCCTTCCTTCACTCCCTAGCTCCCCATTAAGGCCTAGGTGCATGCATCTATGGAGGAGATGAAGAAAAGGAGAACAAATCTAAGAATTAGAGGGGTTGAAGAAAAAAATCCAAGAGAGAGAGAGGGAGAGGAACCTACCTTCTCCTTCTCTTTCACTGCCCAAATGAGAGGGCTAAATCAGGGTGAAGTAGGTTATAACCCACTTGCACAAAACCCACATAGGTCCTTCAACAACAAGAGAATCACAAACTGCATGAAACAGTTTCTGCATCATTGAGTACTGGTACACGGATTGGAGTACCGGTACTCGGGCAGTTCCGGTACCCGAGGTTCAGTCGCGCAAAATCCGAACGTTGGACTTTCAGTTTTTCAACTGCGTTCCGGTACTCGATTTTCTAGTATCGGTACACAGCGTTTTAGTACCGGTACTCAGATTCAGTTTCTCAGAACCTGAGAGCTAGCCCCCCACCATTTTGTATTGCGTATCGGTACCCAGGTTTCAGTACCGGTACTCAATACAAAATCTGCAGCTTTGACAGATCTTGATCTCTGAAGTTCGTTTTCGCGATAATAAAGTCCCGGAAACAAACCTAAGCTCTCAAAACTTAGTCAAAACCTCCCGAATAGCATAAAACACTATCCTTTCACTAGAACTCCGTAATTTGCTAAAGTTCAGTGTGCTACATATATATTTCTACTATAATTAATATTTAAACCCATATTGATTTGTCTTCAATAGATTTCAATATTAATCTAATCTAATTAAGATTCAACCATGCATAAATCTAATCAAAATCATAACAAAATATTCTAAAAATTAAAATTAAAAAAGGAGCTGATTTATCCTAAAATTTCGTTCAGAAAATTTGTGTTTACAGGGGTATGTAGCTTTGTTTGGGGACAACACGGCCACAAGACCAACTGAGGGAAAAACTTTTTGCTTTTGCAAATAGTAGATCGAACTTCATTTCTATAGTTCAATTGGAGTGTGGTGATTGTTTTTCTAGGCGTCACGGACACTGACACGGGACACGACACGACTCGGACACCATGACTCGGCAGCTTTTAAAAAATTATGCACGGACACGGCATGGACATTACTAATAAAATATAATATTATTAATATAATAATATATATTTATTATATATAAAATATTAATTTTGGTAAAATATTGTTATATTTCTCATGCAAATGAAAGTTAGTAAAATTTTCATTGTTAATTAGTTTATTTATTTTAAGAAAAAAATTCTCCACTATACATAACTTATTTATATTGTCAAAAAAATTTATATGCAATTAAGAAAAAGCTAAACTATTTATCATCTTATATTATATATGCATAAAAAAAGTAAAATAAAAATATGTATATATATATATATATTTAATTGTTTGCGCTATGGATCGATATTGAATGCGCGTCTAAGAAGTGTCCACATCGAACACGTGTCCGATACGGACACGCGAGGCTTATAGAAGTGTCCGTGATATATAGTTATTTTTTCCCCCTCCCTTATGGAGCTTTTCCCAAACTGCCCGATCGTCTCTAGCGCAAATGGCTAGGGCTTGATGGTTGTACTCGAACTTCTAAATTCGAAGCATAATTATTTTACATTTCTAACTAAGTTTATTTCTAAAAAAGCGGATAATATGTTATTTTTTTCTCAATAATATTCATAATAATAATAATACCCTCAATCTCTATAGATCTATGAACTATTCACGCTCCATCCATGCATTTTAATACATTTTCTTGTATCTTATCTTCTCTCAACTTACTAACTTTATTTATGAAAGGCTTAATTAAACCCTACTAATATATTTCCTTGTATCTTATTTTCTCTCAACTTATTAACTTATTTTTTATCGGCTTAAATATTACGCTCTACTACATTGTACTCTAGTTTTTTTTTTTTGCTACATTGTACTATTTTTTTTTTTCTCAATGACATCATTGTATTATTATATTTTATCAATTTCTGCACTGTATTTTAAATTTATTTTAAATTTTTTATCTTATATTATTTGCTTTTCTCAGAGGTATTCCTCAACTGTTTTTTTTCTTGTTAACATCTATATTGCTTTAACAAATCTATTGTTATAAACAAAACTTAATGACTTTATTGTGAGGAAATGGCTAAACAGTGAAAAAAATATATATAAAATAAATCTTGTGATAGACTCATTAAAAACTTCTATCATGTTATTCTCAACTATGAGTTGGTGCTTCTAATTTTTTAACCATTGGATCAACCCCTTTGACTATTTCTAGCCTTTAGATTAATATTATCCCTCTAGGGGGACAACTAAATTCTAAAATGACTACTCAATCCTAAGGGGACCACTATCATCCGAACCCTACGATTATTAATCCAAGGGCCAAAAATTCGGAGCCACCAACTTCTTTATACTTCCGAAAGTATAGTAACTTTACACTATATATATATATATATATATATATATATATATATATATATATATATATATATATATATATATATATATATATATATATATATATATATATATATTATATCAAAGGATAATAACATTACATTATAGTATAGTAGGATGGTGTAATTAAGCCCTATAGAAATTGCAATGGCTAGTTGCAGGATAAACTTCTGTACCACACAAAAATACTATGAAAACATTCGTTTGACATTAGCCACTGTATTTTGTTTCGTACAACTGAAATGAATATACTGAGATATATATAGAAAGATATTAATAAGTCTACAACTATACATATATGTAGCATCTTAAATACAGAAGTTTACTACATTTTGGCAGATCTAAAAAATTAACCAACATTTTTTTGAACCAAAAAATTAATCAACAATCCATTTAACAAATTATTTGTTATTTACTAAAAATCATAAATTTATGAAACTGGTATCACTGATTTCAATGACAGTAACGCTGCTATATTTTTTTGTGCCAAGAGAAAATTGATTTCCACCTTTTACCTTTTAGTAGGCTCGCGATATTTTTCAATAATTAAAGATTGTGCCAAATTTCTCTTCTGTTTTTTTTAAATGCTACCATTAACTTTTTTACATATAGTATAAAGTGTACATACAGCAAGAAAACAGTAGAAAATATTTTCTACTCGTTTTTTTTCTCAACTAATAAAGCTAAAAAAAATTGAAAAATTCTTCATCTGAATACAAAGAAAATGAAGGTCACCCAAGATTCTAATACATACAATGAGAAAAAAGAGAAAAATTTTATACTTGTTATCAATGTACATAATTTAATTTAAAAATAAAGAAGAAAAGAGAAATCAAGAACCGTTGAAGTTACAGTCAGGGGTTACCCCGGCCCTTCACTCCGTACCGGCTGGGAGTCACAGCTTTCGGCAAGCCGGAGCCGGGAAAGAGATGCCTGAATCGCGAATTCGGCACTCTTCTGGGTCGTCGCGGAGGCATCGGCCCCTCCATCGCAGTGAAATTCTCAGTAATCTCTTCTTTCGACAGCGCGAGCGAGAACGTGATCTTCTTCGCCGCCGTCGACGACGATTGCCCAGCGTCCTTCGCCTGGGACGGTCGCCAACCTGGAAGAACTTGCGCCGCCTCTGCGGGTTGCAACTGATTTTCCGCGTTCGACGCCTTCCCTTTAGACTGCATGGCATCTGCATCTGCATTTGCATGAGCTTCTGCTTTTAAGCTTCGGTAACGTTCTGACGGCCCACGGAGATGCCGGCGCGGCCGTTTGGCCGCCAGAACATGTACTTCTACTCCACTCGGGCTTTCTACACTGGGCACTGGGGCTGGCCGAGATCCCTCAGGAGCCTTATCTGGCCTCGCGCGCTTTGCCGGAACGTTTTCGTGCTCTACCGACGGTGCATTCGCGCACGGTTCGTAGGTAGCTCTGCAAGTATGATGATCACTGTCGGAACCTAGTTTGATGATTATTTTGCGAGGCCGATCGTAGCTGAGAGCATTCGACGAAGGCGGCCGCGAAGGCGACGGCATCGCAGTCGACGGTGGCAGTAGAAACGAGAGAGGGATTGCAGCCGGCGAATACTGGAGCTGCTATTCCGTTTCCATCTAATCCGCCCGAGAGAGAAGAGGTCTAGGGGATTCTCGCGTTGGAGTTGAAAAAGGATTGATTAACTACGCTCCTCCTCCCATTAGGATCTGGAATACAATATTCTTAATGTTCTCTCTCTTCATTTTCTTCTTCTTTTTTCTCTCTCTAGTATTCCTAGTCTAAGAGAGATCTAAACACTCTCCGACTAGGATTAGGAATAGTCGATGCATAATCTAGGGTTAGGGTTAGCACGTAATGAGCTTCTTGATGTGGTTACGTACACTATCAGTTGTTGAGCTTTACTTTATTATATTATAGAAATAGAAAACTATGTATATATGTATATGATGCGTGTTGTTACGGACTATTTACTTCTTAAACATCGATTTTTATTACTTCAATTACTTGATATTACATGTTATTTGTTACAAAGATTTATTAGTTACCAAGAATATTTCAATTATTTGCACAAAATTAATTTCATGCTAGTATAAGGCTCGCAATAATTTTCAGCAACTAAATGTTGTACAAAATTCTTTTTCTTTTTTTTGTGACTTTAACTAATAATTTCTTTTATATATAGTATAAAGTGGAATACAGCTAGTGTCCTTTTAGGAATACAAAGACCTTCGTCCTGTCAAGTCATTTTTTATGATAGAGATCCCGAATCGATAATCGGAACCGTTAAAGTTGATCTAGAATATTTGAGATGTTTAGAAACTAAATTTCATAATTTTTAAAAATTATTTACATAGTGAGCAAAAAAATCGCAAAATTGATAATTTTTGACGACCTATATATATTATGAATCGTTTGCTTGTTTAACGGTGTTGAGCAATCCAAACCGCTTGAATTTTTGGCAGAAATTTTTTTTATATTATTTAGATAACGACTGATAACTTCGATTATGAATTGAAAAGTTTAATCTCTATTTTCAGAAGATTATTTGTTTTTGACCATTTAGTTTTCAACTCTTCGGTGAACTTGACAAGTTGCAAAATTTGGTTTCTAAATTTTTTTTGTGGTGTAGATTAATTTCAAAAGTGTCGATTATCAATTTGAATTCCTGATCATCCAAAATAACTTGATAGGACAAAAACTTCTATTCTTTTAAGAGGATAGTAACTGGACTCGTATCAAGTGTGTATACAACAAGCAAACAGTGAAAAATATTTTCTTTTTTTTTTGTTTCAGCTAAAAAAGCTAAAAAATTCTTAATCTGGACAAAAGAATCAAATTTCAGTCTAAATCTTGGAAGTTCACCCAAGATTCTTACAAATACAATCAGAAAAAAGAAAAAATAAAATTATATATCTTGTTATCTGTGTACATAATTTAATCCAAAAAAGAAACAGGAAAAGAAATCAAGAACTGTTCAAGTGACGGTCAGCAGTTACCCCGGCCCTTCACTGTGTACCGGCTGGCAGTCACAGCTTTCGGCAAGCCAGAGCCGGGAAAGAGATGCCTGAATCGCGAATTTGGCACTTTTCTGGGTAGCCTCGCAGGCAGCGGCAGTCTCATCGCAGCGAAATCCTCAATAATTTCTTCTTTCGTCAGCGCGAGCGAGAACGTGATCTTCTTCGCTGCCGTCGACGGTGATTGCCCAGCATCCTTTGCAGGTTGCTGCCCAGCATCCTTTGCAGTTTCACACGGCATTGGCATCTTTATCGAGCTCGCTGATCGATTCTCTATGCTCGACTTTCCTTCAGACACTGACGGCGGATCATGAGCTTCTGTTTCCGAATTTCGGTAGCGTTCTGACGGCCCACGAATATGCCGGCGGCGCCGCTTGGTCGGAGGCGGTGGCACGCAGTCCGCATGAACTTGCTCTACAGCATATATGCCGTCGGTGCGGTAATTTGGTACCGTCCGGGATTCCTTGCGAGCTGCCTCTGGCCTCGCGCGCTTTGCCCGAACTTTTCTCCGCTCTACCAGCGGTGCTTCCGTGCGCAGTTCACTGCAGAAGCTGTAAGTCCAAAGACCATCAGCACCCTTTTTGAAGCTCCACATGATTTTGGGAGGCCGACTACCGCTGAGAGCATTCGGTGGAGCCGGCGGTGAAGGTGGCGGCATCGGTGTCGACGGTCAGAGGTTGCGCGGCCTCGGAAGGCCGGAATTTGCGAGGGAGGGATGGCAGCCGGCGAATGCTGTCGTGGGATCGAGGTGCAGCCTGCCGAGTTCTTTGATTCTTGAAGCTGCTGCTATTCGGCTCCAAACTGATCCGCTGGAAGAGAAGATAGCTGATGGCAATGGAGGAGTTTCGACACTTCTATATTTAGTCTACTAGGATTACTAATAATGCAGTTATGGGTATATAGGATTTGGATTTGCGTTGATTAATTGTACTAGTACTCGGATTCGATCAGGGATATGATATTCTTAACGAATTTTTTTTTTTTTAATTTCAAACCATTATTACAGTATAATTATTTAGTAATCCTAATGGGAGTAAGAGATCTAAACACACTCGGACTAGGATTATTTACTTATGTTATATTATAGAATTGATAAATTAAGTTGCCAGCTCGTTAGCTGTATTAAACTTTGTTTAATTAAAATCGGAAATATAAGGGTGAAATTAAATTAGAGGTCTAAACTCTAGAACTAAATTATTGAACTAAAACCTGGAAGAGCAAAAATTTAAAAAGCTAGAGTCTCAAGTTGTAATTCCAATGACAAAGTTCAATTAATCCAGTAAAACTTCAAGGTCTAAATTTGTAATAAACCTTTTGCTTTACTGCTGCTAAATTCTTATGCAGGCATGATTCTTATGTATCTGTGACAGTCTGTTAGTTCAAATATCACTTTGAAAAACTATGTTTACAGGTAAGAGTATCTATTGTTATGGCCATTTTAATTTAATTATTTTTAAAAGTCTGATGGATACTTACGGTTTTGAATCAAATTATGTCGGATCAATTACCGCTAATCTGAACTTGAGTGAAAATCTCTGATAGAAATGAGTTCGACAATCAGGTTTTCGGTAAATTTTTGATTAAGAGCAATGCTCCTATACACCATTTAATCTTAACATTTAAATTATTCAAGATGGACGGTTGCAATGAATTTTTGGGAATGGGGTGACCGGCTGTTGTTTCAATCGGTATCGGTCATTGGAAAAGATTCTTTTTCATTATATTAAGTTAGCAATGAGGGTTCTTTTTTAATTTTCATCCTCCTAATATTTTATTTTTGTAAATTCTCTCTCTAGAACATTCCATCTATCTCAAAACTCATATGGCATATTTGTTTGGGTGGAAGTGGGGTGGAAGTGGCGAGGAGGGAAGTCGTTTTCGTAAAAAACGATCACTTCCGTCGTTTGGTTCGCCGTAAAAAAGTTACGGTCAAAACTCGAGTTAACCCGAAACGGCGTAATTGACTTCGGCCCACCGTCGGCCGAAGTCAATTACGGTGAAGAGAGGTGAAGAAAAAATATTATTTTTAATTATATTAAAATATAATTATATAATTATATAATTATATTATTTTTATTTATATACTTAAAATGTTATATAATTAAATTTTAATTATATAATTAAATTTTAATTATATAATTAAATTTTATTTATATAATTAAAATATTATATAAAAATATAATTATATAATTAAATTTTAATTATATAAATAATATTATATAATTATTTATTATATAAAAAATATTATATAATTAAATTTTAATTATATAAAAATATAATTATATTATTTTTATTTATTAAATTATTTATTTTTTATACATAAATTATAATTTTACATTATACACTTCCTACCAAACAAACAACAGAACTAATGAAACTTCACTTCTATAACTACGAAACAAACAGTAAAAAAAAAGTAGTTTTCACCGAACTTCACTTCAACCCAAAGTCCACTTCAACCCAAAATTCAGTTTCGACGAAACAAACATGCCCATATCCCATTCACTTTGCATCTTTTAAGCAGCTGCTGATCTATACATATAATATTTTAAGTAACATATTATCATTTTTCTCTCAATATTGTGATGCTACGGCGTCAATTTTGGGGCGTTGCCGACATCAATGGCGGCAAAGGTCTCAGAGAGGAACCAACGAGGAATCCATCATGTTCCTTCTCAATGCATAAATGTTGTATCGTTGCTTATGGCTCGATCTCTGTTAAGGTAATACACAGATTGTTGACTTCGCTCCGATGGAAGACGCCGGCTGGCATAGACTTATGCCCTACACAATCACTAGAAATTTTCTAAAGAAATAAATTTAAATTTGAAGTGTCTAGATACAAAATTTTATAATTTTTAGAAATTATTTACTTAGTGATCAAAGGATTACAAAATCGACAGATTTTGACGGCCTATATGAATCGTTTGCTTGTTTAACAGTGTAGAGCCATTGAAACCGCTTGAATTTTAATAAAAAATTATCTATATTATTTAGATAACATTTGATAACTTCGATTATGAATTAAGAAAGTCTAACCTCTATGTCTAGAAGATTATTAGTTTCTGACTGTTTATTTTTCAACTCTTCGACGAATTTAATAATAATTTAAAAATTATAAAATTCGGTTTATAAATATTTTTATTAGTGTAGATCAATTTCAAAAGTGTCGATTATCAATTTGAAGTTTCGATCATCCAAAATAACTTGATAGGACAAAAACTTCTATTCTTTTAAGAGGATAGTAGCTGGACTCGTATCAAGTGTATATATAACAAGTAAACAGTAAAAAATATTTTCTATTCTTCTTTTTTTCTTTTTTTTTTTGTTTCAGTTAAAAAAAGCTAAAATATTCTTAATCTGGACAAAAGAATCAAATATCTGTCTAAATCTTGGAAGTTCACCCAAGATTCTAACAAATACAATCAGAAAAAAGGAAAAATAAAATTATATACCTTGTTATCTGTGTACATAATTTAATCCAAAAAAGAAACAAGAAAAGAAATCAAGAACTGTTCAAGTGACGGTCAGCAGTTACCCCGGCCCCTTCACTGTGTACCGGCTGGCAGTCACAGCTTTCGGCAAGCCAGAGCCGGGAAAGAGATGCCTGAATCGCGAATTCGGCACTTTTCTGGGTCGCCTCGCAGGCAGCGGCAGCTTCATCGCGGCGAAATCCTAATAATTTCTTCTTTCGTCAGCGCGAGCGAGAACGTGATCTTCTTCGCTGCCGTCGACGATGATTGCCCAGCATCCTTTGCAGTTTCACACGGCATTGGCATCTGCATCGAGCTCGCTGATCGATTCTCTATGCTCGACTTTCCTTCAGACACTGACGGCGGATCTTGAGCTTCTGTTTCCGAATTTCGGTAGCGTTCTGACGGCCCACGGATATGCCGGCGGCGCCGCTTGGTGGCAGGCGGTGGCACGCAGTCCGCATGAACTTGCTCTACAGTATACTGGCGGTCGGTGTGTAATTCCCCTGATCCTCTCTAGCAACCCAGTAATTCTTTTGCTGAGGATGGCTGGATTGGAGATGATGGAGATGGGAATTGGGGCTTAATTTCCGGATCCAGTTGGCAACCCAATGATGACTAGAGCTGAGGATGGCTAATTGGAGATGATGGAATTAGGAGACAGTGAGATACGAGCTGGGAAAAGAAGGGAAAAGAAAGAGATAAGGTAGAGTGGAAGGGAGAAGGAGAGGAGAAAGAGAGAGAGAGGAGAAGGGAGAATTAGGTATTAATTTCTTTTAACATGTTCCTTACAATTTCTCTACTGTCTATTTATACTCTATTACAATATCGGACTAATATGCAAAATTGAATAATAGCAGGAGTGAACTACTAAAGTAATAATGCAGAGTGGGCTTCTTGGGCCTCCTCATATCTTCGGACTGGATTGCATGGCTACCGAACCCTTGAAGATGGCTCCAGAAAGCACTCTTGGGTTAAGTGTGCTTTAACCATCGCTCACTTCACTTAACAGGCTCCGCGAACGCGACAACCCGATCCGTTTATTCAGCTAAGTTGACCCGCCGCCTATTACTTCGACTACTTCTCAGATTCTCTTCCCCCTACTTGGCCGCTCTTCTTCTTAGCCCTAATCCTCTACTTGTCCAGCCATGACACTACTCCCTCCTTGGAAACGATCCTTGTCCTCAAGGATCGAAAGCCGGAAACTGCGATTTGAGGAACCAGTAGTCTTCCCACGTCGCACGATCCTCTGGTAGGTTGCTCCATTTCACCAGTACTTGCGTCGCGGCGTGATTTCCCCGCCGGATCATGCGGCGGTCGATGATGCCTTCCGGTTCGGCCAGTAAGTGCCCGTCCTCACCCACCACGGGCACTGTCGGGGTGACCGGTCGTCCTTCCGGTGGGCAGCGCTTGAGAAGAGACACATGGAAAACTGGATGGACTTTTGATCCTTCCGGTAGCCGTAGGCGGTAAGCCACCGGGCCGATCTTCTCTAATATCTCAAAGGGGCCGAAGTAGCGCGCGGAAAGCTTTAAGTTTTTGCGCACCGCTACAGTAAGTTGCCGGTAAGGTTGTAATTTGAGATAAACAAAATCCCCAACTTGAAATTCTCGGTCCACCCTGCGCCGGTCAGCAAATTGCTTCATCCGGTGCTGTGCTTTGTGGAGATTGTCCTTGAGTTCCCTGATCAGCTTCTCCCTGTCGCGTCCCCATTCTTGTACCGAGTCTGTCGTGCTCAAACCCAGGTTGGCCACTAGATAGTTCGGTGGTGGTTGGCCGTACAACGCTTGGTAGGGTGTGGTGCCCAGTGAAGTATGGTAATTGGTATTGTACCACCACTCGGCGTGCGTCAGCCATTTATGCCACCCACGAGGTTGTTGAAAGCTCAAACACCTCAAGTAGGTCTCCAAGCATCTATTTAGTCGTTCTGTTTGCCCATCGGACTGCGGGTGGTAGGCCGACCCCATATGTAATCTCGTCCCTAGTATGCGAAAAATTTCTTGCCATACCTGACTGGTGAAGATCCTGTCTCTGTCAGAGACGATCTTTTCCGGCAACCCATGGAGTCGGTATATCGTGTCGAAGAAAGCCCTAGCCACGTCCAATGCGGTATAAGGATGCGTCAAGGGAATGAAATGGGCATATTTGGTGAACCTGTCGACCACCACCATGATTGAGTCTTTACCTTCAGATTTCGGCAGTCCCTCGATGAAATCCATGCTCACCTCCTTCCACATCTGATCTGGAACCGGTAAGGGCTGAAGCAACCCTGCGTAGGGTTGGCTTTCCACTTTGTTTTGAATACACACTGCGCACTGCTGTACCATTTTTTCCACATCTGACTTCAGTCCCGGCCAAAAGAACATCTGTTTGATCCGCTTGTAAGTGTGTCGTTGCCCTGAGTGCCCTCCTAGCGGTGAATCATGCATTTGAGTCATTATCTTTTGTCGCGCTTCTCCTCCTCCACCAACGTATAGCCTTCCCTTGTACCTCAATAGTTCTTGAACATAAGTGTATGGGCCTGCGGTCTGAGGTTGGAGGGTAAGTTTTGTGATAAGTTTCTTACACTCCTCATCATCCTTGTAACTCTCACTTACTTCAGTCACCCAAAGTGGTACGGCGGCTGATATGGCGCGACTATGTCCTTCCTCTAAATCCCTTCTAGAGAGTGCATCTGCTGCCTTGTTCTCCTTCCCTTTTCGATACTGGATAGAGTAATCCAACCCCATTAGCTTCAGCATTCCTTTTTGCTGGATCGCGGTGGTTATCTTTTGCTCCAACAGATATTTTAAGCTTTCGTGATCGGTTTTAATAACGAACTGTTTTAGACTCAGGTAATGTCTCCACTTGGAAACGGCCATAAGTATTGCGAGAAACTCCTTCTCGTAAGTTGATAGCCCCATGTTCTTCTTGCATATCCCTTTACTAAGGTATGCAAGTGGCCTTCCTTCTTGTGTCAAAACTGCGCCGATACCTTGCTCGCATGCATCGACTTCAATAGAGAACGACTTTGAATAGTCTGGCATTGCTAGAACATGAGTCTCTGTCATAGCTTTTTTCAGTTTTTCAAACGCAGCTTGTGCTTCTGCCGTCCAATTAAAGCGATCTTTCTTCAATAACTCGGTAAGAGGCTTGCTCATTAGTCAATACCCCTTGATAAATTTGCGATAGTACCCCGTTAATCCCAGAAATCCTCGCAGCCCTTTGATGGATTTCGGAATTGGCCATTGCAACATCGCCTCAATCTTAGCTGGGTCAGTAGACACCCCTTGAGCCGTGATAACGTATCCCAAATAATCCACTCGTTGTTGCCCAAAGAAACACTTCGTTCTTTTTGCATATAGTTGATTAGCCCTTAGGATGCTCAACACAGTCTCCAGATGGTTAGTGTGCTCCTTTAGGGATCTGCTATATACTAATATGTCGTCAAAAAAGACTAATACATACTTTCGGATCTGATGGGTGAATACTTCATTCATGAGAGCTTGGAATGTGGCCGGAGCGTTTGTGAGCCCGAAGGGCATAACTCGAAACTCGTAGTGCCCAAGATGAGTTCGAAATGCGGTTTTGGGCACATCGTCGGGTTGCATTCGGATTTGATGATACCCCGATCGCAAATCGATCTTGGAGAAATAACTTGACCCTCCTAGCTCATCCAGTAGATCATCTATAATTGGGATGGGATACTTGTCCTTTATAGTTAATCTGTTCAATTGACGGTAATCTACACAGAAGCGCCAACTTCCATCCTTCTTTTTTACCAATAGTACTGGTGAAGCATATGGGCTGTGACTCGGTTGTATCACCCCCGTTTCCAACATCTCTCTTATCAACTTCTCCATCTCATTTTTCTGTTCGTGTGTATACCGATAAGATCGAATGTTGACTGGTTGCGCCCCATTGATTAGTGGGATTCGGTGGTCTTGGGGTCTCGTTGGGGGTAAGCATTTAGGCTCCAGGAAGATATCTTCGAAATTCTGCAGCACTACTTGCACCTCCCTTGGTATAACTTGTTTTTGATCTACTTTAGTTGGCAGCAGTTGAGCTATGGCGCAACAGCTCCCTTCAATGAATTCCCTGTGCAACTGTTTGGCAGTGATCCCTTTAAGCTTACCTTTTTCAGTCATTCCCTTCAAGCCTACCTGCTTCCCTTCCTTGGTGATGGTGACTGTATTGCTGCCATAGTCGAAGGTAACAGGTCCGTAGGTCTTAAGCCAGTCGATTCCGAGTATCATATTGGAGCCTTCTAGCCGAATGACCCTTAAATCTGCAGAATACTTCTCCCCTTGCATTTGCCACGCAAAATTGGTACATTTGAGCTTGCTCAACACCTTTTGCCCATTTGCGACAGTCACTAATAGGGGTGATGTGGTTGTGATAGTCGCCTTCGTCTCCTTGGCCATCGCAATATCGATGAAACTATGGGTGCTCCCTGTGTCCACAAGTATAGCTAAAGTCTTTCCTTTCGCTTCCCCTTGTATTTTGATGGTGTCGTGGGTATTTTCAGCATTCAATGCATGCACCGACAGCCCTACTTCTTCTTTTTCTGCTACTTCTTCTACTATTTCCTCCATCTCTTGTAGACTATCCACATCAAAGACCTCCGTCACCTCATCTGCTGCATAGATGGTGTTCATGGTATGCTGTTTGCATTGGTGCCCTGGAGCATATTTGTCTCCACATCTGAAGCAAAGGCCTGCGGCCCTCCGCTGGTCAAAGAGTTGTCGGTTGGAGGATGTCCTATCGAGTGGGTACTTGTTGGGTAGATTCCTGGGGGCTTCCACTGTTCTGATTGTTGCTGGTGAACCTATCCCTTTATAATTACCAGACTGAGTGGGGCCTCCTTGCATCCTTAGCATCATTTTACTCTTCTTCATCATAGCTGTTATGGTTAGCTCCTGCAGTTTGGCCTGTTCAAAAGCCTGTGCCAGGGTTTTTGGTTGAAGCATTTTGACTGCTGATCTTAATTCCTCCTTCAGGCCACTCATGAAGCTCGATAGGAAATATTCCGGAGTGAATTGTGATTTAGTGGTTAACAGTCTGGCCCTCAACTCCTCAAATTGCTCTTGGTACTCCTCTACCGTTCCGTGTTGTACTAATTTATTAAATTCTTCTACTACATCATTCAAGCCCTTCGTATCGAACCGCTTACACACCTCTTCAGCAAACTCTGCCCAGTTCACTACTCCTCGTTCGGCTAAATACCCCTGGAACCAGGTATCCGCTCGGAACTCTAAATGCATCGCAGCTAACTCTAGTTTCTGATATTCTTTTATGGCATAAATCTCGAAGTATCTCTCACACCTCCTTATCCAATTCCTTGGGTTTTCGCCCCCGAATGTCGGAAATTCTAATTTGGGTACTGGTAACTGAGAGTGAAACCTATGCGGCATGGATAATATAGTGCTATCTTCTTTTGCATTATGATTGGGTGGAGTGGGTAAGATACCTCTTTCTTCTTGGCAGACTGTTGATGGGGTGCCTTTCGGTGGTGTTGCCTGTTGGGTATTCATCAAGATTCCCATGATTTGCTCCAACTTCTTAGAGGAATTCGCCGCTTCTCTGTATAAGGCTTCGTAGTTGGCTTGTCCCTCAGCATGGATTGCCTCAATCCGATTGCTTAATGCCTCGAATTTTCTCTCGTTGCCCGTTGAAAGCTCACGAAGCTGCTCCTCTAGCGCATGTACATGTTCGTCGAGCACCTTGAGTCGGGTGCCGTCCGCCATTGATTTGCTAACGAACCGAAATCGGTTCTCTCTACTTGACCCAATGGTCGCCTGATTGCTAGGATTCTCAATACCCAGGGAAGGATCTGTTAGATCCCCGCAGTGAGACCCTTTGTCGAGATCCGACCGCAGTCAGTTCTCGCAGCTCGGATCTTGTTGCTGTGCTGTTCCCGATTCTAGGAATCGGAATCAACGTGCAACTTCACCGCGCTTGCCCTCGGAATCGTGCCGCTCTGATACCAATTGTAATTCCCCTGATCCTCTCTAGCAACCCAGTAATTCTTTTGCTGAGGATGGCTGGATTGGAGATGATGGAGATGGGAATTGGGGCTTAATTTCCGGATCCAGTTGGCAACCCAATGATGACTAGAGCTGAGGATGGCTAATTGGAGATGATGGAATTAGGAGACAGTGAGATACGAGCTGGGAAAAGAAGGGAAAAGAAAGAGATAAGGTAGAGTGGAAGGGAGAAGGAGAGGAGAAAGAGAGAGAGAGGAGAAGGGAGAATTAGGTATTAATTTCTTTTAACATGTTCCTTACAATTTCTCTACTGTCTATTTATACTCTATTACAATATCGGACTAATATGCAAAATTGAATAATAGCAGGAGTGAACTACTAAAGTAATAATGCAGAGTGGGCTTCTTGGGCCTCCTCATATCTTCGGACTGGATTGCATGGCTACCGAACCCTTGAAGATGGCTCCAGAAAGCACTCTTGGGTTAAGTGTGCTTTAACCATCGCTCACTTCACTTAACAGGCTCCGCGAACGCGACAACCCGATCCGTTTATTCAGCTAAGTTGACCCGCCGCCTATTACTTCGACTACTTCTCAGATTCTCTTCCCCCTACTTGGCCGCTCTTCTTCTTAGCCCTAATCCTCTACTTGTCCAGCCATGACACGGTGCAGTAATTCGGCATCGTCCGGGATTCCTCGCGAGCTGCCTCTGGCCTCGCGCGCTTTGCCCGAACTTTTCTCTGCTCTACCGGCGGTGCTTCCGCGCGCAGCTCACTGCGGAAGCTGTAAGTCCAAAGACCATCAGCGCCTTTTTTGAAGCTCCACATGATTTTGGGACGCCGACTGCCGCCGCTGAGAGCATTCGGCGGAGCCGGCGTTGAAGGTGACGGCATCGGAGTCGACGGTCGGAGGTTGTGCGCCTCGGAAGACTGGAGTTTTGGCAGGGATGGCAGCCGGCGAATACTCTAGTGGGAGGTGCAGCCTGCGCCGTTCTTTGATTCTTGGAGCTGCTGCTATTCGGCTTCAGACTGATCCGCTGGAAGAGAAGACAAGTTGATGGCAATGGAGGAGTTTCGCCACTTCTATATTTAGTCTACAAGGATTACTAATAATACAGTTATGGGTATATTCTCATGTTATAGGAGTTGGATTTGCGTTGATTAATTGTACTACTACTCGGATTCGGATCAGGGATATGATATTCTCAACGAACATTTTTCTTTTTATATTTTCAAGCCATTATTACATCACTACCGTTAGTAACAATAATTTAGCAATCCTTATCATAGTAAGAGATCTAAACACACTAAAACTAGGATTATTTACACAAGTAATATTATAGAAAGAGAAAACTACGTGCTTATGTGATGCTTGTTGTTATGGTTTATTCACTTTTTCCTTCAATTTCTTGAAATTACAAGTTGTTTGTTACTAAGATTCAATACTAAAAATGTTTCAAGAATAGAATTCTTTGGTGTGTGTATATATATATATATATATATATATTGAATGATCTGCTCATATTTTCCGGTGTGAGGTGATTAATGTTAACAATTTCTTGATGATAAGAGAAAAATCTGTGCCTCGTACTTAACATATATAACAGCATTTTGTTAATTGAATTAGCTAGATCTTTTTGTTACTTGATATCACAGAATTTTATTGTCCAAATAATAAGATTGATTAGCTCTTGAAGAGCTCAAACAAAAAAAAAATCTCAAATATTCAAGTAGTTTTTTAATCTCGATTTCAATATATTATGTCCTCATAGATTCAATTGTATTAAATTGTGTTTAATTAAAATTGAAACTCGAAGGGTGAAATTAAAATTGAGGTCTAAATTCTGGAATTAAATTATTGAACTAAAACTCGGAAGAGCCAAAATTTAAAGAGATGGAGTCTCAAGTTGTAACTCCAATGACAAAGTTCAATTAATTCAGTAAAGCTTCAAAGTCTAAATTCGTAATGCTTAGTTTGGTATTGAGGCCCATCTGACTCTATTAGATAAAATGGAGTAGGGGTAAAAGCATATAGAGATATGCTTCTGCGTTCTCCAGTAAGACCGCAGAAAATATATCGTAACCGACTAATCGTGATATGCAGAACGCAATATTACGTACGAAAACAAACATGGTATTTTTTTCATCGTACTTTCTCACCGCACGTAACGCAATCTCTCCGCAATCTCAAACGAAGCCTAATAAACCTTTAGCTTTACAGCTGCTAAATTCTTATGCAGGCATGATTCTTATGTATCTGTGACAGTTTGCTAGTTCAAATATCACTTTGAAAAACTATGTTTACAAGTTACAGTATCTATTGGTATGACCATTTTAATTAAACTATGTTTAACGGTCTGATCGATACTTACGGTTTTGAATCAAATTACGTCCGACCAGTTACCGCAAACTTCAGTGAAAATCTCTGATAGAAATGGGTTCAACAATCAGATTTTTAGTAAATTTCTGATTAAAAGCTTAACAAATCAGGTTCAACAAAATCAGCGAATTCCTGATTTGGTTGAGTGAAAACTTCTTACAGAACTGGGTTCGACAATTGGGTTTTGGGTAAGCTTCTGATTGAAAATCGCCCAAATACTGTAAAAACTCAATCCAAACCCGAATTTACGTGGTACTAACTAAAGCAAACACGCCCTCAATGTAGTTCTCTTTCCGATCACGCCCTCAATGTTGTCAAATAAATCCAATTCGAGCCTGTTTTGATTCCACTTCTGACTCCAATTCGAAGTTCAAACCAAACAGACCTCAATGTAGTTCTCTTTCCGAACAAAAACTGCAAGAACACTTACATGGGTGGAAAGACTCCGTGCCTAATGCCTCTACATTCTGGAGTATTGATCTAGTTATTTATTTAACGTAAAAATGTATAAAGAACCCCTTCAACTATAGCACATTTTGAATAGGCCCCAAAACTTTTGGCTTCATTGGGTATCGTGTTTTTTTTTTTTAAAAAAATCATACATAAAAAGATTCTTATTTGATAACAAAAAAAAGAAATTGCTTTTAATTTTTTTTTAAAATAAGTTATTATTTATCACTTAGCCGGATATGTTATAAGCTAGCCAAATATAAGAAAGTGTTTGTTATAATAAATGGTAATAATTCTAAACGAGGCCTTTATATTTTTCTCTACATCCTCAAAATTGCTGATTTTTCTGAACTAAATTATTGTAGTCGCTTCACATTTAAAAAAGAATATATTTAAATGCTTCCTTATAGCTATTTTGTGTTAAATGATCTGTTATTATTTGGTTTAGATTTGTAGTTATCTAAATTTAAGTTAAATCCTAATATAATTGGGATAAGATATAGTTTAAATTTAATTTGGCATATATGGATTATAAGTAGAAGTTTAATTCTAATTAGACTCTAGTTTGAAAACATGTATTATATATACATACTACCGCCAAGTTAATGAAGCGGCGTTTCAAATTAAGAGCCATGCATGTTTTGGAGAGAGTTGACCAAGTCAACTTGTCTCGGTCCGTACGGTGGAGAAGCCCGGACTCTAATTCATCTCATCCTAATTAATTAAGGAGATGCCACGATGTTGGTCCGTACGGGTGAGAGGAGCCGAGCCGTTTTGGAGTCCGTACGGCAAGAGCGAGTCGCGACCATTGTTAGTTAATTCGGATTCGGCAAAAATTCGGTACGGATATAATACGGATAAAATTCGTATTTAAATTTTAAATTCGTTGAAAAATACGACTTAAAAAACGGATTCATCAATTATTCGGATACGCGATTTATACGAATATTATACGTTCACCAATCAATAATTCGGAATAAAAAATTCGGCTATTAAATTAGACTTTTTTTTATCTAGATATATGCTATTAGCATAAATACTCATCATTCTTAACGATATAAAAATAAAGAGCTACAACATTAAGCGGAATAAATAAAAAAATATATTATACCCCATGATATATAAATAATCAAGCAAGTAAGATATTAAGATAGTCCATATTTATATATAAAACACATAAAGTTCACATACTAGCATAGTTGAAAACTGAATACAAGATAAAGCTTGCACTCTTGTATAGAGCATACTAACATATCTAAACAAACAAACAAAAGATATATAAAGTTCACAATTCCACATACAAGCATACATAAAAGTTTGAACAAACATAAAGCATACAAGCATAGAAAGTTCTAGTAATTATAATCAACGAACTCCGGCTCTTGATTTAACCACAAAAGGTCAAGATTAGTTAATGAATTTTCTTCAGTTTCTTCGCCGTCGTCTCCATCTCCATCTTTTTCATGATCTATATATTCCGGAAGTTCATGAAGTTTTTCTAAATTAATAGGCTCCAAATCTTGTGATTCCAAAGTGGACCAATTTTTCATTGCTAATGTATTCATTCTAGTATAAACAAGATTATCTAACATATCCGGAGATAATCTGTTTCTTTTCTTTGTTTGTGCGGCTTCATATGCACTCAAATTTCTCTCACAAGATGAAGAACTACACGGTTGGCTTAAAATACGAACTGCATATTTTCTTAGCACTGGAAGGGGATCACCACAATAATCCCACCAAACTCCTGTAATGAAAAGTAAAAATTAGCTAATGATATTTTAAAAAAATTATACCAAAGTTAAGAAAAAATATAACTTACGAGGATGTGAGGTTTTTAACATCATTAAGGCTGCAGAATTGAAAAGTGAAGTTGATCGAGAACGATAAATTTGTACTTGTTTTAAAAAATCTTCCTTCTCCTCGGGAAGAATTAAATTCTCAAACATGAAACCTATGCCATCTTTCATCTCCCGAGTTTCTCTAAACCCATCACGACACATATAAGCCGGATTCAAAAGAGCCGCAGCTGCATGTATAGGATGCATAATATTTCCATTTCTTCTTTCATCAAATAACTCCCATATGCGCATATATTTGTTTTGATTATTAGCCAAGCCACATTTGATTGCTTCTTTGGCTCTTTCCATAGCATCATATAAGTATCCAGAAGTAGATCCCTCACCATCAACTAAACTCGTAGAACTCGAACAATAGGTTCTAAAGCTTGTAGGACCTCCTTCGCTCTATTCCAAAATTCATTACTTTGGACGAGCTCAGTAACTTTCTCTGCTTGCCGACTCTTGTTTAAGTTACTTCCTCTCCATTCAGCAGAAGCAACAAAAAGTCTTAGTTCATTCTCAACATCCACAAGTGATTGCAGCGCAAGAAAATTTGAAGCAAATCTCGTAACACAAGGATGCTTTAGTTCTTTCTGAGTAGCTTCTCGCATCAATGCCAAAAGAACGGTGTGTTTGTACATATGATTTTCAATCAGCCTCGCCTCGTCAGTTACGACTCGCACCCATTCAACATTCTTATATATATCTTTTAAGAGCAATTGTAAGCCATGTGCTGCACATCGAGTCTTGTACATTCTTGGATATTTTCCCACAAGCATGTCACCTGCTGCTAGAAAATTGCTACCATTGTCGGTGATGAGTTGGACAACATTATCTGGCCCAATATCTTCAATTACAGATGATAAAATATCTTTCAGATACATAGCAGTTTTCCTCTCTTTTGAGCATTCAAAAGAGTTCATAAAAATTGCACCTCCAGGTGAATAGGCAATGACATTAGTGAATGCTCTTCCTTTCAAGTCAGTCCAACCATCTGACATAATAGTGCAACCACTCAAATACCATGAGGATTTCACCTTTCCAACATATGTCTCGGCTTCCTTTTTTTCATTTGGAATCAATTTTGTTCGCAGTGTTGAATAGGATGGTACTTTGTAACCAGAGCCATAGTTAGCAACATCTCTTATAAGGTCAATGAATGACTCTGATTGAACAACATTAAAAGAAATGTTATTCATTATAAAAAACTTAGCAAGAGATTGATCAACTTCTTCTTTATTCTTCTTCTTATAAACTTCTTGCATTGTCATTTGATTAGTTCCTCCAAATGATCTAGAACCAGAAACTGCAATACTCTCACCAGACTCATTGACATTTGTACTTCCAATACTCTTTGCTCTTTTACTAGGATCTCCACAAATAGCTGTGAATGCTTTTGTTTGCACATCTGGTGGTACTTTATCACATATTTCAATATCACGTCCTATAACTTGAGATAGGTGGGATTTGACTCTTGCAACACCACCCGAGTACACTTTAAAACAATATTTGCATTTAAATTTTCCACTTAGCTCTTCCGCATGAGCCCAAAATCTTTCTTTCTTTCGAACCATTTTGCTGCACATCAAAAGTTAATAACTCAAATACCACATTACTTGCCTATCAATGCTATTCATTATAAAATCACATTCGTACTTCCAATACTCTGATTGAACAACATTAGGATTACCCACATTACTTAACTCTAAGAACATTAGGATTACCCATCAAACAGTTTCACTGATGGAAACATGAGAAAAGGGAGTGAAAGGAGAGATAAGCTTCACTGTAGGGAACTTGTCTTAATTTTCCTAGCATAAGATCACAAAGTTCGTCATTTATACATAAGTTATAAGTAGCATCTTCACACAAGTAATTTAGATGGATATAACCCACAAGGAATCGCAAATCCAAAATTTTCCAAATACAAGCCATTAATATATAACTCTTCAACAAACCAAAAAAACAATACCTAAAACCCTAAATCTCCTCATCACAGGGATGCAACCATTCATCAGTTTGCACTGAAGAGTAAAATTAAGCCCTAAACCACAACCGCATCATCCGAAACCAAATAAATCACAAGAAAAATCCACAAAAGTACCGCAAAATCGAGAAAAAAAAAGTGAGGAGCGAATCAAACCGCACCAAATCTGAAGTCTGAACCATGAGGGCATTTCTTAAGAATCCGAAGTTTCTATGGCGAGCGGTGCGTGGCTCCACGGGGGCTTCCGATCGCGAACTCGCGAGCGGCCGAAGTGCAGAAGGCGAGCGCGCGTGGCTCCACAGGGCTTCCGATCGCGATACGCGAGCGGCTAGGGCATCCTTTGTTTGAGCGAGAGGAAGGGCGAGCTGCGTGGCTGCGTGGGGCGAGCCGCAAGCGTGGGGGGTGAGGGGGGCTAGGGCATCCTTTGTTTGAGGCTTTGAGCGAGAGAAAGGGCGAGCGTGGGGGGTGAGGGGGGCAGGGGGCTAGGGCGAGCGTGGGACTGTGGGAGATGAGCGTCACGAGCCCACGAGCGTTCTGGGGAGTTTTTTTTTTTTTTCCTTTTTGCGTTACGTGGATCTTTTGACCGACCATTTTTTTCGCCGATTAATACGCGAACCGCGTTTTATTCGCGAATTATTGCATTAACCCAAAAAAACGCATTTTTTTCCGAATTTTTCCCAAAAATTCGAAAACGGGCTGTTTAATTCGGCAAATCAATAATTCACGAATAATTCGCGAATTATTCGCGAATTAACTAACAATGGTCGCGACACGTTTTGCGTTTTGGATCTAATTACGTTTTGGTTCTTCGAGAGATCATCTTTGTACTTCGCCTTCGATATTAATAAAGTATTTGCTCCGTCTTCGCCCGTGGACGTAGGCCGTAGGCCGAACCACATTAATTATCGGTGTGCTCTTTCCTTTTCTTTTCTTTTCTTTTCCTGCATTAAATACTTTTCTGGATCTATTTTTCGTCGTTCCGAATCTAACAAACTGGTATCGGAGCCTTTCTATTCCCTTTGAGGATTAAGATGACGACGAAGTTCGAGATTAAGAAATTTGACAGGACCAACAATTTCGCATTATGGCAAGTCAAGATGCGTGCTATATTAACGCAGCACGGATTGCAGAAGGCACTGTTGGGAAAAGAAAAGATGGCCGATTCGTTGACGTCGGAGCAGAAGGAGGACATTGATGACAAAGCTCTTACGGCAATACAATTATGTTTATCAGATGAGGTATTGCGCGAGGTCTTGGATGAAAAGACCGCTGCAGGGCTTTGGCTTAAATTGGAGTCTCTCTATATGACGAAGTCTCTCACCAATAAATTATATTTGAAGCAACGTCTCTTCATGTTGCGCATGGCGGAAGGTATCTCTATTAAGTCGCATTTAGATGAATTTAATTCTATTATTATGGATCTCCGCTCGATAGATGTTAAAATCGAGGAGGAGGATGAAGCCCTTTTATTATTATGTTCTTTACCGCCCTCTTATAAAAATTTTTGTGAGACCTTATTATTTGGACGAGATACTCTATGTCTCGATGATGTCAAGTCTTCTCTACTATCAAAAGAGAGGATTGACATGCAGATAAGTAATGAGACAGGTGGAGCTTCAGGAGAAGGTTTTGTTGTTAGAGGGAGGTCTCGGGAGAAGGGTCCGGTAACAGAGGTACATCTAGATCAAAGTCAAAGCACAGAAATCTGATTTGCGGTTATTGTAAGAAGAAGGGTCACATAAAAGCTGATTGTTTTAAGTTGAAAAATAAAGAACAACGGAAGAATAACGGTGATAAGAATCAATATCAGAAAAACACCAATACTAAGGCAGAAGCAAGTGTTGCAGCAGGAGAATCAGATGGCAATGATATCGTCTTCACAGTTACAGAAAAGACACGCAGGCAGGATGAGTGGCTTATGGACTCCGCATGTTTCTTCCATATCTGCACGCATAGAGATTGGTTCTCGACGTACAAGCCTATTGAAGGTGGAGGCTTATAGAAGTGTCCGTGATACCTAGTTATTTTTTTCCCTCCCTTATGGAGCTTTTCAATTTTTCTCAAACTGCCCGATCGTCTGCGGCGCAAATGGCTAGGGCTTGATGGTTGTACTCGAACTTCTAAATTCGAAGCATAATTATTTTACATTTCTAACTAAGTTTATTTCTAAAAAAGCGGATAATATGTTATTTTTTTCTCAATAATATTCATAATAATAATAATACTGTCAATCACTAGAGATCTATGAACTATTCATGTTCCATCCATGCATTTTAATACATTTTCTTGTATCTTATCTTCTCTCAACTTACTAACTTTATTTATGAAAGGCTTAATTAAACCCCACTAATACATTTCCTTGTATCTTATCTTCTCTCAACTTATTAACTTATTTATGAAAGGCTTAAATATTACACTCTACTACATTGTACTCTAGTTTTTTTTTGCTACATTGTACTATTTTTTTTTCCAATGACGTCATTGTATTATTATATTTTATCAATTTCTACACTGTATTTTAAATTTATTTTAATTTTTTATCTTATATTATTTGCTTTTCTCCGAGGTATTCCTCAACTATTTTTTCTCGTCAAAATCTATATTACTTTAACAAATCTATTTTTATAAACAAAACTTAATGACTTTATTGAGAGCAAATGGCTGAACAGCGAAAAAAAATATAAAATAAATCTTTGTGATAGACTCATTAAAAACTTCTATCAAGTTATTCTCAACTATTTTTTAACAACTTTATTAGGAGGTATAGTAAAATTAAGCCTAAAACGGTTTAGTTACACTATATTATAATGTATTTTAAAGCTTTTTTTTATTTTTATATTATACTATTTTCAATATTATACTATTTTTTGTTTCAAAAACACTATTGAACAACTTTTTTTTTCAATCTCTACAATATGCGAAAAAAAAAAACCTATAATTTTAGATGAAAGCCATCAGCTCCACTAAATGCACTAGCTGAAAGTAGAAAAAAATATATATTTGATTTATTTTTACAAGAAAAAAATAAATATAAAATGACAAATGAAAAAAAATTTAAATTATGGTGTAGAGATTGATAAGAGAAGAAGTTAGTTCATAGTGTCTTTAAATATATATATAGAGAGAGAGAGAGTCCGACTATAATACTTCCGGAAGCATAAATGAGTTGGCATATTCAATTTTTTAACCCTTAGATCAACCCTTTGACCATTTCTAGTCTTTAGATTAATATTATTTCTCTAGAAGGACAACTAAATTCTAAAGGAACTACTCAACCCTAAGGGGAGACCACTATCATCCGAACTCTACGATTCTTGATCCAAGGGCCAAAAATTCGGAGCCACCAACTCCTTTATACTTCCGAAAGTATAGTAACTCTACACTATATATAGAGCTAGGCTGGTATGCCATCGGTGGCACGGAGGCCTCCGTGCCACCAAGTTGTTTTTGATGATGCAGCTTCCAAATCGGCGATCGGCTCCGCTAGACTTGATCTACACTATTGAAAGTATTTGAAAACTAAATTTTATAATTTTTTGACATCATTTGGCTAGTGATCAAAAGGTCTCAAAATTAATTTTGACATTATTTGGCTAGTGATTAAAAGGTCTTAAATTGACAATTTTAATGGTCGATGAGATGCGTTTGTGAGTTTAACGGTGTAAAACAATCCAAATCTGATGAAATTTTTATACAAATTTTTTTTTCACTATTTAGAGTAAGATCAACACCTATGATCTTAAATTCAAGTCTTTTATCATCATTTTTTATGAGATTTTTATTTTCAGCCGTTCATTTTTCGACTACTCGTTTGATAGATTAATGATATTGAAAAATTATGAAATTTAGTTTCCAAATACTTTCAACACTGTAGATTAAGTCTATCGGAGCCGATCGTCGATTTGGAAGCTGCATCATCGAAAACAACTTGGTGGCACGGAGGCCTCCGTGCCACTGATGGCATAGCAGCCGAACTCCTATATATATATATATATATATATATATATATATATATATATATATATATATATATATATATATATATATTATATACCAAAAGATAATAACATTACATTATAGTATAGTAGGATGGTGTAATTAAGCCCTATAGAAATTGCAATGGCTAGTTGGATAAACTTTTATACCAAACAAAAATACTATAAAAACATTCGTTTGACATTAGCCACTATGTTTTGTTTTGTACAACTGAAATGAATATACTGAGATATATATAGAAAGATATTAAGTCTACAACTATACATATATGTGGCTAGGGGTGCAAACGAGCCGAACACGAGCGAGCGCGGCCTTGCTCGAATTCGGCTCGTATTAGATTCGAGCCGAATTCGAGCTGGCTTGAATTAATTTCGAGCCAGAATAAGGCATGTTCGAGTTCGGCTTGAAATTTAAATTAAGCCGAATTCGAGCGGCAAGAAATAGTTTTTTTTTTTTTTGAGCTAGTTTCAAGTTATGTTCGAATTTGGCTCGGAATTGTGCGATTTCGAGCCGGCTCGTTTATAGCTCAAAATTCTATTTTTTTTTCTTCTTTATTTTTTTTTCAATTTTAAAATATTTATGAATATTTGTTAATATTACACTATATAATTTAACTACAATTACCATTATAATTACAATCCAAATAAAATACCAATCCTCAAAATTACAATCAGCATACAAATAAAACTACAATCAACATAATTATAATCAACATACCTGCTCAAATTAACATTCCTAATTTATGCAATGAATTTTTGAGTTAGAATTTGCTACGTTTGTATATGAAAATATGTGGAGTTGGGTCCGTGCCTATGCGGTACATAGAGAATGCATTAAAAGGTGTATTTGAAATAAAATATTTAATAAAAAATATTTATTATTGAAAGTTTAAAGTGAAACTTATTATTGAAATTGAATTTAAATAGCAAGCTTTAATTTGAATTTGAATTTCAATTTTAAAATTTAAAGTTTAAATTCAAGTTTCAATCAATAATTTGAATTTATAGTTGGAACAATTTGAATTCAAAGTTCAAATTGAAGTTCTTTGCTAAAAATAATTTGATTAAAATCTAAATTTAAAAATTTAAATTTAAAGTTAAATTTAAATATTAGAATTCAAATTTAAATAAAATATAAACAATTGAAAATCCACTAATGTAACTTTCTATAAAATGTTGCTCAGTCAAGGCTGAGATAAGCTAGAGTATTCTAGCTCTTAAATCTTCAAACATTTCTTGATACTTTTCTACTGTTCCAATTTGCACCATTTTGTTGAATTCCCTTCCAAATTCTTCAATACAAATTTAGGCCATTAAGTTTGCTTTGGATAACAGTGGAGTTACGGAGTTGCTGAGACACTGATCTAGAAGTTAAGAATTTTTGCAAAAATTATTATCTGGTTAGTCTTAAGGAGAGGATACTTACGACAGATAACTTGAAAAAAAGAGGATGGTAGTGAAACAATACGTGTGTGCGATGTGTGCAGAAGAATCTATGACGATTGATCATCTTTTGGCTAATTGCCAATTTATCATATTTCTATTTCCATAGGAAAATAAAATGGTAGAAGAACTTTGGGAAGGAATCCGTACTCATAGGGATGCGCAAAGAGCTTGCTACTCTAGCTAGCTCCAATACCAATTGTTACATATGTTGGAAATCGAGTACTTGCTCTTATATTGGTTATTGAGAATCCGCAATCTATTCTCATATCGATTGTTATATATCCGATACTCGCTCCAATACCGATTATTAGGACTCTATAGCGAAAGCATGGTATTAGCTTTTTATTATAAACTCGACTTCTGTCACGCCCCGCCGTGCCTTAACACCAAGTAGGTGGAAGGTCAAACCGCACGAGCGCGTGCCCCAGACCCGACGAACGGATAGAGTCTCCCCTACCCGCCCAAGGCGTCACAACACAAACATTTCCACGATGTTCCAACTAGGAACGGAGTATAAGAGTTGCACAAGGAAAGCATCAACATAAAGAAGTTCTACTTCTATTACATCACATTTGCACATTTATACATGCCCAATTTTTCTTTTCCTTCATTCCTATTCCATACATCAAGTTCCAAAACTATGAAATTACAAGTTGTATATATTTAATAAAAACTCCTATGCTACCATTGTCCAAAACTCGGGGTACAACTACACATAACACCAAAATGAAAGGGCCGCTATCTACAGAGCCAAACCCTTGCCTCGCTCCGCCGCCTCACTCGCGGAAGGACCTGGAAAACGTGGGGTGAGAACTATAAACATAGTTCCCAGTGGGTAAGGCCACCCAAGAGAGAAGCTCGACCCACCAGGTCCAAAGAAACACCATAAGCATAAGTTAGATTTCAATTAACTATGTATATAAATATTTACATACTTGTAAATAAACATAAATGATGCAACCAAATAAAATGACAACTTTCATTTTCTCCTAGGTTCATCATTTATCTCACATTGTCCAAGTTCAACTACTTTTCATTTATTTATAGTGTCGGAATCGCCGCATCACCAATTTGGTTCTCAACCAAAGCGGAATCGCCGCAAGTATTGGGCACCGGGCAATGGAATCGCCATCCCCATCATAGTCCCAACCTCCAAGGAGTGAAATCGTTATCTCCTTATTCGGGTAGCGGAATCACCCCATACCCGGGATAGCGAAGTCGCCGCGTACCCCAATGTTTTCACTTTACACAATATAGTGTTGTGCACCGGGCAATGGAATCGCCATCCCTATCATGGTCCCAACCTCCAAGGAGTGAAATCGTCATCTCCTTATTTGGGTAGCGAAATCGCCGCATACCCGGGATAGCGAAATCTTCGCATACCCCAATTCGTCTCCGCCATCACGTGGCTCGGGTAGCGAAATCGTCGCATATCCGGGGTAGCGAAATCGCCGCATACCCCAACGTTCACATTTCACACTTGCCAACCTAAGTTCAATGGCCCTAGGTTCAAGTCTCCAAGTCTCACCTATGTTCAATTACACAAGGTTTACTTTACATTCTCAATCTAGGTTCCATGACACTAGGTTCCAATTTCATGTTCCAACCTATGTTCCATGACACTAGGTTCCAATCCCATGTTCCAACTTATGTTCAATGACACTAGGTTCCAATCTCATGTTCCAACCTATGTTCAATGACACTAGGTTCCATTTGCACTTTTCAACCTATGTCCCACAATACTAGGTTCTAATTCATATATGCAATCACATAACAAGTATAACTAATAATGAAATACTTGAATTCATTAACATGCAAGATGAGCCCATGGCTCAATTCATCATGATTCTCATTTTGCCAACATGCAAATTCTAGGGTTACATACTTTTACACCATTTTAATTTCAAATGGTTATTTACCCTAGACATGGAAGTGACCTAATCACTTCGGTAAACACAAACCCACCTCAAGAGCTCCCAAGTCTTGAATTCCTTGAGCTCATAGGTCACTAAGCCTTGAGTTCTTGCTTCAACCCAAGCTTGTACAAGAAAATAGTTCGTTACTCATTACGAACCCATAAATCAACTCGATACTTGAAATCAATTGTTCTAACATGATTTCCTATGCCTCAATTGTAATTTTCGAAGGTCCAAATATTTTTAGAACCTTCCATGGCAAAAGACCTCATTTCACCTAGGTTTCACATGCATGTATATAGAACCCCAAAATTTCTTGGCCAATCTCTACATTTTGTGGATTAGATTGCCTAGGATCTCCAAAAACCTTAAAATACTAGATAAATTCTAAGATTTGAACCCAAATCATGAGGAACTCACCTCAGCCACGAGTTCCCCAAGCTTCTTCTTGCACCAAGAAGCTTCTTCTCCACTTTGGAAACCTTTTCCAAGCTCAATCCACCCTTTTCTCCAAGCTTTGGAGAGATCTCTAGAGAGAGAAAGTGAGAGAGAGGGAGAAGAGAAGTAGAGGGGAAAGAAAATGAGAAGGGAAAGGTGTCTCAGCCTTTCATACACCCCCACTCATGTGAAAAGACCAAACTACCCCCCTCACATATCACTACACACAGCCAGCCAAAGCTGGCATCTCGCAGCTCTGCATTCCGGTATGCGCACTGGTATACCGGAATATAGGTGTTTATTCCGGTATCAACAGGCAATTCCGCAAAGCCCGAGAGCTGGATTTCCAGATTTCCCACTGCATTTCGGTATCGCACAATCCATACCGGAACTAATTGCATCCATTCCGGAAGCAACACATCCATACCGGAATCAAGTGAGTTTATTCCGGTTTCAACACTTGATTCCGCAGAACCCGAGAGCTGGATTTTCAGCTCAACCACGCCATTCCGGTATCAACACATACATACCGGAATACGCCACAGAATTCTGCAGTTTGGCATACTTGACTTTTCGAAGTCCGTTTTCACGCCTCACTTGCGCCGAAAATACTTGTATAAGTTCCAAACTTGGCCGAAGCCACTCACATAGCCTCTCATGCCACTTTTCATCAGAACTCCACAATTTGTAGAAGTTCGGTACAACACATTGAAGTTCAGTGTTCTACATTCCTCCCCCCTTAAAGAGAGTTTCGGCCGTGAAACTAAAATCATACCTCAGCTAGAATCAGCGAAAAGGTAGGGAAATCGCTCCTTCATCGAGCATTCCAATTCCCATGTAGCTTCGCGCTCGTCATGATTCGTCCATTGCACCTTTACATAAGGAATTTCACGGTTCCTCAATTTCTTCACCTCGCGATCCATGATACAAAAGGAAAATTTCGCGTAAGTTATATCCTCATGAAACTCCATAGGCACATACTCGAGAACGTGCGCCGGATCATACACATACTTGCGGAGCGTCGATACATGAAACACATTGTGTATCCCCGCAAGTTTTGGCGGTAGGGCAAGCCGATACGCCAAAGATCCCACGCGCTCTAAAACCTCATAGGGCCCAATGTAGCAGGGACTCAACTTACCCCGTACACCAAATCGCTTTACCCCTCTCATGGGCGACACTTTCAAGAATACGCGGTCGCCCACCGCGAACTCCAAGTCTCGACGGCGCCTATCCGCATAGCTCTTTTGCCTTGATTGCACTGTAGATAAGCGTTCACGTGCCAAGCGGACCTTTTTTTCGCTTCACGCAAAACATCCGGTCTAAGACCTTTCTCTCGCCGACCTCACTCCAATGAATAGGAGAACGGCATTTCCTTCCGTACAAGGCTTCAAATGGTGCCATACTGATGCTAGATTGATAGCTATTATTATAAGCGAATTCAGCCATCGATAAATAAGTAGGCTATGCACCCTTGAAGTCCAACACACACGCTCGCAGCATATCCTCCAAAATCTGAATTGTCCTCTCCGATTGACCTCAGTTTGAGGATGAAATGCCGAACTGAAATCGAGTCGTGTACCCAAAGCTTCTTACAAGCTTTTCCAAAAATGCGATGTGAAACCGAGATCTCGATCTGAAACTATCGAGGTCGGGACCCCGTGCAACCGCATAATCTCGTCCAGGTAGACTTGTGCTAGTTTGTCTCCTGACCAAGTGCTGTGGATTGGCAAAAAGTGTGCCGACTTTGTCAAACGATCCACCACCACCCAAATCGCGTCGTGGCCACCTTGCGATCGAGGTAGACCCACAACAAAGTCCATTGCTATATTCTCCCACTTCCAAACTGGAATGGGCAACCCTTGCAATTTTTCTGCTGGAAAGCGACGCTCGGCCTTCACCTGTTGGCATACTAAACATTGTGCCACGAAGCTCCCAACATCAAGCTTCATTCCCGGCCACCAATAAAGCATTTTAAGATCTTTGTACATTTTGGTGCCGCCCGGGTGAATCGCATAGGGAGAAGTGTGAGTTTCTTTCAAGATCTCCCCACGAATGTCCTTAATTTTAGGCACGCACAATCGATTTCGAAATCGAATGGCGCCCTTCGAATCCACGTGAAAGTCACCGGCGCGCCCGCTCTCGATAGCACTTCGCACCTTTTGGAGTTCCGGATCTCCAGATTGCTTTTCTTTTATTTGCCCCAACAAGGTCGGCCAAACCTCGAGATTCATGAGTGTTGCGGGGACGCCCGGGGCCACGACTTTCAAGTCAAACCGGCCCATTTCCTTGATCAACGGTATTTGTTCCGTCATCTCAATTGCGAAGTTCTCCACGAATTTTCGACTGAGCACATACGCCACCACATTGGCTCTACCGGGGTGGTACAAGATGGTTAAGTCATAATCCTTTATCAACTCCAACCATCTCTGTTGCCTCAAGTTCAACTCCTTTTGAGTGAATAAATATTTTAAGCTTTTATGATCCGTGTACACCTCACAATGTTTCCCGTACAAGTAGTGTCTCCACAACTTAAGTGCGAAGACCACCGCTGCAAGTTCCAGGTCGTGGGTGGGGTAATTCTGCTCATAGCTCTTCAGCTGACGAGAGGCATATGCTATCACCCGCCCTCTTTGCATAAGCACACAACCAAGACCGCGCCGTGATGCATCACTATACACCACAAAGCTCTCCCCCGCAACCGGCAAGGCGAGAACCGGAGCCGAAGTCAACCTTTCCTTTAGCTCCTTAAAGCTTTGGTCGCATTCCTCACTCCAAATATATTTGGTGCCCTTGCGGGTAAATCGCGTTAGTGGACCGGAGATTTTTGAAAATCCCTCCACGAACCGTCGATAGTACCCCGCAAGACCCAAAAAGCTTCGCACCTCCGTGACATTGGTCAGGCGAGGCCAATCCTTGATTGCCTCAACTTTCTTAGGGTCCACCGATACTCCGCCCTCGGAAATAACATGACCCAAGAAAGCGACTTTACGAATCCAAAATTTGTACTTCTTTAACTTGGCGAACAACTTGTTCTCTCGAAGAACTTGTAGCACAATCCTTAGATGCTCTTTATGTTCCTCGTCACTCTGAGAGTACACAAGAATATCATCTATGAACACTACCACAAATCGATCCAGTAGTGGTATAAATACACGGTTCATTAAGTCCATGAACGCCGCCGGGGCATTCGTAAGCCCGAAAGGCATAACCGTGAACTCATAGTGTCCATACCGCGTCCTAAACGCGGTCTTATGCACATCCTCCAGTTTGATCTTCAATTGGTGATAACCGGACTGCAAATCAATCTTCGAATACACCCGAGACCCTTGCAACTGATCAAACAAGTCGTCGATACGGGGTAACGGGTACTTATTCTTGACGGTCACCTTGTTCAACTCACGGTAGTCCACACACAACCGCAGTGAACCGTCCTTCTTACGCACAAATAGGACAGGGGCTCTCCAAGGTGACACACTTGGCTTTACGAAACCCTTGTCCAACAAATCTTGTAGTTGTGCTTTCAATTCCTTTAGCTCCGCCTGTGCCATTCTATACGGAGCTTTAGAAACCGATGCTGTCCCCGGGAGTAGGTCTATCACAAACTCAACCTCCCGATCCGGTGGCATTCCGGGTAACTCCGCCGAAAACACATCCAGGAACTCTTGGACCACAGGGATGTCCTCGAGCCCCAACACCTCCTTTCGGTCATCCACAACCGTCGCTAAGTAAGCAACGCAACCGCTAGCAATGAGCTTTCTTGCTTGCGACGTGGACACCAACGATGCAAAGAGCGAACCCTTGCACCCACGGTACACAAACTCCTCGTGCCCGGGTTCTTGAAATTTTACTATACGACTCTCACAATCGATAGTAGCGTGATATTTAGAGAGCCAATCCATTCCCAGGATTAAGTCATACTCACTCATTCGACTCAGCACCAGCAAATCAGCTGGCATGATCCAGTTTTCAATCCTCACTGAACAGCTAACACACGCTTGATGTACACAAAAGGTGTGTTCTGGCACTTGCATAGTTCTCGCATGTGTGGCTTCTATAATTTTTATTTCATGTGTAGTAGCAAATGACCGAGCAATGAATGAATGCGATGCTCCGGTATCAAACAAAGCTCTACATCGAATGTCATTAACCAACACAATACCTGCCACGACGTCATCCGGGGCAGAAGGCTCCTCCACCTGTGAGGCGAACACACGTCCACTAGGCGCCGACCGCTGTCCCTCAACTGGTTTTGGTGGCGGAATACGGCCTGCCGACATCGCCGCGGGTGGGATGCCCGCAAGCTGCCTCGGTGATGGGAACGCCGATGCCGACGACGGTGCCCAGTCATCACCCATCGGGCAATCAAACCGCATATGTCCCGGCTGTCCGCACTTGTAGCACCGGCCCTCACGGTAATCACATTGATGAGGGTTGTGTGGGCCGCTACAAATCGGGCACCGGCCCAAGGGTCGATTCCGCTGAGACCCTCGAGATCGATTCTGTGACTGCGGGTGCTTCGGGGGCCGCTTGGAGCTAAACTGACCCCCCGAGCCACCCGCCGGACGCTTCTTTCCTTTCTCTTTGTCCTTCTCTTTCTCTCTCTCCCAAGATTCGCGCTCCTCGCGTGCACATGCATTTTCGTGCTCCACCCAAAGAGCACGATCCAAGACCTCCGCAAAGGTCTGCAGCTTGAAGGCGTGAACCGCCCGAAAGATCTCCGGTTGAAGCCCGCGCACGAAGCAATCGACTTTGTCCAATTCTCCGCAGACCACGTGCGAAACACAATTAATGATATACGAGAACTCCCTCTCGTACTCCCGCACGGTTCGATTTCCTTGCTTCAATTTTCGAAACTTCTCCTGAAGCTTCCTTTTCTCACTATCAGGGAAGTAGGCGGCGAACACCAAACCCCGAAACTCCTCCCAAGTAGGTGGCGGAAGGCTAGAGAGTCGATCACGCTTGACTCCCTTCCACCACACCTTCGCCGATCGCTCCAAACAATGAGCGACGAGGTGTACCTTGTCCCTCTCCAAGGTATACAGATCCTCGAAGAGCGTCTCCAACGTATCGATCCACGTCTCCACGACCCATGGATCCACGTTCTCCCCGTCGAATGTCGGAGGGTTGAACCGCTTGAACATCATGAGAGCCGCAAGTGCGCGCTCCCGCTCGACACCCCCCGCCGCGGGATCGAGCATAAGAGCACAAGACCCATCAGCCGCAATCGGTGGTGCGGGTGGCGCCACAGCCGGCGCCGGTGCCACTCCCTCTGCCGGTGCTGAAGCAGAGACCGGAGGTGCACCCGGTCTCTCTTCCCTAATCGCAGCCGCTTGCTACGCCATCTCGTCCTGGAGCTGCTTGATCTGCTCCTCCTGTCACTACATGAATTCGGCCTGTCGCCGAACCACGCCCATCAACTCGGTCAACTGTTCGCGAAGACCCGTGTCCTCGCCCTCCCTGAGTTGTTCGGGGGCCGCGCTCGACCCCCCGAGCCCAGCCCTCGTAGGAGGCCTTCCACGTACCATTGTCTCCTGAAAACACAACGACCTTGGTCATTTCATGACATTCAAGGTCATTTACAACATAACATTTCACTAAAATAAACGTGAACCCAATCTAGGCGAAAGTCACACAAGGGCTCTTATTCCCCTCACTTGGTTTCATGTTGTCGGCCGCCAACATGAACTCTCTTGGTGAAGAATAAGACGCACCTCGAATCTACCTCTACTTCCAATTAGAGGTATAAGGATATAACCCAATCACTTATCTTTCGCCACGATCAAAGATCTCGTCACTCACGAACCTACACTCCTAGGGTCTTTTTCCATCCTAGAATTTCTTAGGTCCATCTAGACCGTTTCTACTCTCTGATACCACCTTAGTCTGTCACGCCCCGCCGTGCCTTAACACCAAGTAGGTGGAAGGTCAGACCGCACGAGCGCGTGTCCCAGACCCGCCGAACGGACAGAGTCTCCCCTACCCGCCCAAGGCGTCACAACACAAGAATTTCCACGATATTCCAACTAGGAACGGAGTACAAGAGTTGCACAAGGAAAGCAACAACATAAAGAAGTTCTACTTCTATTACATCACATTTACACATTTATACATGCCCAAATTTTCTTTTCCTTCATTCCTATTCCATACATCAAGTTCCAAAACTATGGAATTATAAGTTGTATACATTTAATAAAAACCCCTATACTATCATTGTCCAAAACTCGGGGTACAACTACACATAACACCAAAATGGAAGGGCCGCTATCTACAGAGCCAAACCCTTGCCTCGCTCTGCCGCCTTACTCGCGGAAGGACCTGAAAAATGTGGGGTGAGAACTATAAACATAGTTCCCTGTGGGTAAGGCCACCCAAGAGAGAAGCTCGACCCACCAGGTCCAAAGAAACACCATAAGCATAAGTTAGATTTCAATTAACTATGCATATAAATATTTACATGCTTGTAAATAAACATAAAGGATGCAACCAAATAAAATGACAACTTTTATTTTCTCCTAGGTTCATCCTTTATCTCACATTGTCCAAGTTCAACTACTTTTTATTTATTTATGGTGTCGGAATCGCCGCATCACCAATTTGGTTCTCAACCAAAGCGGAATCGCCGCAAGTATTGGGCACCGGGCAATGGAATCGCCATCCCCATCATGGTCCCAACCTCTAAGGAGTGAAATCGTCATCTCCTTATTCGGGTAGCGAAATCGCCGCATACCCGGGATAGCGAAGTCGCCGCGTACCCCAATGTTTTCACTTTACACAATATAGTGTTGGGCACCGGGCAATGGAATCGCCATCCCCATCATGGTCCCAACCTCCAAGGAGTGAAATCATCATCTCCTTATTTGGGTAGTGGAATCGCCGCATACCCGGGATAGTGAAATCGTCGCATACCCCAATTCGTCTCCGCCATCACGTGGCTTGGGTAGCGAAATCGTCGCATACCCGGGGTAGCGAAATCGCCGCATACCCCAATGTTCACATTTCACACTTGCCAACCTAAGTTCAATGGCCTTAGGTTCAAGTCACCAAGTCTCACCTATGTTCAATGACACTAGGTTTACTTTACATTCTCAACCTAGGTTCCATGACACTAGGTTCCAATTTCATGTTCCAACCTATGTTCCATGACACTAGGTTCCAATCCCATGTTCCAACCTATGTTCAATGACACTAGGTTCCAATCTCATGTTCCAACCTATGTTCAATGACACTATGTTCCATTTGCACTTTTCAACCTATGTCCCACAACACTAGGTTCTAATTTATATATGCAATCACATAACAAGTATAACTAATAATGAAATACTTGAATTCATTAACATGCAAGATGAGCCCATGGCTCAATTCATCATGATTCTTATTTTGCCAACATGCAAATTTTAGGGTTACATACTTTTACACCATTTTAATTTCAAATGGTTATTTACCCTAGACATAGAAGTGACCTAATCACTTCGGTAAACACAAACCAACCTCAAGAGCTCCCAAGTCTTGAATTCCTTGAGCTCCTAGGTCACTAAGCCTTGAGTTCTTGCTTCAACCCAAGCTTCTACAAGAAAATGGTTCGTTACTCATTACGAACCCATAAATCAACTCGATACTTGAAATCAATTGTTCTAACATGATTTTCTATACCTCAATTGTAATTCCCAAAGGTCCAAATATTTTTAGAACCTTCCATGGCAAAAGCCCTTATTTCACCTAGGTTTCACATGCATGCATGTAGAACCCCGAAATTTCTTGGCCAATCTCCATATTTTGTGGATTAGATTGCCTAGGGTCTCCAAAAATCTCAAAATACAAGATAAATTCCAAGGTTTGAACCCAAATCATGAGGAACTCACCTCAGCCACGAGTTATCCAAGCTTCTTCTTGCACCAAGAAGCTTCTTCTCCACTTTGGAAACTTTTTTCAAGCTCAATCACCCTTTTCTCCAAACTTTGGAGAGATCTCTAGAGAGAGAAAGTGAGGGAGAGGGAGAAGAGAAGTAGAGGAGAAAGAAAATGAGAAGGGGAAGGTGTCTCAGCCTTTCATACACTCCCACTCATGTGAAAAGACCAAACTACCCCCCCCTCACATATCACTACACACAGCCAGCCAAAGCTGGCATCTCGCAGCTCTGCATTCCGGTATGCGCATTGGTATACCGAAATACGGGCGTTTATTCCGGTATCAACAGGCAATTCTGCAAAGCCCGAGAGCTGGATTTCCAGATTTCCCACTGCATTCCGGTATCGCACAATCCATACCGGAACTAATTGCATCTATTCCGGAAGCAACACATCCATACCGGAATCAAGTGAGTTTATTCCTATTTCAACACTTGATTCCGTAGAACCCGAGAGCTGGATTTTCAGCTCAACCACGCCATTCCGGTATCAACACATACATACCGGAATGCGCCGCAGAATGCTGCAGTTTGGCATACTTGACTTTTCGAAGTCCGTTTTCACGCCTCACTTGCGCCGAAAATACTTGTATAAGTCCCAAACTTGGCCGAAACCACTCACATAGCCTCTCATGCCACTTTCCACCAGAACTCCATAATTTGTAGAAGTTCGGTACAAATCGTTAAAGTTGATCTAGAATATTTGAGATGTTTAGAAACTAAAATTCATAATTTTAAAAATTATTTACATAGTGAGCAAAAAAATCGCAAAATTGATAATTTTTTACGACCTATATATATCATGAATCGTTTGCTTGTTTAACGGTGTAGAGCAATCTAAACTGCTTGAATTTTTGGCAAATTTTTTTTTATATTATTTAGATAACGACCGATAACTTCGATATATGAATTGAAAAGTCTAATCTCTATTTTTCATAATATTATTTGTTTTTGACTATTTATTTTTCAACTCTTCGGTGAACTTGACAATAATTTTTAAAAGTTACAAAATTTGGTTTCTAAATTTTTTTTGTAGTGCAGATTAATTTCAAAAGTGTCGATTATCAATTTGAAGTTCCGATCATCCAAAATAACTTGATAGAACAAAAACTTCTATTCTTTTAAGATAATAGTAGCTGGACTCGTATCAAGTGTATATACAACAAGCAAACAGTGGAAAATATTTCGTATTCTTTGTTTTTTTGTTTCAGCTAAAAAAGCTAAAAAAATTCTTAATCTGGACAAAAGAATCAAATATCTGTCTAAATCTTGGAAGTTCACCCAAGATTCTAACAAATACAATCAGAAAAAAGGAAAAATAAAATTATATACCTTGTTATCTGTGTACATAATTTAATCCAAAAAAGAAACAAGAAAAGAAATCAAGAACTGTTCAAGCGACGGTCAGCAGTTACCCCGGCCCTTCACTGTGTACCGGCTGGCTGTCACAGCTTTCGGCAAGCCAGAGCCGGGAAAGAGATGCCTGAATCGCGAATTTGGCACTTTTCTGGGTCGCCTCGCAGGCAGCGGCAGCCTCATCGCAGCGAAATCCTCAATAATTTCTTCTTTCGTCAGCGCGAGCGAGAACGTGATCTTCTTCGCTGCCGTCGACGGTGATTGCCCAGCATCCTTTGCAGGTTGCTGCCCAGCATCCTTTGCAGTTTCACACGGCATTGGCATCTTTATCGAGCTCGCTGATCGATTCTCTATGCTCGACTTTCCTTCAGACACTGACGGCGGATCATGAGCTTCTGTTTCCGAATTTCGGTAGCGTTCTGACGGCCCACGAATATGCCGGCAGCGCCGCTTGGTCGGAGGCGGTGGCACGCAGTCCGCATGAACTTGCTCTACAGCATATATGCCGTCGGTGCGGTAATTTGGTACCGTCCGGGATTCCTCGCGAGCTGCCTCTGGCCTCGCGCGCTTTGCCCGAACTTTTCTCTGCTCTACCGGCGGTGCTTCCGCGCGCAGTTCACTGCAGAAGCTGTAAGTCCAAAGACCGTCAGCGCCTTTTTTGAAGCTCCACATGATTTTGGGAGGCCGACTGCCGCTGAGAGCATTCGGTGGAGCCGGCGATGAAGGTGGCGGCATCGGTGTCGACGGTCGGAGGTTGCGCGGCCTCGGAAGGCCGGAATTTGCGAGGGAGGGATGGCAGCCGGCGAATGCTGTCGTGGGATCGAGGTGCAGCCTGCCGAGTTCTTTGATTCTTGAAGCTGCTGCTATTCGGCTCCAAACTGATCCGCTGGAAGAGAAGACAGCTGATGGCAATGGAGGAGTTTCGCCACTTCTATATTTAGTCTACTAGGATTACTAATAATGCAGTTATGGGTATATAGGATTTGGATTTGCGTTGATTAATTGTACTAGTACTCGGATTCGATCAGGGATATGATATTCTTAACGAATTTTTATTTTATTTTATTTCAAACCATTATTACAGTATAATTATGTAGTAATCCTAATGGGAGTAAGAGATCTAAACACACTCGGACTAGGATTATTTACTTATGTTATATTATAGAATCGATAAATTAAGTTGCCAGCTCGTTAGCTGTATTAAACTTTGTTTAATTAAAATCGGAAATATGGGTGAAATTAAAGTAGAGGTCTAAACTCTAGAACTAAATTATTGAACTAAAACTTGGAAGAGCCAAAATTTAAAGAGATGGAGTCTCAAGTTGTAATTCCAATGACAAAGTTCAACTAATCCAGTAAAACTTCAAGGTCTAAATTTGTAATAAACCTTTAGCTTTACGGCTGCTAAATTCTTATGCAGGCATGATTCTTATGCATCCGTGACAGTCTGCTAATTTAAATATCACTTTGAAAAACTATGTTTACAAGTTATAGTATCTATTAGCATGGCCATTTTAATTTAACTATGTTTAAAAGTCTGATCGATACTTACGGTTTTGAATCGAATTACATCGGATCAGTTACCGCTGATCTGAACTTGAGTGAAAAATCTCTGATAGAAATGGGTTCGACAATCAGATTTTCGGTAAATTTTTTATTAAGAGCAATGCTCCTATACACCATTTAATCTTAACATTTAAATTATTCAAGATGGACAGTTGCGATGAATTTTTGAAAATAGGGTGACCTGCTGGTACCGGTCATTAGGTATAGATGAAAAAGACTCTTTTTCATTAACTTAAGTTAGCAATCGATGGTTTTTTTTTAATTCTCATCCTCCCAATCTCCCATTTGTGTAAACTCTCTCTCTAGAACATTGCATCTTTCTCCAAACCCATATCCCATTCACTTTGCATCTTTTAAGTAGCGGCCCATCTATACCTATTATTTTTCAAGTAACAGATTATCATTTTTCTCTCAATATTGTGATGCTACGGCATCGATTTTGGGGCGTTGCCGACATCAATGGCGGCAAAGGTCTCAGGGAGGAACAAGCGAGGAATCCATCTTGTTCCTTCTCAATGCATAAATGTTGTGTCGTTGCTTATGGCTCGATCTCTGTTAAGGTAATACACAGATTGTTGATTTCACTCCGATAGAAGGCGCCGGCTGGCATAGACTTATGTCCTACACGATCACTAGAAATTTTTTAAAAAAGAAATAAATTTAAATCTGATCAATATTTTTAAACTTTAATGTTGTTTTACAAAATTGAATTAACAATTTGAATTTAATTTTAAAAATAGAAAATTTTTTATTTAAATAAAATAAAAGTTGGGTTTATATGTACAGTATAACTTAAATTAGTATTTAAAATATATTAATATTTTTGAATTTTCATGTTATTTTATTATTGAATTAACAATTTGAATTGAAATATATTACTTATTTAAATATAAATATTTTCTGCAAATTAAATTGAAATTGAAATTTGAATTTAATTTATATAATTATAAATGTAAAAGTTTAAACTCATGTTAAATTTTAAATTCGATTTTATGAAGGTTTGTTAATTTATCAAATTAGTCACTATCTAATTTGGTAAGTAAATTTGGTAATTAGCTAGTGTTTATTTTTCAACATTGGCCTCACGATTGATCTTCATTGGTAACATGTTCAAGTTACTACAGTATAAAAGTCAATCTTAATCTTAAAAAATGAACCACTAGATTTAAATGAGCCGATGTTTTGAAGCATTTCTCTAACTCGCCAAAGTTGGGTGAAAATTTCTTATAGAACTGGATTCGACAATTGGGTTTTGGGCAAACTTCTAACCAAAAGGTTGCAAAAATTATGTAAAAACTCAATCCAGACTCGAATTTACGTGGCACTAACTAAAGCAAACACACCCTCAATGTAGTTCTCTTTCCGAACACGCCCACAATATTGTTAAGTAAACCCGATTGGAGCATGTTCTGATTTCGATTTCGACTCCAATTCTAAGTTCAAACCAAACACACCTCAATGTAGTTCTCTTGCCGAACAAAAACTGCAAGGACACTTATTTGGGTGGAAAGACTCCCTGCCTAATGCCTCTACATTCCCGAGTGTTGATCAAGTTATTTATTAACGTAAAATGTGAGAATTCAAATTTTTAAATTTTATTGTGAAATTTGAATTCTGTGTTTCTCTCCTCTTTTACTGTGTATTTGACCTGTATTTGTATATATATACATGTATAGGTATATATATATGTATATATAGTGTTTTATTTTTGTATTTTGTTATTTTAAGTTTTTGGTTGCGGAGAGAGAATGGCTAATGGCGCAATTCGGAGTTTGTTTCTGACGATCCAAAATGATAGATTCGATGTCGCGGCAGTGCTGAACGCGATGGCACAATCCGTTCCGACATGCGACGGACGGATCGAGAGATATCGCGAGTTCTTCGCTGAGGGGTCGTAGTGTACATTTTATTGTTTCGCGATCTGGACCCTGTTTCACGCACCGTTTTGCGTGAGATCGAATGTGGAGGGGTGTCTGGGCATTTTGTTCCTGCTGTGAGGGACTTGGGGCTAAATTGCAGTGTTTGAGGGGCTTTTTTGCATTTATACATGTGTGTATGTGTGTGTGTGTGTGTGTGTGTGAGTGGAGAGAGAGTGAGCTCCTCTCTTCTTCTCTCCTCCCTCAGCTCCCAGCACTGAGCCACCCTTCTCCTCAGCTCCCCTGCCCTCTCCCCGAGCGCCGCCGGCCGCCGCCGACCTCCCCCCTGGCCGGCGCAAACTCCAGCCACTCTCCCTCTCTCCCTTTTCTTCTTCTTCTTCTTCTTCTTCTTCTTCTTCTTCTTCTTCTTCTTCTTCTTCTTCTTCTTCTTCTTCTTCTTCTCCTTCCCTGCATTGTGTACCCAGGGTAAACCCACGCCTCGGGTCCCCCTGAGGTGGCACGACTGCCGGCGACCAGTCCCGGCGTTGGGAGCCGCCGCCGAGCTGCTGCCAGCTGCTGCTAGGGCAGCTGCGGGCCGAGGTTGCTGGACCCGAGCCGCCCCCGCCTCCCGTCGACGCAGCACCCTCTGGCCAGCTCCGGGAGGACCTCCGGCGCCGTCGCCTTCCTCCCCGGCCGCCTCCGTGCCGTCGGTGCGCCGCCGCAGCCGCCGCGGGCTCAGCCTGGGGCCGCTAGGGCAGCCGCGGCCGAGCACCCTCCGCCACCGCCGCTGCCGGTTTTTGTTGTCGCGGTCACCGGCCACCCGACGTCCGGCGACCTCCTCTTGCCGGTGCTCGCGTCGCCGCCGGCCGCCGTCGCCGTTTGTTGCCGGTGCCGCCGTGCCCTAGCCACCCGAGAGCACTTCTTATCCCCGCGCCGCCGCCGCCGCTTCCTGCCGCCGGTTGAGGTGAGCATCCTCTTCCTCACCTCCCCCGCATCCAACCCTGGCCGCGCGCGCCGTGCATGTCGGCCGGCAGCCGGCCGGAGCTAGTTGCTCCGGCCAGGGTGCTTTTTGGCATGGTTTTGGCCGCATGCTTGCCCTCTTGCTCTCTGTTGCCTCCCGAAGCTCGGGAAGGTGAGCACGATGATCGCAGCGACGCGCTGATCATCATGCTCACCTTATTTGGCTGTTTTGGTGAGCCGTTTCGCTGTTCGGCCTTTGTCGAGTAATGTTATCGCATGTAGAGCTATTTTTATGGAGTTTTTGTGCTTGCGACTGGTCCTGTCGCAGTGGGGCTGTGAGCACGGCCTCCGTTACGTCGTTACCTATCTGCTGGTGCTTGCGGAAGGTCGTGCGGATGAACGGAGTGCTCGAACGGCCTTAATTATGCTTACTTTTTGTGTTTATGTTGCTTTTTTAGGGTTCTTTGTGATTGTGGCAGCATTGCGACACTGCGGGCAGCAAGGGCATGACCCTTGAGGCCCTGTGGACTGGTTGTCCAACCCCTTCGCCCTTCGCGGAGATCCGGATTTATTTCCGATGCGTTTTTCGATGAAATAGTCGGCGAAACGCGTGTTTTTAGTCTTGCGACTCACTTGCTGGTTTCACGAGTGACTTGGCTTCGTCGTTTAGCCTCGTTGGCTGTTCCACATCACTGTCCTGAAGTTTTGAGGACAGCGGATGAGTGACGAAGGGTTCCGGTGCCAAATCGGCATTTTTTGGGAACCCGGGAAGCCGTTTCGGGTGCGTTTGTGTACGTGACACCCCGAGCTTGTGCTCGCTGTCCTGTCACCTTGTTGTGGTGTGTTTGGGGATAGCAGAGGACCTGGTTTAGTTGTTGGTACCCCTGTGGGGCTTAGTGTGGTTTCAGGATCGTCCCGGTGGGTTTTTCGGACGATCCGTCGGTTTCGGGATGTGAGAGCTATGTGTTTAGTGTCGACTTGGTGGACCTTAACCCTGTTAGTCTCTCGTAAGTCCTGTCGCGGTTCCCGAGAGCCGTCGATTTTAGGCTCGATCATTCCTACAGGTGGGTACTTCGATCCGGAGTCGGTTCAGTGGACTACGGTTATACCTTTCTATCCCTTCTCTTGCATTTCGTTATTAGTTCACTTGACTCCTGTTGACTCTGCTTACGTGTGCTTACCTTAGTAGAGTAGTTGTTGGTTGCATGGTTATTGAGACGACCTCGTTGGTCGGTGTTGATCGCCTGTTGTTCCGAGCGATCCTCGTATATTGGCTTATCAGTTGCTTCACGGCTCGTTGCCATTCTGTGGATTGAGCATATCGCATTGATCGTCACAGTTCTTCTAGCACTTCACGTACACCAGCGGTTTGGCCACCGCTTGGGGTGTTTTTTTTCCGGAAAAGGGTCGCGCGCATCCGACCCGTGAGCCTCTTGGCACGTGCATTTGCGGAGGTTTTGTGCGGACAGTTGAGCATGTGGTGACAGTGCCTCGGATCCGTCCTTGTGGCCTGGTGGAGATTGGGTCTCTTTATCTATCTACCGTTGATGCATATACTAATTACTTACAGTAGCATAGTTGTTCTGTTGTATGTCAGCCTCATACTTTTTGTGCTACTGTTTATCTTATCTATCTCTTTGTTGACCCTCGTGCCTGTGTGTACACCTCGCCTTCGTCGGCTTGCGGTACCCACTGGGAGGGGAGACATGTTTACATGTTCTCACCCCCCGCCATCGTTGTTGTTTTCAGGTGAGCAGGGTGGTGAGAGTCGGGACGCAGCAAGGCACACCTAGTTAGTGGTACTAGAAGTCCCGACCTGTGAGGCTTCTCTCTCTCCAGATTTGGTTATCACCCTTATCCTTTATCAGTTAGTTATGGATGTGGTTCAGTTACACTGTGGTTGTTTTGTCTAGCATGTTGTGATTTTGTTACAGTTACATTTTGGATGTTCTGTCTTGCATGCTTAGATCTCGTGGATTTGGTTTAGCTTTTATATGTGGATTGCATGCTTAGACTTTTTGGATGTCGATACTTTTAGATCTTTCATTATGGCTAAGGACTGTTAGCTGTATGAATCTTATTGTGTGTTGTGGTTTGTGTGATGAATGAATGATGGTTGTGATCCTGTTTGTATGTTGTGTACGCCGTGCAAATACAGGGAAGGCTCTGTCCGTGTGAACAGTGGATCATGTATTTGTGGCGGGTCTGTACGTGGCGCGGGCTAGGCTTTCAAAAAAAAAATTTGGCACGTATTTTCGCTTCTAAAACTAGCCCGGGGCGTGACAGATTGAGATAGTATCAGAGCGTAAAGGGTACAAACACTCACTCATTCATAAACTTGTAACTGAACCATTGGTTAGGCTGACCCATAGGAAGACCTAAGATGTATAGGTGCGCGAGTTCGAGGGGGTTTGTTTTCGGTTTGTGTTTTGTGGGAGTTGCCGACCCCTTTCTCTTGCGCAGGTTTCTGTGTTTTGCAGATGGCTTGTGGTCATGGTAGACCTCCCCGTCCTGGTCGTGGTGGTAGGCGTGCGCCTGCGGAGCCGTCTGCTGGTGTTCAGACTCGAGCTATTGCGGCTGGTTCGAGCGAGGAGCCGGCAGGAGGCGAGCAGCCTGCTGTTGACCGTACCCTGCTGCTAGAGGTGAGGGATCAGCTGACGACCCCCTCCGACGTGTTCCGACAGTTTTTGCAGCAGCAGGCTACGGCGACTGTCGCTCCAGTCCCTCCTCCTCCTCCTCCGCTGAGTGCCCCGATGACTGCAGACCCTCCTGTGGCACCCACGCCGCTTGTGGCCACGACCACAACGACGACAGCGACTACGTCGGCTGTTTCGCGTGTGGACGCCGACCCCGTGATTAGGGGTGGTGGCCACATCCGAGCGCGATTGACGAATTTCCTGAGGTTCGATCCGCCCTTGTTCGCAGACTCGTGCTTCTATTTGAAGTGGTGGTGGAATACCAGGCAGATACCAAGTGGCAGGGTGCTTTCCCCTTTGCGTAACCACTCGTTGGCAGGTGGTGGCCCTATCGGGCTAGGTGGCGTCACTTGGTGGATCTGTGTTGTCGTTTGGGCTGTTCTTGCCCTGGCCCCACTTTCTGTGTAGAGCACGAGAGCCACTGCGAACGTCTCTACGGAGACGGTGCTTTGAGCGGTTTCGATCGCAACTTCCGTGGGGGCTACTAGAGTGTAGCCCAGGATTTTAATAGCGATTTTGGACGACCGCAACTTGGGTGTTACCTTTCTGTTTTGTTGGGTAGGGCGGTGAAGCCTACCCCACTGACGTATTGCTGGTGGAATCGTCAGTGTTGGTCTTTCGACCTTTAGCTAGTTCTTACGTCAATTTGATGTGTACTAGACTGAGTGGACACTGTTCGGTGTCAGGTTTTTGTTGGTGCCTACATCGTTTTGAGGCTATCCTAACGCCTAAATTGGTGTGTTATGGGATTTCTGGTGGTATTTGTAGGCTTCCGTGTTGTCGCGAGATCTTCCTGGTTGTTGTTGGAGGTCTCGCAGCGTTTGACGTTGGTTAGTCGACGCTGGTTATTGTTCTTCCTTTGCTTTGATTCGTGTGGTTGGCGACCCTATGTCGCGAGTAGTCGTCGGTTTGTTGTTGGAAGCCGAAGACTCCTAGGGAGTTGGCGCTGGGCAGACCTTGTTTTGTGGGTCGGTTTGCTTTTTTCGTTAATTCGGTGATTCTTCCGTAAATTTGGTCCAGCTTTTGAGTTGGTTGACCTGGTACCTTTGTGGTGTTGCCAACTTGTTGTTGGCATTTGATCTTCGGATATTTCGTTTTTCTTTTGATAAGTACGTCGGCTGCAGACAACGTAGTGTCAAAAGTTAGGACGGAATACCCTATCCCTTTTGGGACTTTCAGGATTGGGTCGGTGCTTTCTCTTGCAAGACAATCTCTACGTCGTCTTGTGGGAAAGCTGTGTGGTGGTCATCCCTGATCACGTAGTGAGCCTTGAGCTAATCCTTAGGTGGTTTTGCGCAGTTGATTTGCCATCACTGCGGATGGTTTGACTCCGGTTGAGTCTGGTTGCCTTTTAGCTTGGTAGATGTGCCTTCACAGCTAAAAGGTTTGTTTTGTGAGGTGATCTCGGTTTTTGCCAGGAGTTTTGGTTCGAGCTCAACGAGATGGCGGTGAAGATCAAGTACCCTCTACCGCGGATCGACGATCTCTTCGACTGGCTTCTGGGAGCCTTGGTATTCTCAAAGATTGATATGCAGTCAGGTTATCATCAGCTGAGGATCAAAGCCGTGGACGCTGCGATGATGGCCTTCCGGACTCGTTACGGGCATTACGAGTTCACGGTTATGCCGTTCGGTTTGACGAACGCCCCGGCAGCTTTCATGGGTTTGATGAGCAGGGTTTTTAGGCAGTTCTTGGATCAATTTGTCGTGGTCTTCTTTAACGACATACTAATCTATTCGAGGAGGGACGTGGAGCATGAGGATCACCTTTGGCGAGTCCTCTTGACGCTTCGAGAGCATAAGCTTTATGCTAAGCTCAAGAAGTGTGGGTTTTGGCTTCGAGAGGTTTCCTTCTTGGGTCACATCGTGACGCAGTCTGGTATTGCGGTGGACCCAAGAAAGGTGGAGTCTGTGGTGGATTGGCTTGTTCCGACTTCTGTGACGGAGATTAGGAGCTTCCTCGGCTTGGTGAGTAATTACCGGCGATTTGTTGAGGGTTTCTCTAAGATCGCCGCCCCGTTGAGCAAGCTGACGAGGAAGGGCGAGAAGTTTCTGTGGACTCCCGTTTGTCAGATGAGCTTCCAGGAGCTGAAGGACAGATTGACTCGTGCCCCTATCTTAGCATTGCCGCAGCCTGGTGAGGATTTTGGTGGTCTACTGCGATGCGTCTCGGATAGGATTGGGGTGCGTGCTCATGCAGCAGGAGAAGGTCATCGTGTATGCTTCGCGCCAGTCGATGGACTACGAGAAGAACTATCCGACGCACGATCTCGAGCTTGCAGCAGTGGTGTTCGCTCTCAAGCTTTGGAGACACTACCTGTATGGAGCGCATTGCGAGATGTTCACGGGTCATCAGAGTCTGAAGTACCTCTTCACCCAGAAGGAGCTGAACCTCAGACAGAGACGGTGGCTTGAGCTTTTGAAGGATTACGACATCTCCATCCAGTACCATCCGGGCAAGGCGAACGTCGTGGCGGACGCCTTGAGCCGGAAGCAGCCTTCGGCGGAGCTGTCTCTCATGATCACCGACCAGAAGCGATTGGTGGAGGAGTTTCGTCGACTAGAGTTGGAGATTTTACCTTATGGAGCTACCGCACAGTTGTTGACTTTGGTGGTGCAGCCCACCTTGTCTGATCGGATTTCCAGTGGGCAGCTGATGGACCCGCACTTGCAGAGAGTGCGAGTAGAGGCCGAGCAGGGCAGAGATGGTGACTTCACGTTTCATGCTGATGGTTCCCTTCATTTTCGAGGACGGAGGTGTGTGCCCAGTGATCGAGATTTGAGGCGAGAGATTTTGACTGAGGCACACCGGTCGCCGTACACCGTTCATCCTGGAGGGACGAAGATGTACCGCGACCTGAAGCAGAGTTTCTGGTGGCCTGGCATGATGATGGATGTAGCTCAGTATGTGGCACAGTGTTTGCTTTGTCAGTAGATGAAGGCTGAGCATCAGCGACCAGCAGGGAAGCTTCAACCGTTGCCTGTACCAGTATGGAAGTGGGAGCAGATCACCATGGATTTCGTCACCGAGTTGCCTCGTTCTCAGCGAGGTCATGTTGCGATCTGGGTTTTTTGTGGACCGGTTGACGAAAGCAGCTCACTTCCTACCGGTGCACACGACTTGGTCCCGGGATCGACTGGCGCAGTTCTACTTGGATGAGATCGTCAGGCTGCATGGAGTGCCAGTGTCGATCGTCTCTGCTCGGGATTCTCGCTTCGTATCCCAGTTCTGGAGGAGCTTGCAGCAGGCACTGGGAACGAGGCTCAATTTCAGCTCAGCTTACCACCCTCAGAGTGATGGGCAGTCGGAGCGTGTTATCCAGACTCTTGAGGATATGCTCCGAGCTTGCGTTTTGGATTTTGGAGAGGGTTGGTTCAAGTACCTCTCCTTGGTGGAGTTCGCCTACAACAACAGCTTCCAAGCGAGCATTGGGATGGCACCGTACGAGGCCTTGTATGGACATCGTTGTCGATCACCGATCTGTTGGGATGACGTGGGTGAGCGTCGTGTGATCGGGCCTGACTTGTTAGAGGATGCAGAGGCCAGGATTCGCAGTGCGAGGCAGCGACTGCTGACTACGCAGAGCCGACAGAAAAGCTACGCGGACCAGCGACGACGGGACCTAGTGTTTCAGGTCGGTGAGCATGGGCTGCTCAAGGTGTCGCCGTCTCGAGGGATCAAGCGATTCGGGTTGCGGAGCAAGCTTAGTCCGCGATTCGTGGGGCCGTTCGAGATCCTTGAGCGTGTGGGTCCGGTGGCTTATCGGTTAGCTCTTCCTCCTAGTCTTGCTCGGGTGCACAATGTATTCCATGTGTCCATGCTTCGGAAGTACATCCCCGACCCTTCTCACGTGATCAGCCCGACGACGGTTCAGCTGAGGGAGGACCTCAGCTACGACGAGGTGCCTGTGAGGATTTTGGCCCGCGAGGTGAAGCAGTTGAGGAACCGGAGCATTTCAGTATGTGAGAGTGCAGTGGTCGAGTCACGAGGAGCGTGAGACTACTTGGGAGCTGGAGTCTGCTATGCGAGAGAGGTATCCGCAGTTGTTCGCGGATGGTGTGTGAGTAAGTTTCGGGGACGAAACTTCTTGTATAGTGGGAGTGATGTGAGAATTCAAAATTTTAAATTTTATTGTGAAATTTGAATTCTGTGTTCCTCTCCCCTTTTATTGTGTATTTGACCTGTATTTGTATATATATACATGTATAGGTATATATATATATATATATGTATATATAGTGTTTTATTTTTGTATTTTGTTATTTTAAGTTTTTGGTTGCGGAGAGAGAATGGCTAATGGCGCAATTCGGAGTCCGTTTCTGACAATCCAAAATGATAGATTCGATGTCTCGGCAGTGCTGAACGCGATGGCATGATCCGTTCTGACATGCAACGGACAGATCGAGAGATATCGCGAGTTCTTCGCTGAGGGGTCGTATTGTATATTTTACTGTTTCGCGATCTGGACCTTGTTTCACGCACCGTTTTGCGTGAGATTGTTTGTGGAGGGGTGTCTGGGCATTTTGTTCCTGCTGTAAGGGACTGGGGGCTAATTTCTTGTGTTTGAGGGGTGTTTGTGCAATTGTACAAGTGTGGTTATGTGTTATGTGTGTGTGAGTGGAGAGAGAGTGGACACCTCACTTCCTCACTCTTCCCTCAGCTCCCAGCACTGAGCCACCCCTCTCCCCAGCTCCTCTGCCATCTTCCCGAGCGCCGCCGGCCGCCGCCGACCACCCCTGGCCGGTGCAAACCCCGGCCAACCACCCTCCTTCCCTTTTCTTCTTCTTCTCCTTATTCTCCTTCCCGGCAGTGTGCACCCTGGGTGAACCCACGCCTGAGCTTCCCCGGAGGTGGCACGACTGCCGGCGACCTGCCCCGCCGCCGGGAGCCGCCGTCGTGCGTCGCCGAGCTGCTGCAGCTGCTGCTAGGGCAGTTGCGGGCAGGGAGTTGGTGACCTGAGTAGCCGCCGCCTCCCGCCGCCTCGGAGGGTGCGCGCCGCCACCCTCTGGACCTCCGGCGCCGTTGCCTTCCTCCCCAGCCGCCACCGTGCCGTCGGAGCGCCGCCGCAGCCGCCGCGGGCTCAGCCTGGGCAGCTAGGGCAGCCGCGGCCGAGCACCCTCCGCCGCCGGATTTTGTTGTCGCGGTCACCGGCCACCCGATGTTCGGCGACCCCCTCTTGCCGGTGCTCGCGTCGCCGCCGGCCGCCATCGCCGTTTGTTGCCGTCGCCGCCGTGCCCTAGCCACCCGAGAGCACTCCTTCTCCCCGCGCCGCCGCCGCCGCTTCCTGCCGCCGGTTGAGGTGAGCATTCCCTTCCTCACCACCCCCGCATCCAACCCTAGCCGCCGCGGGCCGTGCATGTTGGCCGGCAGCCGGCCGGAGCTTGCTGCTCCGGCCAGGGTCTTCTTTTGCCTTGTTTTGGCCGCATGCTTGTGTTTGAGCTTTCTGTTACCTCCCGAAGCTCGGGAAGGTGAGCACGATGATCGCAGCGACGCACTGATCATCATGCTCACCTTAGTTTTCTGTTTGGGTGTGCCGTTTCGCTGTTCGGCCTTTGTCGAGCTATGTTATCGCATGTGAACACTATTTTCTTGGGTTTACTGTGCTTGCGACTGGTCCTGTCGCAGTGAGGCTATGCGCACGGCCTCCGTTACGTCGTTACCTATCCACTGGTGCTTGCGGAAGGTCATGCGGACGAACGGAGTGCTCAAACGGCCCTAATTATGCTTGTTATGTGTGTATATATTGCTTGTTTATGGACTTTGGCGATTGTGGCAGTGTTGCGACGCTGCGGGCAGCAAGGGCATGATCCTTGAGGCCCTGTGGATTGGTTGTCCAACCCCTTCGCCCTTCGCGGAGATCCGGATTTATTTCCGATGCGTTTTCCGATGAAATAGTCGGCGAAACGTGTGTTTTTCGTCGTGCGACTCACTTGCTGATTTCGCGAGCAACTTGGCTTCGTCATTTAGCCTTGTTGGCTGTTCCTCATCACTGTCCCGAAGTTCCGAGGACAGCGGATGAGTGACGAAGGGTTCCGGTGCCAAATCGGCATTTTTCGGGAACCCGGAAAGCCGTTTTGGGTGCGTTTGTGTTCGTGGCACCCCGAGCTTGTGCTCGCTGTCCCGTCACTTCATTTTTTTGTGTTTGGGGGACAGCGGAGGACTTGGTTGGTTGTTGGTACCCCTCTGGGGCTTAGCATGGTTTCGGGATCGTCCCGGTGGGTTTTCCGGGCGATCCGTCGGTTTCGGGATGTGAGAGCTATGTGTTTAGTGAAAACTTGGTAGACCTTGACCCTGTGAGTCTTTCGTAGGTCCTATCGCGGTTCCCGAGAGCTGTCGGTGTTAGGCTCGATCATTCCTACAGGTGGGTACTTCGATCCGGAGTCGGTTCAGTGGACTACGGTGATACCTTTCTATCCCTTCTCTTGCATTTCAGTTATTAGTTCACTTGACTCCCGTTGACTCTACTTATGTGTGTTTACCTTCGTAGAGTAGTTGTGGTTTGCATGATTATTGAGACGACCTCGTTGGTCGGTGTTGATCGCCTGTTGTTCCGAGCGATCCTCCTATATTGGCTTATTAGTTGCTTCACGGCTCGTTGCCGTTCTGTGGATTGAGCATTCGCATCGATCGTCACAGCTCTTCTAGCACTTCATGTACACCGGCGGTCTGATCCACCACCTGGGGGTGTTCTTTTCCGGAAAAGGGTCGCGTGCATCCGACCCGGGAGCCTCTTAGCACGTGCATCTGCGGAGGTTATGTGCCGATGGTTGAGCAGGTTGTGACAGTATCAGGGATACGTCCCGGTGGCTTTGGATTGGGTATACATTTGTGGTTATCTCCATTGATGCATATACTATTTGCTTACAGTAGCATAGTTGTTCTGTTGTATGTCAGCCTCATACTTTTTGTGCTACTGTTTATCTTATCTATCTCTTTGTTGACCCTCGTGCCTGTGTGTACACCTCGCCTTCGTCGGCTTGCGGTACCCACTGGGAGGGGAGACATGTTTACATGTTCTCACCCCCCGCCATCGTTGTTGTTTTCAGGTGAGCAGGGTGGTGAGAGTCGGGACGCAGCGAGGCACGCCTAGTTAGTGGTACTAGAGGTCCCGACCTGTGAGGCTTCTCTCTCCAGATTTGGTTATCACCCTTATCCTTTATCAGTTAGTTATGGATGTGGTTCAGTTACACTGTGATTGTTTTGTCTAGCATGTTGTGGTTTTGTTACAGTTACATTTTGGATGTTCTGTCTTGCATGCTTAGATCTTGTGGATTTGGTTTAGTATTCATGAGTGGATTGCATGCTTAGGCTTTTGGATGACCTTGCTGTTAGATCTTTCATTATGGCTTTATATCGCATATCTTGAATTTCTACCCCTCGTGGTAGCGTCTTCAAATAAAAGTTTTCGTGTGGGAAACAGTTTTCAAATGAATTTTCCGATCGATCGACTTTTGGGATTTCAAAAAGAGAGTTCTCGTGTGGAGAACGGTTTTCAAAGGATCTTTAAATATTTGAGATTAGGATTTCAAATAAAGCTTCTGGGTAAGGAGCAGTTTTCTAGAATGATCTGTTGTTTGTGCATCGCATCATCTTTCGCCTAAGGACTTGCTTAGATTCATACAGGTTTAAGGACTATTAGCTGTGTGAATCTTATTGTGTTGTTGTGGTTTGTGTGATGAATGAATGGTGGTTGTGATCCTGTTTGTATGTCGTGTACGCCGTGCAAATACAGGGGAGGCTCTGTCCGTGTGTACAGTGGACCCTGTATTTGTGGCGGATCTGTATGTGGCGCGGGCTAGACTTTCAAAAAAAATTTTTGGCACGTATTTCCGCTTCTAAAACTAGCCCGGGGCGTGACATGTTTCAAATAAATCTTCTGGATAAGGAGCAGTTTTCTAGAATGATCTGTTGTTTGTGCATCGCATCATCTTTCGCCTAAGGACTTGCTTAGATTTATACAGGTTTAAGGACTGTTAGCTGTATGAATCTTATTGTGTGTTGTGGTTTGTGTGATGAATGAATGGTGGTTGTGATCCTGTTTGTATGTTGTGTACGCCGTGCAAATACAGGGGAGGCTCTGTCCGTGTGTACAGTGGACCCTATATTTGTGGCGGGTCTATACGTGGCGCAGGCTAGGCTTTCAAAAAAAAAAAATTTGGTACGTATTTTCGCTTCTAAAACTAGCCCGGGGCGTGACATAAAAATGTGTAGAGAACCCCCTCAACTATAGCCCATTTTGAATTGGCCCTAGAACTTTTGGTTTCATCTTGTATCATGTTTATTTTTTAAAAATTAAAATTTTATACATAAAAGGTGCTTATTTGATAACAAAACAAAAAAACAAAAATATATATATATATATGGAATTAGGCTACTATACTATAAATAGTACCAAGCGCTTGGTGCTATTAGGTTTTCGGTCCTTGGATGAAGAAATGTGCAGTTAAGATTATAATAGTCCTCGGTCAGGATGATAGTGGTCCCTTAGAGTTGAGTGGATGATTGGTTGAATGGTATGATCTAACGGGTGGAAATGGTCAAATTAAGGAAAAGTCTAAAATACAGCAATCACGTTGCAGATGTGGTGTCTCTAACCAATTAAATTATTTTTCTAGAATTTACCCATTCCATTATAGTGTTTACATAAATATTTTTATTGTATATTTTTTTAAAAAAAGAAAAATGTGATTGGCTGATTATAGATGTCACGCCCCGTCGGGCCTTTAACACCAACTAGGTTGAAAGGATAACCGCACGGGCGCATACCCCAGACCCGCCGAACAGATAGAGTCCCTTCTACCCGCCCAAGGCGTCACAACACAAGCTTATCTACGAGGTTCCAACTAGGAACGGAGTACAAGAGTTGCACAAGAAAAGCATCAACATAAAGAAGTTCTACTTCTATTACATCACATTGCACATTTATACATGCCCAAATTTTTCTTTTCTTTCTTTTCATTCCATACACCATGTTCCAAAACTATGGAATACATAAGTTTCATACATGTAATGGAAATCCCCTATACTATCAAAGTCCAAGACTAGGGGTACAACTCTATGTATCACCAAAATGGAAGGGCCGCTATTTAGAGAGCCAAACCCTTGCCTCGCTCCGCCGCCTCACTCGCTGAAGGACCTGAAAAACGTGGGGTGAGAACTATAAACTTAGTTCCCAGTGGGTAAGGCCACCCAAGAGAGAAGCTCGACCCACCAGGTCCAAAGAAACACCATATGCATAAGTTAGATCACAAATAACTATGCAACAATTATTTACATGCTTGTAAATAAACATAAAGGATGCAACCAAATGAAATATAACTTATCATTCTCTCCTAGGTTCATCCTATATTTCACATTGACTAAGTTCAATTACTTGTTATTTACTTATGGTTTCGGAATCGCTGTCTCACCATAAGGGTTCCAATATTCAAGGAGTAAACTCGTCACCTCCTAGTTCGAGTAGCGAACTCGTCGCATACTCGGGATAGCAAAATCGTCGCATACCCCATCTCAACACCGCCATCACATGGCATGGGTAGCGAACTCGTCGCATACCCGGGATAGCAACCTCGTCGCACATCCCATCTCGACACCGCCAACTCATGGCGTGGTAGCGAAATCGTCGCATACCCGGGATAGCAAAATCGTCGCACATCCCGTGTCAACACCGCCAACTCATGGCATGGTAGCGAAATCGTCGCCTACCCGGGATAGCAAAATCGTCGCACATCCCGTTTCAACATCTCCAAGTTGTGGCATGGTAGCGAAATCATCGCCTACCCGGAATAGCAAAATCGTCGCACATCCCGTTGTTCACATTTTTCACTTGCCAACCTAAGTCTCATGACCTTAGGTTCAAGTCACTAAGTCTCACCTATGTTTAATGACACTAGGTTTACTTTCTCATTCTCAACCTAGGTTCCATGACTCTAGGTTCCAATCTCATGTCAACCTATGTTCAATGACACAAGGTTCCATTCTCACATGTTCCAACCTATGTTCAATAACACTAGGTTCTATTCTCACATGTTCCAACCTATGTTCAATAACACTAAGTTCTATTCTCACATGTTCCAACCTATGTTCAATAACACTAGGTTCTATTCTCACATGTTCCAACCTATGTTCAATAACACTAGGTTCCAATCATAGATGCAACCATGCAATAAGTATAGATAATTGAATTATACTTGAATTCTATATCATGCAATAGGAGCTCATTGCTCTACCTATCATGATTTTACCTTTGCCAACATGCAAGTTCTAGGGTTCACAACACATACCATTTTATCTTTAAATGGATATTTACCCTAGACATGGAAGTGACCTAATCACTTCGGTAAACACAAACCTACCTTAAGAGCTTCCAAATTCTTGTATTCTTCAAGCCCCTAAGTGTCCAAGTCTTGAGTTTTTGCTTCAACCCAAGTTTCTACAAGAAAACGGTTCGTTACTCATTACGAACCCATAATTCAACTCAATACTCGAAATCAAGCATTCTAACATGATTTCCTATGCCTCAATTGCAATTCCCGAAAGTCCAAATATTTTTAGAACCTCCCAAGGCAAAAACCCTCATTTAACCTAGGTTTCACATGCATGCATGTAGAACCACAAAATTTCTTGGCCAATCTCCACATTTTGTGTTTTAGATTGCCTAGGGTTCCCAAAAACCTCATTTCAAAGGATTAAATCCAAAGTTTGAACCCAAAACGTGAGGAACTAACCTTAATCACGAGTTTCCCAAGCTTCTTCTTGCACCAAGAAGCTTCTTTTCTCCTTTGCTATTCCGGTATACCCCGGAGGATTCCGCAGAACCCGAGAGCTGGGTTCTCGGTTTCAACCATGGCATTCCGGTATACCCCTCATCACATACCGGTACTAATCACTTCAGTACCGGTATGGAGGTCCACATACCGGAATCCAGTGCAGACTTCACAAGTTTAGCAGTTTTAACTTTTCGAAGTCCGTTTTCGCGCCTCATTTGCGCCGAAAACACTTCTCACAAGTCCCAAACTTGGCTGAAGCCTCACAAATAGCCTATCTTGCTATTTTCCATCGGAACTCCACAATTTGTAGAAGTTCGGTACGATGCACTGAAATTCAGTGTACTACATTCCCCCCCCCCTTAAAGAGAGTTTCGGCCGCGAAACTGAATCATACCTCAGCTGGACTCAGCGAAGAGGTAAGGAAACCGCTCCCTCATTGAGCTTTCCAATTCCCACGTAGCTTCGCGCTCACCGTGATTCGTCCATTGTACTTTTACATAAGGAATTTCACGGTTCCACAAATTTTTCACCTCGCGATCCATGATACACAAGGAAAATTCCTCATAAGTCATATCCTCATGAAGCTCTATAGGCACATACTCGAGGACGTGCGCCGGATCATACATATACTTGCGGAGCGTCGATACATGGAACACATTGTGTATCCCCGCAAGTTTTGGCGGCAAAGCTAGCCGATATGCCACGGATCCCACACGCTCCAAAACCTCATAAGGTCCAATATAACGGGGACTCAACTTACCCCGAACACCAAATCGTTTCACCCCTCTCATGGGTGACACTTTCAAGAAGACGCGGTCTTCTACCGCGAATTCCAAATCTCGTCGACGTCGATCCGCATAACTCTTTTGTCTAGATTGAGCCGTCGATAAGCGTTCGCGTGCCAAGCAGACATTTTCCTCCGCTTCACGCAACACATCCGGTCCTAAGACCCTTCTCTCGCCGACTTCGCTCCAATGAATATGAGAGCGGCATTTCCTTCCATACAAGGCTTCAAACGGTGCCATACCGATGCTAGATTGATAGCTATTATTGTAAGCAAATTCAGTCATCGGCAAATGAGTAGGCCATGCACCCTTGAAGTTCAACACGCACGCTCGCAGCATATCCTCCAAAATCTGAATTATCCTTTCCGATTGACCGTCAGTTTGAGGATGAAATGCTGAACTGAAATCGAGCCGTGTACCCAAAGCTTCTTGCAAGCTTTTCCAAAAATGCGATGTGAAACGGGAATCTCGATATGAAACTATCGAGGTCGGGACCCCGTGTAACCGCATAATCTCGTCCAGATAGACTTGTGCTAACTTGTCTTCCGACCAAGTGGTGTGGATTGGCAAAAAGTGTGCCGACTTTGACAAACGATCCACCACCACCCAAATCGCGTCGTGGCCACCTTGTGATCGAGGTAAACCCACAACGAAGTCCATTGCTATGTTCTCCCACTTCCAAACTGGAATGGGCAACCCTTGCAATTTTCCCGCCGAAAAGCGACGCTCGGCCTTCACCTGTTGGCATACTAAGCATTGTGCCACAAAGCGTCCAACATCAAGTTTCATCCCTGGCCACCAATAATGTAATTTAAGATCCTTGTACATTTTGGTGCCGCCCGGGTGAATCGCATAGTGAGAAGTGTGAGCTTCTTTCAAGATCTCCCCACGAATATTCTCGACTTTTGGCACGCACAATCGATTTCGAAATCGAATTGCGCCCTTCGAGTCTACATAAAAATCACCGGCGCGCCCACTCTCAATAGCACTCCGCACCTTTTGGAGTTCCGGATCACCGAATTGCTTTTTCTTTTATTTGCTCCAACAAAGTTGGCCAAATCTCGAGATTCATAAGTCTAGCGGGGACGCCCGGGGCGACGACCTCCAAGTCAAACCGGCCCATTTCTTTGATCAACGGCATTTGTCCCGTCATCTCAATTGCGAAGTTCTCCACGGATTTTCTACTGAGCGCATCGGCCACCACATTGGCTCTACCGGGGTGGTACAAGATGGTTAAGTCGTAATCCTTTATCAACTCCAACCATCTCCGCTGCCTCAAGTTCAACTTCTTCTGAGTGAATAAATACTTTAAGCTTTTATGATCCGTGTAAACCTCACAATGTTCCCCTTAAGTGCGAAGACCACTGCCGCAAGCTCTAAGTCGTGGGTGGGATAATTTTGCTCATAGCTCTTTAGCTGTCGAGAGGCATATGCTATTACTTGTCCTCTTTGCATAAGCACACACCCAAGACCACGCCGTGATGCATCACTATACACCACAAAGCCCTCCCCCGCAATCGGCAAGGCGAGAACCGGAGCCGAAGTCAACCTTTCCTTTAGCTCCTTAAAGCTTTGGTCGCATTCCTCGCTCCAAACATATTTGGCCCCTTTGCGGGTAAGACGCGTTAGTGGACCGGAGATTTTTGAAAACCCCTCCACGAACCGCCGATAGTACCCCGCTAGACCCAAAAAGCTTCGTATTTCCGTGACATTGGTCGGGCGAGGCCGATCCTTGATTGCCTCAACTTTCATAGAGTCCACCGATACTCCTTCCGCGGAGATCACATGACCCAAGAAAGCGACCTCACGAATCCAAAATTCGCACTTTTTCATCTTGGCGAACAACTTGTTCTCTCGAAGAACTTGAAGCACAATCCTTAGGTGCTCTTTATGTTCCTCTTCACTCCGAGAGTAGACAAGAATATCATCTATGAACACAACCACAAATTGATCCAATAGTGGTTTGAACACACGGTTCATTAAATCCATGAACGCCGCCGGGGCATTGGTTAGCCCGAAAGGCATAACTGTGAATTCATAGTGTCCATATCGCGTCCTAAATGCGGTCTTATGCACATCCTCCGGTTTGATCTTCAATTGGTGATAACCGGATTGCAAATCAATCTTTGAATACACACGAGACACTTGCAACTGATCGAACAAGTCATCAATTCGGGGTAACGGGTACTTATTCTTGACGGTCACTTTGTTCAACTCACGGTAATCCACACATAACCGTAGTGAACCGTCCTTTTTCCGCACAAATAGAACAGAGGCTCCCCAAGGTGACACACTTGGCTTTACGAAACCCTTGTCCATTAAATCTTGCAATTGTGCTTTCAATTCCTTCAGTTCCGCGGATGCCATCCTGTACGGGGCCTTAGAAATCGGCCCCGTATTCGGGAGCAAATCGATCACAAATTCTATTTCCCGATCCGGTGGCATTCCGGGCAACTCCGTCGGAAACACATCCGGGAACTCTTGGACTATAGAAATGTTCTCGAGCCCCAACACTTCTTTTCGGTCATCCACTACCGTCGCCAAGTAGGCAATGCATCCACTAGCAATAAGCTTCCTTGCTTGCGACGTGGACACCATTGACGCAAAGAGTGAACTCTTGCAACCACGGTACACAAACTCTTTGTGCCCGGGTTATTTAAACCTCAGTATCCGGCTCTCACAATCAATAGTGGCGTGATACCTCGAGAGCCAATCCATCCCTAGGATCAAATCATACTCGTTCATTCGATTTAACACCAGCAAGTCAGCTGGCATGATCCAGTTTTCAACCCTCACGGGGCAGTCTATACACGCGTGATGTACGCAAAAGGTGTGTTCAGGTACTTGCACAGTTCTTGCATGTGTGGCATCTATAATTTTTATTCCGTGTGCAATAGCAAATGATCGAGCAATGAATGAATGCGATGCACCAGTATCAAACAAAGCTCTACATCGAATGCCTTTAATTAACACAATACCTGCCACGACATCATCCTGGGCAGAAGGCTCCTCCACCTGTGAGGCGAATACCCGTCCACTGGGCGCTGGCCGCTGGCCCTCCACTGATCTCGGCGGCTGAGTACGGCCTGCCGACATCGCCGCGGGTGGGATGCCCGCAAGCTGCCTCGGTGGTGCAAACGCCGATGCCGACGACGGTGCTCGGCCATCATCCATCTGGCAGTTGTACCGCATGTGACCCGGCTGGCCGCACTTGTAGCACCAGCCCTCACGATAATCACATTGCTGAGGGCCGTGGGGGCCGCTACAAATCGGGCACTGGGTTGAGGGTCGGTTCCGCCGGGACCCTCGCGATTGGTTTTGCGACTGCGAGTGCTTCGAGGGTCGCTTTGAGCTAGATTGCCCACCCGAGCCACCCGCCGGTCGCTTCTTTCCCTTTTCTTTTTCTTTTTCCCACGACTCGCGCTCCTCGCGTGCGCATGCATTCCCGTGCTCCACCCAAAGAGCACGGTCCAAGACCTCCGCAAAGGTCTGTAGCTTAAGGGCGTGCACCGCCCGAAAGATCTCCGGTCGAAGTCCGCGCACGAAACAGTCGACCTTGTCCAACTCTCCGCGGACAACGTGCGGTACGCAATTAATAATGTACGAGAACTCCCTCTCGTACTCGCGCACGGTGCGGTTCCCTTGCTTCAACTTACGGAACCTTTCTTGAAGTTTCATTTTCTCACTATCAGGGAAGTAGGCGGCAAATACCATACCTCGAAACTCCTCCCACGTCGGTGGCGGAAGGCTAGGGAGTCGATCACGCCGGACTCCCTTCCACCACACCTTCGCCGATCGCTCCAAACAACGAGCGGCGAGGTGCACCTTGTCCCTCTCCAAGGTATACAAATCCTCGAAGAGCGTCTCCAACGCGTCGATCCACGTTTCCACGTCCCATGGATCCACGTTCTCCCCGCTAAAGATAGGCGGGTTGAACTTCTTGAACCTCATGAGAGCCGCAAGTGCGCGCTCTCGCTCCGCATCCTCCATCTCGGAGTCGGGCATAGGAGTACCCGACCCACCGGCTACAATCGGTGATGCCGGTGGCGCCACAGCCGGCGCCGGTGTCACCTCCTCGGCTGGTGCCGAAGCAGAGGCCGGAGGTACTCCCAACCTCTCCTCCCTAATCGCAGCCGCTTGCTGCGCCATCTCGTCCTGGAGCTTTTTAATCTGCTCCACCTGTCGTTGCATGGCTTCGGCCTGTCGCCGAACCACGCCCATCAACTCGGTCAACTCATTACGAAGACCCGAGTTCTCACCCTCCCCGAGTTGTTCGGGAGCCGCGCTCGATTCTCCGAGCCCAGCCCTCGTAGGAGGCCATCCACGTACCATTATCTCCTGAAAACACAACGACTTTGGTCATTTCATGACCTTCAAAGTCATTCGCAACACTATATTTCACGAAAATAAACGTGAACCCAATCTAGGCGAAAGTCACACAAGGGTCCTTATTCCCCTCACTTGGTTTCATGTTGTCGGCCGCCAACACGAACACTCATGGTGAAGAATATGACACATCTCGAATCTACCTCTATTTCCAACTAGAGGCATAAGGACATAACCCAATCACTTATCTTTCGCCACATCAAAGATCTCGTCACTCACGAGCCTACACTCCTAGGGTCTTTTCCATCCTAGGGTTATCTTAGGTCCACCTAGACCGTTTCTACGCTCTGATACCACCTCAGTCTGTCACGCTCCTTCGGGCCTTTAACACCAACTAGGTGGAAAGGATAGTCGCATGGGCGCATGCCCCAGACCCGCCGAACGGATAGAGTCCCTTCTACCCGCCCAAGGCGTCACAACACAAGCTTATCCACGAGGTTCCAACTAGGAACGGAGTACAAGAGTTGCACAAGGAAAGCATCAACATAAAGAAGTTCTACTTCTATTACATCACATTGCACATTTATACATGCCCAAATTTTTCTTTTCTTTCTTTTCATTCCATACACCATGTTCCAAAACTGTGGAATACATAAGTTTCATACATGTAATGGAAATTCCCTATACTATCAAAGTCCAAGACTAGGGGTACAACTCTATGTATCACCAAAATGGAAGGGCCGCTATCTAGAGAGCCAAACCCTTGCCTCGCTCCGCCGCCTAACTCGCGGAAGGACCTGGAAAACGTGGGGTGAGAACTATAAACATAGTTCCCAGTGGGTAAGGCCACCCAAAAGAGAAGTTCGACCCACCAGGTCCAAAGAAACACCATATGCATAAGTTAGATCACAAATAACTATGCAACAATTATTTACATGCTTGTAAATAAACATAAAGGATGCAACCAAATGAAATATAACTTATCATTCTCTCCTAGGTTCATCATATATTTCACATTGACTAAGTTCAATTACTTGTCATTTATTTATGGTTTCGGAATCGCCGTCTCACCATAAGGGTTCCAACATTCAAGGAGTGAACTCGTCACCTCCTAGTTCGAGTAGCGAACTCGTCGCATACTCGGGATAGCAAAATCGTCGCATACCCCATCTCAACATCGCCATCACATGGCATGGGTAGCGAACTCGTCGCATACCCGGGATAGCAACCTCGTCGCACATCCCATCTCGACACCGCCAACTCATGGCGTGGTAGCGAAATCGTCGCATACCCGGGATAGCAAAATCGTCGCACATCCCGTGTCAACACCGCCAACTCATGGTATGGTAGCGAAATCGTCGCCTACCCGGGATAGCAAAATCGTCGCACATCCCGTTTCAACACCGCCAACTTGTGGCATGGTAGCGAAATCGTCGCCTACCCGGGATAGCAAAATCGTCGCACATCCCGTTGTTCACATTTTTCACTTGCCAACCTAAGTCTCATGACCTTAGGTTCAAGTCACTAAGTCTCACCTATGTTTAATGACACTAGGTTTACTTTCTCATTCTCAACCTAGGTTCCATGACTCTAGGTTCCAATCTCATGTCCAACCTATGTTCAATGACACAAGGTTCCATTCTCACATGTTCCAACCTATGTTCAATAACACTAGGTTCTATTCTCACATGTTCCAACCTATGTTCAATAACACTAGGTTCTATTCTCACATGTTCCAATCTATGTTCAATAATACTAGGTTCTATTCTCACATGTTCCAACCTATGTTCAATAACACTAGGTTCCAATCATACATGCAACCATACAACAAGTATAGATAATTGAATTATACTTGAATTCTATATCATGCAATAGGAGCTCATTGCTCTACCTATCATGATTTTACCTTTGCCAACATGCAAGTTCTAGGGTTCACAACACATACCATTTTATCTTTAAATAGATATTTACCCTAGACATGGAAGTGACCTAATCACTTCGGTAAACACAAACCCACATTAAGAGCTTCCAAATTCTTGTATTCTTCAAGCCCATAAGTGTCCAAGCCTTGAGTTCTTACTTCAACCCAAGCTTCTACAAGAAAACGGTTCGTTACTCGTTACGAACTCATAATTCAACTCAATACTCGAAATCAAGCATTCTAACATGATTTTCTATGCCTCAATTGCAGTTCCCGAAGGTCCAAATATTTTTAGAACCTCCCAAGGCAAAAACCCTCATTTAACCTAGGTTTCACATGCATGCATGTAGAACCACAAAATTTCTTGGCCAATCTCCATATTTTATGTTTAGATTGCCTAGGGTTCCCAAAAACCTCATTTCAAAGGATTAAATCCAAGGTTTGAACCCAAAACGTGAGGAACTAACCTTAATCACGAGTTTTCCAAGCTTCTTCTTGCACCAAGAAGCTTCTTTTCTCCTTTGGAAGCCTTTTCCAAGATCAATCCATCATTTTCTCCAAGTTTTGGAGAGATCTCTAGAGAGAGAAAGTGAAGGAGATGGAGAGGAGAAGTAGAGAGGAAGACAATGAGAAGGGGAGAAGGTCTCAGCCCTTCATACACCCCCAATACATGTGAAAAGACTATTTTGCCCCTCTCCACAAACAACACAAACAACCAGCCAAAACTGAAATTTCGTAACACTGTATACCATTGCATACCGGTATACGGGTGCTATTCCGGTATACCCCGGAGGATTCCGCAGAACCCGAGAGCTGGGTTCTCGGTTTCAACCATGGCATTCCGGTATACCCCTCATCACATACCGGTACTAATCACTTCAGTACCGGTATGGAGGTCCACATACCGGAATCCAGTGCAGACTTCACAAGTTTAGCAGTTTTAACTTTTCGAAGTCCGTTTTCGCGCCTTATTTGTGCCGAAAACACTTCTCACAAGTCCCAAACTTAGCTGAAGCCTCACATATAGCCTCTCTTGCTATTTCCATCGGAACTCCACAATTTGTAGAAGTTCGGTACGATGCACTGAAATTCAGTGTACTACAATAGATAATGTGATGTAGCTACTATACAGTAGATGGACTTCCTCCCAATTAAGCCACCACCTATGCATTATAATGCATAGGCTACAATGCACCTAAATCCTATTACAAATATATTTCTACTATAATTAATATTTAAACCCATATTGATTTGTCTTCAATAGATTTCAATATTAATCTAATCTAATTAAGATTCAACTATAAATCTAATCAAAATTCTAACAAAATATTCCAAAAATAAAAAAATTAAAAAAGGAGCTGATTTATCCTAAAATGTAGTTCAGAAAATTTGTGTTTACAGGGGTATGTAGCGTTTTTCAGGGCCAACACGGCCACAAGACCACCTGAGGGAAAAACTTTTTGCTTTTGCAAATAGTAGATCTAACTTCATTTCTATAATTCAATTGGAGTGTGGCGATTGTTTTTGTAACGATCCGACCCTGGACGCCCCGGACTTCCCAGGGGGTCACCCATCCTAGGACTACTCCCGTCCTAGCACGCTTAACTCTCTCAACCTCTTCGGCCTATCCACCACCGAAAATGCTTAAGCCGGGTTGAGAGTTTAGCCCTATTATATCTCATATATAGGACTAATCTGGGGTCTCACAATCTCCCCCCCTTTAAGCCCTGACGTCCTCGTCAGGCTCAGACTCACAAGTACCAGGCGATGTGAGACGTCTCGCTAGCCTGTCATTCAGACCCGGCTCAGCCGAGACCCATCTCACACTTCCGGCTGGTAATTGGCTCTGATACCAACTGTGACACCCCGGACTTCCCAGGGGGTCACCCATCCTAGGACTACTCCCGTCCTAGCACGCTTAACTCTCTCAACCTCTTCGGCCTATCCACCACCGAAAATGCTTAAGCCGGGTTGAGAGTTTAGCCCTATTATATCTCATATATAGGACTAATCTGGGGTCTCACAGACCCGTTAGCAATAATAACTTATTGGGTCCAAACCACCGGCCCAAAATGCTTAAGCCCAGTTATTATTATCCGATGTGGGACTATTGGGATATCATATACTCCTCTCGTTTAAGCCCTGACGTCCTCGTCAGTCCGGCCCAATCACACACATAGCCCAAGATTCACCAGGCGACCCGGCCAAATCACACACATAGCCCAAGATTCACCAGGCGATGTGAGATCTATCTCACACTTCCGGCTGGTTATCAGGCTCTAATACCAAATATAACGACTCGACCCGCTTGCAATAATAACTCGTTGGGCTCAAACTACCGCCCAAAATGCTTAAACCCAATTATTATTACTAGTGTGTTCGTCACTTATAAACCCATCATACTCTCCCACAATATCCGATGTGGGACTATTGGGATATCACGAGTTTTTCTAGGCTTCACAGACACGGAACACGGGACACGGGACACGACTCGGACACCACGACTCAACAGCTTTCAAAAAATTATGCACGGACACGACATAGACACCGCTAATAAAATATAATATTATTAATATAATAATATATATTTATTATAAATTTAAAATACAGTGTAGAAATTGATAAAATATAATAATACAATGATGTCATTGAAAAAAAAATAGTACAATGTAGCCAAAAAAAACTAGAGCACAATGTAGTAGAGTGTAATATTTAAGCCTTTCATAAATAAGTTAATAAGTTGCGAGAAGATAAGATACAAGGAAATGTATTAGTAGGGTTTAATTAAGCCTTTCATAAATAAAGTTAGTAAGTTGAGAGAAGATAAGATACAAGAAAATGTATTAAAATGCATGGATGGAGCGTGAATAGTTCATATATATCTAGAGATTGAGAGTATTGTTTTTATTATGAATATTATTGAGAAAAAATAACATATTATCCGCTTTTTTAGAAATAAACTTAGTTAGAAATATAAAATAATTATGCTTCGAATTTAGAAGTTCGAGTACAACCATCAAACCCAAGCCATTTGCGCCAGAGACGATCGGGCAGTTTTGAGAAAAATCGAAAAGCTCCATAAGGGAGGGGAAAAAAATAACTATGTATCACGGACACTTCTATAAGCCTCGCGTGTCCGTGTCGGACACGTGTCCGATGTGGACACGTTTTAGACGCGCATTCAATGTCGATCCATAGCGCAAACAATTAAAAAATATATATACATATTTTTATTTTACTTTTTCTTATGCATATATAATATAAGATGATAAATATTTTAGCTTTTTTATGATTGCATACAAATTTTTTTAACAATATAAATAAGTTATGTATAGTGGAGAATTTTTTTTCTTAAAGTAAATGAACTATCAATGAAAATTTTACTAACTTTCATTTGCATGAGAAATATAACAATATTTTACCAAAATTAATATTATATATACATATTTTAATTTTTTATCTTATATTATTTGCTTCTCAAGGTATTCCTCAACTGTTTTTTTCTCGTCAACATCTATATTACTTTAACAAATCTATTGTTATAAACAAAACTTAATGACTTTATTGAGAGCAAATGGCTGAACAGCGAAAAAAAATATAAAATAAATCTTTGTGATAGACTCATTAAAAACTTCTATCAAGTTATTCTCAACTATTTTTTAACAACTTTATTAGGAGGTATAGTATAATTAAGCCTAAAAAGGTTTAATTATACTATATTATAATGTATTTTAAGGCTTTTTTTATTTTTATATTATACTATTTTTTGTTTCAAAGACACCATTAAACTATTCTTCTTCTTTTTTCAATCTCTACAATATGCGGAAAAAAAAATCTACAATTTTAGATGAAAGCCATCAGCTCCACTAAATGCACTAGCTGAAAGTAGAAAAAAGTATAAATTTGACTTATTTTGACAAGAAAAAAATTAATATATAATGACAAATGAAAAAAAAAATTTAAAGTATGGTGTAGAGATTGGTAAGAGAAAAAGTTAGTTCAATAGTGTCTTTAAATATATATAGAGAGAGATAGAGAGTCCGACTATAATACTTTCGGAAGCATAAATGAGTTGGTGCTTCTAATTTTTTAACTCTTAGATCAACAACTTTGACCATTTCTAACCTTTGGATTAATATTATTCCTCTAGGGGGACAACTAAATTCTAAAGGGACTACTCAACCCTAATGGGGACCACTATCATCTGAACCCTACGATTCTTGATCCAAGAGTCAAAAATTCGGAGCCACCAACTCTTTTATACTTCCGAAAGTATAATAGCTCTACACTCTATATATACATATTTATATAGCAAAGGATAGTAACACTATATTATAATATAGTAGGATGGTGTAATTAAGCCCTATAGGTATCGTTTGGTTTGGGGATAAGCAAAAAGTGACTATTCCAGGGATAGATATAAATTGAGGTATAAGCGAGGATTAAATCAATTTTGCATTTGGATGAAAAGTAGATTTTTCTCGGAAATAAGAAAAATAGTGTTTGGATGGTTTGATTGGAATTGCGAGGATAAGAATAATTATAATTTTAAACAATAATATTTTATCTAATTAATTAAGACGAAATATTAATTAAGTAATAATTTAACTTATTTAATCTACTAAATAATTATGAATATTGCTAAAAACCCTTAATATTAATAAATAAATTAATTGGTAATTAATAATTTAATTAATTACAAATAATTTAATAAAATAATAAATTAATAAATAAATAAAGTTAATAATAGTCAGATGATTAATTAAGAAAATAATTAAATTACTCAAAAATATTAATTAATTAAACAATAATTAATTATTTAATTAGTAAATTAATTAAAATAATTAATTAATTACTCAAAAAATTAATTAAATATTTAAAGTAATAAATTAAATAGTTAATTAATTATCTAGTTAATTAGTAAATAAATTAATATATAAATTATTAATTAAATAATATTTATTATAAATCTAGCTTGGATATTTTATTCTTTTATTATTAATTAAATATATTATGTTTATATAATTTATGTTTAAATAAATTTATAATTTTAATTAAATTTAGAATTAAGCTTGGAATAGCGCTATTCCGTCAAAACGATGGAATAGTTTATCCCAGCTATTCCGGAATAACCGAGAATAACGAAATTTGACCGGGATAAAATATTCCGGTCAAACTTCGTTTCGTTTGGCGGAATAGCGGGGATAACTTCGTTATCCCCGCTTTAACCCCCGAACCAAACGGGGCCATAGAAATTGCAATGGCTAGTTGGATAAACTTCTGTACCACACAAAAATACTATGAAAACATTCCTTTGACATTAGCCACTATGTTTTGTTTCGTACAACTGAAATGAATATACTGAGATATATATATATAGAAAGATATTAATAAATCTACAACTATACATATATGTAGCATCTTAATTAAATACAGAAGTTTACTACATTTTGGGAGATCTAAAAAATTAACCAACATTTTTTTGAACCAAAAAATTAATCAACAATCCATTTAATAAATTATTTGTTATTTACTAAAAGACATAAATTTATGGAACTGGTATCACTAATTTCAATGACACTAACGCTGCTATATATTTGTGCCAAGAGAAAATTAATTTCCACTTTTTATAAGGCTCGCGATATTTTTTAGTAATTAAAGATTGTACAGAATTCCTCTTCTGTTTTTCATGAGTGCAAAGTGTACATACAGCAAGCAAGTAAACAGTAGAAAATATTTTTTTTACTCTTTTTTTTCTCAGCTGAAAAAGCTAAAAAAAAGGAAAAATTCTTCATCTGGATACAAAGAAAATGAAGGTCACCCAAGATTCTAATACATACAATGAGAAAAAAGAGACAAATTTTATACTTGTTATCGATGTACATAATTTAATTTAGAAAATAAAGAAGAAAAGAGAAATCACGAACAGTTGATGTTACAGTCAGCGGTTTCCCCGGCCCTTCAATCCGTACCGGCCGGGAGTCACAACTTTCGGCAAGCCGGAGCCGGGAAAGTGATACCTGAATCGCGAATTCGGCATTCTTCTGGGTCGTCGCGCAGGCCGCGGCCGCTCCATCGCAGTGAAATCCTCAGTAATCTCTTTTTTCGTCAGCGCGAGCGAGAATGTGATTTTCTTCGCCGCCGTCGACGAAAATGTTAGAAATTAACCAGCACAAAAGAAAAACGCAGCGAAAAATATTTTGCATGTTAAAATTTTTCGAAAGCCAAATACATATCACATATGAAAATCGAAACCAATAAATCAATCCAGTGCCGGCGGATCACTCTCATGTTACTATGCAAAATTTTAATCTAAACAAAAACTCTTTATGTTTAGAAATCTTACCGTGGACCAGTTAAGGCCTCTTGATCTACTGTACGGTTGGTAGCATATGTTTCGATCATTGATCTGAGGTTCTGATATAGCCGCACATGTGCCCGGCCTCTACGCGTATCCACACGGAATCGGCGTATACCCGATCGATCTTCGTCTCATGAACCGGATGAGTCATGGATCATCTGGACGGTGCTAGCAGTCCCTTCATGATCCATTAGTCGATGAAGAGTAGAGAAGTTGATCGGAGAGAAACACGCGCGCGGGAGAGAAATCGAAGAGAGATTGATCTCCATATGTATATAAATCAAAATGCATTATACATCTATAATTAATTACGGTGCATGGCACCTTAATTAAGGTACATCCAATCCTCCAAATCCGTACGGCATTTTGTGCCGTACGACTCAACTCTTTTTTTTTCTTTTTTTTCTTTTTTTCACACCCTCATATGCATATAAACCTATATATGTATATATATAGAATCCTATTTAGAAAAATTTTATCTAATAAAATTTCCTCTCTTCAATAAAATTAAATATTTATACTTATCCAATTAGATCAAATCTAGTTAAAATCTTATCTCATAAGATATTATGAATATTTAATTATTCTCTAATCCAATTAGTGAAAAATATTAATCTCTCCATATTTAATTAGATCTTATCTAATTTTATTCTTATCCTTACTAAATATTTAAATGTCATTTAAATATATTTTATGATTAAATATTATCCACTAACCCAATTATGGATAAATTTAAATCTCGCGCATAATTCTCAAACTAATTCTAAGATCCTAATCTAATTAGGACTATCAGTAACAACTGAGTTGAATAATTAAATCTAATTTAATTAAGCAGCTTCTTCTTATCTTCATCGCTTACACTAAACTCTTTAGTGAATGACTCTTATCCATACGATTCGGATGCACACAATTCTTAATATGTGTGACCGCATAGGTTCATTTCCATTCGGCAGTGGAGCTCAACATCAAACTCTTTGATATTTAATTAGAACTCTTCTAATCGATAAATAAGAACAATTCAATTCAAATCATTCATATTCTCTCACCGTCTGTGAGTGACACCTAGCAGTATATCACGACAATTCAGAATGGTGATGAAGAATGAACCTTACCGCTTACAGTTACCATGTGATTAATTCCTTCCAACATACAACGTCCCAATCGAATTAAGGTCATGGTTACTCGTCAAACCTTATCATTCGGCCATATGACTATAATATCTGAAATCAACTCAATATGGTAACACAGTTGAAAACTCTTTCCACATATCATGTACCCTAGTCAGGGATTTTTCGAGTCGAGTTCGATAGACCGCATAGGACGTTCTCCCTCATCATTGAGAGTGTTAGATTTCTTATTACGCATTCACATGCCTCCCCGTATAAATCACTATAGCCAATCAGTACCGAATATAGACCCGTGTCTAGAGTCTAAGTATTAGTACTGTCAAACGATAGCAACCTATACGTGAAGCAACTATGATGCCTCAGGTCTGAGGAGTACTTCACACAACTGTAGCAATGAACTTGTCATTGGCGAGTACGGAACCATGTGACTGTTCAACTAAATGGTCACGCTCAGTTTACTTGTTCTCTAACAAGCACCTGTATGCTTGTTCTAGTGTCCCTACACTAGTGACTTGAGATTCGTCACCTTAATTAGAAGTATAGCATACACCGGCCTATCCGAAATATCACCGTCCCTGTAATATTCCTTTGGCTAGGAGCATTTAAAGAGTCTCGTACAGAAAAGTACATATCTCAAATTTCTAACTCTTAGGAATATGTCTTATCAAACAAAGACCCTATGGACGATTCACGTCAATATTGTACTGCTATACAATAGACATGAATAGAATATCTGCCCTCATATTATGAATTATAAATGATTAATATATAAATACCCTTAAGCTAGTGTCACCAGATTGGCTTTTGGGCATATAACTAACAATCTCCCACTTGCACTAAAGCCAAACAGTCACATATCTCATATGCGTCATTTAAAATCAACTCTTCAACCCTTGGAGAGTAAGCTTTTTAACTAGTGCATCCACTGAACTATTCATGGTTATAATTTTCTACTTACCAATTTACTGGGAGTATAAATCATTTTCATCCACTAAATATGTTTGGGTCATTAATAAGACCTAGGCTCTATGTGAACCATATGGAGTTCTAAACTCCATGAACCAGAACACATTCTGTAGTCCATCTCATGCAGTGCCACACTTAGCCTTCATATTATCTTGCTCTAACTCTTCAAGCAATATCAACTCTAATACAATCTCATGAAATCTCTCTCTTCTCTCTTCAGTGTTAATGCTTCGCAAGCATCAGGTAATATCTGTCAGTAACATTTACTGTATCAATCATCATACATAGAATAATACACATGTAGGTTCCAAATATCGAATCATAAGGGATCCCACACAAGTGCATTCTTTCTTAGTATGTCACACATACTGTTAGAGATGACTTTCTCCCAAAGAATAATAATGTCTCTCATTAGAATTCAATCTTATTGAACTCTTCAACATGATCTTCTATGTACGCAATTTAAGTAATTTATTAGATCTATCTCTATAGACCTGCATTGTTCAGATAAAAAAATATATAGCTAGATTTTTCATCGAGAAGTTCTTGACAACCAATATTATCATACTGATTAAGTTTCTCAAATATCAAATATTGTTAACGTACAATACGTAAAGCACATTCTGTGCTCCCACTATTTCTCTTGTACACTTTTAACTTGTCCATACTTTCGATGCACCAAACACTTTGATTGCATTTTGAAGCAGACGTCATATTTTCAAGAAGATCGTTAAGATCCATTTACAATTTGTGAGAAAATTCTTCCACTGTTCTCAACAGTAGCTTTCCTTAATAGCATAAATTAAGGATCAACTATGATATCTCATATCACCATGTGTAACAAGCAAAAACAAATAGATTATAATATCCACCATAAAACTGTCATTGTAGTCGAGACTTTCTCTTTGACCACAATATTTTGTTGGTGATGGAGTTTCAAAGGTCTCTACCTTTTATTTATACAAATCTTTAATTCTAAAGACTCACATGGTACCATGTCTTATAGAGAGTCAAGAATTTAAGACCCATACAACATCCATTCAAATTTGCTTGTATGCATCTATCTTCTCGAATCGATATCTCATATCGTTTCTTCACATTTAAGATAATTATTATCCCTTTTTAGAAGAACAATTTCTTCCAATACCTCATGATCAAATCCAATTTGATTTGAGATTGAGAAAATGTCTTAGATCTTATGTGTACAAGGAGGTAATACAATCTAGCACATAGACCCACCGCTCAAGAGACATTTTGTTGAGCCATATAGATTCCTCCCGCTGCTTCTTTCATAATAAACTTTTTATCGAGAAAATAAGTATGATTACAAAATTCTTTTCTTTGGATATCTCAACTCCTTGAGATTGATTGAGTCTATATACGCTAGATGTAGTTTCCATCCATTTATTAATGTTTTGAAAGCAAATGATGGACATCTGCAAGTCATAATAATTGCCTTCCATCTTTTCGCATCTTATGCAATATTATAAGAAAAAATTTTGGAAGTAACTACTCTTAGTGGGAATAGATTGGCAAGATTGGCACATCGGTAAAGTGAATAATAATACAATTACACAGTTAATTTTAACTTGTACCGAGTCTTACAAGATACGACTTCTCCTTTGAAATACCAAAAAGTATTAAAAGGAGACGGTAAGGAATGTCGATACACTAGAGGTGATGTAATGCTCAATACTAAGGCAATAGCCCACTCGATCCAATCGATGAGTATTAATACCCTTTCTCGTGCTTAACTTTTTTTTGAATTTTCTTTGAACTCTTCAAAGTACTTAGTTTCGTGATCTATAAGATCCATATACCTTTACTATGACCTTCATTAATAAAGGTAATGAAACATTAGAGAATTATCGATGATCATCATATGATCAATATACATCACTATGCATTAAGGTGAGTATCTACAGGCTACTATACTTTGTCCCATAAAGGATGACTGTAGTACACTGAATTTCAGTGCATCGTACTGAACTTCTACAAATTGTAGAGTTCTAGTGAGAAAATGGCATAAGAGGCTATATGTGAGGCTTTGGCCAAGTTCGGGACTTGTGCGAAGTATTTTCGGCGCAAAAGAGGCGTGAAAACGGACTTCGATAAGTTAAAACTGCAGAATTGGTGAAGTCTGCACTGGATTCCGGTATGTGAATTCTAATACCGGAATTGGAGCTTGGTATACCGGTATGTGAGACAGTATACCGGAATGCTGTGTTAAACCGAGAAACCCAGCTCTCGGGTTTGCGGGATTTCTCGAGGTATACCGGTATGTGAAATGGTATACCGGTATGTGATGGTCGAAACAGTGAGCTCTGCTCTCGGGTTCTGCGGAATCCCTGAGGGTATACCGGAATTAACCCCCGTATACCGGTATGCAAATGGGCATACCGGTATACAATGCCCAGAGTTGGCTGGGTGTTGTGTTTTATGTGGAGAGGGGCATTTTGGTCTTTTCACATGCCATGGGGTATTTGAAAGGCTGGGAACACTCCCCTTTCACAGAGCTCCTCTTCCCCAACACTCCTCTCCCTCTCCTCTCACTTTCTCTCTCTAGAGATCTCTCCAAAAAGCTTGGAGAAGTGGTGGATTGATCTTGGAGAAGGCTTCCAAAGGAGAAAGGAGGCTTCTTGGTGCAAGAAGAAGCTTGGAGATTTCGTGATTAAGGTTAGTACCTCACGTTTTGGGTTCAAACCTTGGATTTAATCCTTTGAAATGAGGTTTTTGGGAACCCTTGGCAATCTAGATCACAAATGGTGGAAGATTGGCCACGAAATCTAGGGTTTGGCTTGCATGCATGCAAACCCTAGGTAGAATGAGGGCTTTTGCAATGAAGGGTTCTAAAAATATTTGGACCTTCGATAATTGCAATTGAGGCATAGGAAATCATGTTAGAACACTTGATTTCGCATGTTGAGACGGATTTAGGGTTCGTAATGAGTAACGAACCTTTTTCTTGTAGAAGCTTGGGTTGAAGCAAGAACTCCAAGCTTGGACACTTAGGAGCTTGAAGAAAACAAGGATTTGGAAGCTCTTGAGGTGGGTTTGTGTTTACCGAAGTGATTAGGTCACTTCCATGTCTAGGGTAATTATCCATTAAGAACAAAATGGTATATGTATGTGAACCCTAGAACTTGCATGTTGGCAATGGTAGAAATCATGATAGGTAGAACAATGAACTCCTATTGCATGATATGGACATCCAAGTATAATTCAATTATCTATACTTGTTGTATGGTTGCATGTGAGAATTTAACCTAGTGTTGTTGAACATAGGTTGGAACATGTATGATTAAACCTAGTGTCATTGAACATAGGTTGAAACAAGTGATATTTAACCTAGTGCCATTGAACATAGGTTGGAATATGTGAGAACTTAACCTAGTGTTATTAAACATAGGTTGGACATGGAATTGGAACCTAGAGTCATGGAACCTAGGTTGAGAACGGAAAAGTAAACCTAGTGTTATCAAACATAGGTGAGACTTAGTGACTTGAACCTAAGATCAAGAGACTTAGGTTGGCAAGTAAGTAATGTGAATATCGGGATGTGCGACGATTTTGCTATCCCGGGTAGGCGACGATTTCGCTACCATGCCATGAGTTGGCCGTACCGACACGGGATGTGCGACGAGTTTGCAATCCCGGGTAGGCGACGATTTCGCTACCTCGCCTTGAGTTGGCGGTGTCGAGTTGGGATGTGCAACAAGGTTGCTATCCCGGATATGCGACGATTTCGCTATCTATGCCATGTATTGGCGGTATTGTGACGGGGTAGGCGACGATTTCGATATCCTGAGTAGGCGACGAGTTCGCGACTCGAATTGGAGGTGACGAGTTCCCTCCTCGAATGTTGAGACAATTATGGTGAGACGGCGATTCCGAAACCATAAGTAAATGACAAGTAAAAGAACTTAGTCAATGCGGAATATAGGATGAACCTAGGAGAGAATGATAAATTATATTTCATTTGGTTGCATCCTTTATGTTTATTTACTAAGCATGTAAATATTGTTGCATAGTTATATATGATCTAACTTATGCAAATGTGGTGTTTCTTTGGACCTGGTGGGTCGAGCTTCTCTCTTGGGTGGCCTTACCCACTGGGAACTATGTTTATAGTTCTCACCCCACATTTTCCAGGTCCTTCCGCGAGTGAGGCGGCGGAGCGAGGCAAGGGTTTGGCTCTTTAGATAGCGGCCCTTCCATTTTGGTGATGCATAGAGTTGTACCCCTATTTTGGACTATGATAGCATAGGGTATTTTCATTCTTGTATGAATGTTGTATATTCCATAGTTTTGGAACATGATGTATGGAATGAAAGTAGAAGAAAAGAAAAAATTTGGACATGTATATTGTGCCTTGTGATGTAATAGAAGTAGAACTTCTTTATGTTGATGCTTTCCTTGTGCAACTCTTGTACTCCGTTCCTAGTTGGAACATTGTGGATAAGCTTGTGTTGTGACGCCTTGGGCGGGTAGAAAGGACTCTATCCGTTCGGCGGGTCTGGGGCATGCGCCCGTGAGGTTATCCTTTCCACCTAGTTGGTGTTAAAGGGCCGGCGGGGCGTGACAGACTGAGGTGGTATCAGAGCATAGAAACGGTCTAGGTTGACCTAAGAAACCCTAGGATGGAAATGACCCTAGGAGTGTAGGCTCGTGAGTGACGAGATCTTTGATGTGGCGAAAGATAAGTGATTGGGTTATGTCCTTATGCCTCTAGTTGGAAATAGAGGTAGATTCGAGGTGTGTCTTATTCTTCACAAAGTGTGTTCATGTTGGCGGCCGACAACATGAAAACCAAGTGAGGGGAATAAGGACCCTTGTGTGACTTTTGCCTAGATTGGGTTCACGTTTATTTTCGTAAAATGTTATGTCGCAAATGACTTTGAATGTCATGAAATGACCAAAGTCATTGTGTTTTCAGGATAATGGTACGTGGACGGCACCCGAACAACTCGGGGAGGGCGAGAACTCGGCTCTTCGCAATGAGTTGACCGAGTTAATGGGCGTGGTTCGGCGACAGGCCGAAGCCATGCAGCGACAGGAGGAGCAAATTAAAAGGCTCCAAGACGAGATGGCGCGGCAGACGGCTGCGACTAGAGAGGAGAGATCGGGAATACCTCCGGCCTCTGCTTCGGCACCGGCCGAGGAGGTGACACCGGCGCCAGCCGTGGTGCCACCCGCGCCACCGACTGTGGCCGAGGGGTCGGGTGCCCCTATGCCCGACTCCGACATGGAGGATGCGGAGCGAGAGCACGCACTTACGGCTCTCATGAGGTTCAAAAAGTTCAACCCGCCTATCTTTAGCGGGGAGAACGTGGATCCGTGGGACGTAGAAACATGGATCGACGCTATCGAGACGCTCTTCGAGGACCTTTATACCTTGGAGAGGGAAAAGGTGCACCTCGCCGTTCATTGTCTAGAGCGGTCGGCAAAGGTGTGGTGGAAGGGGGCGCGGCGTGATCGACTCCCTAGCCTTCCACCACCGTCGTGGGAGGAGTTTCGGGGCATGGTGTTCGCCACCTACTTCCCCGATAGCGAGAAAAGAAAGCTTCAGGAGAGGTTCCGCAAGTTAAAGCAGGGGAACCGCTCGGTACGCGAGTACGAGAGGGAGTTCTCGTACATCATCAATTGCGTGCCGCACGTTGTTCGCGGGGAGCTAGACAAGGTTGATTGCTTCGTGCGCGGACTTCGACCGGATATCTTTCGGGCGGTGCACGCCCTTAAGCTGCGGACCTTTGCGGAGGTCTTGGACCGTGCTCTTTGGGTGGAGCACGGGAATGCATGTGCGCGCGAGGAGCGCGATTCTTGGGAGAAGGAGAAGGATAAAGAGAAAGGAAAGAAGCGACCGGCGGGTGGCTCGGGCGGGCAGTCTAACTCTAAGCGGCCCCCGAAGCACTCGCAATCGCAAAATCAGTCTCGAGGGTCCCGACGGAACCGACCCTCGACCTCGTGCCCGATTTGTAGCGGCCCCCACGCCCCTCAGCAGTGCGACTATCGTGAGGGCCGATGCTACAAGTGCGGACAGCAGGGGCACATGCGGTACAACTGCCCGACGGATGATAGCCGAGCACCGTCGTCGGCGTCGGCGTTTGCGCCACCGAGGCAGCTTGCGGGCATCCCACCCGCGGCGATGTCGGCGGGCCGTACCCAGCCGCCGAGACCAGTGGAGGGCCAGCGGCCGGCACCCAGTGGACGGGTATTTGCCTCGCAGGTGGAGGAGCCTGCTACTCAGGAGGACGTCGTGGCAGGTATTGTGTTAATTAAAGGCATTCGATGTAGAGCTTTGTTTGATACTGGTGCATCGCATTCATTCATTGCTCGATCATTTGCTATAGCACATGGAATAAAAATCATAGATGCCACACATGCAAGGACGGTACAAGTACCTGAACACACTTTTTGCGTACATCACGCGTGTGTAGATTGCCCCGTGAGGGTTGAAAACTGGATCATGCCAGCTGATTTGCTGGTATTAAATCGAATGAATGAATATGATTTGATCCTAGGAATGGATTGGCTCTCTAAGTATCACGCTACTATCGATTGTGAGAGCCGGATAGTGAAGTTTAAAGAACCCGGGCACAAAGAGTTTGTGTACCGTGGGTGTAAGAGTTCGCTCTTTGCTTCAATGGTGTCCACGTCGCAAGCAAGAAAGCTCATTGCTAGTGGTTGCATTGCCTACTTGGCGACGGTAGTGGATGACCGTAAGGAAGTGTTGGGGCTCGAGGACATTCCTATAGTCCAAGAGTTCCCGGATGTGTTTCCGACGGAGTTGCCCGGAATGCCACCGGATCGGGAAATAGAATTTGTGGTAGATTTGCTCCCGGGTACGGCGCCGATCTCTAAGGCCCCGTATAGGATGGCACCCGCGGAACTGAAGGAATTGAAAGCACAATTGCAAGATTTGATGGACAAGGGTTTCGTAAAGCCAAGTGTGTCACCTTGGGGAGCCCCTGTTCTATTTGTGAGAAAAAAGGACGGTTCGCTGCGGTTGTGTGTGGATTACCGCGAGTTGAACAAAGTGACCGTCAAGAATAAGTACCCGTTACCACGAATTGATGACTTGTTCGATCAGTTGCAAGGGTCTCGGGTATATTCAAAGATTGATTTACAATCCGGTTATCACCAATTGAAGATCAAACCGGAGGATGTGCATAAGACCGCGTTTAGGACGCGGTATGGACATTATGAATTCACGGTTATGCCTTTTGGGCTTACCAATGCCCCGGCAGCGTTCATGGATTTAATGAACCGTGTGTTCAAACCACTATTGGATCAATTTGTGGTTGTGTTCATAGATGATATTCTTGTCTACTCTCGGAGTGAAGAGGAACATAAAGAGCACTTGAGGATTGTGCTTCAAGTTCTTCGAGAGAACAAGTTGTTCGCCAAATTGAAAAAGTGCGAATTTTGGATCCGTGAGGTCGCTTTCTTGGGTCACGTAATTTCCGCAGGAGGAGTAGCTGTAGACCCTATGAAAGTAGAGGCAGTCAAGGATTGGCCTCGCCCGACCAATGTCACGGAAGTACGAAGCTTTTTGGGTCTTGCGGGGTACTATCGGCGGTTCGTGGAGGGATTTTCAAAAATCTCCGGTCCACTAACGCGTCTTACCCGCAAGGGAGCCAAATATATTTGGAGCGAGGAATGCGACCAAAGCTTTAAGGAGCTAAAGGAAAGGTTGACTTCAGCTCCGGTACTCGCCTTGCCGATTGCGGGAGAGGGTTATGTGGTGTATAGTGATGCATCACGTCGTGGTCTTGGGTGTGTGCTTATGCAAAGAGGACGAGTAATAGCATACGCCTCTCGACAGCTGAAGAGCTATGAGCAGAATTATCCCACCCACAACTTAGAGCTTGCGGCGGTGGTCTTCGCACTTAAGTTGTGGAGACACTATTTATACGGTGAGCATTGTGAGGTCTACACGGATCACAAAAGTTTAAAGTATTTATTCACTCAGAAGGAGTTGAACTTGAGGCAGCGGAGGTGGTTGGAGTTGATAAAAGACTACGACTTAACCATCTTGTACCACCCCGGTAGAGCCAATGTGGTGGCCGATGCGCTCAGTAGAAAATCCGTGGAGAACTTTGCAATCGAGATGACGGGACAAATGCCGTTGATCAAGGAAATGGGCCGATTCGATTTGGAGATCGTGGCCCCGGGCGTTCCCGCTAAACTTATGAGTCTCGAGGTGTGGCCGACCTTGTTGGAGAGAATAAAGGAAAAGCAATCCGGTGATCCGGAGCTCCAAAAGGTGCGGGGGGGTACTATCGAGAGCGGGCGTGCCGGTGATTTTCATGTGGACTCGAGGGGCGCAATTCGGTTTCGAAACCGATTGTGCGTGCCGAAAGTTGAGGACATTCGTAGGGAAATCTTGAAAGAAGCTCACACTTCTCCCCCTATGCGATTCACCCGGGCGGCACCAAAATGTATAAGGACCTCAAATTGCATTATTGGTGGCCGGGGATGAAACTTGATGTTGGACGCTTTGTGGCACAGTGCTTAGTATGCCAACAAGTAAAGGCCGAGCGTCGCTTTCCGGCGGGAAAAAAATTGCAAGGATTGCCCATTCCAGTTTGGAAGTGGGAAAATATCGCGATGGATTTTGTCGTGGGCTTACCTCGATCGCTAGGTGGCCACGATGCGATATGGGTGGTGGTGGATCGTTTGTCAAAGTCGGCACACTTTTTGCCAATCCACACCACTTGGTCGGGGGACAAGTTGGCGCAAGTCTACCTCGACGAGATTGTGCGGTTGCACGGGGTTTCCGACCTCGATTGTTTCAGATCGAGATCCCCGTTTCACATCGCATTTTTGGAAAAGCTTGCAAGAAGCTTTGGGTACACGGCTCGATTTCAGTTCAGCATTTCATCCTCAAACTGACGGTCAATCGGAAAGGACAATTCAGATTTTGGAGGATATGCTACGAGCGTGTGTGTTGGACTTCAAAGGTGCGTGGCCTACTCATTTGCCGATGGCTGAATTTGCTTACAATAATAGCTATCAAGCTAGCATCGGTATGGCACCTTTTGAGGTTTTGTATGGAAGAAAATGCCGCTCTCCTATTCATTGGAGTGAAGTCGGCGAGAGAAGGGTCTTAGGACCGGACGTGTTGCGTGAAGCGGAGGAAAAGGTCCGCTTGGCACGCGAACGCTTATCGACGGCGCAATCTAGACAAAAGAGTTATGCGGATCGGCGTCGACGAGATTTGGAGTTCGTGGTAGGAGACCGCGTCTTCTTGAAGGTCTCACCCATGAGAGGGGTGAAGCGATTTGGTGTGCGGGGTAAGTTGAGTCCCCGTTACATTGGACCTTATGAGGTTTTGGAGCGTGTGGGATCCGTGGCATATCGGCTAGCTTTGCCGCCAAAACTTGCGGGGGTACACAATGTGTTCCATGGATCGCGAGGTGAAAAGTTTGAGGAACCGTGAAATTCCTTATGTAAAAGTACAATGGACAAATCACGGTGAGCGCGAGGCTACATGGGAATTGGAAAGCTCAATGAAGGAGCGGTTTCCTTACCTCTTCGCTGAGTCCAGCTGAGGTATGATTTTAGTTTCGCGGCCGAAACTCTCGTTAAGGGGGGTGGAATGTAGTACACTGAATTTCAGTGCATCGTACTGAACTTCTACAAATTGTAGAGTTCTAGTGAGAAAATGGCATAAGAGGCTATATGTGAGGCTTTGGCCAAGTTCGGGACTTGTGCGAAGTGTTTTCGGCGCAAAAGAGGCGTGAAAACGGACTTCGATAAGTTAAAACTGCAGAATTGGTGAAGTCTGCACTGGATTCCGGTATGTGAATTCTAATACCGGAATTGGAGCTTGGTATACCGGTATGTGAGACAGTATACCGGAATGCTGTGTTAAACCGAGAAACCCAGCTCTCGGGTTTGCGGGATTTCTCGAGGTATACCGGTATGTGAAATGGTATACCGGTATGTGATGGTCGAAACAGTGAGCTCTGCTCTCGGGTTCTGCGGAATCCCTGAGGGTATACCGGAATTAACCCCCGTATACCGGTATGCAAATGGGCATACCGGTATACAATGCCCAGAGTTGGCTGGGTGTTGTGTTTTATGTGGAGAGGGGCATTTTGGTCTTTTCACATGCCATGGGGTATTTGAAAGGCTGGGAACACTCCCCTTTCACAGAGCTCCTCTTCCCCAACACTCCTCTCCCTCTCCTCTCACTTTCTCTCTCTAGAGATCTCTCCAAAAAGCTTGGAGAAGTGGTGGATTGATCTTGGAGAAGGCTTCCAAAGAAGAAAGGAGGCTTCTTGGTGCAAGAAGAAGCTTGGAGATTTCGTGATTAAGGTTAGTACCTCACGTTTTGGGTTCAAACCTTGGATTTAATCCTTTGAAATGAGGTTTTTGGGAACCCTTGGCAATCTAGATCACAAATGGTGGAAGATTGGCCACGAAATCTAGGGTTTGGCTTGCATGCATGCAAACCCTAGGTAGAATGAGGGCTTTTGCAATGAAGGGTTCTAAAAATATTTGGACCTTCGATAATTGCAATTGAGGCATAGGAAATCATGTTAGAACACTTGATTTCGCATGTTGAGACGGATTTAGGGTTCGTAATGAGTAACGAACCTTTTTCTTGTAGAAGCTTAGGTTGAAACAAGAACTCCAAGCTTAGACACTTAGGAGCTTGAAGAAAACAAGGATTTGGAAGCTCTTGAGGTGGGTTTGTGTTTACCGAAGTGATTAGGTCACTTCCATGTCTAGGGTAATTATCCATTAAGAACAAAATGGTATATGTATGTGAACCCTAGAACTTGCATGTTGGCAATAGTAGAAATCATGATAGGTAGAACAATGAACTCCTATTGCATGATATGGACATCCAAGTATAATTCAATTATCTATACTTGTTGTATGGTTGCATGTGAGAATTTAACCTAGTGTTGTTGAACATAGGTTGGAACATGTATGATTAAACCTAGTGTCATTGAACATAGGTTGAAACAAGTGATATTTAACCTAGTGCCATTGAACATAGGTTGGAATATGTGAGAACTTAACCTAGTGTTATTGAACATAGGTTGGACATGGAATTGGAACCTAGAGTCATGGAACCTAGGTTGAGAACGGGAAAGTAAACCTAGTGTTATCAAACATAGGTGAGACTTAGTGACTTGAACCTAAGATCAAGAGACTTAGGTTGGCAAGTAAGTAATGTGAATATCGGGATGTGCGACGATTTTGCTATCCCGGGTAGGCGACGATTTCGCTACCATGCCATGAGTTGGCCGTACCGACACGGGATGTGCGACGAGTTTGCAATCCCGGGTAGGCGACGATTTCGCTACCTCGCCTTGAGTTGGCGGTGTCGAGTTGGGATGTGCAACAAGGTTGCTATCCCGGATATGCGACGATTTCGCTATCTATGCCATGTATTGGCGGTATTGTGACGGGGTAGGCGACGATTTCGCTATCCTGAGTAGGCGACGAGTTCGCGACTCGAATTGGAGGTGACGAGTTCCCTCCTCGAATGTTGAGACAATTATGGTGAGACGGCGATTCCGAAACCATAAGTAAATGACAAGTAAAAGAACTTAGTCAATGCGGAATATAGGATGAACCTAGGAGAGAATGATAAATTATATTTCATTTGGTTGCATCCTTTATGTTTATTTACTAAACATGTAAACATTATTGCATAGTTATATATGATCTAACTTATGCAAATGTGGTGTTTCTTTGGACCTGGTGGGTCGAGCTTCTCTCTTGGGTGGCCTTACCCACTGGGAACTATGTTTATAGTTCTCACCCCACATTTTCCAGGTCCTTCCGCGAGTGAGGCGGCGGAGCGAGGCAAGGGTTTGGCTCTTTAGATAGCGGCCCTTCCATTTTGGTGATGCATAGAGTTGTACCCCTATTTTGGACTATGATAGCATAAGGTATTTTCATTCTTGTATGAATGTTGTATATTCCATAGTTTTGGAACATGATGTATGGAATGAAAGTGGAAGAAAAGAAAAAATTTGGACATGTATATTGTGCCTTGTGATGTAATAGAAGTAGAACTTCTTTATGTTGATGCTTTCCTTGTGCAACTCTTGTACTCCGTTCCTAGTTGGAACATTGTGGATAAGCTTGTGTTGTGACGCCTTGGGCGGGTAGAAAGGACTCTATCCGTTCGGCGGGTCTGGGGCATGCGCCCGTGAGGTTATCCTTTTCCACCTAGTTGGTGTTAAAGGGCCGGCGGGGCGTGACAATGACTTAGTTATATCAGTTTGGAACTGAACTCACAGATTTGGTATGGTTTCGAATAAAAACTCAAAACCATTATTAGCCAATCTGTTTATCCCATCCGTACCGATGCAACCCAATCACAAGTGCCACATGTACTCTTGATTCTCTAACCTCTAGTTTACATCAAATTTGATGACTTTCTTATCATATTTGAACTGTGCAATTTATCATTTTATAAAAACTAAAGCCATCCTTCAAGGTGCTGATACTTTTCAAATAAATTATATAATAATCAATTTTAAAAATAGATTTAATTATACTTTCTCAAAATAAAAATATATATCAGTTCTTAAAGACAGCATTTAAGTTTTTAATCAGATAGTAAATTTGTATCTTTCTTTTGAGCTAATATGGCAACTCTTGCTACATTTTCAGTACAAAGAATATATCACTCGCGATGCCCATCCTTTTAAAAGAAATACTTTTCAACTTAACCAGTAAGACACTGAACTTATCATATCCAATTGGACTATGTGGAATTAGAAGTTATTAGTTCGACATCTGTTATGAGGGTTCATATTATCTTATAACAACCCTACCTGTGACGATCACAGAGGTCCATCTTGCAAGTTTGAGTACTTATCTATAAAAACTTGATATCTCATATCAGAGTATACTCTACCTTCTATACAACTCTTGTATGTAGACATCTAATGGCATGCATTCAACAACACTTATCATACAACTCTTGTATGTATCTCTTTAATATCTTATATTTGGAAAGAAGACATCGTTTATTATACAACTCTTGTATAAAATGTAATAAATCATAAATATTCTGTATGTTTTTCACAACACACTATAAATATTAATAGTTTTGTTTACCTAAGCAACCAATTGCTCTAATGTGTAATTAATGATGTCGTACTTATGTTGAAATTATATTTTCTTGCTTATGAATCTTCAAATGAGAGATTATGATGGAGTTAAATATGCCGACTGTGCACTTCAAAATTGAAAACAATTCTCTATATCCTACCCAATCAATTAATTGTCGAGAGATTCAAAAAATTGGTTCAAATAAGGTCAAGTGTGTAGCAAAAACAGAAATGATAATCATTTTTATCCTATTAGATTAGGGTCTTTAAATCCAATAAGTACCTCCCACTAAATTTATCGAATTTTCACACTCCCTAGGTGGAAAGACGGAAATCATCAACCCTTGATATTTCTAGCGGGGATCGGGGTCTCATAAATTATGACTTACCTCACCGAACGGTTTCTTGGAAAGCCGTAATTTAGTGAGCAGGTAACACCTTACCTCGGCCATCTCATGTACGATCCGATCATCCTTCGGCCTCTAGGATTTTACACCTCACCGGACAGTTTCTTGGTGCAAACGCCCTAGTTAAGTCGAACCCACCTTTCTTATAAGTATGAAACTACCAAAAAATTCTCACCGGACAGTTTCTTGGATCCGTTGGTAATTCCATCTTTTAGCATCGTATGACAAGATGTTTGCACTGCCCAAACACAAGTAGCCCCATGGGACCATGCGCGACTCCTCAATGTCGGAACAGTACTCTTACCCTATGATTGGTGGAAGGCCACGAAAGAGTATCATATACCCCTTCGTTCCTACTTAATATATTATAGGGAGATTAAAGCTTTATTAATTTGGTCTCATCATAATAGAAACATTCACATATCACATCTCATGATATAAAAGTGGCATGTATCACATACACACAAAATAAATAAATAACAGTAAGCTAAAAGGGATGATCATGAACTTTTATAATTTGACTCGAGCCGATGAGTCAAATCGGTCTATAGGGTAATTGTGACATTTACATACACATTCTCAACTTTTGAGAAATGCTATTCTTCAACTTCCGGATTTAGCAGCATCTTATGTGGTCAAATAGATCCCGTCTGCGACCATTCAATCTTCTTCTCCTGGGTCCAATGTATGCCACGGTGCTGTAAAAATTACGACCTCAGTCTGTCAACTCTTGCGGTGCACACTCCCCTATGGAACCCTAATCTTACCTAATCTATTTATTACAAATTAGACTAGTAGGAATATGCAGATCCCAATAAATTACATATTAATTTAAAGAGAAGAACAAAGGCACGCATGCCCTATTCACAAATACCGAAAACTAAATAACAAATAATTGTGTAAATTACACCCATAAAAAAAATATCACATCATCTAAAAAATATCCAGATACATCCATAATCACATCACAGAGGTCTGGTCAAGTTCATGATCATCTCCTATATAATTAATTATACAAAAACTACAACCGATCCGTCTCGAATCTCGATTAAATTTTTCAAAACTACACAATACGTTATCTCGCATTTTTGCGTGACAATATTGTTGTATAAAACAACAAATCGTAGCACATGCAAAATGACAAAAGGATAACGATCTAATCATAGAAAGAATTCGAAATATTCGATCGAACCGTACCGATCTTTAATAATTTTACATAGAACATGAGAATCGGCTCTGATACCACTGTTAGAAATTAACCGGCACAAAAGAAAAACGCAGCGGAAAATATTTTGCATTTTAAAATTTTTCGGAAGCCAAATACATATTTCATATGAAAACCGAAAATCAATAAATCAATCCAGTGCCGGCGGATCACTCTCATGTTACTATGCAAAATTTTAATCTAAACAAAAACTTTTTATGTTTAGAGATCTTACCGTGGACCAGTTAAGGCCTCTTGATCTACTGTACGGTTGGTAGCATATGTTTTGATCATTGATCTGAGGTTCTGATATAGCCGCACATGTGCCCGGCCTCTACGCGTATCCATACGGAATCGACGCATACCCGATCGATCTTCGTCTCATGAACCGGATGAGTCATGGACCATCTGGACGGTGCTAGCAATCCTTCATGATCTATTAGTCGATGAAGAGTAGAGAAGTTGATCGGAGAGAAAAACGCGCGCGGGAGAGAAATCGAAGAGAGATTGATCTTGATATGTATATACATCAAAATGCATTATACATCTAATTAATCACCTTAATTAAGGTACATCCAATCCTCCAATCCGTACGGCATCTTGTGCCGTACGAGTCAACTTTTTTTTTTTTTTTCACACTCTCGTGTACATATAAACCTATATATGTATATATATAGAATCCTATTTAGAAAAATATTATCTAATAAAATTTTCTCTCTTCAATAAAATTAAATATTCATACTTATTCAAATTAGATCAAATATAGTTAAAATCTTATCTCATAAGATATCATGAATATTTAATTATTCTCTAATCCAATTAGAGATAAATATTAATCTCTCCATATTTAATTAGATCTTATCTAATTTTATTCTTATCCAATAAGATTACTTACTAAATATTTAAATCTTATTTAAATATCTTTTATGATTAAATATTATCCACTAATCCAATTAGGGATAAATTTAAATCTCGCGCATAATTCTCAAAATGATTCTAAGATCCTAATCTAATTAGGACTATCAGTAATAACTGAGTGGAATAATTAAATCTAATTTAATTAAGCAGCTTCCTCTTATCTTCATCGCTTACACTAAACTCTTTAGTGAATGACTCTTATCCATACGATTCGAATGCATACAATTCCTAATGTGTGTGACCGCATAGGTTCATTACCATTCGGCAGTGGAGCTCAACATCAAACTCTTTGATATTTAATTAGAATTCTTCTAATCGATAAATAAGAACAATTCAATTCAAAACATTTATATTCTCTCACCGTCCGTGAGTGACACCTAACAGTATATCACGACAATTCAGAATGGTGATGAAGAATGAACCTTACCGCTTACAGTTACCATGTGATTAATTCCTTCCAACATACCGTCAGCGGTTTCCCCGGCCCTTCAATCCGTACCGGCCGGGAGTCACAACTTTCGGCAAGCCGGATCGGGGAAAGAGATGCCTGAATCGCGAATTCGGTATTCTTCTGGGTCGTCGCGCAGGCAGCGGCCGCTCCATCGCAGTGAAATCCTCAGTAATCTCTTCTTTCGTCAGCGCGAGCGAGAATGTGATTTTCTTCGCCGCCATTGACGAAGATTGCCCAACATCCTTCGTCTGCAGAGGACGCCAACCTGAAAGAACTTGCGCCGCCTCTGCGGGTTGCAATTGATTTTCCGTAGACTCTATGACATATGCGTCTGCATGAGCTTCTGTTTTTGAGCTTCTGTAACGTTCTGACAGCCCACGGATATGCCGGCGCGGCCGCTTGGCCGCCAGAACATGTACTTCTACTCCATGCGGGCTTTCTACACTGGGCACTGGGGCTGGCCGAGATCCCTCAGGAGCCTTATCTGGCCTCGCGCGCTTTGCCGGAAGGTTTTCGTGCTCTACCGGCGGTGCGTTCGCGCGCGGTTCCTAGGTAGCTCTGCAAGTATGATGATCACTGTCGGAACCTAGTTTGATGATTATTTTGCGAGGCCGATTGTAGCTGAGAGCATTCGACGGAGGCGGCCGCGAATGTGACGGCATCGCAGTCGACGGTGGCAGTAGAAACGAAAGAGGGATTGCAGCCGGCGAATACTGGAGCTGCTATTCCGTTTCCAACTAATCCGCCCGAGAGAGAAGAGGTCTAGGGGATTCTCGCGTTGGAGTTGAAAACGGATTGATTAACTACGCTCCTCCTCCCATTAGGATCAGGAATACAATATTCTTAATGTTCTCTCTCTTCATTTTCTTCTTCTTTTTTCTCTCTCTAGTATTCCTAGTCTAAGAGAGATCTAAACACACTCCAACTAGGATTCGACTAGGATTAGAAATTAAGTAGATTCAAAATGCTTATAAAATCTCATATAAAACTCGTCAGGTCGATGCATAATTAAGGGTTAGGGTTAGCACGTAATGAGCTTCTTGATGTGGTTACGTACACTATCAGTTGTTGAGCTTTACTTTATTATATTATAGAAATAGAAAACTATGTATATATGTATATGATGCGTGTTGTTACGGACTATTTACTTCTTAAACATCGATTTTTATTACTTCAATTACTTGATATTACATGTTATTTGTTAGGCCTTTTTGCATAAAAAATCCACTAGTTTTGGGCTTTTGCAAAATCGGGCCGCATTTTTTGTTTTTGCAGATTCGGTCCGGATTTTCAGGTTTCTGATCAAAATGCCCTTTGTATCCCTCCGCCTCAAACGTATGCGCTTTTTAGCTCGTATACGTATAATGTTCCGCGGCTGTCAGGGCATTAAATGCGCCTGCGTCGGGACATTAAATGCGCAAAAGTGAATGCTGTTCGCCTGTGACTAATAGTGCAACGCCAACAAAAAAAGTGACAAAGGGAATAATAGTGCAACGCGCACAAAATAGTGCAACAAAGCTACGGAAAGTACAATTCGTGAGAACTAACAGTGCAACATTCTATATTACATTGTAACTATAAGGAGAAATAACAGTTATTCGTGTGCTAACATGTAAGTAAAAGCGCAAACAAGGTTATAACTAGACCAGTTCTTTTTCATTGTTTTTAGTTGGTCGTATGTTCTCTCACTAGTTTTTTTTATCCAAAACGAAAATGCACTCTCTATTAATCTAGACCCAAGGATTACATTTGCTTTGATGAAAATTACACTAATTATAGAGAGATGGTATTTACAATTTCTAGCCCAGGGCGACTACTGTTCGTCAAGTAGGCGTAGGCGACGAAGGGAGTTGGCCGTGGAGGTGGGTCGTCGTCATCCCTTAAGAAACGATACCTGCCCATTTTAAACGTACAACTGTCCGCACAATAGTGCAATCAGTGTCTGGGTATTAACGCAAATAGTGCAATGGTTGTTAAGAACAGTGTAATCGTTGATACACTATTGTAACGTAGACGGTTTTGAAGAACTGTTGGTTAATAGGCGAAAAGACACAGATGGGACAGATGGTGGAACTGTTATTACTATACATTAAATGCGCCGACGCCGGTTTACGCAACCCCGTCGTCATCGGGTGGTCATCGGGACAAGAACCAAATCGTCCACGATATTCGCCGTACTATGGGTAGTAAATGCGCCTGCGGTGTTTGCTGTTTGTTGTTTGTGTTTTGGACTAAGCGCCAGCCCGTCAAAGGGAATAATAGTGCAACATAACACTTAAACGATTAAATTATACCCGTGCAACATAACACTTAAACGATTAAAGTTTACCTTTGAAATAATAGTGCAACGTAGACCGTAAGAGTGTAATAGGCCACCAGGAAGTCCAACATAACACTTAAAAGATTAAAGTATACCTTTGCAATAATAGTGCAACGAAATACGCGATAATAGTGCAAAACAGAGAAAAAAGGTGCAACATAGCTTGTAAGTGTAAAGTGTTGTGGTAATAACAGTGCGTGATAGACCGTAAAAGTGTAATACTCCTTCAACCAGTGCAATAAAATAGTGCAGCATAGTATAATATGGTGCAGTATGCAGCCTAATTAGTGCAAGTAGTCACCAACTATTGCAAATCGTCGGAGCTTTATGTGGCCATATGCTTCGTCAAATATTTATTATGTACAATTAGTGCAAGTTCGATGAATAATGAACAAGAATGAAAAATGCTCTCTCTATTAATGTTGTATTAAAGATTACATTGGCGCAAACGAAATTTGTACTATTTTATAATACATTTTCAACATACAAGACACGATTTGCATACAATACCACGTTCTAATACATCCACCGGGACCAATTGTTCAAAATAATAACAATAATTACAATATCATCTACAGGGTCTGCAACGGGGTAGTGCATCTAATGCACCGTCGGTTAAAGACCCGAAAAGGCGCTTGTATACATAGGGTTCTGTAGCCGCCGCTTTCCGCTTCCTTTTCTCTCAACCGCCTTACAGTGCTGTCTTCCCCTCATTCTCTTTATTTATGCACTGTTTGCAACCAACCTTGTCTGGTTTGGTACCCAGAAGCTGCCACACTCTCGTTCCCTGCAATGGCGTCTAACTCTTCGGAGTCGAGACCGAACAGGGGCGGTCGGAGCGGCAGGTTGTTAATTAATTCGAGATGCTTCGTAGGAGCGTATAGGAAGACCTACGCCTCTGTCGTGAAGCCACATCATCTTCCCGTCATCGAGAGTACCATTTTCGCCAACATCTTACATTTCCCCGATATCACCTCAGACCGGCCCATGCTGGAGTTCATCATGCGGCATTGGAAGGATGGGGTAGATTTCGAAATAGGCCCGCAGACCATAAGCTTCACCACCCAGGAGGTTGCAGTGCTGCTCGGTTTACCCTTGGAGGGCCAACTTTTGGACTTGAATCTCAAAGTGGATTCGGAGATTCAGAAGCGGTACCTTGAGGGAAAGAAAGTCGACCGCAAGAACCTCGAGGTCGTTTTGAAGGAGATGCCCCCCAAGGAGGACGAAGAGGACATCCGCGACTTCGTTAAATTACTTATTCTCTACTTTTTTTCTTGCATTCTTTTTACAAATACCAATAATCTCTGCCCCAAGGGTCTAATCGCTCTTGTCGATGAACTCCCCGCGCTGCCACGGTACAATTGGACGGAGGCAGTACATCGGTTTATAATCGACAGCCTATGCCCCGCCGCCATAAAATTACAGGATAATGTCTTGCGGGTGGGATACGTTCTTGGATGCACCCCTCTTCTCCCAGTAAGTATTAATAGTGCAAAGTAGTAATAGTGTAACGTTGGTGATCATAGTGTAAAAGCGTTCTATTTAGTGCATTATATAGTGTAGTTGTGTGCTAGTCCGTGTAATGTTGTATTACTCCAATCAGGTGTGGATATACGAGCACACTGGGTATAGATGTCCTCTTCCTTCCCGTCGTGCAATATTTCCTCGTGTCCAGAGGTGGGATAGGATTAGATGCCGGCGAAGTTCATCCAACGTGAAGGACGACTTTAAATTCACTAGATGCCGGCGAAGGCTCGACCTCTCTCCGGAGGAGCAACGGCTGGTAGGAGTCGTAGGAGATGCTCCTCAACCAGCTCCTGCTCCACCTGGCCGTCGGCCGATGATTGAGGAAGAAGGGGGTCGGTATAAAGAGGTGATGTCGAGAATGGAACGTCTCAAGGATCTCGTGTATAGTCTGGCCAGCAGTGTGGCGGCCATTCTGCGCAATCCTCCTCCTCAACCAGCTCCTCCTCAACCAGCACCAACAACCTTGCCAAAGCGTATTACAAATAGGAGCAGTCAGCATCGAAGCGTGTCGGCACATTTGAAAAAACATAACTCGTCAATGCCCATCTTGGCCATGCCGGCACCCATCTCGGCCCAGAAGATGGTGCCCGACGTCGTGCAAAAAAAAAAAAACGAGACCGTCCCGATCTAATAAGGATCGGGCAGCCCCCAAAATCCACAGCCCCACGAAGAGATTTCCCATTGAGCTACGGAAGAAGCGCACCCCGGGGAAGGGGACCCCCCACAGGAGCCCGTACGGCCTCCGACCGCTTTGGGGACGGAGGATCCAAGTCGACGTATGTAACGCGCTTACTCTTTTACAATCCCAATAACGTAGATTATAGAATAGTGCAACTGTCATTGTACATTCTTCAACCGGTTTTTCATGCAGGTTGCGCGGCCGACAAAGAGCCCACAAACTCCTACGCGCATCCAAGAAGATTATAGGGAAGGAGGGGATCTTTTAACCGGAAACGCGTTACTGGAAAGCGAAGGAGTAAGTAACAGTATAGTTTTAGTGTAAATAGTGTGTTTTGCCTTACTAATAGACCCTTTTGTCGTACTAATTTAAACAAAGCAGGTCCTCAACGTCATCGAACAGATTTGTGAGGACATCGAGCCGTTATCTTCGTTACGGGCGGAGGACAAGTCCGGCGAAGCCATGCCCTCGGCACCGCCGCCACCCAAGGAAACTGCCTCCGAAGGGATGCCTGCGGAGGCGGAACCACCAGCAGCGCGGCAATTAGTGCCGGCCAGGCCTAAAAGGGTAATGATGCAACAGGAATGTGCAAGTGGTGCAATTGTTATTTAAATGGTGTAATTTTATCATTAATTAATAGTGTAATGTGCGTAATGTTGCATTATTTTCAACATGTTTGAACAGGCGGCCGAGGAGAAGTCCGCCGATCCAGTGCCATCGGCACCGCCACCACCCAAGGAGGCGGCGGAAGAAGGGAAGCCCCCGGAGGGCGAAACAGCTGCAGCGCGGCAACTCCCGCCCAGCGAGCCTGAAAGAAGAAGACAACGGGCTAAGAGGGTAACGTTGTATCCTGCTAATAGAAATGGTGCAATATTGCGTCAACGAGTGTAATAGTTTCGAGTAGTCGTGTAATCCTCTAAATGTTGCATTCTTGCTTACATGTTTCAACAGGCGGTCCCCTCGGCACCGCCGCCACCCAAGGAGGTCGCGGAAGAAGGGAAGCCCCCGGAGTGCGAAACAGCTGCAGCGCGGCAACTCCCGCCCGGCGAGCCTGAAAGAAGAAGACAACGGGCTAAGAGGGTAACGTTGTATCCTGCTAATAGAAATAGTGCAATAGTGCGTCAAAGCGTGTAATAGATTCGAGTAGTCGTGTAATCCTCTAAATTTGCATTCTTGCTTACATTACATGTTTCAACAGGCGGTCCCCTCGGCACCGCCGCCACCCAAGGAGGCCGCGGAAGAAGGGAAGCCCCCGGAGGGCGAAACAGCTGCTGCGCGCAACTCCCCCCCCCGGCGAGCCTGAAAGAAGAAGACAACGGGCTAAGAGGGTAACGTTGTATCCTGCTAATAGAAATAGTGCAATAGTGCGTCAAAGCGTGTAATAGATTCGAGTAGTCGTGTAATCCTCTAAATGTTGCATTCTTGCTTACATTACATGTTTAAACAGGCGGTCCCCTCGGCACCGCCGCCACCCAAGGAGGCCGCGGAAGAAGGGAAGCCCCCGGAGGGCGAAACAGCTGCTGCGCGGCAACTCCCGCCCGGCGAGCCTGAAAGAAGAAGACAACGGGCTAAGAGGGTAACGTTGTATCCTGCTAATAGAAATTGTGCAATAGTGCATCAAAGCGTGTAATAGATTCGAGTAGTCGTGTAATCCTCTAAATGTTGCATTCTTGCTTACATTACATGTTTCAACAGGCGGTCCCCTCGGCACCGCCGCCACCCAAGGAGGCCGCGGAAGAAGGAAAGCCCCCGGAGGGCGAAACAGCACAGCCGCCACCCAAGGAGGCCGCGGAAGAATGGAAGCCCCCGGAGGGCGAAACAGCACAGCCGCCACCCAAGGTGGCGGCGGAAGAAGGGAAACTCCCTTCGGCACCGCCGCCACCCAAGGAGGCCGCGGAAGAAGGGAAGCCCCCGGAGGGCGAAACAGCACAGCCGCCACCCAAGGTGGCGGCGGAAGAAGGGAAACTCCCGTCGGCAAACGCCGCCGGCACCCAAGGAAGGAGGCCGCGGAAGAAGGGAAGCCCCCGGAGGGCGAAACAGCACAGCCGCCACCCAAGGTGGCGGCGGAAGAAGGGAAACTCCCGCACGGCGAGCCTGAAAGAAGAAGACAACGGCCTAAGAGGATAACGTTGTATCCTGCTAATAGAAATTATGCAATAGTGCGTCAAAGAGTGTAATAGTTTCGAGTAGTCGTGTAATCCTCTAAATGTTGCATTCTTGCTTACATGTTTCAACAGGCGGTCCCCAAGGCACCGCCGCCACCCAAGGAGGCTGCGGAAGAAGGGAAGCCCCCGGAGGGCGAAACAGCTGCTGCGCGGCAACTCCCGCCCGGCGAGCCTGAAAGAAGAAGAAAACGGCCTAAGAGGGTAACGTTGTATCCTGCTAATAGAAATTGTGCAATAGTGCGTCAAAGAGTGTAATAGTTTCGAGTAGTCGTGTAATCCTCTAAATGTTGCATTCTTGCTTACATGTTTCAACAGGCGGTCCCCAAGGCACCGCCGCCACCCAAGGAGGTGGCGGAAGAAGGGAAGCCCCCGGAGGGCGAAACAACTGCAGCGCGGCAACTCCCGCCCGGCGAGCCTGAAAGAAGAAGACAACGGGCTAAGAGGGTAACGTTGTATCCTGCTAATAGAAATAGTGCAATAGTGCGTCAAAGCGTGTAATAGATTCGAGTAGTCGTGTAATCCTCTAAATGTTGCATTCTTGCTTACATTACATGTTTCAACAGGCGGTCCCCTCGGCACCGCCGCCACCCAAGGAGGCCGCGGAAGAAGGGAAGCCCCCGTAGGGCGAAACATCTGCTGCGCGGCAACTCCCGCCCGGCGAGCCTGAAAGAAGAAGAAAACGGCCTAAGAGGGTAACGTTTTATCCTGCTAATAGAAATGGTGCAATAGTGCGTCAAAGAGTGTAATATTTTTGAGTAGTCGTGTAATCCTCTAAATGTTGCATTCTTGCTTACATGTTTCAACAGGCGGTCCCCTCGACACCGCCGCCACCCAAGGAGGCCGCGGAAGAAGGGAAGCCCCCGGAGGGCGAAACAGCACAGCCGCCACCCAAGGAGGCCGCGGAAGAAGGGAAGCCCCCGGAGGGCAAAACAGCACAGCCGCCACCCAAGGAGGCCGCGGAAGAATGGAAGCCCCCGGAGGGCGAAACAGCACAGCCGCCACCCAAGGTGGCGGCGGAAGAAGGGAAACTCCCGTCGGCACAGCCGCCACCCAAGGTGGCGGCGGAAGAAGGGAAACTCCCGTCGGCACAGCCGCCACCCAAGGTGGCGGCGGAAGAAGGGAAACTCCCGTCGGCACAGCCGCTACCCAAGGTGGCGGCGGAAGAAGAGAAACCCCCGTCGGCAGAAACAGATGCAGCGCGGCAACGACAACCCGTCGAGGAGAAGCCCGCCGCGGCCGTAGGGAAGCCCGCGCAAAAAGGAGATGAAGTGATCGACATCCCCCCCTCGGATGAAATAAAAAAGTCAAAAAAACTAACGATCTACAAGCAATCTTCTAAGAAAGAGTTGAAATACTATGGTAAGGGCGTGTTACCGACTGAGGACCAGCATTTAATTGAGAAATTCCTTCTTGGCGACACCTCAGTGGTACGAGTGCCCTCGAAGAGCATTGACATCGGTAGGAAGGATTTTGTGGACCTAACTAGCCACATGGCTTTCATCAGCAATGATATTATTGACTCCTACCAGCACATCTTGGAGGCAGCGGAAGGCCATCGGTGCATATACTCCCCATGCTTCCTGCACCAAAGCATGAGTTCAGATTTGGCCTACGCGTTTACAGATAACGTGACCGAGGGGGGGTGTTAAAGGAGGCGAAGTATTGGTTCATCCCTCTCTTCGATTTCGATCACTGGCACTTGCTGGCGGTCGATCTGAAAGAGGGGAAGTACCTCCATTACTCGTCGCTCAGGAATGCTAAATATAACACTGGCTTTCAAAATGCTGTAAGTAGTCTTTTAATAGTGTAATAACGTCTTATTTGTACTCTATTATCAAAACTAATTAGTGCATCTGTGTCGTCTGCAGTGTAAGTTCGTGGGACAACTTTTAATGGATAAATTCCCACAACTGTTTACCGACGGCGCCCGGCGTCCACCCGACTGGGAGATGATCAACGTAGAAAACATTCCAATTCAAGATCAATCAAATGACTGCGCAGTATTCCTGTTGGCGTACGAGGAATACTTGCAGAAGGGATGGAATCTGGAGTTCTCCCAGAAGGATATAACGAAGAAACGCAGCGAAATTGCCGCAGACTTGTTGCGTGAATTTTACAATAGTTGAATCGTTTTGATTTTGTAATTTTGTTCTTTGAATTTTTATTCTTTGATTGTAAAGGGACAGCATTTTAACAATAATATTGAAACCGATACACAATTTTTTTACCTATAATTGTGTAATAATTCAAAATTTTTGTCAACGTTACTTCAAACTGCAACGTAAGATTGGAATATTAGTGCAACAATTAACAAAACGATTCAACGGGGTCTCTTGTTGTGCAGTGCGTGCCTAATATTAGTGTAACATCCACGACAGTACTTGAAAAGTCTAAAAACATACACAAAATGTGTACACTCCCCATAAATCTAAAATATTGACTGAAAATTTGGCCGGCTTTCCTGCGTGGCTCCTGCTGAAGTTGTAGCGCGGTGCGGGGCTTCCACCGGCTGCCTGCCTCTGGGCTGCGGAGGGTTCTTGCATGACCGTTTGTTATGACCCCACCTTTGACAATTCCCACACCGCTTTTTTACCAGGCCATTAGCAATGGATTCTCTCCGCGCAACCTTCCTTCTACCCGGCTGTATGCGAACGTTTGGCGGCCGGGGACGCACGACGGTGGGTGGTAGTGGTGGCCAGTGCTCCTTGCCTCTAGTCGGGGGAACGTAGTCCTTGTAGGTTTCGCGGTAAGTCGTGGCCTTGAACCAGTCCTCGACATATTCGTACAGGTCATAGCCCCTCATGGAGATTGCTCCCATGGCGTGATTACATGGGATGCCGTAAATGTCCCAACGTTTGCAGGAACATGTCCATTTAGAAAGATCAACAACCTCCGTGCCGCTGACGGTGACTACCTGCTATGTCAAAACATTTGCCAAAGGCATAAGCGGGACAAATAATGCAACAAAAAAAAAGGTGCAACAAACTTAAACTGGTGCAAATACGTCTAAATAACCTGAAAAAGCACATCGGTCGAAGGGTACAGGGTGTAAAAACGAGACGCATCCTTTGCATCCTGAATTATTTTCTCCGCGTAAGATGTCAAAACACTCGTCGTCTTCTCAGCTTCCTCTCTCCTCCGGTGAAAATATGCAGCCGTTTTCTTTCGGGTTTCCTCTACAAGGTATGTAATAGGAAGGCCCTTTAAAGCTCGTATTACACTGTTTATCGTCTCGGCACAGTTGGAAGTCAGCATTGAATAACGCCTGCCAAGGAAGCAATGGGTAGCCCACCTGCATCGGGGAATCTTTGCCACGTACTTGAACTGTTCAGGGTTCAAATCTTTCATCTTCTCAATTACCTCGTTGAACTCGGAGACAGTGTATGCACGCGCAGCAGCCCAGAATCTTCTCCACGCGGGGGTATTTTTGGGCGCGTGTGGGAGATTGGTGGATAGGTGGTACACGCAGTAACCATGAGCTGCTTCTGGGAAAACATCGCCTACGGCTTCAACAAGACCCTTTTGTCGGTCGAAAATAAATGTGAGAATACTGTTTCGTCCATGGAGCTCAAGGGTCGAAATGATATTTTCGTTCATCCGTTCCAAAAACCAGTGCCAGGAATATCGATTTTCGCCCTCCACAACTGCCCAAGCTAATGGCAGGATACAGTTATTTCCGTCGATACATGAGGTCGTCAGCAGCGCCCCTCTATACTTACCAGTCAGGAAAGTCCCTGGAATTATAGCAAATAGTGTAATAAAGCAAAATTTGTATAATCGTGCAAAACTCTTTATTTACAACATCAATAGAATTTGTAGTAAAGCACAATTTATATAAAATGTGTGATTTATGCCACAATGAAATAACTACATACCATCTAATCCAACCAGCGGCCTGCAGTGCTTCCGGAAAGCACGAATCGAGGCACCGAAAGACCAGAAGAAACGATAGAAACGTCCTTCGTCCTGGTATGTAGCTGAACACATGCTTCTGCGTCGACCATCTTCAGCTCTCGCATGTACGATGGAAGTGCAGCGAACGAACCCTCGAAATCTCCGCGGACCGTCTGAAGTACCCTTTCTTTGGCACGGTAGGCTTTCCAATAAGAAATATTTGCACCGTAGTGGCGCTGAATCTCGGTCTGAATCATCTTCGGAGTGTATTTATCGTTCGCTACGACCTGCTCCCGAATTTCAGCGGCGATAAATTCCTCGTCGCAATTCCTGTGCCCCAAGCCTCCTATTGCCCGGCTGCACGTATGTTTGGAGACAAAATTTTTCACCCACCACTGATTTACTCCTGGTAAGTGTCGCGCCTTGATTCTCCATGGGCAATCCGCGACACGGCATCTCGCCGTTATTTTTCCTTCGTTGCACTTTGTGGGGGTGTATTCGAAGCCTCTTTTCATGGCGTACTTTTTCATAGCTCTCTTCAAATCAGATTGTGTACTGTAAATCTGGCCCTCATGGAGATCATCCACATCTACGACAGTGCCCACCGCCTCTGGCGTAGCGCTGTTCACGATGAGATCTTCCTCCAGATCCTCGGCGTCGAAATGTTCCGCCGATGGAAGTGATGCTTCACATTGGCTCAACGGGACAACATCAAGGGCGTTATACGTCCGGTGAGAGTCCATAGGAGGCGATGCGACGATACGGAGGCTATCGTCGGAATCCATGTCACCTTTCACATCAAATATACTAGTGGCCCCCCGTCGCTATTTTCAGCGTCGTCGATAATTACTGGATGACAGTATCTGCATTACAGATGCAAAGCAAACGGTGCAATATAACGAATTCAAATGATTAAACACTGCAATATGCTACTAGAAAAGTGTATTATATATATGAAAAAGACACTGCAATTTGGTATACGAAATAGTGCAACATGGAACTAGAATAGTGCAATATTGGATACATATTGCGCATTAAGGGTTCAACATTTAGAGAGTATTAGGTCAAGAAATAGACAATGGTGTAACTTACGTCCCAACTAGTTCAACATTTGTGTGTATAGGCGATAAAGCATCAACGGACCGGCTGCATATCAACATTTCCAAGCGCTCGTCTGTAAGCGCCTCGTCTATCTCGTCAGGCTCACATGTACGAACCTCTACCTCCACAATGCTACTAACGGCATACAGCTCCAATAGAAGTGCGTGCTCTCTATACAGTTTCCATATGCTTCGAACATCATGGTCGTCTACAATATCGATTAGTGCATCTGTGTTTCCACCGTAGCTAAATTTAAGTTGCATCTTACACCGCTCCAGCGAAGTATTCATGAATTTGACGAAACGGGCTTGCAAGGCCTTAAAACTCTCCCCTTCACCAAGAAAAGCGAGTCGGCAGTTTCCTCCTACGTACTTGATCTTTGCTCCATCATACTTGAAGAAACCATTAAAATGACAGTGGACTGGCGCCTCAACGTTCTCCATGAGGTGGAAGCAATATAGTTACCTAAAAGTGGTGCACTTGGATTCATGCATGCATATATAATCAAGCTCGATTAGATCAGTTAAAAGTTTTGTTTTTGGCGGGAATCAGTACGTCCGTCCTCCCGCCGCCTGTAGCCCTGTTCAAAATACTGTGCAGTTTACTTTACCTATATTAGAGCCACTTTTTACATTTTTAAAGGTACCTGTACAGTAAAATACGTCATCGAAATCATTACGATGTATGTTCTAGCATCGAAGGGGAAATATATTACTTTTTTCCTCGGGAAAGGAAAGCGGCGGCACGACAACCGAAGGTTCCGCCTATTAACCAACGTTTTTTCAGATGCATTGTAGCTTACAGGAATGTACTAAATGATTGCACTATTTTTACAGCCGTTGCTTTGTTTCAATACAAATATTGCACTATTGTAAGTTTTGTTGGACGTTTAATGCGAGCAAATAACATTTGTAAAGGTATGTTGCACCATTTATACCCGTAAAACATCGTTCTTCCTACTGTTTCTTCAGAATGTTGCACTATTTCGTTCAATCGTTTGCATCGTACTTTTTCTACTGTTTGATACAGTATTTTCTTTCGACCTTTAGGATTATTCAATTATAAAAGGAGGTAAGGGAAGGCTGTTCGTCAAGGAGGCGAAGGCGACGAAGGGCGTCCCCCCCTAAGCGCAACCGATGCGGCCATGGTTCATGAGGCTCGTCGCGATCCCCGTCGGTGGTGGGCGAAGCTCTTCTTCGTCGGGGGCAGTTATTACACTGGTTGGGGGCTGTGGTGTTGCCTACGGCGGCCGCCGCGGAAGGGGAGATAGTCGAAGGACGGCTCGCGGAGGAGGCTGTTGTCGGAAGGGTTCCTGTCATTTGCGACGTTGCAATGGTTAGAGAGTGGTTAGACGGTGGTGTTACACTAGTCAGTGGCAGTTACACTTTTTGACGAACAATGTTGCACTCTTTTGTTCGATATTACACTATTTAATGCCTGGCTGGCGCTATTACAGACATGTTAGCACAACATACATGAAAATAATTGCACTGCTTCTAGCCAAGCCAACACTTGCCGAAGTTGATAGGATATGCCAAGCTAACACTTGCCGAAGCCAACACTTGCCGAAGTTGCACTATTTTTTAAGCATATGGCAGTACCTATTGTTACACCATTTAATGTCTCTTTTGCTGTAATACACCATTACCCCCAAAGTTGCACAGGTTGCATGCCCTTGTCGTCTCTGAAAATGATCAACTCTGCCACTCCACTTCCTAACCGACAAACTCCCTCTTACATGCTTCCTCCACTTCTCTTCTGCAAGCGCCGAACGAGGCGAAAAAGAAGCACGGGACCGACGGTTCAGGAAGAGGTCTGACTGTTTGCTCCATCATGTGGTCCGCACCATTTTGAACCATTTTAAAGAATATTGCACTATTTTGCTTCAAGTTGCACTATTGGTCCCGTTGCATGTCGGGTAAACTTCAAAATAAAGCTTCGATTATAGATTTTTCGAAACCGCGAACAGCAAACATCGCGGCTGACGAATAGCGGGGGCGCTTTGGTTCCCGTACAGATGTATGGGAACTTGCGTAAGCCAGCGGGTGTGGCATTTAATGCGCTCGCAGAAGCCGTACGCTACGTATGCGTATACGAGCTAGAAAGCGCATACGTTTGGGGCGGAGGGATACAAAGGGCATTTTGGTCAGAAACCTGAAAATCCGGACCGAATCTGCAAAAACGAAAAATGCGGCCCGATTTTGCAAAAGCCCAAAACTAGTGGATTTTTTATGCAAAAAGGCCTATTTGTTACAAAGATTTATTAGTTACCAAGAATATTTCAATTATTTGCACAAAATTAATTTCATGCTAGTATAAGGCTCCCAATAATTTTCAGCAACTAAAGGTTGTACAAAATTCTTTTTCTTTTTTTTGTGACTTTAACTAATAATTTCTTTTATATATAGTATCAAGTGGAATACAGCTAGTGTCCTTTTAGGAATACAAAGACCTTCTTCCTGTCAAGTCATTTTTTATGATAGAGATCCCGAATCGATAATCGGAACCCTTAAAATTGATCTAGAATATTTGAGATGTTTAGAAACTAAATTTCATCATTTTTAAAAATTATTTACATAGTGAGCAAAAAAAATCGCAAAATTGATAATTTTTGACGACCTATATATATCATGAATCGTTTGCTTGTTTACCGGTGTTGAGCAATCCAAACCGCTTGAAATTTTGGCAGAATTTTTTTTTATTATTATTTAGATAACGACTGATAACTTCGATTATGAATTGAAAAGTCTAATCTCTATTTTCAGAAGATTATTTGTTTTTGACCATTTATTTTTCAACTCTTCGGTGAACTTAGACAAAATTTTTAAAAGTTACAAAATTTGGTTTCTAAAATTTTTTTGTGGTGTAGATTAATTTCAAAAGTGTCGATTATCAATTTGAAGTCCTGATCATCCAAAATAACTTGATATGACAAAAACTTATATTTTTTTAAGAGGATAGTAGCTGGACTCGTATCAAGTGTGTATACAACAAGCAAACAGTGAAAAATATTTTCTTGTTTTTTTTTGTTTCAGCTAAAAAAGCTAAAAAATTCTTAATCTGGACAAAAGAATCAAATTTCAGTCTAAATCTTGGAAGTTCACCCAAGATTCTAACAAATACAATCAGAAAAAAGAAAAAATAAAATTATATATCTTGTTATCTGTGTACATAATTTAATCCGAAAAAGAAACAAGAAAAGAAATCAAGAACTGTTCAAGTGACGGTCAGCAGTTACCCCGGCCCTTCACTGTGTACCGGCTGGCAGTCACAGCTTTCGGCAAGCCAGAGCCGGGAAAGAGATGCCTGAATCGCGAATTTGGCACTTTTCTGGGTCGCCTCGCAGGCAGCGGCAGCCTCATCGCAGCGAAATCCTCAATAATTTCTTCTTTCGTCAGCGCGAGCGAGAACGTGATCTTCTTCGCTGCCGTCGACGGTGATTGCCCAGCATCCTTTGCAGGTTGCTGCCCAGCATCCTTTGCAGTTTCACACGGCATTGGCATCTGCATCGAGCTCGCTGATCGATTCTCTATGCTCGACTTTCCTTCAGACACTGACGGCGGATCATGAGCTTCTGTTTCCGAATTTCGGTAGCGTTCTGACGGCCCACGAATATGCCGGCAGCGCCGCTTGGTCGGAGGCGGTGGCACGCAGTCCGCATGAACTTGCTCTACAGAATGTATGCCGTCGGTGCCGTAATTTGGTACCGTCCGGGATTCCTCGCGAGCTGCCTCTGGCCTCGCGCGCTTTGCCCGAACTTTTCTCCGCTCTACCGGCGGTGCTTCCGCGCGCAGTTCACTGCGGAAGCTGTAAGTCCAAAGACCGTCAGCGCCTTTTTTGAAGCTCCACATGATTTTGGGAGGCCGACTGCCGCTGAGAGCATTCGGTGGAGCCGGCGGTGAAGGTGGCGGCATCGGTGTCGACGGTCGGAGGTTGCGCGGCCTCGGAAGGCCGGAATTTGCGAGGGAGGGATGACAGCCGGCGAATGCTGTCGTGGGATCGAGGTGCAGCCTGCCGAGTTCTTTGATTCTTGAAGCTGCTGCTATTCGGCTCCAAACTGATCCGCTGGAAGAGAAGACAGCTGATGGCAATGGAGGAGTTTCGCCACTTCTATATTTAGTCTACTAGGATTACTAATAATGCAGTTATGGGTATATAGGATTTGGATTTGCGTTGATTAATTGTACTAATTATTTAGTAATCCTAATGGGAGTAAGAGATCTAAACACACTCGGACTAGGATTATTTACTTATGTTATATTATAGAATCGATAAATTAAGTTGCCAGCTCGTTAGCTGTATTAAACTTTGTTTAATTAAAATCGGAAATATAAGGGTGAAATTAAATTAGAGGTCTAAACTCTAGAACTAAATTATTGAACTAAAACCTGGAAGAGCAAAAATTTAAAGAGCTGGAGTCTCAAGTTGTAATTCCAATGACAAAGTTCAACTAATCCAGTAAAACTTCAAGGTCTAAATTTGTAATAAACCTTTTGCTTTACTGCTGCTAAATTCTTATGCAGGCATGATTCTTATGTATCTGTGACAGTCTGTTAGTTCAAATATCACTTTGAAAAATTATGTTTACAGGTAACAGTATCTATTGTTATGGCCATTTTAATTTAATTATTTTTAAAAGTCTGATGGATACTTACGGTTTTGAATCAAATTATGTCGGATCACTTACCGCTAATCTGAACTTGAGTGAAAATCTCTGATAGAAATGAGTTCGACAATCAAATTTTCGGTAAATTTTTTATTAAGAGCAATGCTCCTATACACCATTTAATCTTAACATTTAAATTATTCAAGATGGACGGTTGCAATGAATTTTTGGGAATGGGGTGACCGGCTGTTGTTTCAATCGGTACCGGTCATTGGATATCAATGGCAAAGATTCTTTTTCATTATGTTAAGTTAGCAATGAGGGTTCTTTTTTAATTTTCATCCTCCTAATATCCCATTTTTGTAAATTCTCTCTCTAGAACATTCCATCTATCACAAAACTCATATGGCATGTTTGTTTGGATGGAAGTGGGGTGGAAGTGGAGAGGAGAGAAGTCGTTTTCGTCAAAAACTATCACTTCCGTCGTTTGGTTCGTCGTAAAAAAGTTACGGTCAAAACTCGAGTTAACCCGAAACGGCGTAATTGACTTCGGCCCACCGTCGGCCGAAGTCAATTACGGTGAAGAGAGGTGAAAAAAAAATATTATTTTTAATTATATTAAAATATAATTATATAATTATATAATTATATTATTTTTATTTATATACTTAAAATGTTAGGCCTTTTTGCAAAAAAAATTCACTAATTTTGGGCTTTTGCAAAATTGGGTCGCTATTTTCGATTTTGCAGATTCGGTCCGGATTTTCAGTAAACTGACCAAAATACCCTTCTTATTTTTTCTCTCTCCTCTTTTTTTCTCTCTCCTTTTTTTTCTGTCGCTATTTTTTTTTCTCTCCGAAGAAGGCGGCGGAGGCGGAGGCGGAACGCCTCGCCTCTGTCCCTCACGCCCTCGCCATCGCCCGCGCACCCCGCCCTCCTCGCCTCCGATCCCGTCCCTGCGCCCCCTGCGCCCGCGCCCCCAGGGTCGCGCAGGGGGCGCGTCCCTGCGCCCCCCCCCCCTGAGCCCGCGCCCCCAGGGGGCGCGTCCCTGCGCCCCTTGCGCCCGCGCCCCACGCCCCCAGGGGGCGCGTCCCCTGCGCCCCGCCACGACCATCGGGGAGGAGACCTCCATCGCCCCCCGCCTCTGCGCCGCCGCGTGCGCGCTCCCCGGCGGCGGAGGCGGAGATGGTCGCGTCCTCGTCGCCGACGCGCTGCTCCCGCTCGCCTTCGAGATCCTTGACCGTAGGGAGGTGGACGAAGAAGAATAGTACAACGAAGGTGCAAAATGGTGCAATGAAGGTGTAAACTGGCACCAAAATGGTGCAACGAAGGTCAAAATAGTGCAACTAAGGTGCAAAATAGTGCAACGCAAAGCTCGTTGCACTCTTCTTCTTCGTCCACCTTCATTGCACCATTTTGACCTTCGTTGCACCATTTTGGTGCCAAAATAGTGCAACGAAGATTAAAATGGTGCAACTAAGGTGCAAAATAGTGCAACGCAGAGTTCGTTGCACTCTTCTTCTTCGTACACCTTCGTTGCACCATTTTGACTTTCGTTGCACCGTTTTGATGTCAGTTTACACCTTCGTTGCACTATTCTTCCTCGTCCACCTCCCTCCGGGCAAGGATCTCGAAGGCGAGCGGGAGCAGCGCGTCGGCGACGAGGGCGCGACCGTCTCCGCCCCCGCCGCCGGGGAGCGCGCACGCGGCGGCGCAGAGGCGAGGGGCGATGGAGGTCTCCCCTGGGAACGCGGGGCGCGGGCGCAGGGGGCGCAGGGACGCGCCCCCCCCTGGGGGCGCGGGCTCAGGGGGGGCGCAAGGACGCGCCCCCTTCGCGCCCCCTGGGGGCGCGGGCGCAGGGGGCGCAGGGATGCGCCCCCTGGGGGCGAGGGCGCATGGGCGCCAGCCCGGCCCGACGCCGCCCCCCCCCCCCCCGGCCCCGGCCCCGGCCCCGGCCCGGCCCGGCCCGGGCCCCCCCCCCCCACGCCCGCGGCCCGGGGGGCGCAGGGGGCGCGAGGGACGCAGGGGGCGCAGGGGACGCGCCCCCTGCGCCATGTTTTTTTTTTTCTTTTCTTTTTTTTGTTTTTTTACCAGGGTAAAAGTAAAAAAATATAAAAAAATGGCGCAGTCTCGACGGGATCGGAGGCGAGGAGGGCGGGGTGCGCGGGCGATGGCGAGGGCGTGAGGGACAGAGGCGAGGCGTTCCGCCTCCGCCTCCGCCTCCGCCTCCGCCTCCGCCTCCGCCTCAGCCGCCTTCTTCGGAGAGAAAAAAAAATAGCGACAGAAAAAAAGGAGAGAGAAAAAAAGAGGAGAGAGAAAAAGTAAGAAGGGTATTTTGGTCAGTTTACTGAAAATCCGGACCGAATCTGCAAAATCGAAAATAGCGACCCAATTTTGCAAAAGCCCAAAACTAGTGGATTTTTTTTGCAAAAAGGCCAAAATGTTATATAATTAAATTTTAATTATATAATTAAATTTTATTTATATAATTAAAATATTATATAAAAATATAATTATATAATTAAATTTTAATTATATAAATAATATTATATAATTATTTATTATATAAAAAATATTATATAATTAAATTTTAATTATATAAAAATATAATTATATTATTTTTATTTATTAAATTATTTATTTTTTATAGATAAATTATAATTTTACATCATACACTTCCTACCAAACAAACAACAGAACTAATGAAACTTCACTTCTATAACTACGAAACAAACAGTGAAAAAAAAATAGTTTTCACCGAACTTCACTTCAACCCAAAGTCCACTTCAACCCAAAATTCAGTTTCGACGAAACAAACATGCCCATATCCCATTCACTTTGCATCTTTTAAGCAGCTGCTGATCTATACATATAATATTTTAAGTAACAGATTATCATTTTTCTCTCAATATTGTGATGCTACGGCGTCAATTTTGGGGCGTTGCCGACATCAATGGCGGCAAAGGTCTCAGAGAGGAACCAACGAGGAATCCATCATGTTCCTTCTCAATGCATAAATGTTGTATCGTTGCTTATGGCTCGATCTCTGTTAAGGTAATACACAGATTGTTGACTTCGCTCCGATGGAAGACGCCGGCTGGCATAGACTTATGCCCTACACAATCACTAGAAATTTTCTAAAGAAATAAATTTAAATTTGAAGTGTCTAGATACAAAATTTTATAATTTTTAGAAATTATTTACTTAGTGATCAAAGGATTGCAAAATCGACAGATTTTGACGGCCTATATAAATCGTTTGCTTGTTTAACAGTGTAGACCCATTGAAACCGCTTGAATTTTTAATAAAAAATTATCTATATTATTTAGATAACATTTGATAACTTCGATTATGAATTAAGAAAGTCTAACCTCTATGTTTAGAAGATTATTAGTTTCTGACTGTTTATTTTTCAACTCTGCGACGAATTTAATAATAATTTAAAAATTATAAAATTCGGTTTATAAATATTTTTATTAGTGTAGATCAATTTCAAAAGTGTCGATTATCAATTTGAAGTTTCGATCATCCAAAATAACTTGATAGGACAAAAACTTCTATTTTTTTAAGAGATAGTAGCTGGACTCGTATCAAGTGTATATACAACAAGCAAACAGTAAAAAATATTTCCTATTCTTTTTTTTTCTTTTCTTTTTTTGTTTCAGCTAAAAAAGTTAAAATATTCTTAATCTGGACAAGAGAATCAAATATCTGTCTGAATCTTGGAAGTTCACCCAAGATTCTAATAAATACAATCAGAAAAAGAAAAAAAAATTATATAACTTGTTATCTGTGTACATAATTTAATCCAAAAAAGAAACAAGAAAAGAAATCAAGAACTGTTCAAGTGACGGTCAGCAGTTACCCCGGCCCCTTCACTGTGTACCGGCCGGGAGTCACAGCTTTCGGCAAGCCAGAGCCGGGAAAGAGATGCCTGAATCGCGAATTCGGCACTTTTCTGGGTCGCCTCGCAGGCAGCGGCAGCTTCATCGCGGCGAAATCCTCAATAATTTCTTCTTTCGTCAGCGCGAGCGAGAACGTGATCTTCTTCGCTGCCGTCGACGATGATTGCCCAGCATCCTTTGCAGTTTCACACGGCATTGGCATCTGCATCGAGCTCGCTGATCGATTCTCTATGCTCGACTTTCCTTCAGACACTGTCGGCGGATCATGAGCTTCTGTTTCCGAATTTCGGTAGCGTTCTGACGGCCCACGAATATGCCGGCAGCGCCGCTTGGTCGGAGGCGGTGGCACGCAGTCCGCATGAACTTGCTCTACAGTATACTGGCGGTCGGTGCAGTAATTCGGCATCGTCCGGGATTCCTCGCGAGCTGCCTCTGGCCTCGCGCGCTTTGCCCGAACTTTTCTCTGCTCTACCGGCGGTGCTTCCGCGCGCAGCTCACTGCGGAAGCTGTAAGTCCAAAGACCATCAGCGCCTTTTTTGAAGCTCCACATGATTTTGGGACGCCGACTGCCGCCGCTGAGAGCATTCGGCGGAGCCGGCGTTGAAGGTGACGGCATCGGAGTCGACGGTCGGAGGTTGTGCGCCTCGGAAGACTGGAGTTTTGGCAGGGATGGCAGCCGGCGAATACTCTAGTGGGAGGTGCAGCCTGCGGCGTTCTTTGATTCTTGGAGCTGCTGCTATTCGGCTTCAGACTGATCCGCTGGAAGAGAAGACAAGTTGATGGCAATGGAGGAGTTTCGCCACTTCTATATTTAGTCTACAAGGATTACTAATAATACAGTTATGGGTATTCTCATGTTATAGGAGTTGGATTTGCGTTGATTAATTGTACTACTACTCGGATTCGGATCAGGGATATGATATTCTCAACGAACATTTTTCTTTTTATATTTTCAAGCCATTATTACATCACTACCGTTAGTAACAATAATTTAGCAATCCTTATCATAGTAAGAGATCCAAACACACTAAAACTAGGATTATTTACACAAGTAATATTATAGAAAGAGAAAACTACGTGCTTATGTGATGCTTGTTGTTATGGTTTATTCACTTTTTCCTTCAATTTCTTGAAATTACAAGTTGTTTGTTACTAAGATTCAATACTAAAAATGTTTCAAGAATAGAATTCTTTGGCGTGTATATATATATATATATATATATATATATATATATATATATATATATTGAATGATCTGCTCATATTTTCCGGTGTGAGGTGATTAATGTTAACAATTTCTTGATGATAAGAGAAAAATCTGTGCCTGGTACTTAACATATATAACAGCATTTTGTTAATTGAATTAGCTAGATCTTTTTGTTACTTGATATTACAGAATTTTATTGTCCAAATAATAAGATTGATTAGCTCTTGAAGAGCTCAAACAAAAAAAAATCTCAAATATTCAAGTAGTTTTTTAATCTCGATTTCAATATATTATGTCCTCATAGATTCAATTGTATTAAATTGTGTTTAATTAAAATTGAAACTCGAAGGGTGAAATTAAAATTGAGGTCTAAATTCTGGAACTAAATTATTGAACTAAAACTTGGAAGAGCCAAAATTTAAAGAACTGGACTCTCAAGTTGTAACTCCAATGACAAGTTCAATTAATTCAGTAAAGCTTCAAGGTCTAAGTTCGTAAGGCTTAGTTTGGTATTGAGGCCCATCTGACTCTATTAGATAAAATGGAGTAGGGGTAAAAGCATATAGGGATATGCTTCTGCGTTCTCCAGTGGGACAGCAGAAAATATATTGTAACCGACTAATCGCGATATGCAGAACGCAATATTACGTACGGAAACAAACATGATATTTTTCCATCGTATTTTCTCACCGCACGTAATGCAATCTCTCCGCAATCTCAAACGAAGCCTAATAAACCTTTTAGCTTTACGGCTGCTAAATTCTTATGCAGGCATGATTCTTATGTATCTGTGACGGTCTGCTAGTTCAAATATCACTTTGAAAAACTATGTTTACAAGTTACAGTATCTATTGGTATGACCATTTTAATTAAACTATGTTTAAAGGTCTGATCAATACTTACGGTTTTGAATCAAATTACGTCCGATCAGTTACCGCGAACTTCAGTGAAAATCTCTGATAGAAATGGTGTAATATCCATGACTTTTGAATTACTAAAGCTTTAGATTTGGAGAGAAATTTTTTTTTAAAAAATAGAGGACTTTTGTGTAATTGTACGTAAGCGGCGTAAAGAGGGCTTTCGATCTGCGAATCGGCAACCAAATCGAACGAACCAAAAGTGTAGGTTCGATGCTCCGGCAGTGCTGAACGCGCTGGCGCAATCCGTTCGGAAATCTGACGGACGGATCGCGAGATATTGCATGATTATCGAGGAGAGTTCGGAATGGCATTTTCGAAATCCGCGAGAAACACCCTATATTTTATGTACCAAATCGTGCGAAATCGAACACCGGGGTACGTGCGCGCGATTTACTCGTGTGGGGAAGGACTCAGCCGAAAATAATGTGTTTTCAGGAACAAAAGCGCAAAATGGCCATTGTATGTAAAGGATGAGCTAGGGTTTCATATTGAAACCCTAACTCCACAACTCCCCTTTGGCTGACCTGTTGCCTCCCCAGCTACCCAACCGCCTAGGGCATCGCGCCGCGCGCCACCCCAGCCGCCGCCGCCGGCGTGTAGCTCCGGCCGGCCAAGAGGGAGCAACCACCACCTCCACCTCCTTCATACCTCTCTCTCCATCTCTGCCCGGGAGTCACCTGAGGGAAGCAGGACCCTCGGGACTTCCTCCCTGTAGTGTCCCGACGTCCGGCGACCCCTGCCGGACCGCCGCCCCACCCCTGCACGCCGCCGCGGCCGCTGGAGCCGATCTGCACCAACCTTGGTGCAGATCTGGCCGTGGGGGGCTCGGCCTCCTCCCCGCTCGTCGCCGCCGCTCGGAACCTGTCGGGCCACCCTTCTCCTACATCAGGCGAACCGCCGCCACTGCCTCGAGGTGCCCCGACGTCGGCCGTGACCGCTAGAACCACCCGAGCTAGGGCATCACTTGAGGCCACCTCAGGCCGCCTCCCGCCGTCGGCCACCACACGAGCCGACCTCCCCTGACCGGCAGCAACCCCCTGCCGCCGGTGAACCCGCCGGAGAACCGCCGCCAGCCGTGCCCTAGCTCCCTCTGCCCGGTAAGCTATGATTGTTGCTGTCTGTGCATGAGTCTGGGTTCGGATCAATATTCCGATAATCCGGAGGCTGTTTCGATGACTTCGGAGGTGAGCACGGCGATCGTCGGTCAGTGCCGAACGCGATGCTCACCTCCATTGTGGTCAGCGCCTCCCGGATCTGCGAAATAAGCGCGATCATCGTGCAATGCGCATAGTTCGCTGAAGTTCGCGTCGCACCCGCGCGCTCCACAGTGTCCGGATGTGCTCCGAATTGTGAGCACGGCCTCCGGCATGTCGAAACCTTGCAGCACGTGTCTCGGTTGGCTCCGAAGCCCACCCAATTAAAAGATCGGGCCGTTAGACCCTAAATTTCACATAAAATAATGTAATTTTACATAACTTGAGGGGCTTACGTGCAAATGTGCACTTCGGGGCTGCTGTGGGCAATGCTGTGAGTGGCGTGTGGCCTTCGGACTGATTGTCCAAGGTCCGATACCACTCGCGGAGGGTAAACATCAATTACGGTGCGTTTTTCCGATAAAAGTTATCGTCGGAACGCGGTTACGGCTTGAGAATTATCCGATGCCGGTCGATTGTCGTAAAATGGTCGCTAAGCCTTGTTGGCTGGTCTTGGGAACTGTCTCAAGTGTTCGGAGATGTTCGGTGAGCGACGGTGGGTTCTAGTGTCGAAATTCACACTTCCGGGAACCCGGATCGGAAAGATTATCCGACGATAATCGTTTAAATGTGGGACCTAGTGTTTGCTGCCGGAACACCCAAATAGGTGTGTTTCGGAGCAGCGGTTGACTCGTAGAGGAGTCGGTGCCTTTCGGGACTTCTCGTGGGTCCCGAGGACGTCCCGATACGGTTTCGGGATTTCTGACGATTTACGGAGATCGGTTTGGGAAACCGAGTCTCGGGATTGTGGGATGTGTGCATGAGTCATGTATTGAGTCAGGTGAGATTTGTCCTTGACTCGGTGGACCTATTGTAGGTCCGGTCGATCTGCGGAGCGTCCCGGATTCCGACGCGGTTGTTTAGAGGTGGGTACTTCGACCCGAGGTTGGCCTTGTGGTGTATGCTCGATGACGTCCTCTCCACTCTCTTTTATATTCCTTGCATATTGTACTTATGAGCTTAGCACCCATTGACCTTTATGATTATTGCTCTACTTGGTTACCTTCCAATATTTATTATCATGATCTAGAAGTAGAGCGGTTTGACTATTGTGACCTATTCGGTCGGTTCTGTGGTTCTTGTGACTGGATGACCCATGTGGTCGGGTTGCCCTGCGGGGTAGGATTTTCGATTTGTTGACGACATATGGCTATTGATCATATTCGCATTGATTGCCACGGCTTATGCACATCTTCACGTACACCAGCGGTTTGGCCACCGCAAGAGGGTGTACTTTTTCGAAAAAGTGGTCGGTCGCCGACCCGTGGACCCGGTGGTGGTTTTCGCCAGGGACGTATGCCAGGGAGAGCCTTATGTGGCATTGCCTGAGGTCTTTAGACCGACACGGCGGTTGGATTGGGTATACTTGAACTATTCGTCCATTGATGCATTATTCATACAGTAGCTGTAGTTTATTTACCTGCTTCTTCACTTACTTGCATAGCTACTGTATTACTCTACTCTCCTGTCTGCCAGTGCGGTACCAACTGGGAGGGGGAGACATGTGTACATGTTCTCACCCCCCACCATCATTTACAGGTGACTTGGGAGGTGAGGGTTGGGACGATGCGCGAGGCACGACGGGCGAGTGACTCTTGGAGCCCGACTAGCTAGCGGTCTAGCTTTCCTACTCTCTTATTACTTGCATTAGACTTTGTGGTTCAGTGGAGTTGAATTTTTGGAACTTGATTTCGTATGATTACTGTAATAAGTAACTTGACATGATTTTATGTGGATTTTTGAAAAAATGATGTCTCCTACCCATCGAGATAGCTGTTTTAAAAAAGAAAAAGTTTTTCACGCATTAAGATTCTTAGTGTTTCGTGAATGTGTGTGGGGAATATTATAACTGATAGATATATTTGTTTTATGTATCGTGAATGTGTGTGGTTGTGAGTGGATGAAATATTTGTACATTGTATGTTGTGCGACGCCGTGCAAATACAGGGGAGACTCTGTCCGTTTGTCACGGAGAATTTCTGTATTTGTGGCGGGTTTGTTGCACGTTCTTGGGGTCAAGGTTTTAAAAAAAAAATGGGTACTTTCCGCTAAACTCTGAGTTTTAAAATGCAGCCCAAAAATTTTGGCTTATAAAAAGGGACCCCGGGGCGTGACAAATGGGTTCAACAATCAGGTTTTTAGTAAATTTCTGATTAAAAGCTTAACAAATCAGGTTCAACAAAATCAGCGAATTCCTGATTTGGTTGAGTGAAAACTTCTTACAGAACTGGGTTCGACAATTGGGTTTTGGGTAAGCTTCTGATTGAAAATCGCCCAAATACTGTAAAAACTCAATCCAAACCCGAATTTACGTGGTCCTAACTAAAGCAAACACGCCCTCAACGTAGTTCTCTTTCCGATCACGTCCTCAATGTTGTGAAAAAAATCCAATTCGAGCATGTTTTGATTCCACTTTTGACTCCAATTCGAAGTTCAAACCAATCAGACCTCAATGTAGTTCTCTTTCCGAACAAAAACTGCAAGAACACTTACATGGGTGGAAAGACTCCATGCCTAATGCGCCTCTACATTCTGGAGTATTGATCTAGTTATTTATTTAACGTAAAAATGTATAAAGAACCACTTCAACTATGGCCCATTTTGAATAGGCCCCAAAACTTTTGGCTTCATCGGGTATCGTGTTTATTTTTTTTAAAAAAAAAAATCATACATAAAAAGGTTCTTATTTGATAACAAAAAAAAAGAAATTGCTTTTAAATTTTTTTTAAAATAAGTTATTATTTATCACTTAGCCGGATATGTTATAAGCTAGCCAAATATAAGAAAGTGTTTGTTATAATAAATGGTAATAATTCTAAACGAGGCCTTTATATTTTTCTCTACATCCTCAAAACTGCTGATTTTTCTGAACTTAGTCGCTTCACTTTTAAAAAAGAATATATTTAAATGCTTCCTTATAGCTACTTTGTGTTAAATGATCTGTTATTATTTGGTTTAGATTTGTAGTTATCTAAATTTAAGTTAAATCATAATGTAATTGGGATAAGATATAATTTAGATTTAATTTGGCATATATGAATTATAAGTAGGAGTTTAATTCTAATTAGACTTTAGTTGGAGACATGTATTATATATACATACTACGGCCAAGTTAATGAAGCGGCGATTCAAATTAAGAGCCATGCATGTAGGGGTGTAATGCGTGCCGCCGGCGGCACGGCCCACATTTTCCGGGCCGAAACGGGCTAGGGGCTGGCCCGGCCCGGCCCGGCTTCAATTTCGGGCCGTGCCGTGCCGGGCCCAAGCAGCCTAGCCTCCGGCCCGGCACGGCCCTTCGGCCCGGAAGGCACGGGCCGTGCCGGGCCGGGCCGTGCTTCGGGCCGGCCCTTTAAGATATTTATTTTAAATTTTTTTAAAAAAATTATTATAAAATTAAAAAAGAGAAATAATAAATTATTTTTATTTAAACTTATATTTTGATCAAATAATTAAAAATTTATAAAAATAGTTATAATATAGTAAATATCTAATTTTTTAAAAAAAAATTGTATTATTTTAAAATAAAAAAAAAAAGAAAAGGGATGGGTTTTGGTCCAATGGACCAAAATGCTTTGGTCCATTGGACCAAAACCACTCCTCCCAAGGTCTGCCTAGCAGACCTTGGGAGGAGAGCTCCTGGAGAGCTCTCCCCAGGAGCTGAGACCCCGATGTGCGGGCCGTGCTGGCCCGGCTGGCACGGCCAAACCGGGCCGTGCAGTGCCGGGCGGCCAGCCTCTTCGCGGCCCGGCACGGCCCAGGCCCGCATCGGGCCGTGCCGTGCCGGGCCGTCGGGCCCCAAGGGCGCGGCACAGCACGGCCCCGTAGCGCGGGCCGGCCCGGCCCGGCACGGGTGCTACAGCACCCGTGCCGTGCTGCAGCCCGGCCCGCAGCCGTGCCGGGCCGGGCGGCCCACGTGCCGCCCGGCCCGTTTTACACCCCTACATGCATGTTTTGGAGAGAGTTGACCAAGTCAACTTGTCTTTTTGGTCCGTACGGTGGAGAAGCCCCAACTCTAATTCATCTCATCCTAATTAATTAAGGAGATGCCATGATGTTGGTCCGTACGGGTGAGAGGAGCCGAGCCGTTTTGGAGTCCGTACGGTGAGAGCGAGTCCGCGACACGTTTTGCGTTTTGGATCTAATTAAGTTTTGGTTTTCGAGAGATCATCTTTGTACTTCGCCTTCGATATTAATAAAGTGTTTGTTCCGTCTTCGCCCGTGGACGTAGGTCGTTGGCCGAACCACGTTAATTATCGGTGTGCTTTTTTTTTTTTTTTTTTTTTCCTGCATTAAGTACTTTTCTGGATCTATTTTTCGTCGTTCCGAATCTAACATGATCATTCCAGTTTTATTTGTTAAAAATAACTAAAAATATTAAAATTGAAAAGGGCACTGATAAATTTGATAAAATTACTAATTTATTTGACTAAAACCAAGTAATTCCCAAAAATTTAAAGTTAAAATGTCGCTCTTTCAAAAAACCAAAAAGAAATAATTATGCTTGTCCGAAAGTTTCATATTTTAAATTATTAGAGTCCAACAGAATAGATAATTTTGAAAGGGACTGGTCGTGGGGTTATTGAGCACACCTCAAACCCACACAGCACACGAGCTCAGCGAAAACAGGATCTTTCGTAGACGAAAGAGACGAGAACGATCGTAGAAAAACAAGCACGAGAATAACAAAGCAATAAAAGGAACAAGAGAATACAAAAAAACAAGATTTACGTGGTTTGGCCAACGATGAGTCGACCTAATCCACGAGCAAGACTACCTCAATGCGTTCTTCGATTAATCCACAGCACAAAAGTACAAGGAGTAAGATTGGATTACGACAAACTCTCTCTCTTAGGAGCTTTCCACGTCTTTCTCTCAATTAGGTTGTATACAATGAAGCTCTCACGAGAAACCTCCAACAAGGAGGCTCTAAACTCTAAAGATTAATCACAAGAGTTAATATAACCATAAAATCCCAATTCTAGTAGGAAACTATCTCCGCCGTCCATCTGAGTCTCCGATTCATATCTAACCGTCAATATTCTCTTAGGAATCCTTTTTAAAGTGATTCTGAACCATCCCTAATCTTTTGGAACAAGATTAGATCTAAGTAGAGTCAAATTTCGCATATCCAACCCATCGTAGAACTGTGTACCGCTACTCGAAGTCACGTACCGGTACACAATACAAAAACAGAGAACTGCTTATCGGTACTCAAAGTCGCGTACCGGTACACAGTATAAAAAATAGTTTTATCAGCCTTTGAGTTTTGAGGAACTGCTGAGGTACTAAATAGTACCGGTACTGAGACTTCAAGTTCCGGTACCCAACATCCAAAAACCTCAAATTTTCGACGTTTTCACCGTGATATCGACTCGGAACATGACTTTATATAATCCAACAATTCTCCCACTTAAAGACATGTGCCGAACACCATAAAATAACAAATTTGTAGTCTTGCCAAACTCCTACTTTCCTCACGTAGCTCCAAGACTGAGAGAAGTCATGCTCCAATTGAACTTCTCTCGAGTCACTGGCTTCGTCAAAATATCTGCTGGATTTGCATCGGTATGAACTTTCAACATTAAGATAAGACCCTCATCCACCATGTCTCTTATAAAGTGATAGCGAATATCAATGTGTTTCGTCCGAGAGTGAAACATCGAATTCTTCGCCAAGTGTATTGCACTTTGACTATCACAATTCACTCCCATCACATCTTGCTTCACTTTCAATTCTCCTAGAAGCCTTTTCAATCAAATAGCCTCCTTACAAGCATGTGCCACTGCTATGTACTCCGTTTTCGTTGTCGACAAAGCGACCACCGACTGAAGCTTCGACTCCCAGCTAATAGCACCTCCGCCCATAGAGAAAATATAGCCCGTGGTAGACTTTTCTCCTGTCTCTATCTCCTGCGAAATCTGAATCCACATATCCGACACACGCCAAACCCGCAGAATCATAGCAGAGTGAGAAATCCGTAGTGCCCCTCAAATACCTGAGGATCCACTTCACTGCATTCCAATGTTCACAACCTGGATTCGCCATATACCAACTTACTGCTCCCACTACTTGAGCAATGTCGGGTCTAGTGCACACCATGGCAAACATAAGGCTCCCTACTGTCGATGAATATGGTACCCGAGTTATGTCGGCATTTTCCGCTTCCGTACCAGGTGATTGCTCGGTCAACAATTTTAAATGAATAGAAAATATGGTAGAAATTGGCTTTGCGTTCTGCATGTTGATGCGCCGCAGAACCTTCTCCACATAATCCTTTTGTGAAAGCCAAACCTTCCTATTCTTTCTCTCCCGTAGTACCTTCATCCAGAGTATTTGATTCACGGCTCCTAAGTCCTTCATATCAAACTCACCGGCTAATTGAGTCTTCAGGGTAGATATCTGGCCTTTGCTATTTCCTGCGACTACCATGTCGTCGACATATAATAAAAAAATACAGAAGCTCCCGTCATTGTATCCGCAGAAATATGCACAGTGATCCGCCTCAAGCCTATCAAAATCCAAACTCACAATAGAGGAATCAAATTGTTTGTACCAACACCTTGGCATCTGTTTCAAGCCGTATAATGGTTTGTTCAACCGACAAACCAAATGCTCCTTGCCTCTTTCGATAAAACCTTCCGGTTGCGATATATATATCTCCTCCTCCAGGTCACCATGCAAGAAAGCTATTTTTACATGCATCTGCTCAAGCTCTAAATCCATGACCGCCGCGATCGCCAAAATGACCCAAATAGTGGTAAGACGAACCACCGATGAGAAGATCTCATCGCAGTTGATCCCTGGCTTCTGAGTATAACCCTTCACCACCAACCTCGCCTTGAACCTCTCCATATTTCCATCGCATCCTTTTTCACTTTAAACACCTACAGGCATCCAATCGCATTCCTTCCCTTCGGTAAATCAACAAGTTCCCAAGTCCTATTCTTCTGAAGTGACTCAATCTCCTCCTCCATCGCGCATTGCCACTCCCGGCATCGGTCGACTCACAAGCCTTCTTATATGAAGTCTGCTCATCTTCCTCCGCCAAAGCAATATATGTACTAACATGGTTAGCAGAAGGAGTAAATAAAGAAATATAGACAATCATACCTCGAGGAGGTCTAATGACTCTCCTAGAATGCCCGAAATCGCTGGTGGCTCCACCGGTGAATTTGTATCTTCGGATGATTGCGGAGACTCCGAGTCTGATTTATTATCAATCACCTCATCGTCCTGCTGTGCTTGCTCAGCTTGCACCTCATCGTGTGCTTCAAAGAGCTCAATTGGAACCATAACATCATCATCTTGCTTTTCCTTGGTGCCTTGAAAGGACCCTTCGTTGAAGACAACATCACGGCTTACGACAATCTTGTGGGTAGTAGGGTCCCACAATCGATACCCCTTAACATCTTTTGCGTAGCCGAGAAATATACGACAATCTTGTGGGTAGTAGGGTCCCACAATCGATACCCCTTAACACCTTTTGCGTAGCCGAGAAATATACACCTTCGAGAGTTCTTATCCAATTTTGACCTCTTCTCCTTCAGTATCCATGCATAAGCGTCACATCCAAAGACACGAAGATAGGAGTAATCAACGGGCTTGCCGCTCTAGACTTCTTCAGGTATTTCCAAACTAAGTGATTTTGTCAGCGCTCGATTGATCAAGTAACAAGCCGTGCTCACGGCTTCCGCCCAAAATTTCTTGTCGAGTTTTGAAGTATTTAACATGCTCCGGGCCCTCTCCATGAGCATTCTATTTAACCTCCCCGCTACACCGTTTTGTTGCAGTGTATCGAGTATCGTGAGGTGCCGCTTAATTCTATGTTCACTACAAAACTCATCAAATTCTCTTGAACAGTACTCCCCTCCATTATCAGAACATAGGCACTTAATTTTTAAACCCGTTCTATTTTCCACAAGAGCTATAAATTTTTTAAAAGTTTCAAACACGTCGGACTTCTGCTTTAAGATATACACCCAAGCCTTCCGAGAATAATCATCAATAAAGGAAACAAAGTAAGAACACCCACCCAATGAAATATTGGGCGACTCCCAAGTATCCGAATGAATCAACTCGAGACGCGACTTACTTTCTTGATGTGATAGAGAGTATGATAACCTCCGTTGCTTTCCATAGATGCAATCTTCACAGAAATCTAATGACGCGGACTTGTAACCTGGAAGAAGTTTACGGTTAGACAATACATGCAATCTGCGCTCGTTCATGCGTCCCAAACGGGGATGCCACAAAATAGGAGACTCCAGCTTCGCACTTGAGTCTCACCTACCAGTCTATATAGGCCACCTACTTGCTCTCCTTTCATCAACACCAAACATCCTTGGCATACCTTCAAATGATCCTTCTCGCCGGCAAACCTAAGTCCTTGTTTGCAAAACATTCCAAGTGATAGAAGACTTTTTCGAAGAGCAGGAACATGCGAAACATTAGAAACCGTCCGAATAACACCATCAAACATCTTGATTCGAACATCTTCCATTCTAACCACTGGACATGCCGTGTTGTCACCCAAATAGATAACTCCACCATCCCATAGCTTGTAAGTATGAAACCACTCCCTATAGGGAGTCATGTGGAACGACACCTCCGAATCCAAGATCTAATGATAAATAAGGTCGTATCTATCCACTGCAGACAATGCATCTCCGTCCTCTGAACTAGCCAACATAGCATCTGCTTCGGCTACATTACCCTGAAAGTTGCTTGAATCGGATTTACTATCAACTTCTTTAATCCAGCAATCCTTCTTCACGTGCCCCGACATTTCACAATTCCAGCACTTTACTTTTCTTTTGCCCTTGGATTTTGATCTTGACCTCCCTCGATCACCACACTCCCTCTCGAAGGGTCTTCTCCGTGCTATCATAGCCTCCCCCGAAGAGCTTCCTTGGCTAGACTTCCGCCTCATCTCCTCGATAAGCAACGATGCAACAACCGACTCCATCTTGAGGGTTTCAACATGGCTCAAGTTCATAATCAAATTATCCCAAGATTCCGGCATCAAACAAAGTAAAATACTTGCCTTTTCTTCTTCATTGATTCTAATGTCTACGGCCGCGAGCTTGCTAACAATAGAGTTGAATGAACTTAGATGCTCTTGTACCGGCGCCCCGTCCTTCATCTTTAGATTGTACAATTGCCGCCTCAAGAAGATTTTATTCACCAATGACTTCACTTCATAGAGATTCTTCAATTTATCGAAATCTCTTTTGTTGTAGTCTCGGTCTCTACATTGAATAGCACTGAATCATCCAGTGCCAAATATAGGTTTGCCAAAGCCATCTTGTCTTTCCCTTCAAATTGCTTATCCATCATCCCTTTCGGCCTTTTCTCCTTTTCTTGCAGGGCGATCTCACAAGCTTCTTTAATCAAGACTGCTTGCATCTTCAGTTTCCACAATGCGAAATTCATTCCATCAAACCGAGGAACCTCATACTTCATTGCTGTAACTTTTTTCGCCATCGTTTCACTGTCAATAAACTACAAAGAACCAAACGCTCTGATACCAATTGAAAGGGACCGGCCGTGGGGTTATCGAGCACACCTCAAACCCACACAGCACACGAGCGCAGCAGAAACAGGATCTTTCATAGACGAAAGAGACGAGAATGATCGTAGAAAAATAAGCACGAGAATAACAAGCAATAAAAGGAACAAAAGAATACAAAAACACAAGATTTACGTGGTTCGGCCAACGATGAATCGAACTACGTCCATAGGCAAGACCACCTCAATCCTTTCTTCGATTAATCCATGACACAAAACTATAAGGAGTAAGATTGGATTACAAGAAACTCTCTCTCTCTCAGGAGCTCTCCACGTTTTCCTCTCAATTAGGGTGTATACAATGAAGCTCTCATGAAAAACCTCCAACAACGAGGCTCTAAACTCTAAAGATTAATTATAAGATTTAATATAACCCTAAAATCCCAATTCTAGTAGGAAACGATCTCCGCCGTCCATCCGAGTCTCCGATTCACATCTAACCGTCGATATCCTCTTAGAAATCCTCTTTAAAGTGATCCCGGACCATCCCTAATCTTTTGGAACAAGATTAGATCCAATTAGAGTCAAATTTCGCATATCCAATCCGTCGCAAAACTGTGTACCGGTACTCGAAGTCGCGTACCAGTACACAATACAAAAACAGAGAACTGCGTACCGGTACTCAAAGTCGTGTACCGGTACACAGTATAAAAAATAGTTTTATCAGCCTTCGAGTTTTGAGGAACTGCTGAGGTACTCAATAGTACCGGAACTGAAACTTCAAGTGCCGGTACCCAACATCCAGAAACCTGAAATCTTCGACGTTTTTACCGTGATATTGACTCGGAACATGGCTATACATGATCCAACAAATTTTGCAATAAAAGACAACACTTTTGTGACTATATATGCATGCAATGCAGTTTCATTTTGGTAGGAATTAATGCACCCAAAATATTTTTACGCATTTTCCTTAACCAAATTTTGGTTATAATGTATTCTTTTGAGAGTTAGTCCTAGCGGCTCGACTAGGGATGTGTTTGTTTTACCAAAGGTGGAGAGGGATAAACCAATTTCAGTCATAAATATTCACTTTCGTTGTTTGGTTTACCGTAACTTCACCTTCAATCGAAACTCAAGCTATCCATATTAATATAAATGACTTTGACCCACTCTAGGCTTAAGTCAATTATATAGAAAAAAGATAAAGAAAAATAATAAAATTTTAACTATGAGGAACTTCAGTTTTTACACCATTCACTTTCTACCAAACAAATAGCAGAAGTAAGAAAACTTCAACTTAGCTATAGAAATAAATAGTGGAAGAAAAATAATTTTCACCTAAATTAATTTTAGCTCACTTGAAAGTCTACTTCAATTTGAACTTCAGCTTCGATAAAACAAACAAGTCTTATGGCCTGTTTATTTAAGAAAAGTCTCGACCACTTGAACCGGCAAACTCTGTTTGCACATTAATCTTGACAACGAGCGAGAAGGAGGTGAAGGCGATGCTCCAACTGTACCAAAGCTCGCGGCCTCATCTCACAACTCATACCAGACAAAGCTATCAGCCTACGTTCCCTCTCTGACTTCATCTCAGCCAAACATTGGATCTCTATTGAGAGCGTCACTTCGTCGGACCGGCCAAATTCACACTATTAGTTCGGGGATTCCAAGCACGCCCAAAATATTGTTTTAACTTCAATTCAACACTCCCATATCACCGCTACTTTGCGGCTAATTGGTCGCTTGCATTTCAACTTGTACTATAAGTGTAACTACAAACAAAATAAAAAGTTCTATTTAGTTTACTATGTTGAGAGTGTGATTCAAAATTACACTAGTTAGGTGTTTGAGTTGGTCAATTTTTTTCTTTTTGCTTATGTGTCCCATTTTCTATTCTGTTGAGGACATTAGAAGCACTTCTCAATGCATGTTTACATGCTGTCCCATGTTCTCCACTCCCATTTCGTGGGTAAGTAGTTTTTAGAGTCTATGCAAATAGTCTCACTATAAATATGTAGAATTCTCATCATGAAGTATATATGCAGTTTTTTTATTTTTCATTCAATTTCTTTCTACTTACTTAAATTATAGCTACTGTATAGCTTTGTTTCATTGCAAAAACAGAGATTATATTCTAAATTCACAACTCTTTTCTATCTAATTCCAACATATATAATTTGGTATCAGAGTCGCATTGGTCATGTTCTGGCGCATGAGGAGTGACAAGCAAGGTAGAAAAGGTGTCACGCCCCAAGTCACAGTGGAAGCTCATACTGGGGACGCGATCAGATCCGCCACATAGACCAAGACGGCAACCCCTGCCTGTCCAATATCGATATAGGGCACCTGTTAAGAGAGAACATAATATCCAAGAATACTACTATAAATATTCACCAATTCTAGCATCAAATGACCAGTTAGGGATGTTAGAAATATTTTAAAAAATTCAATGAGATAAAAGAACAGAAAAATTCTCCGTTTCCCTACGTTTTCCATTCACACTACTATATATACATGATTCTCACAACCAAAATGACAACTTTGTCAATCATAGAAATAAAATACTATACAATCACCATACATGGTAGAATTATTATGTTGCACAATTTATATTGCAGTCGATTTTCTTCATATGGAAGAACTATAATCTTTAGATGAAAAGTCCAATTCCAGTTAAGGAAGAATGAATCTTCTAATATTTTATCCATATTTTTTCAATACCCCCCCTCAAACTCAAGGTGGCATACTAGATGTCAACTAGAGTTTAGATAGTAAATCTCTAAATCGCATAGTAGAATGAGATTTGGTGAAAACATCTGCAAGTTGATTAGCTAACGAGATTGAATAAAGGTGAAGTTTACTCTGCACTAGATGATGCCTCATAAAGTGACAATCTATTTCAATATGCTTAATCTTTCATGAAAAAAATCCTTATGTGCAATTTGAATAACACTTTGATTGTCACAGTATAATGGAGTACTTGAATGTTGAGTAACACCAATGTCTGCAAGTAGCCAACGAAGCCAAAGTAACTGGGTAGTTGTATCGACAAGGGCACGATACTCCGCCTCGGTACTAGAGCGAGCAACAACCGTTTGCTTCTTACTACACTAGGAAATGAGAGAATCTCCTAATAAAAAGCAAAAGCTAGTGGTGGATCAACTATCTGTTGGATCCCCTGCCCAATCGACATTAGAATATGCAAAAGCTCTAGAGAAGAAGAAGAACATCACTTGAGCCCATGAAAAAGAGTTCCTTTAATAAATCTTAGAATGCAAAGAACAGCAACATAATGAACTGATCGAGATAAAGCCATAAATTGACTTACCAAATGCACAGCATATGATATATCTGGTTGAGTGACTGTAAGATAGATAAGACTATCCACTAATTGCCTATAGCGAGTAGCATTAGCGAGAGGCTCTCCGTCAGTGGGATGAAATTTAATATTTGGTTCTAATGGTGTATCGACAATTTTGCTGTCTGAGAGTCCAGCTCGAGATTAGAGATCAGATGCATATTTGTTTTGAGATAAAAAATAGCCATCAGAGCTCGATGTTATTTCAATGCCCAAAAAATAACTCAGTGTGCCCAAATCCTTCATTTCAAGTTGTTGACTGAGAGAGCATTTGAGGTCTGAATACCTTTATATCATCACTAGTGACGATCATATCATCTACATATAGCAGTAGAATGATAATACCCTTATCCGATTTTTTGCAAAAATAGAGCTAAATCTTATGGAATAGAAGAAAAGCCAAAACGACTGATTGTAGAGTTGAATTTAGATAACCAGGCTCTCAGAGCTTATTTCAGCATATATAATGCTTTTCGAAGTTGACAGACTTTATTTGGAGGATGATCAAAACTAGGTAGTGGTAGCATATAAACTTCTTCATCAAGATTACTGTAAAGAAATGCATTCTTAATGTCCATTTGAAAACGAGGCCAGCAGCTAACTGCAGTTATTGCAATAAGAGATCGAACTGTGGTGAGGCGAGCAACTAGAGCAAATATTTCTTCATAATCAATATCATATTCTTGAGTGAAACCTATGACTGTAAGTCAAGCTTTATATCGCTCAATACTATCGTCAGAGTGAGTTTTGATTTTATAAATCCATTTACATCCGACTGTTGATTTCTCCGAAGGTAAATCAACCAAGTCCCATGTTCTGCTTTTCTGCAAAGCATCAAGTTCGTCTTTCATTGCTTGCTGCCAAAGAGGGTTAGAGGAGGCCTCATGAAAGGTGTAAAGCTCATGCAAAGTGGCTAGCGCAAAATAGCAATGGTAGTCTTTGAGTTTAGTCGGTGGAGCTCTAGCCCTACTAGATTGATGAACATTGACAAGACCGGTAGGATCAACAAGAAAAAGATCTTTATTGCTTGACTTATACATGGCTTGCTCATAGGAATCATCTAACCTTCTGGATTCATCGAGGGGGTTAATTGTGGTGGTTGTTTGAGCTAGAATATCATCACCTTTGTTTATATTATTACTTTCGGGAAAGAGATCATTATCAAATTGGTAAAAAACGGTGAAATAGAAGAAGAAACATAAAATTTAGAGAGACTAGAGAATGTTGTGTGCTCCCAACAAGATCACATGTCCAGAAATTCGAAGGCATTTACTAATAGGAGCGTAACACCTATAACCTTTGTGTTCATTGCCATAACCAAGAAAACAATAAAAAGGAAAGCGAGATTCCAATTTGTTATGTTCATGAGGTTGAAAAAGAATAAAAAATGGACATCCAAAAGTCTTGAGATTGGAATAATCAGGTGGTTTACCAAAGAAACGCTCATAAGGAGATTGATTAGCGGTAATATTAGAAGGAACTCTATTAATGGTATAAACTGCAGTGAGAGCAGCTTTCCCCCAAAATTGTTCAGGAATAGATGCAGAGATGAGAAATGTACAAACAGTGTCCAAAATGTGTCGGTGCTTGCATTCAGCATGACCATTTTGTTGAGAGGTGCTAGGACAAGAGGTATGAGTAATGGTTCCATCTTGCTTAAAAATTGATAAAAAAAACTCTTTTTGTTTATATTCCGAAGCATTATCAGATCGAAAAACTTTTATAGTGCAAGAAAAATGGGTTTTTACCGTAGTAGAAAATTCACGATAAATACTTAACAATTCAGACTTATGACACATCAAATAAATCCTAGTATATCGTGAAAAATCATCAACAAATATAATAAAGTATCTTGATCCACCTATTGAAGTAACAGGAGATGGACCCCAAACATCAGAATGCACAAGATCAAAAGGTGCAAGAGCAAAAGATTTACTATTATTAAATGGTCATTCTAATTGTTTTTTAAATTAGCAAAAAATTACAATTAAAAATCAAATAACTCAACTGACCCAAGTTTGCCACTAGAAACTAAGTCTTTAACTCTAGATTTAGAGACATGACCAAGACGTGAATCCCAAAGATTAAGAGAACTAGAAGATAAACCAGAATTTGCAACAACAACAAATGAAGATTGAGGTAGGTGTAATGAAGCTAGCTCAAACATACGACCAACTTTACGCCCGGTCCCAATGATCCGTTTGGTCAATGAATCTTGCACAACAACATCAGTACAAGAAAAACAAATATCAAAGCCAAGGTCACATATTTGTCCTACTAGGAGAAGATTCATTGATACTTTAGGCACCAAATATGCATTAGATATTGATAAGTGCTGACTATTAATGGACCCAATATGGTGAATATGCATAAGTGATCCATCGGCAGTTTGAATAGGAGAAGTATTGGAAGCAACATTTCTTGAGAAAAAAATTGGAGTGATCAGATGTCATATGATTGCAACATGCTGAGTCAAAAAATCAAGAAGAGTTACCTAATGCGGCAGAAAGAGCAGAAGATTGTAAATTTGTGTGGGACAACACCTGATATACTATTGCCTCGAGATCCGTTGCAGAAATAGTAAGGGTGGTAGAAGCAACTTCAACATTTGAACTAGCGTTAACAACAGCAGTAGGGCACCAGAAAGAGTCATGCTTGGTCCTCTCTTGGTCAAGCTTTTTTCTTTCAAGTTTCCAATAATTATCAACTGTATGTCTTTTCTTTTTACAATATTTACAATATTAATAATTTGGGGATTAGAAGCTGTGGCCAAAGCCGTATTAGTAGGCACTGTCGTAGTAGATAACACATTATCAAAAGATGCATGCGAAATATTCTTCCGAGTTTCTTCGGCAATTAATTTAGCTACAGCTTTGTCAATACTTAGTAAAGGATCACGGTGTAACAAACTTGTTTGAACGTGTTCATAATTATCATCCAATGCTTAAGAAATTGCTAAAGATGCATGGCATCGCGATATTCATAGAATTTCTTAGCATCATTAGAGCTGTCCCATTGAGGTTCAGATAAAGACAATTGATCCCAAATATATGACATTTGTGAATAAAAATCGGATATAGATTGACTTTTATCCTGATACATGCAATGTAAATGTAGTGATATATTGATAACAAGAAGTGCTACTAGTAGCAGAATATCTCTTGGCTAGAAAGTCTCATACCTATTTGGCGGTATCAAATTTACCAAATTGCTGACAAATTGATTTGATGGATGTGTTACTAAGTCAAGAAATTACTTTATAATTATTGCTATCCTATTCTTCTATTCTAAGCTTATACACATCATAAGCTTCATTCGTCTAATGGACTCGATCTGTGATGTCATCGGTGACGTATCGCCATAATTTACGCCCTTTGATAAAGTTTCACATGTCTTGAACCCACAAAGTGTAGTTAGATCCATCGAGAATAGTTTGGATAGGTTGTGCGACATCTGCTTGAGTCATATAGGAGATAATTTGTTTAAAGATGGGTGAATTGAAATGACTAGAATTTCGTCAAGGAACAAGTCCTCTCGGACCACTAAAGTATATCTTTAGTATACAAGAAAAAGACAAAAAAAACTCACTGTTCTCTCAAAAACATGGCTTTGATACCATGTTAAAAATATTTAAGAAGAAATCAATGAGATAAAAGAACAGAAAAATTCTCTGTTCCCCTATGTTTTTCATTCACACTAATATATATACATGATCTTACACTCAAAATGACAACTTTGCCAATTATAGAAATAAAATATTATACAATCACCATACATGGTAGAATTATTATGTTGCACAAATTATGTTGCAGTTGATCTTCTTCATATGGAAGGGCTATAGTCTTTAAATAGAAAGTTCAATCCCAATCAAGGAAGAATGAATCTTTTAATATTTTATCAATATTTCTTCAACAAGGAACACTTATTCACCGCAGATATTTTTTATTATAATACTAGTCAATTACACTTTTTTGCCAGATATATTTTTACCAAAATATTGCAATTACACTTATTCACCCCAAATTATTATAATTCCAGAGCTTGACCCCGAGTACTATCTACACGTGCCCTCGATCGATGCCCTGCTCCTCTAAGCTCACATCACCTGAAAAAATGTCGAGTGAGAAACTTGAACAAGTTTTCTAGTGGGGACAGGGGGTCGCAAGGGACGAACTATACCCATTGGTCCACTCGAAAGCTGAAATAGATAAAGATTATCATAACAGCACGAGTAAAAACTGTAATAATAATATGAGAGCACGAGTAAAAGCTGTAAGGAATAAAGTGCACTATGGTACTACGAGAACCATAAGCAACGAAAACTTATCATAATACTATAATAATAATGATAACCAAGTATGCTCATGCATCAATACCTCAAAGTACTCCAACTTCTCAATGGTATTCAATCTAACCACTAGTCGGACATGAGGACCCGACCTAAGCTTGCCAACGAAGCATTGCTGGGAACTCACTACCACAGTTACTTCGTTGCATGCAAGGCCGGACTAGCCACCAAGGCTCTTTCCCATACAAGTGTGCGATTGCCATGACACCGCATAACGACTACCCACTCCAAAAGGGCCTTTGGAGGCACGACCACCCAAAGCCTCAGTATCATGGTTTTACAAGTTATAGTCATATACAAATGCTTAAGGATCAGTAGCAGATCTAATATGTATACACAATCTCGACGGCCCCTATAAGATGAATATGTCAATCACATAAGAGTACGTGTCAATACCCCTACATGGTGATGTCCAAGTCTCGATGCTCCCTACAAGGTGAAGTCTACAAGGTGAACACTGAACTTCATGAATGCTTTTTGCAACTCCTGATTGCATGAACCTTCGATGGATCTGCTTTTATACCTTCTGCAAAGACAATGAAACCATGAATGTCAAGCTCTTGGTCATAAGATGACACTTCTTCGGATTAGCATAAAGCTGCTCCTTTTGACGCGCCTTAAGGACCTCCCGTAAATATTGTCGATATATCTCTTTCTTAGGACTATATATCAAGATGTCGTAGAAATATACTACTATGAATTTAACAATAAATGGTTGCAACAAATGATTCATCAACCGCATAAAGGTACTCAGTGCATTTGACAAGCCGAATGGCATCATCATCCACTCGTATAACCCCTCATGAGTTTTGAATGTCGTCTTCCACTCGTCAACCGGTCTAATTCGAAGTTGATGATACCCGCTCTTCGAATCTATCTTCGAAAACACCTCCACATTTGCCAACAAATCGAACATATCATCCAATCGAGGAATCGAAAAATGATATTTTATCATAATCCGATTAATTGCTTGGCCATCGATACCCATCCTTTATGACCTATCCTTTTTCGGTGTCAACAAGGCTGGTATTGCACAAGGGTTAAGACTAGGTCGAATAAATCTCTTGTCCAATAACTCATGAACCTACTGCTGCAACTTTTCATATCCATCGGGCTTATCTGATAAGCTGGTTTCTTAGGCAAACTCTCGCAACAAGATTGGTCTGATGCTAGATATCCAGTGTCGATGGCAATCCTCGCGACAGATTTTTTAGAAAACATCACTAAACTCTTGAATAGCTAATTTGGTCTCTTCAGGAATCATGAGTTGTTGCTCCTCAACTGACTATTCCATTATGACCAGAACCACCTTCGATTCCTTAGCTTCTTTGATGAATGACTTCAAGGACAGCATGCTGACACCCTTCTCTGGTTTAGACGTCGGCCGATCCTCTTTCTTCATAGGGTTAAGACTAATCTGATCGTCATCCTTCCAGAAAGTGTACGTGTTCTTCCTCCCATCATGAATTGCCTCTCCATCAAACTACTACGACCTGCCCAATAGGATATGGCAAGTATTTATCAGTACTATATCGCATCAAATCTAGTCGAATCACTTGTTTTCGATCGATAAGGAAACTAAACACCTCGAATCAACATTCAACTCACTACCTTTCTTAAACCAAGTTAACTTGTACAGTCATAGATGTTTCTCGATCACCAAATCAAGTCACAACCTCTTGTGATATGATTCTTTTGGTACAACCGCCATCAATAATCATCTTGCACGCTCTATCCTTCACCTACAGCTTGTATGCAAGATATTGATGCACCATCAGTCATCTTTTTCACTTCTTGTTGCTGAGCCAACATCATCTTCTTTATAATTAAAGCAGTACCCTGATCTCCATCAATGCCATCAAAATCCTCCTTATCAACTTTCTCGTCATAGAAAGGTTCATTGGAATCACCTGATTCGTCATCTAGATTCTGCTCAATGTAAAGCTATTTTCTCGGACAGCTATTATACTTTCTGTAATCCAGGGCTAGGTGACCCAACTCTTCACTTTGAAAATAACGGGCACCAACTTTATTGCTCAGTGCGGCTCTACTTGCTCCTGGTTCAATTGCTGAAGCGGATCCTGCATCCCGCTTAACCTTCGAACGAACTCCTTGTCTCTTGGATTAGAGTAGTTTCCTACTGAACCAGCTCGATTCGTATGCGACACTGTATGATTCTGTTGTGTGTTGGCTGCTAGGGTACGTTGGCATGCGTCGATATCGTGTAGATCGCATGCAAACTCAACACGTCCTGTATTGACTATCGTAATCCGCCAATGTACCTCACGACTTGTTGTTCCTCTGATTCGGCTAGATTATTCTGAGTAATCAATTGATAGATTTCCTCGTTATAATCAGCCATGTACGACTGTCTTGCCGAAGGTTCTGAAGCAGTTGGTACCAGACTTGGGTACAATTGAAAGGCAAAAACTGCTCTTTTATCTTCTTCTTTATATGGTCCTAATTTGTGATCTTCGACTTGCCTTTTCTCTGTCAAGTCTTCTTCAACTACTCCTACTATGCAGAAGCTTGCCCCTTGAGTTTTAGGGCAACAAGCTTCACCTTCTTATCCTCGAGCACATTTTTATATTCGAAGATGTGCTCAATGGTGTTCAACTAGTTGATAAAAGCCCCTCGCTTGTAGACCTCCTGAATATTTAGAAAGCTCCACCTTGATACTAGAATCGACCCACTAATCTACACGACCGATACAGCCTGTAGCACGACCCTGCACGAAGGTCTCTCTATGTGGAGCGTGACTTGGAAGGGGTTCTCAAAGCCAGAAGACTCCAAATAGTCTTCTTAGCCCTTACTTTCAACCATCGGCAGATGTGTGGTCAAGGTCTCGACCTGCCTTCTCAATTCTTCGATCTCGATATCACGAAGATCGCGCTAAACTTGGGTCATACACTTGCATGCTCGTCGTCGTTCACATTACCAGGGGCGCACACCAATGTTGCGACCTTGAATCTTAGCGTCCTGATACTAACTGATGCAGGCCTAAGCCGTGTTGAGAGGAAGAAGCACAAGTACAGAAAAGTGAGATACACAAAGAACATTTCTTCGATAAAGATGCAATTATTATTAATCAACTCTAAAAACTAATTACATTAACCGAACGCCATGTATATATAAGGTCGATACCCGAATCCTACTATAATAATATATCTCTAGACCTAAATGGATGAGAAATAACTAAATAATCGGACTCAAAATAGAAAAAATATAAAACTTTCTGAAAAAACCCCAAAATGCAAAAACGAAGTCTTAAATTTACGATTTGAGGCATTGATTTCGAAAAGTATTTTTCTAATTGGGGTTGCACGTTGAAAATGGACATTTAAGCGACAAATTATAGCCATTTAAAAAGTTTTCCGCGCCAACAATAAAAATTAGGCCAATTTGCATAAAAAAATTCACAAATTTTGACCTTTTGCAAAACTGGACCGTCTTTTTCGATTTTGTAGATTCGGTCCGAATTTTCAGCAAACTGACCAAAATACCCTTATTACTTTTTCTCTCTCTTTTTTTTTCTCACGTTCTTTTTTTTCTCTCTCCGAAGAAGGCAGCGGAGGCAGAGGCGGAGGCAGAAACAGCCCGCCTCGCCTCTCACCCTCATGCCCTCGCCCTCGCCCGCGCACCCCCCGCCTTCCTCGCCTCCGACCCCGCCGAGGTCGCGCCGCGACTCTTTTTTTTTCCCCCTTCTCTGACCCTCCTCCACCGCCTCCGACGACGACGCCTCTCTCGCCCTCTCTCACCCTTCCACGCCCTTTCTCACCCTTCCCCGCCCTTCTCGCCCTCTCCCTCTCCCTCCTCCTCCGCCTCCTCCGCCGCCTCCGACGACGACGCCTCTCCGCCGACGCCGCGGAGGTCACTGCGGCGCCGCAGCCTCGGAGCGTGGGTTCCTTAGCGGCGTCGTCGCCGGCGCCGTGGCCGTTGGCGGAGAGACGTGACCAAAAAAAAATTGTAGAAGAAGGAAGAAGAAAAAAATAAAAATAAAAAATTGTAGAAGAAGGAAGAAGAAGATGAAATTGCACTGTTAAAATAATATTACACTGTTTAAAATTTTTTTGCACTATTTTAAATAAAAGTTACACTCTTTGAGACAGAAATTACACTCTTTGGGATCAGATTTACACTCTTTACGACAAAAGTGCACTATTTGGATGAAATTTACACTATTTCTCTTTCTCTTTATCTACTTTCTCCAATTTACACCATTTCTCTTTCTCTTCCTCTTCTTCCTCTTCTTCCTCCTCCTCCTTTCCTTCCACTTTTCCCCTCTGCAGCGCGTCCTTAAAGACCCTCACGAACCCCGGCCCCTCCTCCGCCGTCGCCGCCGCCGCCTCCCCCGCGCCCTCCTTCCCCTCCGCCGCCGCCGCGAGGTTGGCCCCTCCGTCGCCGCCGCCGTCACGAGGGAGATTACAATTATTGTTCTAATTCGGTTCGCACGCCATGGGGTATCCTCGATCGATTCGTATACGTCTTCAGATTTTTATTAATTTTTGCCCTAATTCGCTCAATCTAGTTTTCTGAATTTTAGGAGAAAATTTTCTTCTTCTTTTTTGTTCAGTATCTTTTCTTGGATTATAGAATAGTCAGATCGTTGAAAATTGCTATTTTTACTAGCAATTATTTACCTTAAATTCTCTATTTTCTCTATTCACAGCTCCCTTGCTTTCCATTGCAATCATCGGATTGAGCTTTTTTAATGGCGGCCCTCAAGGATCTCCTTCCTCCGGCGAAGTCGACCACCGTCTCCCACTACGACCATTCGAACGATCCATGGTTCAAGGGGAGGTCAGCCCCTCCGCCGCCGCCGCGAGGGAGGCGGACCTCGCGGCGGCGGCGGAGAGGAAGGAGGGCGTGGCGGCGGCGGAGGAGGGGCCGGGGTTCGTGAGGGTCTTCAAGGACGCGCTGCGGAGGGGAAAAGTGGAGGGGAAGGAGGAGGAGGAAGGAGAGGAAGAGAAAGAGAAATGGTGTAAATTGGAGGAAGTAGAGGAAGAGAAAGAGAAATAGTGTAAATTTCATCCAAATAGTGCAACTTTGTCGTAAAGAGTGTAAATCTGATCCCAAAGAGTGTAATTTCTGTCTCAAAGAGTGCAACTTTTATTTAAAATAGTGCAAACTTTTTTAAATAGTGTAATTTTATTTTAACAGTGCAATTTCATCTTCTTCTTCTTTCTTCTATAATTTTTTATCTTTATGTTTTTCTTCTTCCTTCTTCTACAATTTTTTTTTGGTCACGCCTCTCCGCCAACGGCCACGGCGCCGGCGACGCCGCAGTTAAGGACCCCCCGCTCCGAGGCTGCGGCGCCGTAGCGACCTCCGCGGCGTCGGCGTCGGCGGAGAGGCGTCGTCGTCGGAGGCGGCGGAGGAGGCGGAGGAAGAGGGAGAGGGAGAGGGCGAGAAGGGCAGGGAAGGGTGAGAGAGGGCGAGAGAGGCGTCGTCGGAGGAGGCGGTGGAGGAGGGTCGGAGAGGGAGAAAAAAAAAGAGTCGCGACGCGGCCTCGGCAGGGTCGGAGGCGAGGAAGGCGGGGAGTGCGGGGGCGAAGGCGAGGGCATGAGGGTGAGAGGCGAGGCGGGCCGTTTCCGCCTCCGCCTCTGCCTCCGCTGTTTTCTTCGGAGAGAGAGAAAAAAAGAACGAGAGAAAAAAAGGAGAGAGAAAAAGTAATAAGGGTATTTTGGTCAGTTTGCTGAAAATTCGGACTGAATCTGCAAAATCGAAAAATGCGGCCTAGTTTTGCAAAAGCTCAAAATTTGTGAATTTTTTATGCAAATTGACCTAAAAATTACAGAACTCAATGCATAAACTCTAACGCTAAATTGGCCGCATCACAGTGCCATTAGAAACGCTAAGACCATATATAACCCAAAACTAACTGTAATTTGTGCAAACTCTTATCCAAAATTTTTAGGATTTTCTAGCTTATTGATTTTTTACTTTAAAAAAAATATATGAGTAATAAAATTTGTACACAAAAATGGACTTTCTGAAATGGTACACCTACAAAAAATGGACTTTCTGAAATGGTACACCTAGCAATGCCCTGCAGTCTCTCGCGATTTAAACCACTCTCTCTTTCCTCTCTTCTTCTTCTTCTCGGCGGCATCCGAAATCATTTTTCGAAACTCAGATGAGCAAAGCGGGCGGCGCCGGGAGCGGGCCGACGGCTGCGGCGGCGGCGGCGGCGGCGCAGAAGCAGAAAACGCTGCTGCAGCGCGTCGACGCCGACATCGCCAACATCGTCGACAACTTCTCCCTCCTCATCAACGTCGCTAGGGTTAGGGTTTCTACTCTTTTTTTTTTTTCTTTTTTTTTTTCGCTACTCCCCCACCTCACTTCTCCCTCTCTCTCCTAATCAAGAAATGGTTAAAAAATTTTAGGTTAATGAACCGCCGTTCCGGAACTCGCAAGAAGCGTTTCAGATGGAGATGCGCGCGGCGAGAATGGTATGGTAAAATCCAAAAAAAATTGACGCGGATAGGATTTTGGATCCTGTCTCACATGAATTGATAATAAAAGAAAGATTTGCGAGAGATTAAAGGCGTTTTTTGGCCCTGCTTTGGAGCGTAGTGCTGCTGGATGTAGCGGTGCTTAATGAGTGCTTCTTGGAAAAGCGCTTTATAAACAATCACTTTGGTAGTTTCTCTCTAAGGCCTAGTTTGGTAATATGATGGCTAAAGGCACCGTATTTATATTTATACTATAGAAGGCTAAAAAAATTCGTAAGTTGTAACCTTTGTATGCTTCTCTAGTGGCGGTTGCGAGCATAATTTTATAGCATTGGAGGAGGAAAGATCACAAGCGTTTTTGTAATTTTTAAGCCTTTTATGTATAAAAATAGTGCTTTTAGCTATCACATTATCGAACTAAGCCTAAGCAGAAGTAGAAGAAACGCTTCTGCTTTTGAGGCTCAAAATTTTGTTTTTGATTCACGCTTCAGCAAATGAATTCGACTTTTCTAGAGAAGTACTAAAGATGGCTATTGCTGAAAGTAGACGCAGAAGAAGGGCCAAAATAGACACTAAGGTTGCGTTTGGTTCGGTAACAAACAAATTGTTTTATCCCCAACTTAGGAATTCAAAGCAGTGCGGTGAAATTTGTGGTATTTCCACTATCCCTATAATCATTATGTTTTTAAGCCACATGCAATGGAAATTAGCTTAGAACTGAAGTTCTCATTTGGGCTATTCTTCACTATACCAATGATAAAAATTCTCCAACCAAACACTGCCTTAAGGAGGATTGAAGAAGAAGATAAATGACCACTTCAAGCGGGTCGACCTCCAAAAAGCCGAAGCTTGATTTTATTTTCTTGCTTGAATAGGCAATCTATCTTTTTCTATCCTCTCAATCTCTCTCGATTTCTCCTTGGTTTTCAATTTATGCTGGATAGCTTCTGGGATTAGATCAGATACTCCCTTTTCGATGATCTCTGACCTTGTTTTGTATGTGTAATTGTGGATGCTAGTAGGTTCAAGCTGCAGATTCACTGTTGAAGTTGGTGTCGGAGTTGAAACAGACGGCTATATTTTCAGGGTTTGCTTCTCTGAATGAGAACGTGGATAGGCGGATCGAGGTGTTCAACCAGCAGGCGGAAAACACAGAGAAGTTGCTGGAGAGGATTGCGGAGCAGGCTGCTGCCAGCCTCAAGGAGCTGGAGACTCATTATTACTCTTCAGTTGCGAGGACTCATCAGCTTGATGCATAAGAAGGTTCGGATTTCAAAGCTTGTACCAAGTTCTCTTTGTTTTGAGCTGTTTATGATTTTTAGGGCTTTCTTCTCGTCAAGGCAGTAGATGGTATACACAGATAAGCTGTTTGATGCTTCCTGTGCACCTGTTGGAGATAAACCTTCAAAATGAGAAAACCTAACAAACTTGCAAGAGTGTAGAATTATATATTGAAAACTCATCTGATTCTCTACTCCCGACTCAATTCTACAGTAGATACCAATATCCTCCCTGATATTGCTTGTTGCGAATTCAATCCTTTTTGGATGCAAATTAAAATTTGGAAGGCAAATACTACTAAAATACGAGAGCATTGACATGTTGCTTGCATAAAGTGATAAGAAGTAAGTTCATACTGATACAAAGTTAAATGTGAGAGAAAAGTTCTCAAGCTTTATCCTCTGAATAGAGCTTCTCACTATGCCTCATCTTTTTTATTTAATAACTATATACAATATGGCAGAGAGCCAAAGATAGAAGGTACCCCATGCTAGTACATGTACGCTTAGAAGCATTTTTGTGCTTGAATCACCTCGAACATCGTATGATCACTTATGCTAAATTGTTCCACCCTTTAACTTGCCATGAATGTAGAATTTACACTAGCTATCAACATACTTTGCTCGAGTCCAATGAAAATAAGTGCTTTATTCTGTTGGTGAATGCTAGAATGGTTGCAAATGGATAGGAATTTTGAAGTTCTGTTGTTCCATTCAATATTCGTGCTCGTTATCATCAGTGCCAATTGGTGCATTAATGTCATTAATATATAGATTTTATTGTTTTAGACTGATATTTTAACTTTAGTGTCAGGCATCAACATGCCACCTTTAGAGCAATAGAAGTTATTACAGCTTCCAATATACTGAGAAGAAAACTGATCCAACATGGCAACATTCTGATGAGAAAATTGATTTTATATATAGCTAGTACAAACATTTAACTTTTTTATTGTGGAAGTATTGTAATAGAAGCTATTTTCAATAGAATGAAGAAACATTTTGCTGAGAATTGGGTCAGATTGTCTTCTAATGAGATGTGCGACACAGAATGTTGCAATATTTAAAGTTATGCAGAAAGAATCATTGAGCAAAAATGAAGATGAACGTGTATTTGATCAATTGGTCAGTGGTGAGCAACCTTCTTAGGTAGCTAGAAGCGAGGGAATCTCAATTCATATAGAAGGTGCAGAATTTGTTGCCAACAACTAATGAAAAATGGAAAGGTAAGAGACTTGCTAGACATGGCATAAGGTATTTCTGTTCTCCAAGAAGTACACCTGTATCCTAATCAGTAATTAAGAAATACACCCAAAAGGAAGAAAAGAAATAGTTTGGACAATCTTTTAGGTAAAAGTTTATTTGATGATTTTGTCTTAGTATGTTGACTATATCTTCCAAAAGTCGCTATTGTTAAACACGGAGATGGATACATGTTTTTAGGTCAATACAATTTGAGAGGTAGAATCCATTGATGAATAAAAAAGAGATTGGGAGAAACTTGTTGCACAGTTGTGGTGCATGGTGGTTGGCTTTGTAGGAGAAATCAAACACTGTATTCTTTTGATAGAAGGTGTTGAATGTGGCGGTGCACAGTATTTGCGAAAATAGTAACTAACATCTAATAATATAGGACACCCCGAGAGATCGTAATAGAAATTTCATAATTAACTTGGTTTTCAAAGACATCAGAATAACAAAGATGGTGGCGAGAGGTGTCCAGATGGCTAGCTGGTAAAGTTTCTCATAACACTATTTCTATTTCATTTTTGTAAGATAGAACCCAAGTTGGCAAGAAATTAGTCACTCCAGCACGTTTCTTTTGCCACCAAATTTTTCTGCTTTGTAAAGTGTTCTCCTAAATTACTTTGATTGACAGCATACATGAAAAGGAAATTTTTTGGAAAAATTTCCAAGGGAAAAGTTGTTTCTCAAAATTCGTTGGATCGCAATTTTTCGGACAACCTTAAAGTTGATGCGGAGGCATTATAGTTTCTCGGCTTTACTCTTTACTAAGATCTTGTTCTCCAAAAGAGAAACCTGTATGAGTAATCTTTTTGATGCCACAATTGGTCCCAAAGAAACCATAGAGAACTTGTTTAGCAAAATAAAAAGGTTGGTACTGGGTCTATTTTTTGCTTTAAATTTATTTTCATAGGGATAAACATTCGACAAAGCTTTCATATTCTAGATTTTTCTACAATTCAAAGTTTCAATCTAGTTTGTAGAGGTGATTCATTTTGAGATTATTTTTGTAGTAGGTGATTAAGATGATTCATCAAAGTGGTTCCTTATAAAAGACAATTGGTAGAGGGGTTAATTGCACTGTTATCCCCTGAACTTTTATGATAGTTTCACTTTGTCCAATTGTCCTCTATTCATATAATGTGAACTTAGTGCTCACACCCTGAACTTTTGTAAATGCATCAAATTGCCGCACTCCGTCGTCTTTCATTAACTTCACTAACGAAAACTTGATTTGGACTCTAACTCTGCATTCTTTACGAAAATCCGCTTGGGGTAATTGACATATTTATAAAAGCCTGGAGTGCGTTAAGTTCACTTCTAAAAGAATAGGGGCTAAAGTGAAACATTTATCAAAGTTTGGAGTTTGACAGTGCAATTAATCGTAACGGAAAATGACAGAAAGGGCAATTTGACATATTTATAGAATTCAAGATACCTTAAGCTTAATTCATCAATTTAAAAGAACAGGGAGCAAAGTGACACTTACAGAAGTTTGGGACCTGACAGTGCAATTAGTCAATTAATAGAGGCATAGTTAGTTCATCGAATATGCAAAACTATTATCTCTCAAGTATCTTACTGCCAAGTAACATATCCAACTCGAATACATATTATTCATAATTTGCAAAAAAATTTGTTGGTTGATGATCTTTTGTTTGTTTTATTTTAAAATTTGTAATTTGCAAATCTATGATGGAAGTATTATTAAATTATACACCTGATTTCTTGATAGTTAATTTATCATGTTGATTACCAAAAACTTTTTAGCTCATTGGAATGTTGACTCAATTTGAGTGAATTTGAGCAGATAGTCATAAAATGCTAAACGATCTGATTCTTACTTCGCTATCACTCGAATCTGAGAAAGAGGTGGTTCTTTCGACAAGGACATGTTTGTTTTGGGTGAAATGGAGTGCTGAAATTTCATGTTGTGCGGAACTCAGCATTTCCATTATTTGGAATGCGTGGAACTCACGAAATCGTCGCGAAGTGCCTATACGTATTGAGTTTTTGACTTTCTATGGGAGAAAACCAGAGTCGCGAGGTCCAGTGAACTAGAAAAGGATAAGAGTGAAGGCTTTAGAGGCAAGGAATCACATTTGCATCCTGTTATTTTGGAAAAAGCGAGTTTCTTTTCGAGCAGGTTTCACATAAAAAGAAACACCCTCTGCTTTAAATGGATGTATTAGGGTGTTTGACTTCAATGTCTTCAATGTGTTGAGATGCTAAGCATATCATCTCTAAGGAATGAGTGGACTGAGGTGGAAAGGAATGATAACATTGCAATTACTCATAACCAAAAAAAAAAAAATTGCAACTGAAATGTAGACTATCTTCATATATTATCTATCTTTTAATGCCAACTTCTTCTTTAGATAATAATATAATTACGTGATAAGTAATTTAATAAATGGAAATAATTAAAATTTAAGGCAATTAGGAAGACTAGTATCAATGTGATGGTGGACAAGATGGACGAGTTAGCTTCTTAGTTCTTGATGACACGAGTATTGTGGAAACCAAGCATGCAAAACTTTGATTTTCGGAGATGCTTTACGAACTCGATTGTGTATGATCATGCATTCTTTCATCCTTTTTATACTACTGACAACACCTGTAACCTAACCATTTCTGGCAAGTCTGTTGGTTACTTGCATTACTGTCTTGTGATTCTTTAGCTTCCTGTATTGCCTACATTTTCTCGGGTTTATAGCTTTGAGTCCTGTTTCAACCCAGTGAATTGGGCTGGGCGAGACAGGCCAACTTTGCTCTTTTGTATCTAGGAGTTGAGCCCATAATGCAATTTTCTCCCTTACAAACCCAAAGTGTAGTTGATGAGCCGACATCTGAGCTCAATGTCATGTCTAAAAGGAAAATTTGTTATTTCGCTGTAATGTGATATATGCGGACTCATTAGCTGCATTCTGGGGAGTTTATTCTAAGGTCCTCATAGCATTACCCAACATTTTAATTCTCAAATCTAGGTTATTTCTGAAAAATAGATGCTTTCATCCTTTTATTTTACTAGTCTTTGGGCATTGGGCATTGGACTTTTGACATCAGGTTGTTTGAAATACACATAAACGACTCATTTAGCGAACTTGCCTTTTCAAAACTTATATATGAAGGTGCAATCTATCATAGAAACAATGCAGATGCTTGTATAATTGCTAATAACTATTCCGTCGCGTTATCTTTGAAGATAATTGAATATCAAATATTTTGCTTTCCTTCTATTGCAAATACAGTTGTCAGTCTGTACTGTTCTTGTAACTCATCCTTTTCTTTTATTTCCAGGTTTATAGTTTGGCGGCTACACCACAAGCTATGACTGGTAATAGAAGTGCTGGGACCCGAAGTCGAACTGCTTGTAATTATTGGACGCCAACACGATGCTAGCGTTACATCCTTCGAATGTTATGTATTGATCTTGAGGACATGTTGTTGAAATAGTTAGGTGACTTTCTTTTTGGTAATTTTACAAAGTCAGATGTATGTCGATTTTTGGCCATTAGATGTAAGACATTGTAAAATACTATTAATTTCCATTTAGTTGAATTTAGCAGCCAAGCAAGAGTCCTTTCTTTTTTCACTTCTGGGAATGGTATCACAAGTCATGTATTTCAATTAGCCATGGTTATTATTTGCTTCTTTTTCTTCTTGGAAGACTGGACTATGACTCTGTTTGGTCATTGGAATAAGATATCTAATGATACCTTATTCTGTAGAAATTTTTTTTCTATCGTGCGCTTGAAAATTATTAGTTTGAATTTTTGCTTTTTGAAAGGTATTGATATTCATGATTTGATAGTGTCGGTATTCAGTTGGACCGTGATCTGGCTCAATTTGGTAGTTATCTAATTGGACTAGAATTATATTTATCTTATACTTTTAATCATATTAGGATAACAAATTATAACTAATTAACCAATAAGGCTAATTCTTTTTACCTTATCTTTAAGGTGTGTGAAACTTATATAAATATGTTGGCTATTTTCTGAAAATTTGTAGTAGAAAAATACTCTAGATAAAATAAATTTCTGAGAAATATGTGTACCTTCTCGAGAGAGAAAAACTCACTTTTTTTATTAACCTATCGAGTCTAGAGACTCTTGAACGGTGTAAGTATATAGTAGAGCCACTCTCAATGTGAAAAGTCTAAAATGTGGTAGTGGCACCACATCATCTTTATTTTCAATCAATCAAATTATATCTTGGGGTTCACTCATTCCATCATGATTTTTTTTTAATTTAAATTATGGTACCTTCTCTCAAAAGAAAAGATGTGATCGGCTGGGATATAAATAATATGGTGTAGCTACTAAATAGAAAATTTCTCCTCTCAATTGCATGGCATACACAAAACAAGACAGATATAGGTGTAATTATTATATTCTAATTGTATTTTATCTCTCTTAATATGTTGTTTTTAGTTTTCTCTGTAATATATATTACATGTAATAAGTTGAAACAATATCTTGCCCAAAACAAGACGAACAAAAACTTTCTTTGACAATTTTCTTTTCTGAAATTACTGTATTATCTTTAAGTGTCACTACAACTTAATAAAATTTTATATAATTGATGAGATACGAATCTTATACTGAGTTCGGAGTTTGATGGTACGTCATGCCTCGTGATTTACTATTAATCCGCGTGGACTATAGATATCTCAATTTTAAATTTGTGTAGTTTGAGAGTTGTCTTATATATAATTTTTGTCTATAAGCAAAGGACACCTAATAAGAGACATTATACGTTCTAAATTTGCACCCGTAACAACGACCAATTTCCAAATAATATTAACTTGAAAAGAAAATGTTAATTTTATATCTTTTTAAAAAACAATATAAAGTTATGATTAATTGGTTAGTACGTTGAAATAGTATTTATTCTTGGGCGACTACTTAATTTATATGGCATGTACTGTATAACTAAACGCTAATAAATGAAAATTTCCTACTTTACTCATTAGTCAAAAGTTTTTGTTCTTACTCCTAAGCTTCACTAAACAGAACTTTAAAATTCTTTTTCGAAATAATAGAAAATAAAAAATGTTTTGATTGATTGGATATATTCATTAAAGAGAACTTCTATTTGATACGTAAGCTATAGATGTTTAAAAGTAATGATTTGTAATAAGTTTTATGGATAAAGTCCTTATAATATTGTAGATAAATGTTTTCAAATTGGATATTCACTAGACCAAACTACAATTAAAATTGTGGTCCATAAATTTATCATTTTATTAATTTATTATTTTCTAATTTGCAATTATAATAATGTTTTTCAAAATGGATGGTTTTACTATCCTATTCACTGACGTGTTTTGAAGCTCGAATAAAAATAAAATACTAGTATATCAGTGTACTAATCTTTAAACCATAAAGTGGCAAAATAAAAACTGCCAATCCACAAGGAAGCAAATTGAAGTTTATCTTTCACTTTTAAGAAAAATGTTTGTCTTTTTCTCTAGACCGTAAAGGACCATACAAGTTTTTGCTTTTTTTGTTTTCAATAGAACTTAGTAATTTTAGTCTAAAATTTTTTTTATCAAATTCATTAACAATTTTATCTAATTTGATAATTTTAATTAATTAATTTGATGTAAATAAATCTAAAGTAATTAACAGTTGACTACTAATAACTTATTAAATTTAATATAATTTTGAACTTAGCTATGTATAAAATCTGAAAAAAGAAAGGAAAAAAGAAGAAGAAGAAGAAGCTAGAAATGGCTCTCTTTGCAACAGTTGAGAGGGGCCAAAAGTTCCATGGCGCCGATCGCCCCTTGCCGTGAGAATATTGGGTGCACCTGATGCAAGTAACTTTTGTTATAACTTTTTAAGATTTAGAATTTACACTCTCGGGTTTAGGATTTAGATTTTAAGGTTTAGGTTGTGACGCCCCAACTTCCCAGGGGGTCACCCATCCTAGGACTACTCCCGTTCTAGCACGCTTAACTCTCTCAACTTCTTAGGCTTAGCCACCGCCCAAAATGCTTAAGCCGGGTTGAGAGTTTAGCCCTAGTATATCTCATATATAGGACTACCTGGGGTCTCACAATCTCCCCTCCTTTAAGCCCTGACGTCCTCGTCAGGCTCAGACTCACAAGTAGCAGGCGATGTGAGACTCATCTCGCTAGCCTAAACCGACCTTATGGTGAGCCACTCTCCACCCACAACAGTCAACAGCATGAGAGCCTCGCTCTTCCGGCTGGTAATTGGCTCTGATATCAACTGTGACGCCCCAACTTTCCAGGGGATCACCCATCCTAGGACTACTCCCGTCCTAACACGCTTAACTCTCTTAACCTCTTGGGCCTAGCCACCGCCCATAATGCTTAAACCTGGTTAAGAGTTTAGCCCTATTATATCTTATATATAGGACTATCTGGGGTCTCACATAGGTATTTAGAGTTTAGAGTTTTATTTGATTGTATAAATATAATATATAATATTTTTAAAGTTAAAACTCAAGAACTCTAAATCCTAGATTCTAAGCCCTAAATTCAAATCCTAAACCCTAAAAACCTAATACCTAAACCTTATAATCTAAACTCTACCCCTGAAATCTAAACCCTTTAATTAAAAGATTAAAAAAAAGAAAATAAAATAAAATTACCGTGTAGTGCACCAGGTGCATCTGGTGCTAGTGCACCAGGTGCATCTAATATAACTTTCGGCTCAATCCCTGTCGGGAGAGCAGTGCTTTGTCCATTGAGGGAGTCTCCGTATAGTTTGTTTTACATCTGTGGCTCCACACTTAGATTTTTTTTTAAAATAACCTTGTAAAATACTGTAATTGAAAAAATAACTCTAAAAAATTTTAATTTGGCAAACTAACCCTCTCTTTGCCACATAGGAGCCAGGTCGGATTTTTCCTCTTAAGACAATGAATCGTTCACCGCCTTCAAGAAGGCGATGAACGATTCACCATTTTTGTAATATGACTTCATAAGATGGTGAATCGTTCACCGCCTTCACTAAGGCGGTGAACCATTCACCGCCTTTAGAGGAAATACCATCCACTTGGCAATAGGTGTGAAGTTGGGGATAGGGGATAGGGGTGAAGTGGTTACAAATACACATAAGACGGTGATTGTTTGACCGTCTTCATGAAGACGGTGAACCATTCACCGTCTTCATTGAAGACGGCAAATCATTCACAACAAACTCCTACAACCCATATTTTCACAAGTCTTCAATAACAATTTTTACAAGTTTGGAGCAATAATTTTCACAACAACAAAAATTTCGACAATAAAGTTCGAAGAACAACAAGATACCACTAATTTTGTTAGAATATCAACAAAAACACAGAAAGTTTGTAAAAATATGAACTAAATAAAGAGGTATATAATATTGCACATGTCATACAACGTGTTCGATCCAAATCATATAAATGTAAGTCTCGAGATCTTCCTCTCCCTCGACGTCCTCGGCCACGTTCGCGTGTACGCCCGCGTCCACGTCTACGCCCACGATCAACATCGAGCTCAATAGAAGGTACATCATCAAGTGGCTCGATACCTGCCATCTGATCGAGATCCTCGATAATGATGCCCTCTTGATGCTCCAGAATCGCCCGAGTCTCCTCTCGCACTGGTCGATCACCCTCGATAGCAGTCAGTGTAGATGCTGGTAGGTGCTGTGATGATGATGGACCACGATGACAAGAATACATGGATCTAAAATATGCACGCGACACTCATGGCGGAAGCAAGTCAAACGTCGAAGGAAATGTCAAAGGGCATTGGGAATAGCTCCAATGTCAGCGGAAGATGGAGACCATGACACCCGATGGCTTGATGTCGAATGAGATCGAATAGGAGATGGAGACCGTCACATCTGATGACCCGATGTCGATGCGTGAGCATAGTCTCAACCCTCTGAATCTCTAATAATAGGTAGAGTAGGAACATGCTCCAGTACCATCTCAATATGGGCACAGATGCCCGTCAGAGTCTCTAGCATCATATGGGTCGCAGGAGGATCATCAACTGAATGTCTGATGCTGTAATGAGTCTGTCGTAATGCGTCCACCTGCATTATAGATAAAAACTCATTATTTTTCTATTTATATTAATTATAAGATTAAAATAATAATTTATATAAAGTGATTGTACCAAAACTCTCTCGGTCTGCCCATGAGGCTGGAAAGTCAACGAAGGACGCTGTACTGGACGAGAAATCCATCTCCTCGTTATCGTCCAATACCACTACATGTAAATGGAGACCGCCTGTATCGGATCATCACCAGCAATCAGCAGCTGGTCGAAAATATTCTGTAATCTTTCTCCCTATCTCTCGATGTGTGGAGCGTGAAAGATAGCCTAATCCTTATCCGGCCACCCCTGAGAAGTCACACGATGGATAGTCTCCATGTTAATGGGTATATGTTGGAGAAGACTAAACTGTCGTAGAACTCGATCCGGTACATATATCTCTACAATATGAAAAACAAATCAACGTAATCTTCGATCGCCAGACCTGACTGTACTGTACACAAAATGCCGGTAGTGCGGCTATAATAGCATATGTGTACGGCTTTCATATAATCTGTGGACAAGCCAAAAGTATATATAAATAGTCAACTGGGTGCATTAATATATTTGTATAATATTGAAAAAGATGGTTGCATTAATACATATCTGGGACTCTCTCTGCTGATCTAACTTATCTTGGTAGAACTCAATATTAGTTGTCCTGACATTAGCTCCAAACCGTAATCCACCAGCATTGGCCCACCTAAAAATTAAAAGTACATGTATTAGTTGGAATTATTTAAAAAATACAAAATGTATCAAATATATATGTCATACCGGCAACCCAAAGGGCAATCTGCTATATCGGGCATAGCTCCAACGCCAGTAGGTCACCCAATATGAATATGGTTCTATGCCCAAATCTAAAAATAAATTACAATAAATTAAACACCAGTGGCTTAATATAACAATTAAAATATTAGTATTAAACCTGTAATAATATCGCAAAGCAACAACATTCGGCCTTTCCTTTTAATGAAGCCGCTCCAAACGCCCGATAGAGATAGGCCAAAGCTGCTGCACCCCATGCTACTCCGCCGGACTCATCAAAATCCTCTAAAATTGGAAGCCACTTCAGATGAACTCTATATCCAATAGGGTTGAAAAATAAGCTACGCCCAATTCGATTTAACATGTAGGTGCATGCTATAGCTGCAACTAGTCCTGCAGGGGCATCCAAATGTATGTGGCGGTAATGCTGATATAACCAATCCAGTTTAATCTGACCAGCCTTGATGTCATCCGGCACATCTTCTAAAAGCGCTTGACAAAGATCCGGCCACGCGTGCAGTGTAGTACCTACCAGTCACGGGCTCACTATCCACGTGAAGACCAGAAATGATCGTGACATCCTAAAGTGTAATCGTCATCTCACCTTGGCGGTAGTGGAAAGTCTGTGTCTCCCGTCTCCATCTCTCAACCATAGCTCTTAATAAAGTCTGATCCAGTTGAACGCGCCTCAAGCGTGATATGTAGTAGAATCCGGCCTGTCGTAGAAGATCGAGCACCGCTGGATGGTCAAGATCTCACTGGTTTAATTTGTGGCCATGCTCTGTGAATTGAACAACACGATACCCCTACAGTGAAAAAAAAAATTAGTTCGATCATCATTTCGACTTATTAGTACTATGATAAACTTCCAATTAAAATATTTGGCTCTCACCTCACTCCTGATAAATTTCGACCTATGGAGATGCTGCTTCGTCAAGACCGACGAATCAACTGGTCCCGCGTCCTCTAGACCTGCCATCTGCAAGTTTAAAAGTTTTGCCGTTAGTAACATATTAGGTAAAAACTCAATAAATATTGAAAGTTTTACAGTTACTAATATATTAGGTAACAAGTCCTACGTCAGCATCCTTGTTGCGCTCTCTCTGTATTTTGTGGACAGGTGCTCCTATAATGCCCTTCATGTTGACAAATGCTACATTTTGTTCGTCGCACTGCTCTTTCGTCCATTATATTATGAATACGTGTAGATCGTGTGTGACTTTTTTTCCTCCTCACAAGAGGCGGTACAATTGGCGGGGCTCTGAGGTCGTGGCTAGTGTCGTCTATTTGGAATAGGATGGAAATATGGTGCGTATGACTTGTGATATCAATCAACACCGTACCAACGGGAATAAAAATTATAATAGTCTATTCTTCTCTGTAAAGTACTGCAAACTGTTAAAAGATGCAAGCAAGGTATTCCAGTTAGCTAGAATTCGCCAACAATCACACTCTGCATCTGTTCCATTCATAATCACATTGTATTGGAAATCTCCAGTATTGACCTCAAATTCCACAAGCCCAAATCGATGGACAATGTGTCCCCGTGCCATCTCCATACTTGTTGTAATCTTACTTCATATTTTAGGAGCTAACGTGCCCGTCGTACCATCTTCACGACACTGTAAGAAATAACTATTAAGTTTACAAAATGTCGCCGGAACAGAAACCGTGATAGGTAGAGCACGAACTCCCTTAAGTACCCCATTTAAGCTTTCTAACAAATTTGTGGTCATCAACCCGAAGCGTCGTCCTCCATCAAATGCCCATGCCCAATATTCTTTGTGTTCTTCAAGATCATCCACCCACTTCCAGGCATCGTTGTCCAACGCAAGTAATTCTTCCTTAAGCTTATAATATTCTGTCGATGTTGAAACACTTTTGATAGCATAGAATTTGTCCAATAAAGAATCATTTTTAAAATGCTTATTCATATTTTTTTTCATGTGTTGAAGACACTACCGGTGTGCGTCACTCTGCCGTGGAGAATATATCTCAACCACTATTTCCTTCAATCCACTAAATCGATTAGATATAAAGCAAACTTCTCGATTGCGTGTAACATATTGACACAAGTTATGCAAAAACCAATACCAACTCCCACCATTCTCTCCTTCGCAAATTGCAAATGCTAAAGGATATATGCAATTATTTGCATTTGTCGCCGTCGCTATCAATGCATGGCCTTCGTATTTGCTGTACAGCTGAGTGCCATCAATGCTCACTACCGGCTGACAGTGTGCGAATCCACGAATAGAAGGTCCAAATGACCAAAAAATACGATCAAACCGACAAATCCCATCTGATGGCCACCTATAATCAAGACGCCATAAAGTAATAGGATCACTTTTCTGCACCATGCTAAGATAACAAGGGAAAGTTGATCGCACCGTTTTTTGTATTTCTTTTGGTGTCATATTAAGTCTTACCTTCATTGTGGGAAGCATCTGTTGACATATAAGACTTGAAGTACAATTACGGTGCGATGCGTTAAGCACTGGAATTACACATATGTGTTGTCCAGCATATGTCTTAACTCTGAGGTACATCGCATCTTTAGGAACCAAAGCGTGTAATCTCCAAGGACATCCTTCTACCGTGCAAGACAATTAAACCCACCATCGTGATCATCATCAATGTTTGGTGCTAGATCATTCCAATTCTCATCCTCACTGCTATAATGATCATCATTTTGAATGGGTGCATTCTCATGATTACTATCATTGTCACCTCCCTCATAAACATTAGTAGTAGAAAATTCATTCCAATGTTCGTAGGACATAGATAGCCTGCACATTTACGGAACTTCACTACATTAGGTACAATTCTACATACCATTAATATAAAAAAATAAAAAATTTTTTTTACCCGCACTCATATGGTTCCAGTTGTATATGAGACATGGTGGGTTCCGCATGAGTGGTTGTCGGTAGTGCATGGAATGTCATGGGTTCCACATGAGAGGTCGTGGTTTGTCCACGTGAGGTCGAGGGTTGCGCATAGAAGGTTGTGGGTTGCGCATAGGAGGTCGTGGGTTGCGCAACAGGTGGAGCCTGACTTTGTCTGCAGTATTTATATTTAGTATTACCAAAATAATAAATAATTAAAGAAAACACTCACCGAAATCTAAAGATTTTACTCACCTTGTGATCCTCACACCACATTAATTACCAACATCGTGATCACCGATTGGATAGTCCGAAAAATCCACATCGATATCATTATGAAGCAGTCTCGTGTAATAGTTTTGCGATTGGCACTGTGTCTCCGACGAATGTAAATCTTTCTCGATGTATAACGACACACATTCATCATATTCAAACAATTCAATCATTCCCTCGAATGATTCACCATCTACTATTTCGTGAGCTATGTATTCATTCAAAACCATAGGGCATCGAATTGTGAAGTTGAGATGAAATTCTTCACTACTATAATTTGCTAAACGATACATTCTCATCTTAAAATTATTAAATATCGTATCTGAATGAATTGCGATCAATTTCTTCCGACCACATGGAGACTCCCCTATCCCACACACTAATCCAACAAAGAGGGAGGGAGGGACCACCCAAAGCGCTCACTAGCAAGCACTCAAGGTGCTCACAAAGAGGGAGGAGGGACCACCCAAGGTGACCACCTCCAGCAGCAATGAGAGAGGGTGGTGGCCCATCCTCTAACAGCCACTCCCCCCTCCAAACTGCCACTTCTCCTACTCCCTGCACAAACCCACTTCAGCCGTCGTAGCGCCCGCACAACCACCCAATCCCCGCCGCCGCCGCCACCATGCCCCGCACAACCACCTCACACTGCCACACCCCCCGTCCCCCACCCTCCCACCCCAGCACACACACACACCCCCCCTCTCCCCTCTCTCTGTCGGACAATCCCTCTTCCCAAGCACTGCCACACCCACCCACCCCCCCACACAGCTAGCCACCACCCCCCTCCCTCTCTGCCAGCCAGCCAATCCCTCGCCCCAGCACTGCCAGCCACCACCCCCCCCCCCCCCCGCTCCCCCAATCCCAACACTGCCTACAAATAAATAAGGAAATGGAAGGTACCTGCACAAGAGAAGGATCTGATTGGAGAGGTTGATGGCGATGACGAGGGAAGGCGGCGATGGCGCACGTCGATGACGTAGCGCACATGGTCAGTGGGAGGGAAGAGAGAAAGAGAGCAATGTGGGGCCGCAAAGGGACGGCGGCGAGGCCGACGTCGCACGGTGAGGGCGAGGGCGACGTGTCACGCCCCGCCGGCCCTTTAACACCAAATAGGTGGAAAGGATAACCGCACGGGCGCATGCCCCAGACCCGCCGAACGGATAGAGTCCTTTCTACCCGCCCAAGGCGTCACAACACAAGCTTATCCACAATGTTCCAACTAGGAACGGAGTACAAGAGTTGCACAAGGAAAGCATCAACATAAAGAAGTTCTACTTCTATTACATCACATTCCACAATTATACATGCTAACTTTTTCTTTTCATTCCATACAACATGTTCCAAAATATGGAATATACAAAGTTTATACATGTAATACAAATCCCCTATGCTATCATAGTCCAAAGCTCGGGGTACAACTCTATGTATCACCAAAATGGAAGGGTCGCTATCTACAAAGCCAAACCCTTGCCTCGCTCCGCCGCCTCACTCGCGGAAGGACCTGGGAAAATGGGGGGTGAGAACTATAACGTAGTTCCCAGTGGGTAAGGCCACCCAAGGGAAGAGCTCGACCCACCAGGTCCAAAGAAATACCACATGCATAAGTTAGATCATATATATAACTATGCAACAATATTTACATGCTTAGTAAATAAACATAAAGGATGCAACCAAAATGAAACATAATTTATCATTCTCTCCTAGGTTCATCCTATATTCCACATTGACTAAGTTCTTTTACTTGTCATTTACTTATGGTTGCGGAATGGCCGTCGCACCATAGTTGTTTCAACATTCGTGGAGTGAAATCGTCACCTCCTATTCGAGTAGCGAAATCGTCGCATACTCGGGATAGCGAAATCGTCGCATACCCCCTTCGACACCGCCAATCCATGGCGCGGTAGCGAAATCGTCGCACACCCGGGATAGCAAAATCGTCGCACATCCATGTCGGCACCGCCAAATCGTGGCACGGTAGCGAAATCGTCGCCTACCCGGGATAGCAAAATCGTCGCACATCCCCTTTGTTCTCGTTTCTTGCTTGACAACCCAAGTTCCATAATCTTAGATTCAAGTCACTAAGTCTCACCTATGTTTAATAACACTAGGTTTACTTTCTTGTTCTCAACCTAGGTTCCATGACTCTAGGTTCCAATCACATGTCCAACCTATGTTCAATGACACTAGGTTTACATCTCACATGTTCCAACCTATATTCAATAACATTAGGTTAAGTTCTCACACATTCCAACCTATGTTCAATGACACTAAGTTAAATGTCACTTGTTCCAACCTATGTTCAATGACACTAGGTTTAATCATACATATTCCAACCTATGTTCAACAACACTAGGTTAGATTCTCACATGCAACCATAAAACAAGTATAGATAATTGAATTATACTTGAATATTCATATCATGCAATAGGAGTTCATTGTTCTACCCATCATGATTTCTACCATTGCCAACATGCAAGTCCTAGGGTTCACATACATATACCATTTTGTTCTTAAATGGATAATTACCCTAGACATGGAAGTGACCTAATCACTTCGGTAACCATAAAACCCACCTCAAGAGCTTCCAAATCTTGTGTTCTTCAAGCTCCTAAGTGTCCAAGCTTGGAGTTCTTGCTTCAACCCAAGCTTCAACAAGAAAAAGGTTCGTTACTCATTACGAACCCTAAATCCATCTCAAAATACGAAATCAAGTGTTCTAACATGATTTCCTATGCCTCAATTGCAATTATCGAAGGTCCAAATATTTTTAGAACCCTTCATCGCAAAAGCCCTCATTCTACCTAGGGTTTGCATGCATGCAAGCCAAACCCTAGATTTCGTGGCCAATCTTCCACCATTTGTGATCTAGATTGCCAAGGGTTCCCAAAAACCTCTTTTCAAAGAATCAAATCCAAGGTTTGAACCCAAAACATGAGGTACTAACCTTAACCACGAAATCTCCAAGCTTCTTCTTGCACCAAGAAGCCTCTTTTCTCCTTTGGAAGTCTTTTCCAAGATCAATCCACCACTTCTCCAAGCTTTTGGAGAGATCTCTAGAGAGAGAAAGTGAGAGGAGAGGGAGGGGAGTGTGGAGAAGAAGGTCCTGTGAAAGGGGGAGTGTTCCCTGCCTTTCAAATACCCCATGGCATGTGAAAAGACCTAAATGCCCTTCTCCAATCAAAACACAACACCCAGCCCACTCTGGGCATTGTATACCGGTATGTGCATTTTGCATACCGATATACGGGTACACATTCCGGTATACCTCAGGGATTCCGCAAAACCCGAGAGCAAGGCTCACTGTTTCGAACATCACATACCGGTATCCCATTTTCGCATACCGGTATACCCTCAAGGAATCCCGCAAACCCGAGAGTTGGGTTTCTCGGTTTCTCCTGGCATTCCGGTATACCCTCCTCACATACCGGTATACCAAGCTCCAATTCCGGTATTGGAGTTCACATACCGGAATCCAGTGCAGACTTTACCAATTCTGCAGTTTTAACTTATCGAGGTCCGTTTTCACGCCTCTTTTGCGCCGAAAACACTTCGCATAAGTCCTAAACTTGGTCGAAGCCTCACACATAGCCTCTTATGCCATTTTCTCACTAGAACTCTACAATTTGTAGAAGTTCAGTACGATGCACTGAAATTCAGTGTACTACATTCCACCCCCCTTAAAAGAGAGTTTCGGCCGCGAAACTAAAATCATACCTCAGCTGGACTCAGCGAAGAGGTAAGGAAACCGCTCCTTCATCGAGCTTTCCAATTCCCATGTGTAGCCTCGCGCTCACCGTGATTTGTCCATTGTACTTTCACATAAGGAATTTCACGGTTCCTTAAACTTTTCACCTCGCGATCCATGATACACAAGGGAAACTCCTCATAAGTCATATCCTCGTGAAGCTCCATAGGCACATACTCGAGGACGTGCGCCGGATCATATACATACTTGCGGAGGGTCGATACATGGAACACATTGTGTACCCCCGCAAGTTTTGGCGGCAAAGCTAGCCGATATGCCACGGATCCCACACGCTCCAAAACCTCATAAGGTCCGATATAACGGGGACTCAACTTACCCCGAACACCAAATCGCTTCACCCCTCTCATGGGTGACACTTTCAAGAAGACGCGGTCTCCTACCGCGAACTCCAAATCTCGTCGACGTCGATCGGCATAACTCTTTTGTCTAGATTGCGCCGTCGACAAGCGTTCGCGTGCCAAGCGGACCTTTTCCTCCGCTTCACGCAACACGTCCGGTCCTAAGACCCTCCTCTCGCCGACTTCACTCCAATGAATAGGAGAGCGGCATTTTCTTCCATACAAAACCTCAAAAGGTGCAATACCGATGCTAGCTTGATAGCTATTATTGTAAGCAAATTCAGCCATCGGCAAATGAGTAGGCCACGCACCTTTGAAGTCCAACACACACGCTCGTAGCATATCCTCCAAAATCTGAATTGTTCTTTCCGATTGACCGTCAGTTTGAGGATGAAATGCTGAACTGAAATCGAGCCGTGTACCCAAAGCTTCTTGCAAGCTTTTCCAAAAGTGCGATGTGAAACGGGGATCTCGATCTGAAACTATCGAGGTCGGAACCCCGTGCAACCGCACAATCTCGTCGAGGTAGACTTGGGCTAACTTGTCTCCCGACCAAGTGGTGTGGATTGGCAAAAAGTGTGCCGACTTTGACAAACGATCCACCACCACCCATATCGCATCGTGGCCACCTAGCGATCGAGGTAAGCCCACGACAAAGTCCATCGCGATATTTTTCCATTTCCAAACTGGAATGGGCAATCCTTGCAATTTTCCCACCGGAAAGCGACGCTCGGCCTTTACTTGTTGGCATACTAAGCATTGTGCCACAAAGCGTCCAACATCAAGTTTCATCCCCGGCCACCAATAATGCAATTTGAGATCCTTATACATTTTGGTGCCGCCCGGGTGAATCGCATAGGGAGAAGTGTGAGCTTCTTTCAAGATTTCCCCCCGAATGTTCTCAACTTTTGGCACACACAATCGATTTCGGAATCGAAGTGCGCCCCTCGAGTCCATATGAAAATCACCGGCGCGTCCGCTCTCGATAGCACCCCGCACCTTTTGGAGCTCCGGATCACCGGATTGTTTTTCCTTTATTCTCTCCAACAAGGTCGGCCACACCTCGAGATTCATAAGTTGAGCGGGAACGCCCGGGGCCACGATCTCCAAATCGAATCGGCCCATTTCCTTGATCAACGGCATTTGTCCCGTCATCTCAATTGCAAAGTTCTCCACGGATTTTCTACTGAGCGCATCGGCCACCACATTGGCTCTACCGGGGTGGTACAAGATGGTTAAGTCGTAGTCTTTTATCAACTCCAACCACCTCCGCTGCCTCAAGTTCAACTCCTTTTGAGTGAACAAATATTTTAAACTTTTGTGATCCGTGTAGACCTCACAATGCTCACCGTATAAATAGTGTCTCCACAACTTAAGTGCGAAGACTACCGCCGCAAGCTCTAAATCGTGGGTGGGGTAGTTTTGCTCATAATCCTTTAGTTGTCGAGAGGCGTATGCTATAACTTGTCCTCTTTGCATAAGAACACACCCAAGACCACGCCGTGATGCATCGCTATACACCACAAAACCCTCCCCCGCAATCGGCAAGGCGAGTACCGGAGCCGAAGTCAACCTTTCCTTTAGCTCCTTAAAGCTTTGGTCGCATTCCTCGCTCCAAATATATTTGGCTCCCTTGCGGGTAAGACGCGTTAGTGGACCGGAGATTTTTTAAAATCCCTCCACGAACCGCCGATAGTACCCCGCAAGACCCAAAAAGCTTCGTACTTCCGTGACATTGGTCGGGCGAGGCCAATCCTTGACTGCCTCTACTTTCATAGGGTCCACAGCTACTCCTCCTGCGGAAATTACGTGACCCAAGAAAGCGACCTCACGGATCCAAAATTCGCACTTTTTCAATTTGGCGAACAACTTGTTCTCTCGAAGGACTTGAAGCACAATCCTCAAGTGCTCTTTATGTTCCTCTTCACTCCGAGAGTAGACAAGAATATCATCTATGAACACAACCACAAATTGATCCAATAGTGGTTTGAACACACGGTTCATTAAATCCATGAACGCTGCCGGGGCATTGGTAAGCCCAAAAGGCATAACCGTGAATTCATAATGTCCATACCGCGTCCTAAACGCGGTCTTATGCACATCCTCCGGTTTGATCTTCAATTGGTGATAACCAGATTGTAAATCAATCTTTGAATATACCCGAGACCCTTGCAACTGATCGAACAAGTCATCAATTCGTGGTAACGGGTACTTATTCTTGACGGTCACTTTGTTCAACTCGCGGTAATCCACACACAACCGCAGCGAACCGTCCTTTTTCCTCACAAATAGAACAGGGGCTCCCCAAGGTGACACACTTGGCTTGACGAAACCCTTGTCCATTAAATCTTGTAATTGTGCTTTCAATTCCTTCAGTTCCGCGGGTGCCATCCTGTACGGGGCCTTAGAGATCGGCGCCGTACCCGGGAGCAAATCAATCACGAATTCTATTTCCCGGTCCGGTGGCATTCCGGGCAACTCCGTCGGAAACACATCCGGAAACTCTTGGACTATAGGAATGTCCTCGAGCCCCAACACTTCCTTACGGTCATCCACTACCGTCGCCAAGTAGGCAATGCAACCACTAGCAATAAGTTTTCTTGCTTGCGACGTGGACACCATCGAAGCAAAGAGTGAGCTCCTACACCCACGGTACACAAACTCTTTGTGTCCGGGCTCTTTAAACTTCACTATCCGACTCTCACAATCTATAGTAGCGTGATACTTAGAGAGCCAATCCATTCCTAGGATCAAATCATATTCATTCATTCGATTTAATACCAGCAAGTCAGCTGGCATGATCCAATTTTCTATCCTCACAGGACAACCCATACACGCGTGATGTACACAAAAAGTGTGTTCGGGTACTTGTACCGTTCTTGCATGTGTGGCATCTATGATTTCTATTCCATGTGCTATAGCAAATGATCGAGCAATGAATGAATGCGATGCACCAGTATCAAACAAAGCTCTACATCGAATGCCTTTAATTAACACAATACCTGCCACGACGTCTTCCTGAGTAGCAGGCTCCTCCACCTGCGAGGCGAACACTCGTCCACTGGGTGCTGGCCGCTGGCCCTCCAATGGTCTCGGCGGCTGTGCACGGCCCGCTGACATCGCCGCGGGTGGGATGCCCGCAAGCTGCCTCGGGGATGCAAATGCCGATGCCGATGACGGTGCTCGGCCATCATCCATCGGACAGTTGTACCGCAGGTGCCCTTGCTGTCCGCACTTGTAGCACCGGCCCTCACGATGTTCACACTGCTGAGGGGCGTGGGGGCCGCTACAAATCGGGCACGGGGTCGGGGGTCGGTTCCGTCGGGACCCTCGAGGCTGATTTTGGGATTGCGAGTGCTTCGGGGGCCGCTTAGAGCTAGATTGCCCTCCCGAGCCACCCGCCAGTCGCTTCTTCCCTTTTTCTTTTTCTTTTCTCTTTCTCCCAAGAATCGCGCTCCTCGCGCGCACAAGCATTCCCGTGCTCCACCCAAAGAGCACGGTCCAAGACCTCCGCGAAGGTCCGCAACTTAAGGGCGTGCACCGCCCGAAAGATATCTGGTCGAAGTCCGCGCACGAAGCAATCAACCTTGTCTAGCTCCCCGCGAACAACGTGCGGCACGCAGTTAATGATGTACGAGAACTCCCTCTCGTACTCGCGTACCGAGCGGTTCCCCTGCTTTAACTTGCGGAACCTCTCCTGAAGCTTTCTTTTCTCGCTATCGGGGAAATAGGTGGCGAACACCATGCCCCGAAACTCCTCCTCCCATGACGGTGGTGGAAGGCTAGGGAGTCGATCACGCCGAACCCCTTTCCACCACACCTTCGCCGACCGCTCTAGACAATGAACGGCGAGGTGCACCTTGTCCCTCTCCAAGGTATAAAGGTCCTCGAAGAGCGTCTCGATAGCGTCGATCCATGTTTCTACGTCCCACGGATCTACGTTCTCCCCGCTAAAGATAGGCGGGTTGAACTTTTTGAACCTCATTAGAGCCGCAAGCACGCGCTCTCGCTCCGTATCCTCCATGTCGGAATCGGGTATAGGGGCACCCGACCCCTCGGCTACAACCGGTGGCGCAGGTGGCACCACGGCTGGCGTCGGTGTCACCTCCTCGGCCGGTGCCGAAGCAGAGGCCGGGGGTACTCCCGTTCTCTCCTCCCTAGTCGCAGCCGTCTGCCGCGCCATCTCGTCTTGGAGCCTTTTAATCTGCTCCTCCTGTCGCTGCATGGCTTCGGCTTGACGCCGAACCACGCCCATCAACTCGGTTAGCTCATTGCGTAGAGCCGAGTTCTCGCCCTCCCCGGGCTGTTCGGGAGCCGCGCCCGATCCTCCGGGCCCGGTCTTCTTAGGAGGCCATCCACGTACCATTACCCTGAAAACACAATGACTTTGGTCATTTCATGACATTCAAAGTCATTTGAGACATAACATTTCACGAAAACAAACGTGAACCCAATCTAGGCGAAAGTCATACAAGGGTCCTTATTCCCCTCACTTGGTTTTCATGTTGTCGGCCGCCAACATGAACACACTTTGTGAAGAATAAGACACACATCGAATCTACCTCTATTTCCAACTAGAGGCATAAGGACATAACCCAATCACTTATCTTTCGCCACATCAAAGATCTCGTCACTCACGAGCCTACACTCCTAGGTCATTTCCATCCTAGGGTTTCTTAGGTCAACCTAGACCGTTTCTACGCTCTGATACCACCTCAATCTGTCACGCCCCGCCGGCCCTTAAACACCAAATAGGTGGAAAGGATAACCGCACGGGCGCATGCCCCAGACCCGCCGAACGGATAGAGTCCTTTCTACCCGCCCAAGGCGTCACAACACAAGCTTATCCACAATGTTCCAACTAGGAACGGAGTACAAGAGTTGCACAAGGAAAGCATCAACAAAAAGAAGTTCTACTTCTATTACATCACATTCCACAATTATACATGCTAACTTTTTCTTTTCATTCCATACAACATGTTCCAAAATATGGAATATACAAAGTTTATACATGTAATACAAATCCCCTATGCTATCATAGTCCAAAGCTCGGGGTACAACTCTATGTATCACCAAAATGGAAGGGTCGCTATCTACAAAGCCAAACCCTTGCCTCGCTCCGCCGCCTCACTCGCGGAAGGACCTGGGAAAATGGGGGGTGAGAACTATAACGTAGTTCCCAGTGGGTAAGGCCACCCAAGGGAAGAGCTCGACCCACCAGGTCCAAAGAAATACCACATGCATAAGTTAGATCATATATATAACTATGCAACAATATTTACATGCTTAGTAAATAAACATAAAGGATGCAACCAAAATGAAACATAATTTATCATTCTCTCCTAGGTTCATCCTATATTCCACATTGACTAAGTTCTTTTACTTGTCATTTACTTATGGTTGCGGAATGGCCGTCGCACCATAGTTGTTTCAACATTCGTGGAGTGAAATCGTCACCTCCTATTCGAGTAGCGAAATCGTCGCATACTCGGGATAGCGAAATCGTCGCATACCCCCTTCGACACCGCCAATCCATGGCGCGGTAGCGAAATCGTCGCACACCCGGGGGATAGCAAAATCGTCGCACATCCATGTCGGCACCGCCAAATCGTGGCACGGTAGCGAAATCGTCGCCTACCCGGGATAGCAAAATCGTCGCACATCCCCTTGTTCTCGTTTCTTGCTTGACAACCCAAGTTCCATAATCTTAGATTCAAGTCACTAAGTCTCACCTATGTTTAATAACACTAGGTTTACTTTCTTGTTCTCAACCTAGGTTCCATGACTCTAGGTTCCAATCACATGTCCAACCTATGTTCAATGACACTAGGTTTACATCTCACATGTTCCAACCTATATTCAATAACATTAGGTTAAGTTCTCACACATTCCAACCTATGTTCAATGACACTAAGTTAAATGTCACTTGTTCCAACCTATGTTCAATGACACTAGGTTTAATCATACATATTCCAACCTATGTTCAACAACACTAGGTTAGATTCTCACATGCAACCATAAAACAAGTATAGATAATTGAATTATACTTGAATATTCATATCATGCAATAGGAGTTCATTGTTCTACCCATCATGATTTCTACCATTGCCAACATGCAAGTCCTAGGGTTCACATACATATACCATTTTGTTCTTAAATGGATAATTACCCTAGACATGGAAGTGACCTAATCACTTCGGTAACCATAAAACCCACCTCAAGAGCTTCCAAATCTTGTGTTCTTCAAGCTCCTAAGTGTCCAAGCTTGGAGTTCTTGCTTCAACCCAAGCTTCAACAAGAAAAAGGTTCGTTACTCATTACGAACCCTAAATCCATCTCAAAATACGAAATCAAGTGTTCTAACATGATTTCCTATGCCTCAATTGCAATTATCGAAGGTCCAAATATTTTTAGAACCCTTCATCGCAAAAGCCCTCATTCTACCTAGGGTTTGCATGCATGCAAGCCAAACCCTAGATTTCGTGGCCAATCTTCCACCATTTGTGATCTAGATTGCCAAGGGTTCCCAAAAACCTCTTTTCAAAGAATCAAATCCAAGGTTTGAACCCAAAACATGAGGTACTAACCTTAACCACGAAATCTCCAAGCTTCTTCTTGCACCAAGAAGCCTCTTTTCTCCTTTGGAAGCCTTTTCCAAGATCAATCCACCACTTCTCCAAGCTTTTGGAGAGATCTCTAGAGAGAGAAAGTGAGAGGAGAGGGAGGGGAGTGTGGAGAAGAAGGTCCTGTGAAAGGGGGAGTGTTCCCTGCCTTTCAAATACCCCATGGCATGTGAAAAGACCTAAATGCCCTTCTCCAATCAAAACACAACACCCAGCCCACTCTGGGCATTGTATACCGGTATGTGCATTTTGCATACCGGTATACGGGTACACATTCCGGTATACCTCAGGGATTCCGCAAAACCCGAGAGCAAGGCTCACTGTTTCGAACATCACATACCGGTATCCCATTTTCGCATACCGGTATACCCTCAAGGAATCCCGCAAACCCGAGAGTTGGGTTTCTCGGTTTCTCCTGGCATTCCGGTATACCCTCCTCACATACCGGTATACCAAGCTCCAATTCCGGTATTGGAGTTCACATACCGGAATCCAGTGCAGACTTTACCAATTCTGCAGTTTTAACTTATCGAGGTCCGTTTTCACGCCTCTTTTGCGCCGAAAACACTTCGCATAAGTCCTAAACTTGGTCGAAGCCTCACACATAGCCTCTTATGCCATTTTCTCACTAGAACTCTACAATTTGTAGAAGTTCAGTACGATGCACTGAAATTCAGTGTACTACACGACGACACACGGCTTTGGCGGCGGGGTAGGCGGCGACCGGGGAGCGCTGAGGGAGAGAGCGAGAGAGAGAGAGAGAGAGAGAGAGCGATGTACTATAGTGTGCGGGGGCTTGCGAGGAAGAGAAGTCAGGGACATACCCAGTGGAGGCGGTGAATGGTTCACTGCTTCGGTAAACAATTCACTGCTTCGGTGAACGATTCACCGCTTTTAGTAGACGGTGAACGGTTCACCGCCTTATTATGGTCGTTGCAATCTCTCATCACTTAGCAAAACCTCTCAGGACTTAGAAAATTTCTTAGGGCGTAGGGCCTGCACTAAAGGCGGTGAATCATTCACCGCCTTAGTGAAGGCGGTGAACGATTCATCGTCTTAGGAAGTCATATTACAAAAACGGTGAATCGTGAATCTGTCTTCAGAGGAAAAATCTAACCTGGCTCCTACATGGCATAGAAAGGGTTAGTTTGCCAAATTTAAATTTTGTAGGGTTATTTTTCCCAATTACGGTGTTTTACATGGTTATTTTGAAAAAAGTTCCCACACTTCTCAAAGCTCGCATAAAATAATATTTTATTTAATCTTGCCCTATTTAGCCTACTGTTCTCTTTCACGTCGCAGAGGAGCAGTTTCCTTTAACTCTCTCCCACCATTGACGAGAAGGCATAATAGATGATAGTTTTTCAAAATTCTACAAAAAAGAAAAAAAAACCCTAAGTACCTCCGCCTCACGCCTGCCTTTATCTTCTCCTCTAGCACCCTCATCGCCGCCTTCTCCCACATGGTCTGCAACCGTAGCTCATCTCTCCAATCTCTCCCCATCTCACTTTTTTGTTGCACTTCTAGCCACCCTCTACCGCCTTCCCAGAAAGATGAGGCCGTCTATTACGCACGTTTTCAAGAGCTACAGAAGGGCCACCCTCATTCTACTTTACTCATTGGTCAAGAATTTTAAAATTTTATTTAAAAATTAAAATATTGAATGTTAAAATTTAAAATTTTATATTATTTAAAATTTAAAATTTAAAATTTGAAACCTGTTTTTTTCTTCTTTTCCTACATATATACTACAGAGGGGAAAGGGATGAAAGGGATGAAAAATTATTTCGAAAAAAGAGATTGACGAGAAATATGAGGAGAATGATAGGTAGGGATGTAACTAGGCCGAGCCTGGCAAAGAGGTGGAGGAAAAATATGAGGAGAATGATAGGTAGGGGTGCGCGGCCCAGATTTTTCGGGCCAATTCGGGCCACAAGGAGGTCCGGCTCAGTCCGGATAGGAATCGAGACAGTACAAAGCCGAGCGCCTTTCTTTGGACTATGGCCCAGCACAGCCCACAATTCAGATCAGGCCGAGCCATGTTGAGCCACGGACAGGCCCATTTTATTTTTTTATTCGTTAGGGTCTATTTGGCAATTATTGAAAAGGAAAACAGAGTTTTATTTTACACTGTGTTTAACATCTTGAAAAACTGTGTACTCTGTAAAAAATTACTCTATTTTTTACTATTTGAGATGGCCCTTTAAAAAAATACTCTGCTTTAATTCTTATCTAAAATAAAATAAATTAAGAAAAATTGTACTAATCAAAACAAACTTTCATCGTTTTTGGATCAAACTATATAAAAAAGATAACTTATTAGTAAATTACTAAATTGTATCAAATTAAGAAATATTTTTTAAACATAACCAAAAACAACTGCTCCTCCTCCAGCGCCATCTCCACTGCCACCTATACTGCCACTGTCGCTCGCATCCCTCTCCTCCTACTACTATTTTTCCCCGCAGCCGGCGCCGCCGTCGTGCCCAGCACAACCACCTCACACTGCCACACCCCCTGTCCCCCACCCTCGCACCCCAGCACACAGACACACCCCCCTCTCCATCCCCTCTCTGCCGGACAATCCCTCTCCCCCAGCACTGCCACACCTACCCACCCCCCACACAGCTAGCCACCACCCCCCTCTCTCTGCCAGTCAATCCCTCGCCCCAGCACTGCCAGCCACCACCCCCCCTCCCCCGCTCCCCCAACCCCAACACTGCTAACAAATAAAAGAGGAAATGGAAGGTACCTGCACTTACGAGGGATCTGGTTGGAGAGGTCGATGGCGACGGCGAGGGCAGGTGGCGTTGGCGCACGTCGATGACGCAACACACACGGTCAGTGGGAGGGAAGAGAGAGAGAGAGAGAGAGAGAGCAATGTGGGGCCGCAGGTGGACGGCGGCGAGGCCGACGTCGCACGGCGAGGGCGAGGACAACGACGCAGGGCTTCGGCGGCGGGGCAAGCGGCGACCGGGGAGCGCTGAGGGGGAGAGAGAGAGAGAGAGAGAGAGAGAGAGAGAGAGAGAGAGAGAGAGAGAGAGAAGAGAGAGCGATGTACTCTAGTGTGCGGGGGCTTGTGAGGAAGAGAAGTCGGGGACATACCAAGTGGAGGCGGTGAATGGTTCACTGCTTCGGTGAACGATTCACTGCTTCTGTGAACGATTCACCGCTTTCAGAAGACGGTGAACGGTTCACCGCCTTATTATGGTCGTTGCGATCTCTCATCACTTCGAAAACCTCTCAGGACTTAGAAAATTTCTCAGGGTGTAGGGCTTGCACAAACGGCGGTGAATGGTTCACCGCCTTAGTCAAGGCGGTGAACAATTCATCGTCTCAGGAAGTCATATTACAAAAACGGTGAATCATGAATCTGTCTTTAGAGGAAAAATCTAACATGGCTCCTACGTGGTAAAGAGAGGGTTAGTTTGCTAAATTTCAATTTTGTAGGGTTATTTTCCCAAATACGGTGTTTTACAGGGTTATTTTGAAAAAAGTCCCCGCACTTCTCCAAGCTCGCATAAAATAACATTTTATATAATCTTACCCCATTTAGCCTACTGTTCCCTTTCACATCACGGAGTAGCAGTTTCCTTTAACTCTCTCCTACCATTAACGAGAAGACATAATAGATGATAGTTTTTCAAAATTCTACAAAAAAGAAAAAAGAACCCTAAGTACCTCCTCCTCACTCCTGCCTTTATCTCCTCCTCTAGCACCCTCATCGCCGCCCTCTCCCACCTGGTCCGTAACCGTAGCTCATCTCTCCAGTCCCTCCCCGTCCCACTTTTTTGTTGCTCTTCTAACCACCCTCTCCCGCCTTCCCAGAAAGATGAGGCCGTCTATTACGCACGTTTTCAAGAGCTATAGAAGGGCCACCCTCATTCTACTTTACTTATTGGTCAAGAATTTCAAAGTTTTATTTAAAAATTAAAAATTTAAAATAAAAATATTGAATTTTAAAATTTAAAATTTTATATTTATTTAATTTTAAAATTTAAAATTTAAAATTTGAAACTTGTTTTTTTTCTTCTTTTCCTACATATATACTACAGAGGAGAAAATGTTGAAAGGGATGAAAAATTATTTTGAAAAAAGAGATGGACGAGGAATATGAGGAGAATGATAGGTAGGGATGTAATCTAGGCCGGGCCTAGCAAAGAGGTGGAGGAGGAATATGAGGAGAATGATAGGTAGGGGTGCGCGGCCCAGATTTTTCGGGCCAATTCGGGCCAGAAGGTGGTCCGGCTCAGTCCGGATTGGAATCCAGACAGTACAAAGCCGAGCGCCTTTCTTTGGACTATGGCCCATCACAGCTCACAATTTCAAATCAGGCGGAGCCATGTCGGGCCACGAACAGGCTCATTTTATTTTTTTTATTTATTAGGGTCTATTTGGCAATTATTCAAAAATAAACAAAGTTTTATTTTACACTGTGTTTAACATCTTGAAAAACTCTGTACTCTGTAAAAAATTACTTTACTTTTTACAATTTCAGATGGCCTTTTAAAAAAATACTCTGCTTTAATTCTTATATAATATAAAATAAATTAAGAAAAATTATACTAATCAAAACAAACTTTCTTCATTTTTGGATCAAACTATAGAAAAAAAGATAACTTATTAGTAAATTACTAAATTGTATCAAATTAAGAAATATTTTTTAAACATAACTAAAAACAACTTCTCCTCCTCTAGCGCCATCTCCACCGCCACCGATACGGCCACCGTCGCCGCCACCGTGCCCCGCACAACCACCTCACACTGCCACACCCCCCGTCCCCTACCCTCCCACCCCAGCACACACACACACACACACACACACCCTCCCTCCCTCCCTCGGACAATACCTCTCCCCAAACACTGCCAACAAATAAAAGAGGAAATGGAAGGTACCTGCCCGTGCGAGGGATCTGGTTGGAGAGGTCGATGGCGACGGCGAGGGCAGGCGGTGATGGCGCACGTCGTAGCGCACACGGTCAGTGGGAGGGAAGAGAAAGAGAGAGCAATGTAGGGCCGCAGGGGGACGACGGCAAGGCCGAGGTCGCACGGCGAGGGCGAGGGCGACTACGCACGGCTTCGGCGGCAGGGCAGGCGGCGACCGGGGAGCGCTGAGGGAGAGAGAGAGCGATGAGAGAGAGAGAGAGAGAGAGAGAGAGAAAATAGAGAGCGATGTACTATAGTGTGCGGGGGCTTGCGAGGAAGAGAAGTCGGGGACATACCCAGTGGACGCGGTGAATAGGGGTGGCAATCCAGCTCGCTGTTTGCGAGCCAGCTCGTGTTCGACTCAAAATGAGCTCGAGATCGACTCGCTCGTTTAGTAAACGAGCCGAACACGAGCTGAATTTTTCAGCTCGTTTAATAAACAAGCGAAACACGAGCTGGGGTAAGCTCGCTCATGTTCGGCTCGATAACAGCTCGAATATATATATATATTTAATATTTATATTATTTATATTATTTATATATATATAAATAAATAATTATATATAAATATAATTTTTTATTATTTGATTTTTAGTCCAACCTAAATTAAAGCCTAACTCAATTATAAAAAGTCAATTTATATGTAAAGTTTCAACCATTAGATCAAAGTCTAATGGATAAAATCTCATAAATTTATTTTCTATATGTATATCCTTTCTAATAATTTTAACTTATTGTTTCTGAGCCAGCTCGTGTTCGGCTCGTTTACGAAACGAGCCGAACACGAGCCGACCCCAGCTCGCTCGTGTTCGGCTCGTTGACACCCCTAGCGGTGAATGGTTCACCGTCTTATGAAGACGGTGAACGGTTCACCGCCTTATTATGGTCGCTGCAATCTCTCATCACTTAGAAAACCTCTCATGACTTAGAAAATTTCTCAAGGTGTAGGGCTTGCACTAAAGGCGGTGAATGGTTCACCGCCTTAGTGAAGGCGGTGAACGATTCATCGTCTTAGGAAGTCATATTACAAAATTCTCGTCGTCAAGGCTCCTCGCTCGACCCACAGTGGCTGCTCGATCGACGCATCCAAGGTCTGCAACCTCTGCGCCTGAACTAAAACAAAGATCTCTTGTCTCAATCCCCGCTCGAACAAGTAAACCTTGTGAGCCTCATCTCTCACTACAAATGGGACACAGTTCAGGAGTCTGGTGAACTCTCGAGTATACTCCTGTACTGTGCGGTCTCCCTGTAGTAGATTCTTCAGATCCTCCTCGAGTTTTTGCTTCACGTTGTTTGGGAAATAGGACCCATACAGCATCCCGCAAAACTCGTCCCAACTCAACCGCAACGCATCCAGCGACCTGCTCTGTCTCGTCCTCCTCCACCAGATACGTGCGTCACTCGTCAAGCAATGAACCGCCAAGTGAACCTGCTCCCGCTCTGGTATGAAGAGATCCTCGAATGACTTCTCCATCTCACCCACCCAGGCCTCCACCACCCATGGCTCGGTGTGGCTATCATCAAAGCGAGGCGGATCAAACCGGCAAAAACGAGCCAGCCTCTCAGTCATCCGCTCATGCTCAGCCTCTGACATCTGTCCACCTGACCGCGAAGCATCGCTAATCGGCGTGGCCGAAACTGTCGCTGATGGGGGTGCGGCTGTAGCTCGAACATCCACTGGAGTAGAAGAAGGTGGCTCCTGCGATTCCGTCGCTCTAGGTGCTGCACTCGGCTGATTAGTAAAAGTATCAAACACCCTCTGCAATAGCACACCCTGCTGCCTAGATGACTCAGCTAGGGCAGCCAACTGCTCTCTCAAATTTGGGGGTGCACTAGATCTCGTCTGCTCTGGCACCTCAGAAGGCACGGGGGTAGCCCGCGTTGGGGGTCGACCTCGGTGTCGGGGAGGCGTCATGACCACCTGCACAACACACACATCAGTCACAAAACACAAACAACTCTTGACCCAATTAAGCGAAAGTCTAGAAGGTCGCCTTTTTTTCTCCACTACTTGACGTCTTCTGCAGCCAATGCAAGTTCGCGGCAGGAAATGACACACGCCTTCGATCACCCCCTCCACTTAAGAATGAGTTCAACAGTCAAATCGATGACTTTCGCAGCAAGTCACGTCTCTCACGTCTTGCATTCCTAGGGTCTGCCAAAGCCTAGGATTTACTAAGTTCCAACGACCTATTCCTAAGCTCTGATACCAACTTAATCTGTCACGCCCCGGATTACTCGTTTCTCCGGGCTCGCCAACAGATCCGCCGTATACATAGAATTTTCTATGTATACGAAGCGATAGCTAACCTATAAACAAAATATATAAGCAACTATAAGAGATATAGAGCTGAAATAAGATCATACTCTCAAAGTATAAGCATCACTAATGTGAATAGTCACTCCTGACCCAATCTAATGGAACCGCCCAAAAAGGCTCGTCCAGCCAAAAGCCTAGCCACACCGCACACTATCAAAAGGTAGCCGGTCCAAGAATTATATCCAACTAATCTGCAGCGACATCAACGCATGAGAGGCCTCACTCCGGAGCGGCACTCGGGGGAGCTACCCAACCGAGTTAATAAGCGTATCTCTGTCGAGCACAATCAGGCTCCGGCAGGCTATAATCAAATAAAAAGGGGTCAAATGGGTCAACAACTCCAAGCTCACATGCCCTCGGCACAAACTGATCCTAAAATAAGAATCTGGGTCTACCGTCAACCCCGACGGCATCCGGCAAAATAAAACAGCCTAACTCTGTTGTATACATAAGCTCGGCATCTCAGCACGAGCGTAAACTCTTCCTACAACAATCTAAGTATCCACCTTGCACTAACAGTGGTGATACATGAACAGAAACGGCTCCTAGAGCTAAATCTGATAACAGTTTCGAAAAGTGACGGTTGTAGGTTCATGAGTTTTCTCCTTAGTCAAATCCCAGTTCAGCATGTAAATCTTGACTATAAATTATAATTTATGCTCCAAATTCAGATTTCATACATAAACATGCAAATCTAAAAATTGAGCTATTAAACAGGATAATTCATACAAATTAATGCATGCTGAAATCTCATACAACTTAGGGAGAATTTCGATGATTTCGGTGTACATTAACCCACCTCTATAGCTATCCAACCACGGCTAGAAGTCGAGTGGAAGGCCTCCAAACAAAACCAGCTGAAATCGGGCTCAAATCAGCCAAAACCAGGATTCGGATCCTCCCTGCAGCACTTCTGGGCGCCCAGAACTGCAGCCTGGCAGCACAACATGCAGGGATTCAACAAGCGATAAAATTCGATTCCAATGTCCAAATGCAGTGAAAATTCACCCAACTCACCAGGAGAGGTTAAGTCCACCAATTTTCAGCCAAAACGGAGTTCGATTCGATCTCCAGAAAGGGCTCCGATCAGATTCAGATCCACTTCGGGGTACTCCAAAACTGCATCCAGAAATTTCAGCAACTAAGCAAATAACACTTCTAGCTTAATTCCTAAAATTCCAACAAGTCTAGCCCAGGGAATAGGGTCACAAACCTCCCAAATACAGTGAGGGATCACTCTAAATCCATCAATGAAGCTTCCAACAAAATCTGGATTCAAAAATCTAAGAAATCCATCAAAAATTCACAATTTCAGTACTTAAGCTTAAATCTCTAAATCTGAGCTAAAACTCACCTTTGAACTCTCAAATCCAGGTGGAAAGAACAAGGGATGAGGAAAAACCAATCCTCACTTCAAAAATCCAGCTCCATAGAGATTTGGATCCATAAGATCAAAGGAAAACCCAAATTTCAGTTCAAGAACACAAGGGGTCCAGTAAAATAACAACTGCAGCATGCATATCTGTTCAAATTGCGATTGGAAGGATCCCACACCTTCCTCTACGAGTCCGCAATCCAACAAACCAAGTTTCGTAGAATTTGGACACACCTACACTGCACACGAGCTGAAATGCCACAAGTCGACGCTGGAATTCTGCTGGAATCCAAAGCCTTCAATGTGAGAAGATGGAAATTGGAGGAGTTGGAGGGGTTCCTTGCAATTATCCAGGGTTCACCAAGAGAGGGAAGCAAAAGAGCTTCAGGGGTTTCGTCCACCACTATTTATAGCCAAAGGAATGGATACAAAAAGCCTCAAGAACACAAGCTGCAATCCTGCACCAATGCTGAAAATCAACATTCGGGCGCCCAGAACCCAAGAACTGGGCGCCCAGATCTTCTAGCCTGCACTCGACCAGCACTTCGAAAAATCCGCCTGGCGGTCTGGTGTGCCCAAACGTGGTCTGGCGGAACTCACCTACCACATCACACATGTCAAAAGGATCGATATTCACGAGGTAAACATTCGGACTCACTTTTCGGGCGCCCTAAAATGGATCCGAAATGACTCAGTAATTCAAAGAACTAGCACTCAACATCTGGGCGCCCTAAACCTAACTTCTAGGTGCCCTAAACTGCCAAACGTCCAAAACTTCAGTTTTGGCTTATTTCGGTGCTCCGAGTCCGTTTTCGCATCTATTTTGCGCCAAAACGACTCCGACTCGTTCCGACACTCTCCAAAAGTGTCGAACAGTCTAGAATACTGCAGTCATTTCGTCAGTTAGGCCCCAGGGGTACTACAGCGCACGTCGATGATGCAGCATACACAGTCAGTGGAGGGAATAGAGAGAGAGCAATGTGGGGCAGAAGAGGGATGGCGGCGAGGCCGACGTCACACGGCGAGGGTGAGGGCAACGACGCACGGCTTCGGCGGCAGTGCAGGCGGCGACCGGGGAGCGATGAGGAAAAGAGAGCGCGATGAGAGAGAGAAAGAGAGAGAGAGAGAGAGAGTGAGAGAAGAGAGAGTGAGAGAAGAGAGAGTGATGTACTATAGTGTGCGGGGGCTTGCGAGGAAGAGAAGTCGGGGACATGACCATTGGAAGCGGTGAATGGTTCACCGTCTTATGAAGACGGTGAATGGTTCATCGCCTTATTATGATCGTTGCAATCTCTCATCACTTAGAAAACCTCTCATGACTTAGAAAATTTCTCAGGGTGTAGGGCTTGCACTAAAGGCGGTGAATGGTTCACCGCCTTAGTGAAGGCGGTGAACGATTCATCGTCTTAGGAAGTCATATTACAAAACGGTGAATCGTTCACCGCCTTCTTAAAGGTGGCGAACAACTCACTATCTTCAGAGGAAAAATCTGACATGGCTCCTACGTGGCAAAGAGAGGGTTAATTTGCCAAATTTAAATTTTGTCGGGTTATTTTTCCAATTACAGTGTTTTACAGGGTTATTTTGAAAAAAAGTTCCCGCACTTCTCCAAGCTCGCATAAAATAATATTTTATTTTATCTTGCCCTATTTAGCCTACTGTTCTCTTTCACGTCGCGGAGGAGCAGTTTCCTTTAACTTTCTCCCACCATTGACGAGAAGGCATAATAGATGATAGTTTTTCAAAACTCTACAAAAAAGAAAAAAGAACCCTAAGTACCTCCGCCTCACTTCTGCCTTTATTTCCACCCCTAGCACCCTCATAGCCGCCCTCTCCCACCCGGTCCGCAGCCGCAGCTCATTTTTCCAATCCCTCCCCCTCTCACTTTTTCGTTGCACTTCCAGCCACCCTCTCTCTCCTTCCCAGAAAGATGAGGTCGTCTATTACGCAAGTTTTCAAGAGCTACAGGGGGGCTATCCTCATTCTACTTTACTCATCGGTCAAGAATTTTAATATTTTATTTAAAAATTAAAAATTAAAAATTAAATTTTAAAATTAAATTTTTTTTATTATTTAAATTTTAAATTTTAAAATTTGAAACTTTTTTTTCCTTCTTTTTCTACGTATATACTACCGAGTAGAAAAGGATGAAAGGGATGAAAAATTATTTCGGAAAAAAAGATGGACGAGGAATATGAGGAGAATGATAGGTAGGGATGTAATCTAGGTCGGGCCTGGCAAAGAGGTGGAGGAGGTATATGAGGAGAATGATAGGTAGGGATGCGCGGCCCAGATTTTTCGGGCAAATTCGGGCCACAAGGTGGTCCGGCTCAGTTCAGATAGGAATCCAGACAGTACAAAGCCGAGCACATTTCTTTGGACTATGGCCCAGCATAGCCCACAATTCAGATCAGGTCGAGCCATGTCGGGTCACGGACAGGCCCATTTTATTTTTTTATTTGTTATGGTCTATTTGGCAATTATCGAAAAATAAAATAGAGTTTTATTTTACACTGTATTTAACATCTTGAAAAACTCTGTACTCTGTAAAAAATTACTCTATTTTTTACTATTTCAGGTGGCCTTTTAAAAAAATACTCTGCTTTAATTCTTATATAAAATAAAATAACTTAAGAAAAATTGTACTAATCAAAACAAACTTTCTTCATTTTTGGATCAAACTATAAAAAAAAGATAACTTATTAGTAAATTACTAAATTGTATCAAATTGAGAAATATTTTTTAAACATAACTAAAAACAAATGCTCCTTCTCCAGCGCCATCTCCACCGCCACCGATACTGCCACCGTCACTCGCATCCCTCTCCTCCTACTACTATTTCTCCTGCTGCCATGGCCGTTAGCAGTATTTGCGTTGTCATCGTCGTTGGCAGCGGCGGCATCGGCGTCATCGTCGTCGGCAACATCGGCGGCGGCGGCAACCGCGTCGTTGGCGATGGCGGCCGCATCTGCGTCGGCGTCGTCGGGGCGACGTTGGCGGCGGCTGCCGCGTCAGCGTCGGCGCCGACGCTAATGTCATTGTTGTCATCATCGTCATAGGGAGTAGAGTCGGCAGCGCCGGCATCGGCGTCGGCGTCGTCGGCAGCATTGGCGTCGGTGTCATCGGCATCGACCTCGTCGACGGTTGTGCCGATGCCGACGTTATTGTCATCATCGTCATTAGAGGGAGTAGAGGGAGAGGGAGAAGGTGAGAGGATGGGAGGGAGTAGAGGGAGAGGGAGGTGGGGAGAGGATAGGAAGGGAGGACGAAAACGAAAGAAGGAGAGGTGGGGAAGCGATGCGACGAATAGAGTATTTTTTAAAGAGGTCTAACTAAATTTTTTTTTTCGAAAGAAAACGAAAGAATGAGGGGTGAGGAAGTGACGTGATGAATAGAGTATTTTTTTAAACAGTTCTAACCAAATTTTTTTTTCACCCCAAAATTACTCTGTAAGATCTATATTACAGAGTAATTTTTTTCTTTATTGGACCTTCCAAACCGGCCAACTAAAAAGAAAAAAAATAGTTTTTTTAAAAAATAGAGTAATTTAGTCTATTACTCTATATTAGGGATTTATCAAAGAGGCCCTTATATTTTTATTTTAAAAATTGCTCTAGATTGTATAATATATACATAGTTTTTTTTATTAAATAAATAAGTTTTAGATGATTTTAAAAAAAAATTAAAAATTTAATAATTTAAATTAATATTTGAAAGAAATAAATTTTTTTATAAAATATATTAAAAAAGAAAATAAATAAATAAACAAACATGTCGGCCCTATGCTTAGACCTAATCCTAAATGGACTAGGCCTCACCATGCCGGCCAGGCAGCACCAGGCCACAGGCTAGCAGGCTGCGGCCCAGCACAGCTTGCACCCATGATGTGAGCAGTACCGAGCCGGGCTGCGAGCTGGCTGGGTCTGGCCTAGCACAACCTACAGTCGTTCTGAGCCGGCCAGTCCACGGGCCCCACGATTCGTTTTACAACTCTAATGGTGGGTAGTGGAGGTGGCAAAACTAAGAAGGAAGATGAAAGTATAAGAAGGAAGAGGTTATCGGTTAAAACTAAATTCTCTCTGTACGCCAATATGTGTGTGTGTTATCTTAGGGTTCGCAAAAATTTCTATATATTTTAATGAAAAAAAGGGGTAAAACTAGGGAGAGATTATAGAACATTAAATGGATGAGATATATATCATGCAACCACTTTAGGGGTGTACAAATGGCATTGCACAAATTCTAATCAAATCAAATCAATTTTTTGTAAATGTAAGAGCCCTTCTCCTATGAAAATATACGTAAATACTTCACATATTATCTGTCTCTGCAATCTATCTATACGAACCTATCCATCTCTAGATAAGGTTTTGTAGGGTGACATAGCACTCATTTTCCTTGGATGGTATGGGACCGGACATCGTAGACGTCTTATCGACTCTTCATACGTGAGGCATAGACAATTTGCTTTTGTCTGTGACTCAACAACATTGAGGCGGACCTCATAACAAGTGGTAAAATAGGTAAAAACGTACATAACTTACCTGAATTGTCGACCATTTTAAACCGATTATCCAACCTTTCAAAATTTTGGTTTTACTATACGGCCTTCCAATTTGTTTATTTTGAGTCAGTCAACTGGACTTTGACTTCAAAAATTAAATATGTCATTTAGTTTTTCAAGTTTAGTTAGTGTACTTAATGCAATTCTTGCAACTATAAATTTATTAAAGTGAAAAATTATCTGAAATTTTGAAGTCAAAATTTCATTGACTGACTCAAACAAATCGAAAGGTTGGATAGGATAATCAAGTCTTGAATGATTGGTTAATAAATTCAAAATGGTTCATAGCTAAGATAAGTTTTATACGTCTTTACCGTAAAAAAAATGATAAATCTTAGTTGTAGTTGTTGGAAAAATCTTTCGAATCTTTTAGCAAAGATTATCTTTTTAAAGAATTTGAAAAGTTGCAGTTGCAGTTTTATAAAAATCCGAACAGGAATTAAATGATAAAAATAGTAAATGGAAAGGATTAGAAAAAGCATGTGGATCGAGGCGTGCAGAGCACTGTCCTAGAAGCGAGATTGCCCCTCTACGTGCGAGGCTTCCCGGCAATCACTTTCAGTGATACAACGTCCACGTTCCACCCCGTCGACACGCTTTCAAGATGGCGCAAGATGAACACGGTAAGCTTTCAAAGATCCAGCAAAATAAAAACGCAGCGGAATAGCACTTGCAAAATCGAAATCCCAGAATTACGAGAAGGCAGTGGAGAGGATGTAAGGGTTTTTGGTTTCAGCCGTAATGAACACTTAGGGTTCACCTCTCCTAATATAACCGAGGGAAGAGATCGTGCTCCAACGGCACGATTTCCTGCTCTGCAAGGTAAGGAAGAGATCGTGCTCCAACGGCTCGATTTCCTGCTCCGCAAGGTAAGCCTTACGTGCCCGTTACCCGGGTTAAGGCTTCCCAAAATAAAAAATAAAATAAAATAAAGGAATAAAATAAAATGAACCGGGTAAAAGGACCACCCGGCCCGGCCCGGCTCGGCTCGTGCTCGTGCCGTGCGTGTGTTTAGTCGAGAGCATAACTCTCACTTTCTCCCAAGCAACCAACATGAGAAAGAAGGAGTATATAAATGGCAACAACAAGTCATTGGTTTCCAATGTGGGACTAAACCTCATATGTGAAAACCAAAGTGTGGGCTCCCAAGTGAGGCCCATTGTCACGCCCCGCCGGGCCTTAAACACCAACTAGGTGGAAAGGATAACCGCACGGGCGCATGCACCAGACCCACCGAACGGATAGAGTCCTTTATATCCGCCCAAGGCGTCACAACACAAGCTTATCCACAATGTTCCAACTAGGAACGGAGTACAAGAGTTGCACAAGGAAAGCATCAACATAAAGAAGTTCTACTTCTATTACATCACATGGCACAATATACATGTCCAAATTTTTCTTTTCTTTCACTTTCTTTCCATACATCATGTTCCAAAACTATGGAATATACAACATTCATACAAGAATGAAAATCCCCTATGCTATCATAGTCCAAAAATAGGGGTACAACTCTATGTATCACCAAAATGGAAGGGCCGCTATCTAAAGAGCCAAACCCTTGCCTCGCTCCGCCGCCTCACTCGCGGAAGGACCTGGAAAATGTGGGGTGAGAACTATAAACATAGTTCCCAGTAGGTAAGGCCACCCAAGAGAGAAGCTCGACCCACCAGGTCCAAAGAAACACCATATGCATAAGTTAGATCACATATAACTATGCAACAATTATTTACATGCTTGTAAATAAACATAAAGGATACAACCAAATGAAATATATTTTATCATTCTCTCCTAGGTTCATCCTATGTCTCACAATGACTAAGTTCATTTACTTGTCATTTACTTATGGTTTCGGAATCGCCGTCTCACCATAATTATTCCAACATTCGAGGAGTGAACTCGTCACCTCCTAGTTCGAGTAGCGAACTCGTCGCATACTCGGGATAGCAAAATCGTCGCCTACCCAGTCTCAACACCGCCATTACATGGCATGGATAGCGAACTCGTCGCATATCCGGGATAGCAACCTCGTCGCACATCCCCTCTCGACACCGCCAACTCAAGGCGAGGTAGCGAAATCGTCGCCTACCCGGGATTGCAAACTCGTCGCACATCCCGTGTCGGTACGGCCAACTCATGGCATGGTAGCGAAATCGTCGCCTACCCGGGATAGCAAAATCGTCGCACATCCCGTCTCAATACGGCCAACTCATGGCATGGTAGCGAAATCGTCGCCTACCCGGGATAGCAAAATCGTCGCACATCCCGTTGTTCACGTTTTTCACTTGCCAACCTAAGTCTCATGACCTTAGGTTCAAGTCACTAAGTCTCGCCTATGTTCGATAACACTAGGCTTACTTTCTCATTATCAACCTAGGTTCCATGACTCTAGGTTCCAATCTCATGTCAAACCTATGTTCGATGACACTAGGTTTCAATCTCACATGTTCCAACCTATGTTCAATAACACTAGGTTTAATCCTCATATCCAACCTATGTTCAATAACACTAGGTTTAATCCTCATATCCAACCTATGTTCAATAACACTAGGTTTAACCACACATGCAACCATGCAACAAGTATTAATATTTGAATTATACTTGAAATATACATCATGCCATAGAATCTCCTTGTTCATCCTATCATGATTTTTACCTTTGCCAACATGCAAATTCTAAGGTTCACAACACATACCATTTTATCTTTAAATGGATATTTACCCTAGACATGGAAGTGATCTAATCACTTCGGTAAACACAAACCCACCTCGAGAGCTTTCGAATCCTTGTATTCTTCGAGCTCCTAAGTGTCCAAGCCTTGAGTTCTTGTTTCAACCCAAGCTTCTACAAGAAAACGGTTCGTTACTCGTTACGAACCCTAAAATCAACTCAATACATGAAATCATGTGTTCCAACATGATTTCCTATGCCTCAATTGCAATTCCCGAAGGTCCAAATATTTTTAGAACCTCTCATTGCAAAAGCCCCAAATCTACCTAGGTTTCACATGCATGCATGTGAAACCACAAAATCTCTTGGCCAATCTTCACGTTTTGTGGATTAGATTGCCTAGGGTCTCCAAAAACCTCATGCTAAAGGATTGAATCCAAGGTTTAAACCCTAAATCACAAGAACTCACCTCAAAGCCCTAGCTCCCAAGCTTCTTCTTGCACCAAGAAGCTCCAAATCCACCTTAGAAGCTTTTCCCAAGGTCAAATCCTCCACTTCTCCAAGCTTTGGAGAGATCTCTAGAGAGAGAAAGTGAGGGAGAGGGAGAGGGAATGTGAGGAAGATGGAGGAGTAATGAGGAGAGGGACCCCAGCCCTCTATATATAGCCTATTCCCCAAGAAATTACCAAAATACCCCTCACTGGGCATTCTGCCTCAGCCGGGTCCGGACCTTGCGGGTAGGGTCCGGACCCCGCACTGTTAACTGGTCAGTGCGCAGGCCGGGTCCGGACCTCAGGTCCCGGGTCCGGAACCCGTACGCACCCCATTTCGGAAATCGGCTCGGGTCCGGACCGTGGCTGCCCGGGTGCGGACCGTAGCTGCCCGCGGACTTCATTATCCGGACCCCAACTTCCAGGGTCCGGACCCCGTGAGCAGTTTTGCTCCGGTTGGTCCTTTTCTCAATTTTTTTCGATTTTCGGGTTTCCACTCGTACCCATAATGTTCCGAAACCTTCGGAACCCAATTCCACACTAGCCATTACCGGCTCTCTCCGAACTTCATCAAATTTGGTAAAGTTCGAAACAACGCACCGAAATTCAAAGTGCTACATTCCTCCCCCCTTAAAGAGAGTTTCGGCCGCGAAACTAAATCATACCTCAGCTGGACTCAGCGAAGAGGTAAGGAAACCGCTCCTTCATCGAGCTTTCCAATTCCCACGTAGCTTCGCGCTCACCGTGATTCGTCCATTGTACCTTTACATAAGGAATTTCACGGTTCCTCAAACTTTTCACCTCGCGATCCATGATACACAAGGAAAATTCCTCATAAGTCATATCCTCATGAAGCTCTATAGGCACATACTCGAGGACGTGCGCCGGATCATATACGTATTTGCGGAGTGTCGATACATGGAACACATTGTGTATCCCCGCAAGTTTTGGCGGCAAAGCTAGCCGGTACGCCACGGATCCCACACGCTCCAAAACCTCATAAGGTCCAATGTAACGGGGACTCAACTTACCCCGAACACCAAATCGCTTCACCCCTCTCATGGGTGATACTTTCAAGAAGACGCGGTCTCCTACCGCGAATTCCAAATCTCGTCGACGTCGATCCGCATAACTCTTTTGTCGAGATTGCGCCGTCGATAAGCGTTCGCGTGCCAAGCGGACCTTTTCCTCCGCTTCACGCAACACATCAGGTCCTAAGACCCTTTTCTCGCCGACTTCACTCCAATGAATAGGAGAGCGGCATTTTCTTCCATACAAGGCCTCAAAAGGTGCCATTCCGATGCTAGACTGATAGCTATTATTATAAGCGAACTCAGCCATCGGCAAATGTGTAGGCCATGCACCCTTGAAGTCCATCACACACGCTCGCAGCATATCCTCCAAAATCTGAATTGTCCTTTCCGATTGACCGTCAGTTTGAGGATGAAAAGCTGAACTGAAATCGAGCCGTGTACCTAAAGCTTCTTGCAAGCTTTTCCAAAAATGCGATGTGAAACGGGGATCTCGATCTGAAACTATCGAGGTCGGGACCCCGTGCAACCGCACAATCTCGTCCAGGTAGACTTGCGCTAACTTGTCCCCCGACCAAGTGGTGTGGATTGGCAAAAAGTGTGCCGATTTTGACAAACGATCCACCACCACCCAATCGCGTCGTGGCCACCTAATGATCGAGGTAAGCACACAACAAAATCCATCGCGATATTTTCCCACTTCCAAACCGGAATGGGCAATCCTTGCAGTTTTCCCGCTGGAAAGCGACGCTCGGCCTTCACTTGTTGGCACACTAAGCATTGTGCCACAAAGCGTCCCACATCAAATTTCATCCCCGGCCACCAATAATGTAGTTTGAGGTCCTTATACATTTTGGTGCCGCCCGGGTGAATTGCATAGGGAGAAGCGTGAGCTTCTTTCAAGATCTCCCCACGAATATCCTCGACTTTTGGCACGCACAATCGATTTCGGAATCGAATTGCGCCCTTTGAGTCTACATGATAATCACCGGCGCGCCCGCTCTCGATAGCACCCCGCACCTTTTGGAGTTCCGGATCACCGGATTGCTTTTCTTTTATTTGCTCCAACAAGGTCGGCCATACATTGAGATTCATAAGTCTAGCGGGGACGCCCGGGGCCACGATCTCCAAGTCGAACCGGCCCATTTCTTTGAGCAACGGCATTTGTCCCGTCATCTCAATTGCAAAGTTCTCCACGGATTTTCTACTGAGCGCATCGGCCACCACATTGGCTCTACCAGGGTGGTACAAGATGGTCAAGTCGTAATCTTTTATCAACTCCAACCACCTTCGCTGCCTCAAATTCAACTCCTTTTGAGTGAATAAGTACTTTAAACTTTTGTGATCCGTGTAAACCTCACAATGCTCCCCGTACAAGTAGTGTCTCCACAACTTAAGTGCGAAGACCACCGCCGCGAGTTCTAAGTCGTGGGTGGGGTAATTCTGCTCATAGCTCTTCAGCTGTCGAGAGGCATATGCTATTACTTGTCCTCTTTGCATAAGCACACACCCAAGACCACGCCGTGATGCATCACTATACACCACAAAGCCCTCCCCCGCAATCGGCAAGGCGAGAACCAGAGCCAAAGTCAACCTTTCCTTTAGCTCCTTAAAGCTTTGGTCGCATTCCTCGCTCCAAACATATTTGGCTCCCTTGAGGGTAAGACGCGTTAGTGGACCGGAGATTTTTGAAAATCCCTCCACGAACCGCCGATAGTATCCCGCAAGACCCAAAAAGCTTCGTATTTCCGTGACATTGGTCGGGCGAGGCCAATCCTTGACTGCCTCTACTTTCATAGGGTCCACAGATACTCCTCCTGCGGAATTTACGTGACCCAAGAAAGCGACCTCACGGATCCAGAATTCGCACTTTTCAATTTGGCGAATAACTTGTTCTCCCGAAGAACTTGAAGCACAATCCTTAGGTGCTCTTTATGTTCCTCTTCACTCCGAGAGTAGACAAGAATATCATCTATGAACACAACCACAAATTGATCCAATAGTGGTTTGAACACACGGTTCATTAAATCCATGAACGCTGCCGGGGCATTGGTAAGCCCGAAAGGCATAACCGTGAATTCATAATGTCCATACCGCATTCTAAACGCGGTCTTATGCACATCCTCCGGTTTAATCTTCAATTGGTGATAACCGGATTGCAAATCAATCTTTGAATACACCTGAGACCCTTGCAATTGATCGAATAAGTCATCAATTCGGGGTAACGGGTACTTATTCTTGACGGTTACTTTATTCAACTCGCGGTAATCTACACATAACCGCAGCGAACCGTCCTTTTTCCGCACAAATAGAACAGGGGCTCCCCAAGGCGACACACTTGGCTTTACGAAACCCTTGTCCATTAAATCTTACAATTGTGCTTTCAATAGTTCCGCGGGTACCATCCTGTACGGGGCTTTAGAAATCGGCGCCGTACCCGGGAGCAAATCGATCACAAATTCTATTTTCCGGTCCGGTGGCATTCCGGGCAACTCCGTCGGAAATACATCCGGGAACTCTTGGACTATAGGAACGTCCTCAAGTCACAGCACTTCCTTCCGGTCATCCACTACCGTCGCCAAGTAGGCAATGCATCCTCTAGCAATAAGCTTCCTTGCTTGCGACGTGGACACCATCGACGCAAAGAGCGAACTCTTACACCCACGGTACACAAATTCCTTGTGCCCGGGTTCTCTAAACCTCACTATCCGGCTCTCACAATCAATAGTGGCGTGATACTTCGAGAGCCAATCCATTCCTAGGATCAAATCATATTCATTCATTCGATTTAATACCAGCAAATCAGCTGGCATGATCCAGTTCTCAACCCTCACGGAGCAATCTACACACGCGTGATGTACGCAAAAGGTGTGTTCAGGTACTTGCACAGTTCTTGCATGTGTGGCATCTATAATTCCTATTCCATGTGCAGTAGCAAATGATCGAGCAATGAATGAATGCGATGCACCAGTATCAAACAAAGCTCTACATCGAATGCCTTTAATTAACACAATACCTGCCACGACGTCCTCCTGGGCAGAAGGCTCCTCCACCTGAGAGGCGAATATCCGCCCACTGGGCGCTGGCCGCTGGCCCTCCACTGGTCCCGGCGGCTGTGCACGGCCTGCTGACATCGCCGCGGGTGGGATGCCCGCGAGCTGTCTCGGCGATGCAAATGCCGATGCCGACGACGGTGCTCGGCCATCATCCATCGGGCAGTTGTACCGCATATGCCCTTGCTGTCCGCATTTGTAGCACCGGCCCTCACGATAGTCACACTGCTGAGGGTGGTGGGGGCCGCTACAAATCGGGCACTGGGTTGCGGGTCGATTCCGTCGGAACCCCCGCGATTGGTTTTGCGACTGCGAGTGCTTCGGGGGCCGCTTAGAGCTAGACTGCCCACCCGAGCCACCCGCCGGTCGCTTCTTTCCTTTCTCTTTATCTTTTTCTTTCTCCCAAGACTCGCGCTCCTCGCGCGCACATGCATTCCCGTGCTCCACCCAAAGAGCACGGTCCAAGACCTCCGCAAAGGTCTTTAGCTTGAGGGCGTGAACCGCCCGAAAGATCTCCGGTCGAAGTCCGCGCACGAAACAATCGACCTTGTCCAACTCTCCGCGGACAACGTGCGGTATGCAATTTATAATGTACGAGAACTCCCTCTCATACTCGCGCACAGTACGGTTCCCTTGTTTCAACTTGCGGAACCTTTCTTGAAGTTTCCTTTTCTCGCTATCGGGGAAGTAGGCGGCAAATACCATACCCCGAAATTCCTCCCATGTCGATGGCGGAAGGCTAGGGAGTCGATCACGTCGGACTCCCTTCCACCACACCTTCGCCGATCGCTCCAAGCAATGAACGGCGAGATGCACTTTGTCCCTCTCCAAGGTGTATAGATCCTCGAAGAGTGTCTCCATGGCATCAATCCATGTCTCTACATCCCATGGATCCACGTTCTCCCGTTGAAGATAGGCGGGTTGAACTTCTTAAACCTCATGAGAGCCGCAAGTGCGCGCTCTCGCTCCGCATCCTCCATCTCGGAGTCGTGCATAGGAGTACCCGACCCACCGGCTACAATCGGTGATGCCGGTGGCGCCACAGCCGGCGCCGGTGTCACCTCCTCGGCCGGTGCCGAAGCAGAGGCCGGAGGTACTCCCGTTCTCTCCTCCCTAACCGCAGCCGCTTGCTGCGCCATCACGTCTTGGAGCTTTTTAATTTGCTCCTCCTGTCGTTGCATGGCTTCGGCCTGTCGCCGAACCACGCCCATCAACTCGGTCAACTGATCACGAAGACCCGAGTTCTCGCCCTCCCCGAGTTGTTCGGGAGCCGCGCTCGCTCTCCCGAGCCCAGCCCTCAAAGGAGGCCGTCCACGTACCATTATCCTGAAAACACAATGACTTTGGTCATTTCATGACCTTCAAAGTCATTCGTAACATAACATTTCACGAAAATAAACGTGAACCCAATCTAGGCGAAAGTCACACAAGGGTCCTTATTCCCCTCACTTGGTTTTCATGTTGTCGGCCGCCAACACGAACACACTTGGTGAAGAATAAGACACACCTCGAATCTATCTCTATTTCCAATTAGAGGCATAAGGACATAACCCAATCTCTTATCTTTCGCCACATCAAAGATCTCGTCACTCACGAGCCTACACTCCTAGGGTCATTTCCATCCTAGGGTTTCATAGGTCAACCTAGACCGTTTATATGCTCTGATACCACCTCAGTCTGTCACGCCCCGCCGGGCCTTAAACACCAACTAGGTGGAAAGGATAACCGCACGGGCGCATGCACCAGACCCGCCGAACGGATAGAGTCATTTCTATCCGCCCAAGGCGTCACAACACAAGCTTATCCACAATGTTCCAACTAGGAACGGAGTACAAGAGTTGCACAAGGAAAGCATCAACATAAAGAAGTTCTACTTCTATTACATCACATGGCACAATATACATGTCCAAAATTTTCTTTTCTTTCACTTTCATTCCATACATCATGTTCCAAAACTATGAAATATACAACATTCATACAAGAATGAAAATCTTCTATGCTATCATAGTCCAAAAATAGGGGTACAACTCTATGTATCACCAAAATGGAAGGGCCGCTATCTAAAGAGCCAAACCCTTGCCTCGCTCCGCCGCCTCACTCGCGGAAGGACCTGGAAAATGTGGGGTGAGAACTATAAACATAGTTCCCAGTGGGTAAGGCCACCCAAGAGAGAAGCTCGACCCACCAGGTCCAAAGAAACACCATATGCATAAGTTAGATCACATATAACTATGCAACAATTATTTACATGCTTGTAAATAAACATAAAGGATACAACCAAATAAAATATAATTTATCATTCTCTCCTAGGTTCATCCTATGTCTCACAATGACTAAGTTCATTTACTTATCATTTACTTATGGTTTCGGAATCGCCGTCTCACCATAATTATTCCAACATTCGAGGAGTGAACTCGTCACCTCCTAGTTCGAGTAGCGAACTCGCCGCATACTCGGGATAGCAAAATCGTCGCCTACCCAGTCTCAACACCGCCATTACATGGCATGGATAGCGAACTCGTCGCATATCCGGGATAGCAACCTCGTCGCACATCCCCTCTCGACACCGCCAACTCAAGGCGAGGTAGCGAAATCGTCGCCTACCCGGGATTGCAAACTCGTCGCACATCCCGTGTCGGTACGGCCAACTCATGGCATGGTAGCGAAATCGTCGCCTACCCGGGATAGCAAAATCGTCGCACATCCCGTCTCAATACGGCCAACTCATGGCATGGTAGCAAAATCGTCGCCTACCCGGGATAGCAAAATCGTCGCACATCCCGTTGTTCACGTTTTTCACTTGCCAACCTAAGTCTCATGACCTTAGGTTCAAGTCACTAAGTCTCGCCTATGTTCGATAACACTAGGCTTACTTTCTCATTATCAACCTAGGTTCCATGACTCTAGGTTCCAATCTCATGTCAAACCTATGTTCGATGACACTAGGTTTCAATCTCACATGTTCCAACCTATGTTCAATAACACTAGGTTTAATCCTCATATCCAACCTATGTTCAATAACACTAGGTTTAATCCTCATATCCAACCTATGTTCAATAACACTAGGTTTAACCACACATGCAACCATACAACAAGTATTAATATTTGAATTATACTTGAAATATACATCATGCCATAGGATCTCCTTGTTCATCCTATCATGATTTTTACCTTTGCCAACATGCAAATTCTAGGGTTCACAACACATACCATTTTATCTTTAAATGGATATTTACCCTAGACATGGAAGTGATCTAATCACTTCGGTAAACACAAACCCACCTCGAGAGCTTTCGAATCCTTGTATTCTTCGAGCTCCTAAGTGTCCAAGCCTTGAGTTCTTGTTTCAACCCAAGCTTCTACAAGAAAACGGTTCGTTACTCGTTACGAACCCTGAAATCAACTCAACACATGAAATCATGTGTTCCAACATGATTTCCTATGCCTCAATTGCAATTCCCGAAAGTCCAAATATTTTTAGAACCTCTCATTGCAAAAGCCCCAAATCTACCTAGGTTTCACATGCATGCATGTGAAACCACAAAATCTCTTGGCCAATCTCCACGTTTTGTGGATTAGATTGCCTAGGGTCTCCAAAAACCTCATGCTAAAGGATTGAATCCAAGGTTTAAACCCTAAATCACAAGAACTCACCTCAAAGCCCTAGCTCCCAAGCTTCTTCTTGCACCAAGAAGCTCCAAATCCACCTTAGAAGCTTTTCCCAAGGTCAAATCCTCCACTTCTCCAAGCTTTGGAGAGATCTCTAGAGAGAGAAAGTGAGGGAGAGGGAGAGGGAATGTGAGGAAGATGGAGGAGTAATGAGGAGAGGGACCCCAGCCCTCTATATATAGCCTATCCCCCAAGAAATTACCAAAATATCCTTCACTGGGCATTCTGCCTCAGCCGGGTCCGGACCTTGCGGGTAGGGTCCGGACCCCGCACTGTTAACTGGTCAGTGCGCAGGCCGGGTCCGGACCTCAGGTCCCGGGTCCGGAACCCGTACGCACCCCATTTCGAAAATCGGCTCGGGTCCGGACCGTGGCTGCCCGGGTCCGGACCGCAGCTGCCCGCGGACTTCATTGTTCGGACCCCAGCTTCCAGGGTCCGGACCCCGTGAGCAGTTTTGCTCCGGTTAGTCCTTTTCTCAATTTTTTTCGATTTCCGGGTTTCCACTCGTACCCATAATGTTCCGAAACCTTCGGAACCCAATTCCACACTAGCCATTACCGGCTCTCTCCGAACTTCATCAAATTTGGTAAAGTTCGAAACAACGCACCGAAATTCAAAGTGCTACACCCATTACAGATTGGGCTCCTCAAGAGATAAATAAGTTTTAAATCACACTAAAGCCCAAATAAAATCCAACAATCTCCCACATTATTTAAAACTTCAAATAAAGACAGTAAACAAAACTGAAATTCAAAACAACTCAAAAGGACGCTGGATCTCTTATACCACGTATTCGGCGAAGGTACCTTTCGGGTTTGAACCTTCACTTAGTGCTTGTCTATGTACATCCGAGGGCACAATGGTGGACTACGACTTGAACCAAGGCCGGTGAATCGGATTTCCACAAACCGCACACATGGTATAGCCGTTTGGGTTCGAAGTGGGTGAGCGCTTTTATGGCCATGCGCTAGTATCGATTCACGTGTGTTTTAGGGAACCGCCCTCTTCCAATAGTCGTGGCCTCACGACTCCACACATATAGTAGATTCTCAAAGGGTATCTGCAAGGTCGTACCCTGCCTCATGGGTCTTGGAACCATTCAGGGCCAAAGCCCTTCCTATCCACTTGCAGAAATGAACACTGTCGCCATAGGGATGAAGATACAAAAAGCAGTGCTCCTCAAGCTACCTGTTCGACTTGTTACTACCCATTGAACCTGCAACAGGTTGGGTTGCCGTCGCCGGTAACTTCTATTGTGGGCTAAGCCCCATCCCCCTCGACGATTCTAGGATCACGGTCCTAGACAAACCCTTGGTGAGCTGATCAGCCAAGTTTCTTGCAGATCTCACAAATTTCAGTGCAATCACATTTTCCTTCATATTCTGCCAAATGAACTTATGTCTCACTTTCATAAATCTGTTCATCTTAGTCTCCACATTCTCTTGGGAACATTTGTCAATTGCAGCTCTACAATCACAATGAATACACACAGGTGCTAAAGGTTGCTCCATCAGTGGCAGATCATAAAGAAATTCTCTAATCCACTTAGCCTCTGTTACAGTAGTATCTAAAGCTATAAGTTCAGATTCCATAGTACTTCTAGAAATCAAAGACTGTTTAGTTGACTTCCAAGAAATAGCTGCTCCTCCTAGGAGAAAAACAAATCCTGTAGTAGACTTCACATCAGCTGTATCACTAATCCAGTTGGCATCACTATATCCTTCTAATACTGCAGGAAAACCACTATAATGCAATCCATAGGATACAGTCCCTTTTAGATATCTCAACACTCTTTCTAGAGCATTCCAATGCTCTCTATTTGGATTATGGGTATATCTTCTCAATCGATTTACTGCATAAGCCAGATCAGGTCTAGTATAATCCACCAAATATCCCAAGGATCCGATAATCTGTGAATATCTATTCTGGCCAATTGGATCTCCTCTATTCTTCTTAAGATGCACGCTAGAATCATAAGGTGTCACTACAGGTTTAATATCAGAATATCCAAACTTCTTCAATAATTGTTCACTGTAGTGAGATTGGCTCATAATAATTTCTTTCGACTTTCTAATGATCTTCATATTGAGAATCACATCTGCTTATCCAAGATCTTTCATATCAAAATTCTTATTCAGTAATTTCTTCACATCATTTATCACATTCATGTTAGTACCAAAGATCAAAATATCATCAACATACAAACATAAGATCACAAACTGTCCATCATACTCTTTCGAATATACACATTCATCAGACATGTTCACATGAAAACCATTTGATACAACCAAAGAATCAAATTTTAAATGCCACTGCTTAGGAGCTTGCTTTAATCCATATAATGATCTGGTCAATTTGCACACTTTGTTCTCATGCCCAGAAACCACAAAACCTTCAGGTTGCTTCATATAGATCTCTTCATCTAAGTCACCATTCAGAAAGGCTGTCTTAACATCCATTTGATGAACAATCAAATCATGTATAGAGGCTAAAGCAATCAACACTCGGATAGAGGTAATCCTAGCAACAGGAGCATATACATCAAAATAATCTACCCCAGGCATCTGTGCAAAACCCTGTGCCACTAATCTAGCCTTATACTTATCTACAGATCCATCAGGTTTCAACTTCTTCTTAAAAATCCACCTACAGCCTACAGGCTTACATCCTAGAGGTAAATCAATCAACTCCCAAGTATGATTCTGTAAAATAGACTGCATCTCAAGATTAATAGCCTCTTTCTAAAACAATGCATCTACAGACTTCATAGCTTGGTCATAGGTAGATGGGGTGTCTTCTACAAGTAGGACACAGAAATCATCTCCAAAAGTCTAATCTACTCTAGTACGCTTACTTTTTCTAGGCTCAATCTCTCCTATAGGTTCACTGACTCTAGATCTGCTAGAGCTACCTACGGGTTCAGCAGGAATAGAACAATCTACTCTAGTCTTAAGAGGAAAAACATCCTCAAAGTACACTGCATCTCTAGCCTCAATGATTGTATTGTTAGAAATCTCACTAATCTCAGAATTCACCACTAAAAATTTGCTAGTATTACTACCCTGTGCATAACCCACAAAAATCGTATCGACAGTCTTAGGTCCAATATTCCTTTTCTTATTCTCAGGTATCTTCACTTTAGCTAGGCACCCTCACACTTTAAAATAATTCAAATTAGGCTTCCTACCTTTCCAAAGCTCATAGGGAGATACATCAAAATTTTTGTGGGGAATCCTGTTTAAAATCATACATGCAGAAATCAAAACTTCCCCCTACAAGTTCTCAGGTGCGCCTGAACTGATAATCATCGAGTTTACCATATCCATCAAAGTTCTATTCTTACGTTCAGCAACTCTATTAGATTGAGGTGTATAAGGAGCAGTCACTTGATGCACAATTCTAAATTCTTGACAGAAACCAGTCATCTCATTAGAAGTATATTCACCACCTCGATCAGACCTCAAAATTTTGATTTTCTTATCCAACTGATTTTCTACTTCAGCTTTATAAATTTTGAATCTGCTAAGAACCTCATCTTTTGATTTAATCAAATAGACATAGCAAAATTTCGAATGATCATCTATAAAAGTCACAAAGTACTTATTTCCACCTCTACTAGGTCTACTTCCATCACAAACATCACTGTGCACAAGTTCTAAAAGATCACAATCTCTATCCACAGATTTAAAAGATTTTCTAGGTTCCTTAGCTTGCACACATATTTCACATCTATGATCAGGTAAATCAGATTTGGAAATCAAATCAAGATGCATCAATCTTTTGACAGTATTAAAATTCACATGTCCCAATCTTCCATGCCAAATGTTAGTAGAAACAACATTCAAAACAACAGCACTTTTATTCATCGAAAATGAAGATACAGAAAGTTTAAACAAACCATCACTCAAAAAACCCTTCCCTACAAAGTTCACACCCTTTGTTATTACTACCATATTACATTCAAAAACTAACTTAAAATCCTGCTGAACTAAAAGAGAACCACTAATCAAATTCTTCCTAATATCGAGAACATGGTGGACTCCGTGCAAGGTTAAGGTCTTCCCAGAGGTCAACTTCAAATCCACTCGACCTGTCCCAAGCACGCGAGAAGAGGCTGCATTCCCCATGTTCACCGATCCTCCACATGCGTCCTGATAAGTGGAAAACCACGAATGATCAGAACAAGCATGGACATTAGCTCCAGTATCTATCCACCAATCAGAAGAACTAAGGGCAAGGTTAACCTCAGGTAAACTAGATCCTAACCTGATAGTGGAGTCAGAAGGGTCAGATCCAGCAGTCAGCATATTCGTCTAGCGCTCAGGTGGAGCTCCCTTCTTCTTCTTTGGCGCGGAAGGCCGAGTCTTGCGAGAGTAGCAATCCTTCGCAAAGTGGTTCGTCTTACCGCACACAAAGCAACCAGAGTTGCCTCCACTTCCCTCAGGTTTAGGCTTCTTAAAGTTTGGGTTAAACTTTATATGATGGAAAGGCTTCTTCTTAAAGTTCCTATAAGGCTGAAAGTTTCTACCCTTATTTTTAGGATGCTCTACTAGGTTGGCTTGGGTAGTAGGCTCATTAGGCTTCTTATTCCTAGCTCGGTTCGACTCTTCTATCCTAATGGATCTTAGGACATAATTCAGGGATAGCTCTCTCTGATTGTGGTTAAGATCGTTTGCATGGTTCGACCAAGAGGGTGGCAACTTATCTATAAGGGCAGCAACTAAGAAACTCTCATCAAGATCTACACCACTAGATCTAAGTTGCTCAACTATGTGCTCAAAATCATGAAGCTGGTCAGACATAGACTTATTATCTACCAGTTTAAACTTAATCAAATCTGAAGCCTGGTATCTCTTCTGGGTAGGATCAACCTGACCGTACTTATTTTCTAAGGATGTCCAAAGTTCCCTAGCAGTTTTCATACTACAGTAGATGTCATAAAGTTTATCTGAAAGGGTGTTAAGAATCCGGTTCAAACAGTGATAATTAATCATATCAGGGTTAACAGGAGGTACAGATCTAGGTGCAGAAGCAGTAGCAGTTTCAGCAGAGGGAGGAGTGGATCCAGCTTGGGCTTGACTCCGAGTAAACGGTCTAGTGACCGCAGTCTGAATTGCACCTTCAGGTGCAGATCCATTACTATTCTCGGTAGAATCCGAAATAGTAGAAACCAGCCCAAGCGTGGTGAGCCAGAACCTCATTTGGTTCTGCCACCTTCTAAAATTACGGCCATCAAACGTGAAAGGTTTCGCCGAATCCTCCATAACCAAAAATCTGTTTACAAACAATCCTACTTCAATGTCACAATATTGTTCTAAAGTTCAGGAAGATTATTAAATTTAAATAGTATGCTACGAATTATCAGAACAGTAAGAACAGTAATATATTAATTTGCAGGAAAAGAACAATATATATAAATGATAGCAATATCAATCGCAAGATATATATTAAACTACAGCAACAGCAAAATAATACTCTATGTATTGTACTAAAAGAAACTGAAAGATTAAAATAATCTCGCTTCTAGATTGTTGAAAAAATCTTTCGAATCATTTAGCAAAGTTTATCTTTTTAAAGAATTTGAAAAGTTGCAGTTGCAGTTTTATAAAAATCCGAATAGGAATTAAATGATAAAAACAGTAAATAGAAAGGATTAGAAAAAGTCTGTGGATTGAGGCGTGCAGAGCACTGTCCTAGAAGCGAGATTGCCCCTCTACGTGCGAGGCTTCCCGGGTTAAGGCTTCCCAAAATAAAAAAAAAATAAAAAAAGGAATAAAATAAAATGAACTGGGTGAAAGGACCACGCGCACCGCCCGACCCGACCCGACCCATGCCGTGCGTGTGTTTAGTCGAGAGCATAACTCTCACTTTCTCCCAAGCAACAAACATGAGAAAGAATGAGTATATAAATGGCAACAACAAGTCATTGATTTTCAATGTGGGACTAAACCTCATATGTGAAAACCAAAGTGTGGGCTCCCAAGTGAGGCCCATTACGGATTGGGCTCCTCAAGAGACAAATAAGTTTTAAATCACACTAAAGCCCAAATAAAATCCAACAGTAGTGATATAGTCATAGTAACTAAGGATCACTAGAGTAACTAGATAAAAAATGAAACAAGAAGATAAAGAGAGACTTTGTTGCAAACACTTGCAATATAGAGTTTTCCAACATGCCCTAATTGGGAACTAGCAATATGAGAATGAATATTCACATCATTAATCAATTAAGTTGGCCAACTAATCAAAGAGAGAGCGATGTCCTATAGTGTGCGGGCGCTTGCCAGGAAGAGAAGGCGGGGACATACCCAGTGGAAGTAGTGAATGGTTCACCGCTTCAGTGAACGATTCACCGCTTCCAGAAGACGGTGAACGGTTCACCGACTTATTATGGCCGTCGCAATCTCTCATCACTTAGAAAACCTCTCAGGACGTAGACAATTTCTCAGGGTGTAGGGCTTGCACTAAAGGCGGTGAAGGCGGTGAATGGTTCACCACCTTAGTGAAGGCAGTGAACGATTCATCGTCTTAGGAAGTCATATTACAAAAATGATAAATCGTCCTCCACTTTCTTGAAGAGGGTGAACGATTTACTGTCTTCAGAGAAAAAAATCTGACATGGCTCCTACGTGGCAAAGAGAGGGTTAGTTTACCAAATTAAAATTTTCTAGGGTTATTTTCTCAATTACAGTGTTTTACAGGATTATTTTGAAAAAAAGTCCCCACACCTCTCCAAGCTCACATAAAATAATATTTTATTAAATCTTGCCTTATTTAGCCTACTGTTCGCTTTCAAGTCGCCGATGAGCAGTTTTCTTTAACTTTCTCCCACCATTGACGAGAAGGCATAATAGATGATAGTTTTTCAAAACTCTGCAAAAAGAAAAAATAACCCTAAGTACCTCCGCCTCACTCCTGCCTTTATCTCCTCCTCTAGCACCCTCATCGCTGCCCTCTCCCACCCGGTCCGCAGCCGAAGCTCATCTCTCCAACCACTCCCCTTCTCACTCTTCCGTTGCACTCCAAACCACCCTCTCGGTCCTTCCCAAAAAGATGAGGCCGTCTATTATCCACGTTTTCAAAAGCTACAGGAGGGCCACCCTCTTTCTACTTTACTCATTGGTCAAGAATTTTAAAATTTTAAAATTTATTTAAAAATTAAAAATTAAAAATTAAAAATTAAAAATTAAAAATTAAAAATTAAAAATTAAAATATTGAATTTTAAAATTTAAAATTTTATATTATTTAAAATTTAAATTTTAAAATTTGAAACTTGTTTTTTTTCCTTCTTTTCCCATATATATACTACAGAGGAGAAAAGGATGAATGGGATAAAAAATTATATCGAAAAAAGAGATGGACGGGAATATGAGGAGAATGATAGATAGGGATGTAATCTAGATCGGACTTGGCAAAGAGGTGGAGGAGGAATATGAGGAGAATGATAGGTAGGTATACGCGGCCTAGATTTTTCAGGCTAATTCGGGCCACAAGGTGGTCCGGCTTAGTCCGGATAGGAATCCATATAGTACAAAGCCAAGCAACTTTCTTTGCACTATGGCTCAACACAGCCCATAATTCAGATCAGGCTGAGCCACGTCGGGCCACGGACATGCCTATTTTATTTTTGTATTTGTTAGGGTCTATTTGGCAATTATTGAAAATAAGAAAAGAGTTTTAATTTTCACTGTGTTTAACGTCTTGAAAAGTCTATACTCTGTAGAAAAATTACTCTATTTTTTAATATTTCAGATGGCCTTTTAAAAAAATACTCTACATTTATTCTTATATAAAATAAAATAAATTAAGAAAAATTGTACTAATCAAAACAAACTTTCTTCGTTTTTGAATTAAACTATAAAAAAAGATAATTTATTAATAAATTACTAAATTGTACCAAATTAAGAAATATTTTTTAAACATAACTTAAAATAACTGCTCCTCCTCCAACGCCATCTCACCGCCACCGATACTGCCACCCCCGCTCGCATCTCTCCTACTACTATTTCTCTTGCTGCCATGGTCGTTAGCAGGAGTGGCGTTGTCACCGTTGTTGGCAGCGGCCGCATCAGTGTCATCATCGTCGGCAACATCGGCGTCAGCGGCGGCGGCGGCGCCAACAGCATCGTTGGCGACGGCGGCCGCATCAGCATCGGCGTCGTCGGGGCGACATTGGCGGCGGCTGCCCCGTCGACGCCGGCACCAGAGCAAATGTCATTGTTGTCATTGTCGTCATAGGGAGTAGAGTCGGCAGCGGCGGCATCGGCATCGGCGTCGGTGTCGGCATCGTCGGCTGCATCAGCGTCAGCGTCGTCGGCATCTGCCTCTTCGGCGGCTGCGCCGATGCTGGCGTCATTGTCATCATCGTCGCTAGAGGAAGTAAAGAGAGAGGGAGAAGGGGAGAGGATGGGAGGAAGTAGAGGGAGGTGGGGAGAGGACGGGAAGGGAGGATGAAAGAAAACGAAAGATGGATAGGTAGGGAAGCGACGCGACGAATAGAGTATTTTCTAAAGAGGTCTAACTATTTTTTTTTTTTGAAAGAAAATGAAAGAGGGAGGGCAAAAGAGGGAGGGGCGAGGAAGCAACGCGACAAATGGAGTATTTTCTTTAAACAAGTCTTACCAATTTTTTTTTTTAACCCAAGATTGCTTTGTAAGATCTATATTACGTAGTATTTTTTTTGACCTTCCAAACTGGCCAACTAAAAAGAAAAAAATAGTTTTTAAAAAAAAACAAAGTAATTTAGCCTATTACTCTGTATTAGGGATTTATCAAACAGACCTTTATATTTTTTTTAAAAAAATTGCTCTAGATTGTATAAAATATATTTAGTTTTTTATTAAATAAATAAATTTTATATGATTTATAAAAAAATATTTTAATTTTAAATAATTTTAATTAATATTTGAAAGAAATAATATAAAATTATAAAATATATTAAAAAAGAAAGAAATAAATAAACATGTCGGCCCTATGCTTAGACCCAATCCTAAATGGACCAGGCGGCACCATGCGGGCCAGGCAGCAATCCGCCACGGGTTAGCAGGCTGCGGCCCAGCACAGCCTGCACCCATGATGTGAGCAGTACTGGGCCGGGCAGCGAGCTGGCTGGGTATGGCCCAGCATAGCCTGCAATGGTTCTGAGCCGGCCCAGTCCACAGGCCGCACGATTCGTTTTACAACTCTAATGGTGGGTAGTGGAGGTGGCAAAAATTAAGAAGGAAGATAAAAGCATAAGAAGGAAGAGATTATCGATTAAAACAAATTTTTTTCTGTACGCCAATATATATGTGTGTGTAAAGCGTATATCTTTTTTAAAGTTGAGCTGGAATGCTATTAGTAGCAAACGGACTCTGTTGTCACCTATTTGTTTTTGATGATGGAGCCTCCAAATAGACGATTGGCACCGTTAAACATGATTTGTACCACTTGAAGCATCTAGAGACCAAATTTCATAATTTTTCGACATTGTTCTCTTATCCATCAAGTGGACACAAAATGAATGGCTGAAAATAAATATCCATTAAAAAGTGAAGATAGAAATTTTATAATCAAGATCAAGAGTATAGATCTTATTTTAAATAGTTTAAAAAATTTTCTAACTAAAATTCAATTGATTTGGATACCTTTACGCCGTTAAACGAGAAAACGCCTGATATTGACCATTAAAATTATAAATTGTGAAACCCTTTGATCATTAGGTTAATGATGTCGAAAAAATTTGAAGTTTAGTTTCTAAATACTTCAAGCGGTATAGATCACATTGAACGGTGCCGATCGTCGATTTGGAGGCTCCATCATCGAAAACAAATGGGTGGTGACGGAGCACGTTTTCTACTGATAGCATTTCAGCTCAACTCATCTTTTTTATCTTAGGGTTCGCAAAAATTTCTATATATTTTAATAAAAAAATGGATAAAACTAGAGAGAGATTATAGACCATTAAATGGATGAGATATATATCATACACCTACTTTAGGGGTGTATACGAATGGCATTGCACAAATTCAAATCAAATCAAACCAAATCAATTCTTTATAAATGTAAGAGCCCTTCTCCTATGAAAATATACGTAATAATAGTTAATATATTATCTCTCTCTGCAATCTATCCATACGAACATGTCAATCTCTAGATAAGGTTTTGCAGGGTGACATAGCACTCGTTTTCCTTGGATGGTACAGGATCGGACATCGTAGACGTCTTATCGACTCTTCATCATAGTTAGTTAATTCGGATTCGGCAAAAATTCGGTAAGGATATAATACGAAAAATATGGGTTAAAAATCGGGTTCGCCAATTATTCGGATACGCGATTTATACGAAAATTATACGTTCATCAATTAAAAATTCGGGATCAAACATTCGGCTATTAAATTAAGCTTTTTTTCTAGATTTATGCTACTAGCATAAATAGTTATAATATTTAAGAATATAAAAATAAAAATCTACAAAATAAAATAAATTAAGTAAAAAAATTATAGCAAACTACATTATACACTATGATATATAAACAATCAAGAAAGAAAGAAATTAAAATAGTCCATAATAAAACATAAAATATATAAAAAAATTTTTAGGACGAGTGAACATAAAATTCATACTTAAACATAAAATATAAGTTAATTCGTACTTAAACATAAAAAATATAAGATTTTTATTCGAATTTTCAATAATTCGGGAATAGTACGAGAATAATTCTCGAATAATTCGCGAATAATTTGGCTAGCCCAAAAATTCGTGTTTTATTCCGTATTTTTGGAAAAAATTCGTTGTCTTATTCGAATTTTTAATAATTCGCGAATAATTCGTGAATTAACTAACAGAGCTCTTCATACGTGAGGCATAGACAATTTGCTTTTGTCTGTGACTCAACAACATTGAGGCGGACCTCATAACAAGTGATAAAATAGGTAAAAACGTACATAACTTACCTGAATTGTCGACCATTTTAAACCAATTATCCAACCTTTCAAAATTTTGATTTTACTATACGGCCTTCCAATTTGTTTATTTTGAGTCAATCAACTGGACTTTGACTTCAAAAGTTAAATATGTCATTTAGTTTTTCAGGTTTAGTCAGTGTACTTAATGCAATTCTCACAACTATAAATTTATTAAAGTGAAAAATTATCTGAAATTTTGATGTCAAAATTTCATTGACTGACTCTAACAAATCGAAAGGTTGGATAGGATAATCAAGTCTTGAATGATTGGTTAATAAATTCAAAAAGGTTCATAGCTAAGATAAATTTTATACATCATTACCGTAAAAAAATGATAAATCTTAGTTGTAGTGATATAGTCATAGTAACTAAGGATCACTAGAGTAACTAGATAAAAAATGAAACAAGAAGATAAAGAGAGACTTTGTTGCAAACACTTGCAATATAGAGTTTTCCAACATGCCCTAATTGGGAACTAGCAATCTATATAAACCTATGAATTCTCATATCCTTAAGCTGATGTGGTGCAACCCCCTTAATTCGGGGGTGTGGGTCCCATTAATTTTTTTATTTCTTTTAATTAATTAAATTTTTTTATTTAAAAAGCTTGGAATATGAAGAGTCATATATATTAATAGAATAAAATGCAAAGTCATTTTAGAATATGAAAGGTCATTTTAGAGTCTATATCATATATATTAATAGAAGAAAATAAAAAGTCATCTTAGAATATGAAAGGTCATTCTAAAGTCTATATAAAGGGTTGCACTCATACTCATTTTGGATGAATAAGAAATGATATACTAAATACTATTTATTTTGTCTCAAGAAAATTGTCCGCATCTGTCTGCAACGATTAATCATATTTGACAGATTCTTCTTTGATTTGAATTTGATGCTTTGTTTGTTTACTTAGATTTTTCTACTGTATAGTATATTTTAAATTACGTGGGATTCGACTCTTCCAATTTGAGAAAAAAAAAATTTAGAATTTCTATATATTTTTAATATTTGTTTTCATTATTTTGGTTACTATGTTATAAATTTTTATATTTATTTTTGTTTACAAATCATATTGTCTCCATTATATAATGATTTGATTGTGTTGGAAATTTTGATGGATTTGTTTATATTAGGGTTTAGAATTTTTGAAATGATTAATTATTACGCAGCCTAACGCTATACTTAGCGAAATATAATGGATATGTTGGAATTTGTTTGCTAAATATATTTTCTATTGTTTTTTATTAAATCACTACCTATATAATAAGACATTTATATAAAGTTCTCGAAAATAAATGTGGTTTGATACCTATCGTGATGCTTCAGTGTTAAAAATTAGAATATTCAAAAAAAATATTCTTCATACTTTTCAATATATACTTTAAAATTACTAAAACTTTTAAAGTAAATGTGTTCTACTCTCTACAAAATAATTTATAGAATAAATTTTAAAAGATTATAATATCTCTACCCGCCGGATCGCGCGGGTCACTAAACTAGTATGAGAATTAATATTCACATCATTAATCAATTAAGTTGGCCAACTAATCATATAAGGTCAAAATCAGCAGCTCAACTCTTAGGCTATTTAATACTATTTGTAATAATCACACTAAAACAATATTGGCAATTGTCTTTTGGCAAAAGTTCTCTTTTGGTCAACATTTTATACTTATAATAATTCCAAGAAATTATTGCCTGCGAATATCCTAACAGAGATGTCAAAATCAAAATCTAACTTATTTATCTATTCTGTAACATTTAAAATGCCTACTTATCGAAAATTATTAATTTAATTTGGAGTCTTATTTCTTGCGCATCAAACAACGGTTTTCTTTTCTATGATTGATTATTGAGATCACTTGATGTCTTAATAATAGGCCTTTAAATCTTATGATATTTTTTAGTTTTTAAATAGAAACGTTATGTGATCATACTGCTTCTATTAGATTAGATTTTAATTTTAAAATATTGGTGGTTATAAATTAAGTGCAGATCTCTGAATGCGCCGTGCAGGCAATAAATTCCCTTCTAATTAGTTTGGTGGATTAGAAATTAAACTTATTGGTTGCGCCATGTGCATTCATGTATCTTGTGTACCTCACTCCCCTAAAACCTATATAATAAGAATTGAGCGAGAATACCATCGGTAGTAAATATGCTTCTTCGCTATCGATTTGTTTTCGATGATGGAGCCTCCAAATCGACGATCGGCACTGTTGAACATAATCTACACCACTTAAAAAATCTAGAAAAATTAAATTTTATGTTTTTTCTCATACTGTTCTCTTGTGCATCAAGTGGACACAAAAATGAACAACTAAAAATAAATATTCTTCAAAAAATGATGATAAAATTTTTGTAATCAAGATCAAGAGTAGATCTTATTTTAAATAGTTTAAAAAAATTTCAAACTAAAATTTAATTGATTTAGATTTGTTTACACCATTAAATGAGCAAACTCCTCATATCGACTATTAAAATTACAAATTTTGTAACCCCCTTTGATCATTAGTTTAATGGTGTCAAAAAGATTTGAAATTTAATTTTAAGATAGTTCAAGTGGTATAGATCATATTCAACGGTGCCGATCGTCGATTCGGATGCTCCATCATCAAAAAATAATTCGACAGCAACGGAGCCCGTTTGCTACCGATAACGAAATCAGAATTTACTTTATTCCATTTATACAATTACATTATGAAGAATTATTTATTTGAATGATAAAGTTTAAATACTTATTTTCTAGGAATTGAATAGTGTGCATTTACATAATGTTAATTTTTGGGAGTCTATGATATTTTAAAGAAATAAGTCTTCAAATGTAATATATAAAAGTGAAATGTATGGAGACACCCTCAAATATAGGCCATTTTGGAATATGCCCCTCTGCCTTCATTTTTTATTGAACCTTTCTTAAATTCTAACATATTTTAATTTTAGTTTTGGCTAAATAACACTTTTGGTCCTCAAATTATGAGGCGGGTGACACTTCGGTTCTCAAACTGTAATTTATTATGATTTCTGGCTAAAAACGTTTTAGATTGTTGTAATTGAGTGGCACTAGTTGAGTAGAAACGAAAGTTTCCATAATGTGATAATTATGTGGCATCTTAATTAATCATTTTCGCATCATGAACCACAACATTCCCATATTTGTACCACATCAGCAATGCATCACCATTCAAGCAATTTAATTGGACTATGGGACTTGGCTGTAATTATTTAGAAAGTTTGAGATAGAAATCGTAATAAATTAATGTTTGAAGACTCAACTGTCACCTATCTCAAAGTTTGAGAATGAATTAGTTAGTTTTATACTAAACTTAGAAATTCTGTCAAATTTAATAAGTGTATTAAAAGGACCGGCTGAGGGATTACCAATCACACCTCAAACCCACAAGGCACACGAGCGTAGCGGAAACAGGATCTTTCGTAGATGAAAATAGAAGAAAATGGTTGTACAAAACAAGTACGAGAATAACAAAATAATAAAACGAACAAAAAAGAACATAAAAACATAGAATTTACGTGGTTTGGCCAACGATGTATCGACCTACATCCATGGGCAAAACCTCTCAGTATGTTTTTTTGATTAATTCACGACACAAAAATTCAAGGAGTAAGATTGGATTACAAGAATCTCTCTCTCAGGAACTCTCCACGTTTTCCTTTCAACTAAAGTATCTATAAAGAAGCTCTAAACTTCAAAACATAAATTACAAGACTTAAAACTCTCAAACCTTAATTCTAGTCGGAAAGGATCTACGTCGTCCATTTGAGTCTCCAATTCATTTCTAGTCATCGATATCCTCTTAAAAATCCTTTCTAAGGTGTTTCTGGATCATCTCTAATCTCAAAGCACAAGATTAGACCAAGTTGGAGTTAAATCCATCCTTTCCAGTCTATACGGAGTTGAGTATCGGTACTCAAACATGTGTCATGGATACTGAAATGCCGCTAGTGTACTAGGTACCAGTACTCAAAATCACGTATTGGTACTCAATATAAAAAACAAATTTTCATAGCTTTGGGTTCTAAGATATTTTTCAATGGGGGTACTCAAATTTCAAGTTCTGATACTTAGCATCCTGAAAACTCAAATTTTCGGCTTTTTCACTATGATATCGACTCGAAACGTGGCTTCACATAATCTAACATATATTACTTATTAACCATTATCAATTGGCTAGTGGTGTACATTTTACAGATCTTCTCATACGAGGGTTTCCAATAGATTTTTAGTATTTTTAAAAAAATATATACTTGACAAGACAATGGTCAATTTTTTGCCCTTTGATGAGAGGATGTAAGATGTACATCTTTTTTTGGGATCTACCGGTGGTGCTATTTTTTTTAAGCAATGTTATTGGTACACTCCAAAGTAGAGTATGATGTTACACCTTTTTCATTCAAGGACAATCATTCTCCTAATTATTACATCATTTTTTTTTACTGTAATCCATTTTGATTTTTGTAAACTCTAGAATATGAGGTGTAAGATCTACATCCTTTTTGGGCGTACCATTAGAATTTTTTATCTTTTTTTTTTATTAAAATGTATAAACACTTCCTAAACTTTAGTACGATTTGAAATTGACCGTTACACTTTTTTTTATTTGATTTACATCCTCTTTATTTACTAAAAGTTTGATATAATTGCTTTTCTAAGTAATTTTGTGGTTTATAATTTTATTTGAATTTTTTTTTCTTGATAAGTCAATAAAAAAGTGTAATGTTTTATCGTTGACTTTATAAGATTCAATTTTTGCTTAAATTCTAATATATTTTAATATTGTTTGATTTAACATTTTATTGGCTTTGCAACAGTTTATTATATTTAAAAAATATCGATCAATATTAAGCTGTAAATATATTTTATTAGCTTCGCATTTTACTATTTTTTTTTATTCTAACAGAAATTGTCAAAAAAAGAATTTAAATTAAGTTTTTCAGTAAGTAAAGAAAGTATAAATTAAATTTAAAATTCAGAAAATGTCAATATATTTTATTTTTTCTTATTTTTAAGGATACTATATCAATTAATGAACCCAGCCGCCGAGCGTACAGAAAAGTTGAATAAATTGGGATAACTTCAAATATCATCTCTGTGGTTTTGTGCTTTCTCACTTTAGTGCCATGTGGTTTAAAACGTATCACTTTAGTACCCTGTGGTTTGGTTATTCTCTTTTTATGTTATATTTTTATTAATTTTTTCGTTAAATTATACAGAAAAATTTTAAATATCTCACCTATAGTTTATCGAATATTCACTTTACTATCCTATAGTTTTAACTTTCTCATTAATTTAACGAAAAGATAACAAAAAGAGAATAACCAAACCACAGGGTACTAAAGTGATACGTTTTAAACTATATGGCACTAAAATGAGAAAGTACGAAACTACGGGAGTGGTATTTAAAGTTATCAAAAAAAAAAAAAAAAAAGCATGACGTACGTGCTTCGATGCACCCACCCACGGCAAAGCCACGTAATCTTTCGTCTCACAACTATTCGTCCCCCCTTCCCCCTTTTTTTTTTTTCCCCTTTTTCAACTAATTTTTTAATTCAAGGGGTTTAGTAAGTCATATGTGCACACAGCTAGGGATGTCAATAGATGCGGGTATCCAAAAATTTATCTAAATTCAAATTCGGATCTATACAGCATAGATTTATTCGATACTGAACAGATATAATCTCGATATGGATATGAAAAACGAAAATCTGACGGTTTTAAATTCGGGCATGGACTTTGACCGTACACGACCCGAATCCGAATTAATTTATAAATTTTGACCGTTATCAAGTGCATGGTGCTATTGAGTTTTCTGCCGTTAGATCTACTCCTTTAACTATTTCCACCCGTTAGATCATACTATGCAACCAACCACCCACTCAACCCTACGGGACCACTATCATTCTAACCGAGAACCATTATCATCATAACCGCACATCCCTTCATCCAAGGGTCTAAAACCTAGTAGCACCAAGTGCTTGGTGCTATTAATAGTATAGTAGTCTATTAATAGTATCTGTATCAATAGATACTGATACCTAAAAGTTTATCTGAATCCGAATCAGCATCCATACGGCGTACATTTATTCAACGCTAAATAGATATAGTTTCGGATATGGATATGAAAAACGAAAATCCAATGGTTTTGTATTCGGGTATGGATTTTGGCTGTACCCGACCTGAACCTGAATTGATTTTACATGAATATATAAATAAATTAATATATATATATATATATATATATATATATATATATATATATATATATAGAATTAGGCTACTATACTATTAATAGTACCAAGCGCTCGGTGCTATTAGGTTTTCGGCACTTAGATGAAGGGATGTGCGGTTAAGATAATAGTGGTCTGCGATTAGGATGATAGTGATTCCCTAAGGTTTAGTGGGTGGTTGGTTGAATAGTATGATTTAACGGGTGAAAATGATCAAAAGGGTAGATCTAACGACGAAAAACTCGGATAGTACCAAGCGCTTGGTACTATCGATAGTATAGTAGCTAGACTCTATATATATGTATATAGCAGGACTATTATACTATTAGGAGTACAGTATCCCTTGTGCTCCTAAGTTCATAACCATCCATCAATTTTGATGGTTGGTTAGGATTAATATCTCATTTCTCTCTCAATTTTTTTTCTCTTTGAATTTCTCCCCAATTTCTTTTCTCTCTCTCACCCTGAGCACCCATCAAAATTGATGGCTGGTTACGAACTTAGGAGCACAAGAGCTGCTTTACTCATAATAATACAGTAGCCCTACTCTCTCTTTCTATATATATATATATAGTTGAGCCTGGAATGCTATCAGTAGCAAAAGGGCTCCGTTACCACCAATTTATTTTTGATGATGGAGCCTCCAATTCGATAATCGACACCGTTGAACATGATCTAGACCATTTGAAATATCTAGAAACCAAATTTCAAATCTTTTCGACATCATTGACCTAATGATCAAAAGATTTCAAATTTTGTAATTTAATGGTTGATATGAGGCGTTTTTTTATGTAACAGCGTAAAAATATCTAAATCAATTGAATTTTAGTTAGAAAATTTTTAAAACTATTTAAAATAAGATCCATACTCTTGATCTTGATTACAAGACTCCGATCATCACTTTTTAAAGGATATTTATTTTCAGCCATTCATATTTATGTCCACTTGATGGATAAGAAAATAATATCGAAAAAGTATGAAATTTGATTTTCAGATAATTTAAATGGTCTAGTTCATGTTCAACGGTGCCGATCGTCGAATTGGAGGCTCCATCATCGAAAACAAATCGGTGGCAACAGAATTTGTTTGCTATTGATAGCATTCCAGCTCAACTCAATATATATAGAGTCTGGCTATGGTGCTTCTAAAAGCACCAAACACTTGATATTTATAAGTTTTCCGCCGTTAGATCTATCTTTTTGATCATTTACATCTGTTAGATCACACTTTTCAACCAACCACACACTCAACCCTAGGGGACCGCTATCATTCTAATCGTACATCCCTTAATCTAAGGGCCGAAACCTACAAACACCAATGACTTGGTACTTTTAAAAGTATAGGAGCTCAAATCTATATCTATGTATGTATGTTTGATATTATATTTGAATTTGTAATTTAAAATTTTAGATTTAATGTAATATGTTTTGAAATATTGTAAAGAGAAATAATTATTTCAGGTTCGGATTTTCAGGTTCGGGTTTGGGTTCGGGTTTCGGATTGTTGATCGGGTTCGGATTTGGTTGTGGATTTTTAAAATCCGTCGGATTTGAATACGGGTTCAGGTTTTGGGTTTGATAGCCGGGTTCAGATTTGGGGTTTTGAAAATTCGCCCCGGAATCCGACCATTGACATCCCTACACAGCCACACACACTATTGTGTACGATGGCATCAGTTGATTGTATACAATCATTATTATATTATAAATTTAACTATAATTAAAACTATAACGTACCATCCTCCTAACAGAAGCAGCAAAGAATTTGATGGTTGGTACTCTAGATTCTAAGTTCGAAATTTAATTGCTTTACATTTCTAGCTAAATTCATTCCCAAAAAAATTAAATACCTTTCTCTCAAAAATATAGGTGAGCTTTAAAAAGAATTTCAACTGCAGCAGCAGATAAAAGTTTCGCAAATTGGTTGTAGTTCCAGCTGTATCATAGTTGAAGAGAGTGATTTAAAGTAAAAGAATAACCTTAACTATTTAATTTATCTTCTCAAACGAAAACTTATTTTTTTTATTGGAAATAATCTTATTATTCTATACATAAAAAGATAAAATTTATAAATATAAGCTTCCGACTGCATTCAACTAAATAAATTATTTATAGGCACAGCGCCCGCTATTATGTCAAATAAAACAAAGAAGCTAAGCTTTAAAATATGATGGTTGCTTTATATATGTTTTCTATATCTATCCCTATATTAATTAGTTTCCGATTTTTTTCTTCGTATTTTTCTTTTTTTAAATTTGAGATAATCCTTCATGTTTTTTGTTCTAAAGTTTTTATAATAAATTTAGATTTTCCCGGTCCTGGCCGGCCGCAGCTCCGGCCATCTCCTTCCTCTCTCTTTTCTTCTTCTTCTCTCCTTCTTCTTCCTCCCTTCTTGGCCTAGGAGCACACAGGTGGGTCGCTTCATTTGTGGGCATCTCCAGGGTGGTGCCTTGACGCCGGCGGACCTCCCCCTGCCTCTGCCGTCGTCGCCGCACCCCGCCTGCGCCGCCGCAGGAGTTTTGAGGCTGTGCGGGCTGCCGTTTCTAGAACCGAGCCACCGCCGCCACCCACCGTCGCAACGGCCTCCCTTTGGCCTCAGGGGGATCGCCGCCGCCGTCGCCTTCTTCCCCGGCCGCCCCCGTGCCGCCGGTGTGCCGCCGCAGCCGTCGAAGCCGAGCTAGGGCATGTTAGGGCTGCCGCGGCCGAGGGCTTCGAGCCGTTGTTGCCGCCACTTTTACCTGTCGCGGCCACCCACCTTTCGACGTCTGGCGACCCCCTCTTGCTGGTGCTCGCCTTCCCAGCCGCCGCCGCCGTCCTTTGCCGTGCGGGTGTGCCCTAGCCGCACCCGGAGCTGGGTTTCCTCCCGTGCGCCGCCGCCGCCGGTTCCCGTCGCCGGCCAAGGTGAGCGTCGCACGCCCTGCCTCCCCCGCACCCGAGCCGTGGCCGCGCACGCGCTGCCTGGCCGCTGGCAGCCGGCCGGAGCTTGCTTGCTCCGGCCGAGCTCGAGCTTGGCTTGTTTGGATCTGCTAGTGTGGCAGCGGGGCCCTCGTCTCCTCCCGATTGTCGAGGAGGGGAGCACGATGACCGCAGCGACTCGCTGGTCATCGTGCACACCTCTGGTTTCGTCGGGAAGGCTCCGCTTGGTCCGTTCGTTAGCGTCGAGACCTTTCATTTCATGTATTTATTGGTTTCTTGGGTCGTTTGAGCCCCGCGACTATTTTTGTCGCAAGGGGCAGTGAGCACGGCCTCAGCTGCATCGTTTCCTTTCCGCTGGTGCTCGCGGTGAGTCATGCGGATGAGCGGAGTGCGCTCACGGCTCATTTGTGCTTACTTTATGTAATATTGTTGCTTGTTTAGGGCCTGTATGTATTCGTCGCAGCGTAGCGACGCTGCGAGCAGCAAGGGTTCAACCCCCTTGGCACTGTGGACTAGTTGTCCAGGCTCGTGACGCCCTCGCGGAAATCCATTTCAATTTTTGATACATTTTTCGACAAAATAGTCGGCGGAACGCGCGTTTCGGTCGCGTGACTCACTTGTTCAGATCGCGAGCGACCTGGCTTCGTCGCCAAGCCTTGTCGGCTATTCTTATTCGCTGTCCCAAAGTTCCGAGGGCAGCGGACGAGCGACGGAGGGTTACGATGCCAAATCGGCATCTTTCAGGAACCCGGGAAGCCGTTGTTGGGTGCGATAGTGCTCGCGGAACCCCGGACTCGTGTTCGCTGTCCGATCACCTTGTTTGGTGTGGTTGCGGACAGCGAATGACTTGAGTTGGTTGTTGGTACCCCTCTGCGGGCTTGGTTTGGGTTCGGAATCGTCCCGGTGGGTTTCCCGGACATTCCGACGATTTCGGATTTGTGTGTCCCTCGTGTTTTGTGTCGACTCGGTAGACCTTGACCTTGTGAGTTTTTCGTAGGTCCAGTCGACGTTCCTGAGAGCCGTCGGTGTTAGGCTCTCCCGTTCTTCAGGTGGGTACTTCGATCCGGAGTCGGTACAGTGGACCTAGCGGTGATACCCTTCTATCTTTTTCTCTTGCATGTTTGGATATAGTTCACTTGACTCCTCTTATCTCTATTTGTGTGAGCTTGCCATTAGTAGAGTAGTGTGATTGCATGGTTTATTGAGACGACCTGGTTGGTCGGTGGTGATCGCCTGTTGCTCCGAGCGATCTCCGATATTCGTATATCAGTTGCTATTCTCGGCTTGTTGTTGTCCTGTGGATTGAGCATTTTGCATCGATCGTCACAGCTCTTCTAGCACTTCACGTACACCAGCGGTCTGTTCCACCGCAGAGGGTGTTCTTTTTCGAAAAAGGGTCGTGCGTTTCCGACCTGTGAGCCTCTTGTCATGTGCATCTGCGGAGGTTATGTGCCGGTGAGTGAGCATATTGTGACAGTGCCAGGGATCCATCCCTATGGCCTGGTGGTGATTGGGTTTCATTATTTATCTACAGTTGATGCATATGCTATTTACTTGCAGTAGCGTAGTTGTTCAATTATTGTCATACTCGTGTTTACTTATGCTACTGTTTTACCTACCTATCTATCTGTTGACCCTCTTGCCGGTGTGTACACCTCGCCTTTGTCGGCTTGCGGTACCCACTGGAAGGGGAGACATGTTTACATGTTCTCACCCCCCGCCATTGTTGATTTTTAGGTGTCTCCCGTGGTGGGAGTCGGGACGTGGTGAGGCGTGATAGCTAGTGAGCCTAGAGGTCCTCTCCAGTATTATCGTACGATTTGGTTACCCTGACACTCTCTCTCCTTTAGTAGATTTTATATTATGGTTCAGTTACTCCGTTCTATTGATTATGTCATGGATGATTATGGTTTTATGTATATCTATTCTGGACTTATGGCATTTGTTTATTGTTACTCTGAGGATTTCTACCCCTTGTGGTAGCTGATTTTCAAAACAGGATTTTCTTGTGGGAAACTGTTTTCAAAGGTATTTATGATCGATCGGCTTTTGGTTTTCAAAGAGAGTTCTCGTGTGGAGAACGGTTTAAAAATGAGATTTAAATGATTGAAATTAGGTTTCAAAACAAAGCTTTTGAGTGGGAAGCACTTTTAATAGAATGTTCTGTTGTATTGTGCATTGCATCATCCTTCGCCTAAGGAGTGTTTAGAGGCATGCAGGTATATAAGGATGGTTTAGCTGTATGTGAACTCTTGTGTGGTTGTTGTGTATGGTTGATGAATGAATGGTGCTTGTGATCCTGTATTGTTTCGTGGTACGCCGTGCAAATACAGGGGAGGCTCTGTCTGTGTAGACAGAGGGACCTGTATTTGTGGCTGGTCTGTACGTCGTGCGGGCTAGGGTTTTCAAAAAAAAAAATTACACATTTTTCGCAATTGAAACTAGCTGGGGCATGACAGATCAAGATGGTATCAGAGAGTAAGGTTACGAATACTCATTCATTCATAAATTTGTAACTGAACCATTGGTTAGGTTGACCCATAGGAAGACCTAAGGCGTATAGGTGCGCGAGTACGAGGCTTTGTTTTCGGCAGGTGTGTTGTGGGCGTTGCCAACCCCTTTCTCTTACGCGGTTTCTGTGTTCTACAGATGGCTCGTGGTCGTGGTAGACCTCCCCGTCCTGATCGTAGTGGTGGGCGTGCGCCTGCGGAGCCGTCTGCTTGTGTTCAGACTCGGGCTATTGCGGCTGGTTCGAGCGAGGAGTCGGCAGGAGGCGAGCAGCCTGGTGTTGACCATACCCTGCAGTTAGAGGCTTAGATAGCCGAGGTGAGGGGTCAGCTGACGGCCCTCTCCGGCATGTTCCAGCAGTTCCTGCAGCAGCAGGCTACGGCGGCTGCCGCTCCAGCCCCTCCTCCTCCTTCGCCGAGTGCCCCGGCGATTGCAGACACTCCTGTGGCACCCTATCACGCCCCGGATTACTCGTTCCCCGGGCTCGCCAACAGATCCGCCGTATACATAGACATTTCTATGTATACGAAGCGATAGCTAACCTGTAAACAAACATACAAGCAACTACAAGAGATATAGAGCTGAAATAAAATATATTAATAACGGAAGCCACATGTACATATAGGATCCAAAATACAACAGTCCCTCCAGAACCAAAATAGGAACAAGTCCACAGTATATGTACATGGCTCAACTCAAAAAAATAAACTATCTCCAGTAGGGTCCTCCTCTAGGAACAACAGGGACAGGTAGGGGATCTAGCTCGCGACTCCCTTACCTCGATCCGTAGAAACAGGCGCAGCAGCCGCAACAGAAGAAGGCTCTGCAAGAAAAAGTGGCAACAATGGGTGTGTGAACTACTATCAAAAGAAGTAGTCCTCAGTGGGTACCACTACCGACCTCAACGGTCCACCCACTAAGTCTACGAGACTATCAGTATAGCTGGTAGGTAAAGAACAATAAAATAAGCTGGAATAAACTCTACAGCTGTAATGCCACTACCCTACCACTATCCCAGTCAAACTCTCAAGTAAGCATCACCAAAGTGAAAAGTCACCCCTGACCCAATCTAACGGAACCGCCCAAACAGGCTCGTCCAGCTAACTGCCTAACCACACCGCACACTACCAAAAAGGGTAGCCGGTCCAAATACCAAATCCAACTAATCTGTAGCGACAGCAACGCAAAAGAGGCCTCACTCCGGAGCGGCACTCGGGGGAGCTACCCAACCGAGTTAAAAGGGTATCTCTGTCGAGCACAAACAGGCTCCGGCAGGCTATAATCAAATGGAAAGGGGTCAACATGGGTCGAAGACTCCAAGCTCACGTGCCCTCAGCACAAACAGAAGCTAAAACAAGAGTCTGGGTCCACCGTCAATCCCGACGGCACTCGGTAATACAGAACAGCCTAACCCTGCTGTAAATACAAGCTCGGCATCCCAGCACGAGGGTAAACTCGTCCTACAACAAACTAAGTATCCACCTCGCACTAACAGCGGTGATACAAGTACAGAAACGGCTCCTAGAGCTAAATCTGATAATAGTTCGAAAAGTGACGGTTGTAGTTTCGCGAGTTTTCTCCTAAGTCAATTTCCAGTTCAGCATGTAAAGTCATGTCTATAAATTATCAATTTATGCTCCAAATTTAGAATTCATAATAATACATGCAAATTCATGAATTCGAGCTACTAACATGATTTAACAGATAATAAAACAGCATGCTGCACTCTCTACAACTTAGGAGGAAAATCCGGCGATTTCGGTACATTAACCCACCTCAAAAGCTATCCAACAACGGCTAGGAGTCGAGTGGAAGGCCTCCAAACAACACCGGCTGAAATCGAGCTCAAATCTGCAACCTCGAGATTCGGACCCACTTGCTCAAGTTCTGGGCGCCCAGAACATCAGCCCAGAACTGCAGCCTGGCAGCATGACCAACATAGATTCAACATGCGATAAAATCCAAATCCTAAGTCCGAATGCAGTGAAATTTGGATCAACTCACCAGTACGGGCTCAAGAACACACCCTCCAAATTTCAGCCAAAACGGAGTTCGACTCGATGTCCAAAAGGTCCCCACACAGATTCGGATTCACTACTGGACCCTCCTGCACATGGATTCAGAAGTTCCAGCAACTAAGCAAAAATCACATTAAGCAAGAATTCTGAAATTCCAACGAATCTAGCCCATGGAAAAGGGTTACCAACCTCCCAAATACAGTGATGGAACAAACCAAAACCTCTCCAAGGATCCTCACAAAGATCTGGATTCAAAAATCCAAGAAATTCCATCAATGGTCCAAAAATTCAGCACTTAAGCTAATTACTCAAAATCTGAGCTAGCACTCACCTTTGAATCCTCAATTCAGGTGGGAAGAACCTCCAAACCAGCAAGGAAAGTGGAAGGACCAATCTTCACTTCGAAATTCCAGCTCCCAAAAGATTTGGATCCATAAGATCAAAGGAAAACCCAAGTTTCAGCTCAAGAACACAAGGGGTCCAGTACAACATCAACTGTAGCTTACATACCTGTCCAAATTGCGATTGGAAGGATTTCACGTCTTCCTCTACAAGTCCTCTATCCAACAAACCAAGTCGTGGGATTTGGACGCTCCCACACTGCACACGAGCACAAACACCACAGGTCGACGTTGCAGTTTCAGCAGGAAACCAAGGTCTCCAATGGATAAAGGTGGAATTGGTAGGGATTGGAGGGCTTCCTTGCAAAAATCCTGGGTTCACCATGAAGAGGGGAGAAAAAGCCTCAGGGGAGGTCGTCCACTTCTTTTATAGACAATGGGTTAGGGTAAAATGGACTTCAAGAACAACAAGCTGCTAATCTGTTTCTCAGCAGGTTAACACACTCTCGGGCGCCCGGAACTCAAGAAGTGGACGCCCGGTTCTTCAGCCTGCACAAAACTCGAGCATCGGACTCTTCGCCGCGGTCCGGTGCGCCCTAACCTGGTCCGGCGGAGTTCACCAACCAATCAACACGTGTCAAGCGGATCGATATTCACGAGGTAGGGTTTCCGGACTCACTTTCCGGGCGCCCAATACTGGATCCGAAATGACTTAGCAGTTTTAGCAAATGAGCACTCAACATCTGGGCGCCCAAAACATAACTTCCGGGCGCCCTAAAGTCCTAAGCGCCCAAAACTTCAGTTTTGGCTTACTTCGGTGCTCCGAGTCCGTTTTCGCGTCTATTTGACGCCGAAACGACTCCGACTTGTCTCGACCTTCTCCAGAAGCGTTGAACAGTCTAGGATACTGCAGTCATTCCGTCAGTTAGGCCCCAAAGGTACTACACACCCACGCCGATTGTGGTCATGACCGCGACGACGACAGCGACTACATCGATTGTTCTGAGCGAGGAAGCCGACTTTGTGACTGGGGATGGTGGCCACATCCGAGCGCGATTGGCAGAATTTTGAAAGTTCGATCCGCCCAAGTTCGCAGGCAAGAAGGATGGTGGACGGACTGTGAAGCGTTAGGTCGCACAGATTGAGAAGCTCTTTCGCGACCTCCGCATCGACGAGCAGGACAAGGTCCCGTTGGCCACCTACTCTATGGATGACGAGGCCTACGATTGGTGGTTGCACCTCCTGACGACCCGGTACATCGCTGCCTACCCATCGTGGAAGGAGTTCCAGGAGATCATTTTCAGCCACTACTTCCGAGAGAGTACGAAGCAGAGCTTGGAGCGCGAGCTGGAGCATCTCAGGCAGGGAAACCGCACCGTGGAGGAGTACGAGCGAGACTTCTCCCGCATCATCGGCTTGATCCCCTTCGCTGCCCGAGACGAGTACCATAAGGCGTGCCTGTTCGCGAAGGGATTGAGGCCGAGCATCTCCCTCTTGATTGCCTCCCATGGGGTGATGATGTACGATAGTACTTTGAGCGCGCTCAGATGGTCCAGCTCGAGTCAGAGGAGGCGCGTGCCGATCGAGATCTATCCGAGAGGAACACTGACCGGAAGCGTTCCCACCCCAGTTCCAGTGGTGGCTCGTTCTCCAAAGAGGGGCCGCCGAAGCACCAGCACAACCAGTCAGCCATGAGCGCTCCATCTGGGATCCAGTGGCAGGAGAACCCGACCTGCGTCATCTGTGGACAGGGTCATTGATCGTACGCCTGTCCCTAGCGCCGTGACCACTGTTTTCGATGCGGCCAGAAGGGACACATGCAACAGCAGTGCACCATGGGACTGTTACGGATTTTGTATTGGCACATTTCGTGAGCTGTTGAGTCGGAGTCTTGAAGGTCAAGGTGTTACTTGAACAAGTTGAAGAATCTGAGACTTCAAGAATAATGTATCGACGACTCGCAGGGTGAATCACGACGTGAAGGTATGATTTACTGTTTATATGGTGATTCATAGTTACTTATGGTATTGGAATCATGTTATATGCTTAAAATGGATTAGACGAGTTTTTGGGAACTTTAGTTTCTTAGTTAGAACTCTTTTTATTGAATTCCGGTATCTAAAGTTTAACCGTTTTGAAAAAACTGATTTTTTCTTTAGTATTCCGGAATCATACTTGAAGTTCCTCAAAAGCCGATTGTTAAAATTCTGGTTTTTGAACTGCATTCCGGTATCTCATTTTAGTACCGGTACTGATTCAAAGTATTCCGGTACTGATGTGATTAGTACGGGAATGCCACTGCGTAATGTTTCTGTTCCGTCCTTCCATTCCGGTATCTTCTTACGTATACCGGTACGCAGTGTCCAGATATGGTATGTTTCGATCTAATCCGACTCTATTTGGTTCCAACGCCTATAAATAACATGTTAGGGTTCTCATTGACATTGAACAACTCAGAATTCGTGAGAGAGAAACCCTAGAGGCTAGGATTTTCGTTCTAAACCTTTTTCCATGTAATTAGCCTCCGAGATCAATTCGAGATAGTTTAATCTCTATTACCATATGTCGAATTGATCTACATCTTGCTTAGAACTCTTTCTTCTGGTTCTTAATGAAATTCTAAGCAAGGAATCACCGGTATAAAGCCTGAGTTTCTGTTCCAAACGGCGTCGTGGATTCGACGTGATCGAGGCGGTTCGTGGATTTGGATCGTGAAGGCTTCGAGGATTCGAAGTGAGGCGTCTCGTGGATTCGAGGTGTGGCGTTCGTGGATTCGAACGTGAGGCGTGGATAGCCGTCGGTGCATGTGATCCGCTGAAGAGAAGGGAGAGGTTAAGTCCGTGGAGTCGGTAATCACCTTGTAATTCTTTACTCTTAGTGGATTATTTTTTGCATGATTGGTCCCGTGGGTTTTTCTTCAAAGTGGAGTTTCCCACGTAAATCTCGGTGTGCTGATTTTATTTTTCGCATTACTTTATCGCATTGAGATTGTGATTTTTATTTATACATCTATTCACCCCCCTCTATGTGATTGATATACTCTAGATAGATCCTTAGGGCTCCCCCGTATCCTACAATTGGTATCAGAGCGGGATCTAGGCTTTATCTTTCATAATGGGTGAAGGAGGTAATATAAATAGGCCACCATTATTTGACGGAACCAATTACGCCTATTGGAAAGTCCGGATGAGAGCCTTCCTCATCGCAATTGATGAGCGAGTATGGCAAGCCGTAGAATTCGGCTGGAAACATCCAACCGAAGTGGTTAATAACGCGACTGTACCTAAGCCACAGAATAAGTGGTCGAAGGATGACAATGAAGCTTCATCTTTTAATGGGAAAGGAATTAACGCTTTATTTAATGCTCTTTCTCCTACTGAGTTCACACGTGTTTCCGCGTGTGATACGGCTAAAGAGATTTGGGATACTCTACAAGTTGCACACGAGGGTACAAGTCTAGTAAAAATTCAAAAGCTCAAAATGCTTACGAGTCAATTTGATTCTATTCGTATGGAGGAGCATGAATCGTTTATTGATTATTTTACTAGACTTCAAGATATTATCAATACATGTGCTAACTTAGGAGAGAAGATCCCAGAATCTAAGGTCGTTAGAAAAATCTTTCGAACACTTCCGGAGCGTTTTAGGGCTAAAGTAGCGGCTATTGAAACGATTAATCATCTGGATGATATGAAAGTAGAAGAACTTGTAGGTGCTCTTCAAACCTATGAAATGACATTTCCTACTAATCAATCTTCTTCCAAGTCTTTCTCTAAAAGTACAGGTGCTGCACTTAATTCGACAAAAGAGGAAGACGAGGACACAGAATCCGACGATGAAGTTTCACTTGCAAATTTTGAACATAAAATGGCACTTCTTACTAAGAAGTTTCGTCGGAAGTTTAGGAAGAACCAAAGCATTCAAGCTTCATCCTCCAACCGAGAGCCTTCTTCTAACGGATCTTCACATTCTAAATCCTCTAAAGAGAAGAAGCTTGCAAAGTCTTCTAAAGAAAAGGATGAGTTTGAGGGAGAAATCCGGTGTTACAAATGTCGATGCTACGGCCATATCTCCATGGATTGTCCCACTAAAAAGTCCTATAAAAAGAAGGCTTTACAAGCTAGAACTTGGGATGACTCTACCTCTAATGAATCGAGTTCTAGTGAAGAAAAAAATAATGATGCTATTGCTTTATGTTCACACGTTTCTTCCTCCCCTTCTGCTTTTTGTTTATCATCTATTATTGCTGACCCTTTTACTTCTTTCTCTTTGCATGATACATCGAGCGACAATGGCACAAGTGAGGGGGAGTCGGATGATGAAAGTTTAGCCGATGCCTACAATCAACTACTTGTTGAATCGAAAAAGATAGCTAAGCTTAACAAGAAGCTAAGAAGACGACTACTTGAGCTTGAAAGTGAAAACAATGAATTGAAAGAGTCATCTAAAGCTCTTGCGGAGGAAAGGGAACATATATTGACAAATAAATAACATCCTCCAAGAGAAGCTAGACCATTCGGAAATGTCGATCAAATCTCATTTAGAAAAGATTGGCGTTCTAGAGCAACAATTCAAGAAGAGTTGCACGTCCACCGAAAGTTTGACCAAACAAGTTAGTCAACTTAAGTCCGACATTCAAAAATTCTCCTCCGGTTCAAAGAAGCTTGATAATATGCTAGGACTTGGTCAAACATACAAACTTGGTGTCGGATACGAAAGAACTCATGTTGAGAAGGATGGAAATTCAGCATCTAAAGCTCCATCCAATCTAAAGGAGAATGTATGCCACACATGCGAGATTAAAGGACACATCAAAAGGATATATCCTAGAAGAGAAAAAAAACGTTCATTGGCATCATCGACAATCCGACAACTCCCGAGGATTCAAAAGCAACATCAAACGGGTCGAAGTGCGAAGACCAACCTAAAGTCTAAGCCTCAACAAGGGAATACAAAGTGGAGACCAAAGGTTGAACAAAAGTCGAAGCAAATTGTGCTCAATACTAACAAACCAAGTCAACCGAGAATCCGACAAGTTTGGGTTCGGAAATGTGATATCTTTACTTGTCTTAAGCATTAATATTTTTTAAAAAAATATTGCATTGATCAGTATTTATTGCATATCTTATTTGATCATTGCTTTTTGATGCTTTCTTTATTGTTTTTATGCTTTAAGACTTTGACGACTTGTGTTTTATTCAACATTAAACAGTGCCTTGAAGTTACTTGATTCACATTCATTCATCCCTTTTAATCTCACGTTAATTATCGATTTTACTCCATCTTTATTGTCTTTGGAGATACTATATTGTGAGAATTCATAATACTATATTCATCAAATTTGGGTAATCATGTATAATCTCTAGGAGCTTAATCTATCTCGGTTGTGTGTGTTGAATTTGATGGATAGTCATTCTCTTACAGACTAAAATTTGTCACATGTTCTTTCAACTAAGAGATTGATAGAGCAAGGGGGAGTATTATTATTATATATATATATATTGCTAATATGCTTGAAAAATGTGGAAAGAGTTACATCCTTTAAAGGAGTGTGAAAACTACCAGCACATGGAGGAAAGAGCTACCACCCCGGTCATTCGGTTAGTGTGTGCAGCTACCACATGAATTGAATTACATATCCGAAAAAAAAATAAAAAATATGATTGCAAAAGCTTGCAAAGAAAATATGTTACAATTTTTTTTGGAGCTATAAGGTGGTCCACATACATGTAAGATGCTCAAAGAGCCACCCCCTATGTAATTTAAGTTTATCTCAAAATTTGAACATTTGTGCGACAAACATCTGTCTCTTTGATGAATTTCTTAAGTCATCTTCATAAACCGTTTACATCTTGATAGCAATTGAGCCTTTAGACTATTTGTGATGACTTGACTTTGATTTATATATGAATAATGAAATTTTACACTATTTTATTTGCATTCTGATAATTTTGAAGTAAAATGCTTAATTTTTCGTGAAATTATCATGGGTTGAAATTTTTATATGTGAAGATTTCATGCAAAAAGGCACTTACATTTTTTTCACTGCATACCGGTACTAAGTGGATATACCGGAATTTAATGATTTTGTCTCTGCTACCCGAGAGCTGTTCTTTTTGAAATTTGCACTGCATACCGGTACACGGTCTCGCATACCGGTATGAGGTCTGCGCGATAGGGTTTTATATTCCGGAATGTTGTTTCGAAAACACTCTAATCTTTTTCAAAACACTCTCTTTCTCTCTCTAAAAGCTTCCTAACGAGATTCTCCTCCAGATCTGTGATTTTCCTACTTGGATTTGTAAGTTTATCATCTTTAATATTGTTTTAATCTTCGAAACCCTAGTTTTCACATTTTTTTAACATTGTTTGTTGGGTTGAAGATAGATCTCTGTTTTTACTAAAATTTCTTGAGGGTTTTTGCTTGAAATGAGTTTAGTTACATGCTAGCCTTGTTCTAGTACACTTAGATCCGAGAATAACTTGTTATTTATCTTAGATCTATGTTCTATAGCATGTTCTTGAGCTATTTTTGGGGTTTTTGCCATAATATCTTTTTGATGAAACAAAATTCATGAAACTCATGAATATAATGTTTTGATGCATTTCATGATGATTAGTAAGCTCATTAGATGTTACATGACAATTTGATCTTGAGCTTCATTTTTTTTGTTTCATGTTGCATAGGAAACATGACATTTTCAATCATCCTTGTTCTAATGGTGCTAATGGCTGCCGGCGGAGGCCGTGGACGTGGACGTGGAAAGAAACGTGTCACCAAAAGGACACGTATTGAGGAAGACTCGTCGAGCACCGAGTCGGAGGGATCCGAGTATGCCCCGGAAGAGCCTACTGATAAGGGCAAAGGGAAAGCTCCTGAGGCTTCGACGCGAAGGGGGCGAGCTCGTTCTCCACCTCGTCGAAGCACCGGTGGTCCGGTCATTCGAGAACATAGTTCAGCAGAACGTGAACGACGTACCAAAAGGGGTGAAGAAACTGAAGTCGTTTCTTCCAAAAGGCAAAAGGCATTCGCAAGCAAGGCTTGTCACGCGGAGCGTTATGTGAACTTCAATGAGCTGACACGTGAAGTTCCAGACTTTGCTCGCCTACTTCAAAGAGCTCCGATCGAACCAGTTGGTCGCATCCCGGCCCGTGCTCCTTTCTGCGTTGAGTTGATACGTGAATTCCACATGCGTGGACAGGTCACTGATGAAGATTCGGAGACGGGGAATTATCGTTTTGAAACTTATGTCCGAGGAATACGCGTTGTGGTCACTCCTCAAACTGTTGGAGATATTTTTGGATTAAATGTGAGTACTACGGGCTTGCATTATACTCAAGGGAATGTTCAGCCTTCATCACATTGGAATACCATGACCGATGCTTTATGTAAACCGGGCACATATACAAACCGATTGTATGTGGAGTCAAGGGAGTTGAAGCCCGAGTATCACATTCTCTCCTTGATTGTCTGCTACAACATTGTGCTGACAGTTGGAACAAAACGCATCCGGTGGGATCGTCTAGTGCTTCTCTATCTGCTTGGTCATCCGGAGCGTGCACAGGGACTCAACATCAACATTCCATTTTTGATGTGGCAGCGTATGGCTAATGTGATTCAAGCCTCGGGGCGTCGTGAGCTTCTTCCTTTTCCTCTCCTGATTACACGAATTTTGGAAGCTAATGGAGTGGACATCTCTTGTAACAAGTATGACTATGGCTTGGGTCCTATTGACGGAGTAACTTTGGCCAAGTAAATCAGCACGCTAAAGACATATCAACAGGTCAAGGGGTACACTTCTACTACTCCCAGTACAGCAACTCGTCCTATTGAGCGTGGAGGATCATCTAGCTCAGGGGGAGCAGTTCCCGATGAGTCTCTCCGTCATGAAGTTTGATCCTTAAAGAAGCGGGTTGAACGGGGTTTCAAAGCATTGGAGGACAGATTCAAGAACTTGGAAGATGGCATGAAGAAAATATTAGAGATGCTTGGTTGCCGACATGATGATGTTGCCGGCGGTGCTGGACCGAGCACTTCTCATCCACCTGTTCCTTCCTCAGTTGAGCAGCAGCTTCATGGCACTGAGGGTGAAGAAGAAGAAGATGGTGACGACGACAGTGACGACGAGGAGTGATGTTCTTTTCTGCTTATTTTTCTTTAGTTTTTCATTGTCTTTATGTTATGCTCATCTTTGCTTTCTGCTAGCTTTAGCTACTATCTCTCTGTTTTGGACTTGTAACTATGGACTAACTCTACTCTCTTAGTTGGCTTTTATTGTTATCTCTTTGTGTCTTGTTAGCAATTTTTGACAAAAAGGGGGAGAGATATGTAAAAGTTTTTTGAACTTATACGTATCATACAAAGGGGGAGAGAACCATACAAAGGGGGAGAGAACCATGCAAAGGGGGAGAGAACCATGTTTTTTAATTTAATGATGAAGAAGATAAACACTAAACATAGGAGAAGAAGAAGATGAACTGAAGCGAGGCGAAGAAATGATTGATTTGATCATACACGAAGGGGGAGTATTGATCATACACGAAGGGTGAGTATTTAAACTTAACTTGCTTGTTCTACTTGACTTTGTCTGAAGTTGTTTTGCAGGAATTGTTAAAGACTTCAAGACTCCAGGTCCTAAGTTATAGAGTTTGTCTTAGGAGTTGATCATATGTAATTTTGGTTTTATTTTTGGATCATACACACGTGGAGTTCAATGTATTGGTGATGGATTTCATTTATTTTGGTTTGGGTAGAATTTTTTATTTTAGGTTTTGTCACGAAATTGCCAAAGGGGAGATTGTTACGGATTTTGTATTGGCACATTTCGTGAGCTATTGAGTCGGAGTCTTGAAGGTCAAGGTGTTACTTGAACAAGTTGAAGAATCTGAGACTTCAAGAATAATGTATCGACGACTCGCAGGGTGAATCACGACGTGAAGGTATGATTTACTGTTTATATGGTGATTCATAGTTACTTATGGTATTGGAATCATGTTATATGCTTAAACTGGATTAGACGAGTTTTTGGGAACTTTAGTTTCTTAGTTAGAACTCTTTTTATTGAATTTCGGTATCTAAAGTTTAACCGTTTTGAAAAAACTAATTTTTTTTTTAGTATTCCGGAATCATACTTGAAGTTCCTCAAAAGCCGATTGTTAAAATTTTGGTTTTTGAACTGCATTCCGGTATCTCATTTTAGTACCGGTACTGATTCAAAGTATTCCGGTACTGATGTGATTAGTACGGGAATGCCACTGCGTAATGTTTCTGTTCCGTCCTTCCATTCCGGTATCTTCTTACGTATACCGGTACGCAGTGTCCAGATATGGTATGTTTCGATCTAATCCGACTCTATTTGATTCCAACGCCTATAAATAACATGTTAGGGTTCTCATTGACATTGAACAACTCAGAATTCGTGAGAGAGAAACCCTAGAGGCTAGGATTTTCATTCTAAACCTTTTTCCATGAAATTAGCCTCTGAGATCAATTCGAGATAGTTTAATCTCTATTACCATATGTCGAATTGATCTACATCTTGCTTAGAACTCTTTCTTTTGGTTCTTAATGAAATCCTAAGCAAGGAATCACTGGTATAAACCTTGAGTTTCTGTTCCAAACGGCGTCGTGGATTCGACGTGATCGAGGCGGTTCGTGGATTCGGATCGTGAAGGCTTCGAGGATTCGAAGTGAGGCGTCTCGTGGATTCGAGGCGTGGCGTTCGTGGATTCGAACGTGAGGCGTGGACAGCCGTCGGTGCGCGTGATCCGCTGAAGAGAAGGGAGAGGTTAAGTCCGTGGAGTCGGTAATCACCTTGTAATTCTTTACTCTTAGTGGATTGTTTTTTGCGTGATTGGTCCCGTGGATTTTTCTCCAAAGTGGAGTTTCCCACGTAAATCTCGGTGTGCTGATTTTATTTTCCGCATTACTTTATCGCATTGAGATTGTGATTTTTGTTTATACACCTATTCACCCCCCCTCTAGGTGATTGATATACTCTAGATAGATCCTTAGGGCTCCCCCGTATCCTACAGGGACCAGCTCAGAGTTCAGCCTCCTCTCCAGCCACTTCGAGACATAACAGCAGGAACCCGTCACCAGCAGCTGCAGCTTCGTCTGGGCATCCCTCCACTTCGCGCCAGCAGGAGGGGACACCCCAGGCTTTCGTTGGGCGTGTCTACAACATGTCCCACCCTGAGGGAGACACAGGCGGAGACATCATTGCAGGTATTGCCTCCTCATCGACTCTTGTGCTAGGACTTAGTTTGATGTTGGTTTGTCGACGCTCGGAGATTTTTTTTTCCATTGCACTGGGTCGTGCAGTTGGCGACCCTATGTTGCGGGTAGTCGTCAGTTTGTTGTTGTGAGCCAAAAGATTCCTTGGGAGTGGGCTCATGGCAGATCTTGTTTCGTGGGTCGGTTTGCATACTCGATGACTTGGGGATGCTTCCGTGAACGTTGGTCCAGCTTAAGAGTTGAGTTGGCCTCGTACTTTTGTAGTGTTGCCAACTTGTAGCTGGCAATTGATCTTTAGATATTTCACTTTTCTTTTGATAAGTACGTTGGCTGCAGACAACGTAGTGTCAAAAGTTAGGACGAAATACCCTTTTCCTCTTGGAAGCTGAAGTCGGTTTTGCGTGAGCGGTACCCGCAGTTGTTTGCGGAGGGTGTGTGAGTAAGTTTCGGGAACGAAACTTCTTTTAAGGTGGGAATGATGTAAGAATTTAGATTTTTTTTGGATTTTGAAGTTTTAAATTTCTAAATTGGTTCTTCTCTCTCTACATGTATATATATATATATATATATATATATATATATATATATATATATATATATATATATATATATATATATATATATATATATATATATATATATATATATATATATATATATATGTATATTTATGTATGCGTGTATGTGTTTGGTTTGTTGGAGGCAAAAGGGATGGCTTTTGTCGTGAATCGGCGATCATTTCTGGAGATCTAAAATCACAGGTTCGATGTTTCGGCAGTGCTTATCGCGATGGCACGATCCGTTCGTGAATCCGACCGTCGGATCGCGAGATATCGCGAGATCATCGCTGAGAGGTCGAAATTACATTTTTGATCTTTTCGCAAAAAGGTCCTTTTTATGTATCGATTTGCGTGAGACCGGACGTGGAGGGGTGTCGACGCGTTTTACACGCGCTGTGGAGGACTTGGAAAGAAATTCCTTTGTTTGGTGGACTTTTATGCATTTGTGTGCGGTGTGTATTTATTTTGCATGCTAGGGTTTGCTTGAGAAAACCCTAGCCCTTGTTTCCTTCGTGCCCTAGCCTCTCCGCCGACATCCCCTCTTCCTCCTGCCTCTCCCCCGTGCGCCGCCGCCGCCCGGTCCTGGCCGGCTGTAGCTCCGGCGATCTCCTTCATCTCTCTTTTCTTCTTCTTCTCTCCTTCTTCTTCCTCCCTTCTTGGCCCAAGAGCACCCAGGTGGGCCTCTTCATTTATGGGCATCTCTTGGGTGGTGCCTCGACGCCGGCGGACCTCCCCCTGCCTCTGCCGCCATCGCCGCATGCCGCCTGCACCGCCGCGGGAGTCTTGAGGCTGTGCGGGCTGCCGTTTCTTGAACCGAGCCGCCGCCGCCTCCCGCCGTCGCAGCGGCCTCCCTTCGGCCTCAGGGGAATCGCCGCCGCCGTCGCCTCCTTCCCCGGCCGCCCCCGTGCCGCTGGTGCGCCGCCGCAGCCGTCGAAGCCGAGCTAGGGCTTGTTCAGGCTGCCGCGGCCGAGGGCTTCGAGCCGCCGTTGCCGCCGCTTTTACCTATCGCGGCCGCCCACCTTCCGACGTCCGGCGACCCCCTCTTGCGGGTGCTCGAATTCTCGGCCGCCGCCGTCGCCGTCCTTTGCCGTGCAGGTGTGCCCTAGCCGCACCCGGAGCTGGGTTTCCTCCCGTGCGCCGCCGTCGCTGCTTTCCGTCGCCGGCCAGGGTGAGCGTCGCACTCCCTGCCTCCCCCGCACCCGAGCCGTGGCCGCGCGTGCGCTGCCTGGCCGCTGGCAGCCGGCCGGAGCTTGCTTGCTCTGGCCGAGCTCGAGCTTGGCTTGTTTGGATCTGCTAGTGTGGCAGCGGGGCCCTCGTCTCCTCCCGATTGTCGAGGAGGGGAGCACGATGACCGCAGCGACTCGCTGGTCATCGTGCTCACCTCTGGTTTCGTCGGGAAGGCTCCGCTTGATCCGTTCGTTAGCGTCGAGCCCTTTCATTTCATGTATTTATTGGTTTCTTGGGTCGTTTGAGCCCCGCGACTGTTTTTGTCGCAAGGGGCTGTGAGCACGGCCTCCACTGCATCGTTTCCTTTCTGCTGGTGCTCGCGGTGAGTCGTGCGGATGAGCGGAGTGCTCTAACGGCTCATTTGTGCTTACTTTATGTAATATTATTGCTTGTTTAGGGCCTGTATGTATTCGTCGCAGCGTAGCGACGCTGCGAGCAGCGAGGGTTCAACCCTCTTGGCCCTGTGGACTAGTTGTCCAGGCTCGTGACGCCCTCGCGGAAATCCATTTCGATTTTTGATACATTTTTCGACAAAATAGTCGGCGGAACGCGCGTTTCGGTCGCGTGACTCACTTGTTCAGATCGCGAGCGACCTGGCTTCGTCGCCAAGCCTTGTCGGCTATTCTTCTTCGCTGTCCCGAAGTTCCGAGGGCAGCGGACGAGCGACGGAGGGTTCCGGTGCCAAATCGGCATCTTTCAGGAACCCGGGAAGCCGTTGTTGGGTGCGATAGTGCTCGCGGCACCCCGGACTCGTGTTCGCTGTCCGATCACCTTGTTTGGTGTGGTTGCGGACAGCGAATGACTTGAGTTGGTTGTTGGTACCCCTCTGGGGGCTTGGTTTGGGTTTGGAATCGTCCCGGTGGGTTTTCCGGACATTCCGACGATTTTGGATTTGTGTGTCCCTCGTGTTTTGTGTCGACTCGGTAGACCTTGACCTTGTGAGTCCTTCGTAGGTCCAGTCGACGTTCCTGAGAGCCGTCGGTGTTAGGCTCTCCCGTTCTTCAGGTGGGTACTTCGATCCGGTATCGGTACAGTGGACTGGCGGTGATACCCTTCTATCTCTTTTTCTTGCATGTTTGGATATAGTTCACTTGACTCCTCTTATCTCTACTTGTGTGAGCTTGCCATTAGTAGAGTAGTGTGATTGCATGGTTTATTGAGACGACCTGGTTGGTCGGTGGTGATCGCCTGTTGCTCCGAGCGATCTCCGATATTCGTATATCAGTTGCTATTCTCGGCTTGTTGTCGTCCTGTGGATTGAGCATTTTGCATCGATCGTCACAGCTCTTCTAGCACTTCACGTACACCAGCGGTCTGTTCCACCGCAGAGGGTGTTCTTTTTCGAAAAAGGGTCGTGCGTTTTCGACCTGTGAGCCTCTTGTCATGTGCATCTGCGGAGGTTATGTGCCGGTGAGTGAGCATATTGTGACAGTGCCAGGGATCCGTCCCTGTGGCCTGGTGGTGATTGGGTTTCATTATTTAAAAACCCTTTCTAAGGTTCTGGATCATCTCTAATCTCAAAGCACAAGATTAGACCAAGTTGGAGTTAAATCCATCCTTTCCAGTCTATACGGAGTTGAGTATCGGTACTCAAACATGTGTCATCGATACTTAAATGCCGCTAGTGTACTAGGTACCAGTACTCAAAATCACGTATTGGTACTTAATACAAAAAACAAATTTTCATAGCTTTGGGTTCTAAGATATTTTTCAATGGGGGTACTCAAATTTCAATTCTGATACTTAGCATCTAGAAAACTCAAATTTTCGGCTTTTTCACTATGATATCGACTCGAAACGTGGCTTCACATAATCTAACATATATTACTTATTAACCATTATCAATTGGCTAGTGGTGTACATTTTACAGATCTTCTTGTAGTACACCGAACTTCTACAAATTGGGGAGTTCTTGTGGAATGTAGCCAAAAAGGACTATCTAAATAGTTTTGGCTAGATTTGGGACTTATACGAGTGTTTTCGGCGCAAATGAGGCACGGAAACGGACTTTGAAAATTCGAGTCTGCCAAACTAGCAGATTTTGTACTGGATTTCGGTACTAACTTATCAATACCGGTATGGATGTATTTAGTTCCGGTACGCCGATCCGTATACCGAAATACAGTGAAGACCTGAAAATCTAACCTTCGGATTCTACGGAATCTTATGCGGGATACCGAAATTAACGGCCAGTATTCCGGTACGCCAATCCGTATACCGGAATGCAATTCTGCAGAGTACAGTTTTGAAGGGTAAATTGGTAATTTCAGTGGGGGACTTATATAAAAGGGGAGCCCTTCCCCTTTCTCCTCTGAAAACACACACGCACGCAGGGAGAGAGGGAGAGAGGGAGAGAGAGAAGCTCCTCTCTCTCACTTCTTCTTCTTCTTCTTCTTCTTCTTCTTCTTCTTCTTCTTCTTCTCCTCCAAAGTTGGAGATCTTGGTGGAGATCAAGCTTGGGAAGCTTGGAGGAGTGGAGAATCGAGCTCGTGCACGCATGGTGGCTTGGTGAGCTCACGGATCCGAGGTGAGTCCTTGGATTTGGTAGTTAGGGTTTCGAATTTGGGCTAAGAAATGAGATTTTGGAGATCCTTGGCTAATCTAAACTACAAATTATAGAGATTAGCAAGAGATTTTGGATTTTGCCATGAGTTTTGGGAAACCCTAGGTTGAAAGAGAGATTTTCTTGTGGAGGGTTTTAAGAATGTTTTAACCCTTTAGAACCCTAGTTGGAGGTTAGTAAAACATGTGGGACAACTCGATTTTGAGTGATTCCAAGAGATGAGATCGTTATGAGTTCGACTCGGATTAACGAATCCTTCATGTGTGTTAGGGCAAGGAGCTTGAAGACCAAGCTTGAAGCCAAGGAAAAAGAGCCCGATTGCAAGTGTCTACAAGCAATCGGAAGAGTGTGAGGTGGGTCTGTGTTTACCGAAGTGATTAGGTCACTTCCATGCCAAAGAGTAAAATATAATTTATTTTACTAGATGCATGTAATGGTAGGTTAATTGGTAAGTGGTAAATATGAATTGTAGATCATATGATGTTAATACCATTAACTACCATGGATTGGAACTATAGGCATGTAGAACACATAGATGCAAATGGACATGTGTATGCCTAGGTGTGGACATAGCGGTGAGCTAGTTTTCTCTATATGCTAGAGAACTTGACATGTTGTTAAATAAGGGCTAGAGGCCACGTAAAGTTGGAAATCCTAAGTATGGACAACTAGGATAAGAAAGAACTGTAATGTGCATGTTGGCATTGGGAGTATATCCAAGTGATTTGAGCCATGGGTTCACCTCGCATGTAAGAGAATTCGAGTATTTCATAATATATATATATATATATATATATATATATATATATATATACTTGAAAGGTGATCTATGCATGTTAAACCTAGTGTCATTGAACATAGGTTGGAATGTGATGGTATTAAACCTAGTGTTAATAAACATAGGTTGGATCAGGTAATGAACCTAGAGTGGGTAGACCTAGGTTGTATAACATAGTGGTAGAAAGACCACTTGGTTTGTAATGTGTGTGAACCTAGAGTCGTTGAACCTAGGTTGAGAGACATAGTGATAGGAAGATCACTTAAACAGGACATTGAATCTAGTGTCATTGAACATAGGTTGGAAACATAGTGGTAGGGAGAGACCACTTGTATTGGAATGTTATTAACCTAGAGTGGGTAGACCTAGGTTGTATAACATAGTGGTAGAAAGACCACTTGGTTTGTAATGTGTGTGAACCTAGAGTCGTTGAACCTAGGTTGAGAGACATAGTGATAGGAAGATCACTTAAACAGGACATTGAATCTATTGTCATTGAACATAGGTTGGAAACATAGTGGTAGGGAGAAACCACTTGTATTGGAATGTTATTAACCTAGTGTCGGGTGAATCTAGGTGGGAAAAATATAGAACCTAGCGTTGTGGAACCTAGGTGATAAAATAAGTGGTAGGATGACCACTTGGACATGAGAATGTAAACCTAGAGAGGTTGATAATATAGGGTAAAAGATGAACCCTTTGAGACTTTGGAATGGATTCCGGAATCCCTAGACTGATACTTGCAGGTATGTGTGGTTCTCCTCGCCTGGCAAGTGATTGTGGCTGCGGGTATATGTGGTTCTCCTCGCCCGGCAGCAGATTATACTTGCGGGTATGTGTGGTCCTCCTCGCCCGGCAAGTGACTCATAACTGCGGGATGTGTGGTTCTCCTCGCCCGGCAGTGATTTGAGTAGCGGAGGTGTTTGTGGTATATCCATCACCTGCCGAGTGGATTGTAGGCTGAGGTGTATGTGGCATGTTCATCTCCTCAGGCCTGGACATAGGCGGTAGTCCACTGATGTTTGACTCTCGAGTGAGTCGGGTAAGGTTTGACTAAAGTAAGTAAACCTTAAAGGGGCGGTGGCCCAATGATATTTGACTCTCGAGTGAGTCGAGTATGGTTTGACTAAAGTAAGTAAACCTTAGAGGGGCTGTGGCCCAATGATATTTGACTTTAGAGTGAGTTGGGTAAGGTTTGACTAAAGTAAGTAAACCTTAGAGGGGCGGTGGCCCAATGATGTTTGACTCAAGAGTGTGTCGGGGAAGGTTTGACTAGAATAAGTAAACCTTAGAGGGGTGATAACCCGTTGATGATTGACTCGAGAGTGAGTCATGTGTGGCTTAGCTAAGGTGAATGAACCTTAGGAGCAGGTTGATTGTGAAATGGATAGTGGAATAGCAGTGAAAAATATATTGCATGGATTTTATTATCGCATTTGTTGAAGCATAAGTATGTTTACTGTTTTTGCATATAGTAGAGTTATATGCTTGCAAGTTATGTATATGTACTAACCATGCTTTTATGCTTCCTTTGGACCTGGTGGGTCGAGCTTCTCCCTTGGGTGGTCTTACCCACTGGGAACTATTTTAGATAGTTCTCATCCCACTATTTTTCAGGTCCGCACGTGAGCGGCGCGGCGGCGCGAGGAAAGGACGTAGCCTGATAGTTAGCATCCTACCACTGTGACCAGGATAGATGTACCATCTACTGCTTAGCTTAGGGGTATTGGAATGAAATGAATGTAATAACAATTTGATTGTATTTGGAAAGAGAACAAAGACAAACTATAATATGTGGATGTATTGTGAATGCTTGTAATAGCATAGTAATTTATGATGCTTTTCTTATGCAATCTATGTATGAATTCTGTTCTTGTTTGGAACCTCTTGAATTGTACTGGTTGTGACGCCTTGGACGTATAGGAAAAACTCTGTCTGTTCGGCGGGTCTGTGTGCGTGCCCGAACCGACCAAATTGGCGGCCTCGGGGCGTGACACTTCTCGTAAGAGGGTTTCCCATAGATTTTTAGTTTTTTTAAAAAAATATATACTTGACAAGACAATGATCAATTTTTGGCCCTTTGATGAGAGGAAGTAAGATGTACATCTTTTTTTGGGATCTACAGGTAGTGCTCTTATTTTTTAGCAATACTATTGGTACACTCCAAAGTAGAGTATGATGTTACATCTTTTTCGTTCAAGGACAATCATTCTCCTAATTATTACATCATTTTCTTTTATTGTAATCCATTTCGATTTTTGTAAGCTCTAGAATATGAGGTGTAAGATCTACATCCTTTTTGGGCGTATCATTAGAATTTTTCTCTTTCCTTTGATTAAAATGTACAGACACTTCCTAAACTTTAGCAGGATTTGAAATTGACCGTTACACTTTTTTTTATTTGATTTACATCCTCTTTATTTACTAAAAGTTTGATATAATTGCTTTTCTAAGTAATTTTGTGGTTTATAATTTTATTTGAATTTTTTTTCTTGATAAGTCAATAAAAAAGTCTAATGTTTTATCGTTGACTTTATAAGATTCAATTTTTGCTTAAATTCTAATATATTTTAATATTGTTTGATTTAACATTTTATTGGCTTTGCAACTGTTTATTATATTTAAAAAATATCGATCAATATTAAGTTGTAAATATATTTTATTGGCTTTGCATTTTACTATTTTTTTTTATTCTAACAGAAATTGTCAAAAAAAGAATTTAAATTAAGTTTTTCACTAAGTAAAGAAAGTATAAATTAAATTTAAAATACTGAAAATGTCAATATATTTTAATTTTTCTTATTTTTAAGGATTCATAATATTATGAATTGGGAACCGGAGGCTTCCCCTGCCTCCACGTGAGCAGGGGAGGTGGGGCCCTGTGGTGGGTCCATCCACTCAACCCTAGGGGGCCCACATCATTCTAACCGCACATCTCTTAATCCAATGATCGAAAATTTGGTAGCACCAATGACTTGGTGCTATTAATAGTATATTAGTCTAGTTCATATATATATATATATATATATATATATATATATATATTCTATAAATTAATTCTAAAAAAAAATTTGGAAAATTTGTAGGGTCAACCTCTATTTTAATTAAAGGTTAATTATATTATGGTCTCGAATGTTGCACTATTTTTTACTTTGATCCCTAACTATTTTTTTGTAATCAATTTTTTGAATTCTTAATTTCATTGTGATTACGTGCCAACCGTTACAAGTAATTTTCTGATTAATAAAATTGTCATATTAGCGTTTACTTGACTTTTTTTTATAAGGTAATCTTAGCCCCTAATAAAATTTAAAATTTTAAATCTAAATTCGAAATTCATATTAAAATAAGACTTGATCTTTAATTGCATATTAGTCTCCAATCTTTTCACTACTTTTTATCTTGGTTCCTAATCTCTTTTTTTTTGCAATCACGTTTTCAAATCGTTTAATTTCATCACGATAAAGTAGCAGTATGAAAAGGGATTGTAGAATTAATGAAATTATCATGCCATTGCCTATTTAGTGTTTTTTGTATGTCAATTTTGATCCCTAAATTTTGTATATTTTTAACTTTAGGGTTTAGAGTTTAAGGTTTAAAGTCTCCAAAAAGATTCAAAATTTTAAATTTAAATCTGAAATTAATGTGAAAAAAAATTAAAATAATTAGAAATTATAATTTTGAATTATAAGTTGAATTTAAATTTAAATTTGAATTTTAAATTAAATCTAAATTTTGATTTCAAACTTAATTTTTTTTATTTTGATTTTGATAATTTTAATTTAGATAAATAACAATAATTAGCTTCGAGTTATCAAGTTGAATATTTGTATCATCATCTCAAAAGATTGGTATTTCGACTGCAATTTGTGTTTGCTTCCAAAGTGTTATGAGAGTACAGTTTCTATCGTCAGTATCTCAGATTGTAAATTTTCTTACATTTATTACTGTCTTTATTTTATTTTTTTTGTGCATTGCTTTACTTCCGGATTTATTGATTTTCTATTTGGTTGGTTGTTTTGGTTATTATTGCTTTCAACTTTTTTTCTTTTCTTTCGAGTTTTATTCATTAATTATTTTTTATTCTATTTAGTTATATTTAAATTTATATACTTATATAATTATACATATATAAAAATATATATACTTTTAAAAAATAATTATAATATTACCTCTTTGTCGCATCGCGCGGTCCTTAACTAGTACTACATCAATTAATGAACCCAGCCGCCCAGCGTACAGAAAAGTTGAAAAAAAAAACTGAAAGCGTGACGTACACCCACCCACGGCAAAGCCACGTAATCTTTCGTGTCACAACCATAGTTAGTTAATACGGATACGGCAATAATTCAATACGGATAAAATACGAATAAAATTTGTATGTTAATTTTTAAATTCGTTGAAAAATACGGTTTAAAAATCGGATTCGTCAATAATTCGTATACGCGATTTATATGAAAATTTTACGTTTATAATTTAAAAATTAGAAATAAAAATTCGGCTATTAAATTAAAATTTTTCTTTAGATTTATGGTGTTATTATAAATAATTATAATTTTTAAAAATATAAAAATAAAAAATAAACATATATATACACACGCACACAAAATGACAAAAACACAAAGGGGGAGGGACTCTATGGTCCACAAGGTTGAGTGCAGCATCGTGGACCGCGTTGCTTTCCAGCCGCGTTTTTTACTTCTTCTCAACTCACAACTATTCGTTAACTCACACAGCATTAGCCCCCCTTCCCCCTTTTTTTTTCCCCTCTTTTTCAACTAATTTTTTAATTCAAGGGGTTTAGTAAGTCATTTGGGCACACAGCTACGGATGTCAATAGATGTGGGTACCCAAAAATTTATCTGAACCCAAATTCGGATCTATACAACATAGATTTATTCGATACTGAACAGATATAATCTCGGTATGGATATGAAAAATGAAAATCCGACGGTTTTAAATTCTGGTATGGACTTTGACCGTACACGATCCGAATCCGAATTAATTTATAAATTTTGACCGTTATCAAGTGCTTGGTGCTATTGAGTTTTCTACCGTTAGATCTACTTCTTTAACTATTTTTACCCGTTAGATTATACTATGCAACCAACCACCACTCAATCCTAGGGGACCACTATCATTCTAACCGAGAACCATTATCATCCTAACCGCACATCCCTTCATCCAAGGGTCTAAAACCTAGTAGCACCAAGTGCTTGGTGCTATTAATAGTATAGTAGTCTATTAATAGTATCCGTATCAACGAATACGGATACCTAAAAGTTTATCTGAATCCGAATCAGCATCCAAACGGCGTAGATTTATTCAACGCTAAATAGATATAGTTTCGGATATGGATATGAAAAACGAAAATCCAATGGTTTTGTATTCGGGTATGGATTTTGGCTGTACCCGACCTGAACCTGAATTGATTTTACATTAATATATAAATAAATGAATATATATATATATATATATATATATATATAATTAGGCTACTATACTATTAATAGTACCAAGCGCTCGGTGCTATTAGGTTTTCGGCCCTTAGATGAAGGGATGTGCGGTTAAGATGATAGTGGTCCACGATTAGGATGATAGTGGTCCCCTAGGGTTGAGTGGGTGGTTGGTTGAATAGTATGATTTAACGGGTGGAAATGATCAGAAGGGTAGATCTAACAACAAAAAACTCAGATAGTACCAAGCCTTTGGTACTATCGATAGTACAGTAGCTAAACTCTATATATATGTATATAGCAGGACTATTATACTATTAGGAGTACAATATCCCTTGTACTCCTAAGTTCGTAGCCATCCATCAATTTTGATGGGTGGTTAGGATTAATATCTCATTTCTCTCTCAATTTTTCTTTTCTTTGAATTTCTCTCCAATTTCTTTTCTCTCTCTCATCCTGACCACCCATCAAAATTGATGGATGGTTACAAACTTAGGAGCACAAGGGCTACTTTGCTTCTGATAGTACAGTAGCCCTACTCTCTCTCTCTCTATATATATATATATATAGTTGAGCCTGGAATGCTATCAGTAGCGAACGGGCTCCGTTACCACCAATTTATTTTCGATGATAGAGCCTCCAATTCGATGATCGATACCGTTGAATATGATCTAGACCATTTGAAGTATCTAGAAACCAAATTTTAAATCTTTTCGATATCATTGACCTAATGATCAAAAGATTTCAAATTTTGTAATTTAATGGTCAATATGAGGCGTTTTCTTATGTAACGACGTAAAAATATCTAAATCAATTAAATTTTAGTTAGAAATTTTTTTAAACTATTTAAAATAAGATCCATACTCTTGATTTTGATTACAAGACTCTAATCATCACTTTTTAAAAGATATTTATTTTCAGCCGTTCATATTTATGTCCACCTGATGGATAAGAAAATAATATCGAAAAAGTATGAAATTTGATTTTCAGATAATTTAAATGGTCTAGTTCATGTTCAACGGTGCCGATCATCGAATTGGAGGCTCCATCATCGAAAACAAATCGGTGGCAACAGAATTTGTTTGCTACTGATAGCATTCCAGCTCAACTCTATATATATAGAGTCTGGCTATGGTGCTTCTAAAAGCACAAAACACTTGATACTTATAAGTTTTTCGCCGTTAGATCTATCTTTTTGATCATTTACATCTGTTAGATCACACTTTTCAACCAACCACACACTCAACCTTAGGGGACCGCTATCATTCTAATCGTACATCCCTTAATCTAAGGGCCGAAACCTACAAACACCGATGACTTGGTACTTTTAAAAGTATAGGAGCTCAAATCTATATCTATGTATGTATGTTTGATATAATATTTGAATTTGTAATTTAAAATTTTAGATTTAATGTAATATGTTTTGAAATATTGTAAAGAGAAATAATTATTTCAGATTCGGATTTTCAGGTTCGGGTTTGGGTTCGGGTTTCAGATTGTTGGTCGGGTTCGGATTTGGTTGTGGATTTTTAAAATCCGTCGGATTTAAATACGGGTTCAGATTTTGGGTTTGATAGCCGGGTTCAGATTTGGGGTTTTGAAAATTCGCCCCGGAATCCGACCATTGACATCCCTACACAGCCACACACACTATTGTGTACGATGGCATCAGTTGATTGTATACAATCATTATTATATTATAAATTTAACTATAATTAAAACTATAACGTACCATCCTACTAACAGAAGCAGCAAAGAATTTGATGGTTGGTACTCTAGATTCTAAGTTTGAAATTTAATTGCTTTACATTTCTAGCTAAATTCATTCCCAAAAAAATTAAATGCCTTTCTCTAAAAAATATAGGTACGTAGAGCTTTAAAAAGAATTTCAACTACAGCAGCAGATAAAAATTTCGCAAATTGGTTGTAGTTCCAACTATATCATAGTTGAAGAGAGTGATTTAAAGTAAAAGAATAACCTTAACTATTTAATTTGTCTTCTCAAAGGAAAACTTATTTTTTTTATTGGAAATAATCTTATTATTCTATACATAAAAAGATAAAATTTATAAATATAAGTTTCCGGCTGCATTCAACTAAATAAATTATTTATAGGCACAGCGCCCGCTATTATATCAAATAAAACAAAGAAGCTAAGCTTTAAAATATGATCGTTGCTTTATGTTTTCTATATCTATCCATATATTTAGTTTCTGATTTTTTTCTTCGTATTTTTCTTTTTTTAAATTTGAGATAATCCTTCATGTTTTTTGTTCTAAAGTTGTATAATAAATTTAGATTTTACTTGTTAATGATTGCTTACAGTCCTTCTATATATGTTAGAATTCACAAAAATTTAATTAATAAAATAAATGAAGAATAATTTTTATTTTATTTTTATGAATAAAATGTGAGAAATACATCTTATCTAATAGGTGTACACCTAAAATTATTGCACATGAAAATGTTCGACATTGTGATGAGAATATATGATGTGATGTTAAGCATTAACCAACCAAAACCTACTTGAGGCCCACGCATGCACTAGGTGTAACCAAAGCCTAAAAGAGACACCTCTTCATTGGTTTTAAACCTAAAAAAAAGTAGAAAAGTAGAAAATATATTGGATAAGATGCGAAACCACGCGGTGGCTAATCACTGTCACTTTTTCTTTTCCTTCTTTTTTTCCTCAATATTCTCCGGTAAAGTCGCCGTGGATAGACGAGGATGGCGATGCTCGGAGCATTACCAGAGATGGAGAAGGAGGTGGCGGAGGAGGAGCGCGATAATCGCTGGTCGAGAATGCTCCTGAAGCAGGTTGGCGAGCAGGTTCACGAGCGTGGCCGCGACGGCGAAGTGGAGGTGATAATGAGAGAAAAAAAAAAAAAAAAAAATCTGGCGGACAACGCGATATTGCACTATTTAAAAAAGTTGCAATTTTCGAACATATGTTGCACTATTTAGCAAGAAAGTTACATTATTTGATACACATATTAAATTGTAAAAAAGTATAATTTTCTTGCTAAATAGTGCAAACTTTATTCGAATAATGTAACTTCTTAATAAACAGTGCGATATCGCGTCGTCCGTCAGATTTTTCTCTCTCACTACCGCCACTACCTCATCACCGTCGGCCACACCGGTTGTGAACATGCTTCGGAAGAAGCATTTTCAACCAGCGATCGTCACCCTCTTCCTCTACCATCTTTGTCTCCGTCTCCGACGAAGCGTCAAGCGGCCACGATGACGGGCGAGTCAAACTCGTCGTGTTCCTCTCGCTCGTAAGATGTTCACAACGGAGGAGTCGATGTGGAGGTGGCAAAGATGGGATAAGCGCTCGAGGCTGCAGTCGGCGGTGGAGACATGACCTGCAAGGAGAGGGCAGAGGAAGGAGAGATACCCCTATGTTTAAGGCACATGGATGTTTAAGTTAGTTGGAGACGGCGGAGGAAAGAGAGATATCCCTGCATTTAAGACACATGGGTGTAGTTAGTTTTCAAGAAATTTAGTCTGAATCTGCGAAAACGAAAAAAAGCAGTGCACTTTTGCAAAAACATAAATCTAATACTTTTCTTTGCAAAAATGCCTTTATTTTGTAAGAAAAAATAATAATTTAGAGACCAATATATTATGCTCTTGTGGCCACTAATTATTATTCTTATCAACTAAATTGTTTAAGATCCCCAAGTAACCTCAAATTGATATACCAAACCAAACATTTAAACACACAAAAGTACGAGATAGGCTTGGATAGTATTTATGGCACTAACCAATTTGTGCTAAAGACTTATTCTGTATAATTGAATATTTAATTTGACTATTAATGCAATTGAATATTCTAAGTCGTAATTTTCCCATGTTATAGCATCAAAAATGATAATTTTAATGGTCTATAAGGATTATTTTCTTTTGTAACAATGTAGAATTTTTTAAACCAGTTAAACTTTTCAGAGAAAAATATCTAAAATATTTAGATTAAGATGTACAATTCTGATCTTCAATTTAAGATCTATATTCTTTATTTTTAGAAGGTTCTCCAATTTTTTGTTGTCAATTTTACGGTGACTTGATGAGCATGAAAATAATTTTAAAAATTATAAAAATTTAGGGCTCGTTTGATAATATGTTTGTTTTTCTAATTTTTAAACAAGATTTTACATATCAAAAAGTATGGAAATGGACAATAAATTATTTGCAATAATCTCATCCAAATATTTATTTGACAACAACAACAACAAAAAAAATTGAAAGCAACTTTTTTTTTTGCTTCTAATTTTTTTTTTTGAACAAGTTATTATTTATCACTTAACAAGATGCATTATTAGTTAATTAACAATAAAATAACAATTTTCCTCCAAGAAATTCAAATATACATAATTAGTATTTGAAAAAATAAAAAATAAATATGATACCAAACGAGGCCTTAGTTTCTAAAAAACTTATATACCTTATACAATGTTTATCATCATTGATCATCAAATCAGACGACGCATTATTAAAATATAATCTATAAAAAAAATAAAAAAAAAGTTGGTAGGCACTTAAAAACTGTTTTCAAAATATATCAAATTCAGTTTCCAAAAAACTTAAATATTGTATTTAGCATTGTTGATCTCATCATTAAAACTAATGTATAACACAAAAACCCTTGGTGCTATTTATAGCATCATAGCTTAACTTCAAACAAGCACTTAAAAAAATATTTTTTGGAAAATCATAAAATTTACTTCTCGGAGAACTTAAATATCCAAATCATTTGAATCCCGTGGCACACTACCAAAAACTAATTTATAACACGTAAAATTTAGTGTTGTTCCTAGCATCATAGCTCAACTCCAAACATACACTTAAAAAAAATAGTTTAAAATTTTATAAAATTTTATTTACAAAAAACTTAAATATTTTATATAATATTTATCGGTACCGATTATCAAATCAAACGGCAAAGGTTTAAAAACTAATCTATAGCACGAAGAAGCAAGTGCTATGAGTACTAACCTTTACTCAAACTCAAAATAGCCACTTGAAAAATGTCAAAAAAAAATTAAGAGATAATATGTTATATACCCCTCAAAACTTCTGAAATATCTTATATGTTTTTATTTTTATTTTTTGTTTCAAATACATATCTCGTATATTTCTCCATTAACCAAAAATAATTCTGCTGTTAGTATCCGTTAAGTCATCTCAAATTAAATTTGGCTTAAATTTCTTTAGAATTAAAAATAAGTCAAAATACCTTTTCTGTTCCTAACTTAAGGACAAATAAGAATGCTCCTAATTTAAAGGAAAAAAAAAAAATTTTGGTGACAGTAGAAAGTATACTTGAAAGGATAAAATAGTAATATTTGAAAGGACAAAATAGTAATTTTACGAAGATAACGGCTAACAGAATTTAGTTCTTGGAGTGTATTTGAAAGAATTGAAACGTTAAAACAATATTTTTTATGTTAAAAAGATAAATAAGAAAGTCTATAACTTTTTAGAAATATAAACAATTTGTTAAATATAAAAATATAAAAATATCGTGCTCTACTGGCTTAAACTTTTAAAGTACAGCAATTGTTTCATTTATTTATCACAAGTGTCCTAGGGGTGCGTTTGGTTCGGGTTATACTGGCAGAATTACAGGCAATCCTGCCAGGATTACTGCATTTGGTTCATCCGGTATGTAATCGGTTCGATATTGCAGCATTACAAAAGGTGTAAAATTACACCAAAAATATTACTGAGGGGGGTGGGATGTATCTTGGATTGCTGAAAGAGGGTAATATCGCATATTATGTAAAATGACAATTTTACCCTCCAACTCTCGAAACCCTTTCAATACGTCATTTTTAAAATTTTAATTTTTAATTTTCAAATTTAATTTTTTAATTTTTTAATTTTTAAACTTTAAATTTGAATTTTAAATTTTAAAATTTAAAATTTTAGTTTTAAATTTAAAATTTAAAATTTAAAATAAAATTTAGTAAAAAAATATTATTTGTAAACACTAAAAAAAAATTTGTCAAATATGGCGAAGGACAATTTTGAAATAAACTACACTTTATTCTCAAGATTACTGAATTTTATAGACTGAACCAAATATAATAATACTATAAACACTGCAATCCAGCATTACATTACTGCATTAAACCAAACGTGCTAATGCAGTATCAGTAGTAATCTCATTTAGAAATTCAAAATGTCTGAATATATTAAAATACTCTGTAAAATTATATAACTCGAACCAAACGCGCCGTAAATATTATATCACCATGTCACTTGTCAAATATTAAATAGAAAAAATCTACAAATTTAAATCCCATGGGAACATATCTATGTAGTATCTACGTTTCTATTCATTTAAACCAAATACACGGATCTCAAAGTCCGTATCACCGTAGTTGGCAGAGCTACGACGGATGATTGGGTCAAAAGACTCAAAACAGAACCATGCAGAGTCACCTTTTATGAAGATCCGTATATTATTATTATATGACTATATTACATAAAATCCTCTCGTCAATATTCGCTTTTCTATTTTACCCCATGTCATTCAAAAATCTATATTTTGCTCCCTTAAAAAATAAAAAATATTCACAGGGGTACGGTGCGACAAAATGACTAAAATACTCTAATCTTCTTCATCTCCTCCTCCCCAATCTTGCTCATCCCGCATCCCGCACCCTCGCCCGCGCCTTCCTTGACCCCAATTCCGACTTCGTGCAAGGGACCCCAATTCCGACTTCGTGCGAGGGCGAGGCGGCGGCCGAGGGCATATGTGTGGGCATGAATGAGGGTTTCAGAAGTATTTTGAGTATAAAAAATAAGATATAAACGGAACCCTAACGGAACACTGACGGCGGGGGGCGAAGTGAACATTTTTTATTTTTTAAGGGAGTAAAGTGTAGGTTTTTGAATGATAAAGAGAAAAAGTAAAAAAATAGATATTGACCGGAGAGTTTTCTGTAATTTAGCCTTATATATATATATATATATATATATATATATATATATATATATATATATATATATATATATATATATATATATATATAATTACAAGTACAAGTACAGCACTTGCACCCTTGCCCCACCCTTCCACAGTCCACAAACAAACCATACGGTCGGTAATAAAGAGCAAGATGCACGGATTATTCGTTTTTTAAGAAAAATATGGTATATGTACTTTACACCTTTAAATTGAATCTAATATATGAATAAGAGAGTTTAAAAATATTATATCAAAATTTTTACTAAAAAAATTAATAAGATAAGTAAAAAAATTTCTAATCATGAAGAGATAGCATTGGTTTTTAGTAAAAAAATTTACAAGGCACCGACTGTCCCTAGCGCAAGTGGCAAGGGCTTGGTGGTTGGTACCCGAGGTCCCGAGTTCGAATCCTAGTTGATTCACATTTCTAGCTAAGTTTATTTCTAAAAGAAATAAGCGAAGCGGGTAGCGTGCTACCTTTCTTTAAAAAAAAAAAAAAAAAATTCTGTCCACACTAAGTGGGTGTTTGGCCAAACTTCTACAAAGTAAATTTCGAGCAAAATGTGATATTTCTGCCAATAGAGCGTTTGATAACATCTATTCTAAAATCTGATTCTAATATAATCAGTTTTTAAATTTTAAAGGCTAAAATTAGATACAGTTAAAACCTGCTTCTTGAAATCTGATTTTGATTTCGGACTCAAATATTAAATTTTAATTTTAATTTCAGATTCAAATATTAAATTTAAGTTCAGATTCAAAATTTCAAATTTCAAATTTTAAGTTTTAAAAATTAAATTTCAAATTTTAAGTTTTAAATTTTGAATTATAAAATTTTAAAATTGTCTTTAGATATTAAACATTAAAATTATAAATGAAACATTTAAGATGAAATTTCAATTTTGATTTTAAATCTAAAATTTTAAATTTTAAATTTAGAATTTAAAATTTTAAGTTTTATTTTCAAATTTAAAATTTAAAATTTAAAATTTAAAATTTTAATTTTAAATTTAAAGATTCAAATATAGATTTTAAATTTCAAATTTAGATTTTAAATTTAAATTTTAAATTTTAAATTTTTAGTAAAAAAATTATTATTTGCAAGCTGCAAAAAAATTTTACCAAACAGTTTTATAAAATTATTTCAGAAAATTTGCTTTTCATCTAGACTTAACAAAACGCTCTACAGTTTTTAATTAAAATTAATTTTCCAATCCAAAATTAATTCTGCGGCAAGGTCAAACAGAACTTAAGATATCGTTTGATTTAAAAATAAATTGTTCTTGGTTATTCCTAATATAAATAGAACCTTCCAGATGGGAAGGAACCAAACCAATTTTATGTTAGAATAAAATTGGATTATTTTTTAGAATAAGGAAAGTAGTATTTGGATAGTCGGATGAAATAGTGAAAATAAAAATAGATATAGTTTAAATTAGTAATATTTTATCTAATAATTAATATCAAAATATTAATTAAATAATAATTAAAATAATTAATTAATTAATTAATTAATCATCAATAGTGCTAAATAACTATAAATGTTAATTCATAAATTAATTAATTAACAATGATTACTTTTAATTAATAAATTAATTAACCACAAGTAATTTAATAAATTAATAAATTAATTAGTTAATTATTTACTAGTTCGATTATTAGTTAGGAAAAATTAGTCAAAATATTAATTAGTTAATCAATATAAATATTAGTTACTTCATAAGTGCACTAAATAATTAATTTTTTAATTATCTAATTAATTATTAAAATAATAAATTAACTGCTCAATTATTTAATTAAATATTTATTAAAGTAACAAATCAAGTGGTGTAAATTAATTAGTAAATAAATTAAGATATAATATATTAATTAATAATATTTTATTATTAAATTAGTAGAGGTATTAAAGGATTTTAACGAATTATTCCAGAATAACTCGTTAAGAATGGAACTTTCTTTTTTTTGTTTGAGAATAAGAAACGGAATTAGGCTATTATTCTCCTTGATTCCCTGCTTATTCCCGAATACAATGCTAAGAAGGATACAAAAACAGCTCTACAAATAGTATTTGGTCCTTCGAATAATTTTTATTTAGATAAATTATGCTTTTGGTCCTCAAACTAGAAGATGTGTGACACTTTGATTTCCAAACTTTAATTTATTATAATTTTTTACTTTGAAATTTTTAAATTTTTATAATTAAATTTCACAATCCAATTTAGTAGACTAAATATTAATTATTATTAATAGAGAAGTAATGTGAAAGTATTAAATTTGATGATGTGACAATAATTAAGATACTATATTACTTCTAGATAAACAACATTAAGCCAACTAAATTGAGTTGAGAGACTTGGTTGCAACAATTCAAAAGTATCAACCAAAAATTATAATAAATTAAAGTTTAAAGACCAAAGTGTCACATACTTCATAGTTTGAGGACCAAAAGTATAATTTACCCTTTTATTTAAAAAGTTTAATATTTAAAGTTTTACACATGGTACATTCTTAATTTTTTTCTTTTTTCAAATTGTTGAAGTAAAGAAAAAATTTTAAATAAAATTGAAAGTAAATAATTTTTCAGTGAAAATATATGGAAGTTGTCTTAATTATGACCTATTTATATTTTACTACCCAACTTTTAAAACTTATAATTACATAATCTTTCACTTCATTTACTTTCGTTATGTTGATAATGCTTCCGTTTTATAGTTTAGGTGTGCTGTTATTACGTACTAATGTTCTCGTTATAGTAAGCGATGCGACCGAATTTCATAATAGAACGGGTCAAATATAAAAATTAAAATTCTTAAAAGCTAGATAATTGAATAAAACAGATAATAATTCAAAGATTTAAATGTTTAAATAGGAAACGAAAATGGCGAAATTGGGAAAAAGTACAGGGACTAATAATACCTACATTTCAACGAGGGGTGAAAGTGGTTTGGATAAACTCCCAACGAATCCGTCACCGGATTTGTTACGATGCAAATATGGATGTCAAAATTTAATATTTGACCCATATTCGTATTCGAATTCGTATTTAAAAATATATATATATGGCTGCGAATATAAATTTTTTAAAATTCCGATCGTATTCGACTGTTTTCACCTATAAGAGGTAAAAATATGTAAATATATATTCTAGGAGATAAAATAGTTTTCTATCGTATTTTTTATTTATTTTACTATAAATTTTATATTAAAATTATATTTATATTTGTTAAAATTATTAAATTTTATTAAATAAAATATGGCTATATAAAGTTTGAACATGAGTGTAAAACTTTAATTGTATTGTATGTCTCATTCGCCCTAATTTTAATTTATATATATATTTATATTAATATATATGATTATCCGAATAATATTCGAAAACAAATCTGATTCATATCTGAATCCGAATCTGTTTTAAGCAGATATGGTAATAAAAAATTTAGCATCCGACATATATCCGCATCCGAATTCGCATCCTAAAAAAAATATGAATGCAGATAGTCTTGTGTACATGTAGAAAAATATCCATGTCCATTCATAGGGGCTGGTTTGTTTCATCAAAACTGGACTTTGAGTTGAAGTGGACTTTAAGTTGACGTGTAGCTCAGGTGAAAACTATTTCTTCCCTGCTGTTTGTTTTTATAACTATAGAAGTGAAGTTTCTTAAACTCTGCTGTTTGTTTGGAAGTAAATGATATAAAACTATAATTTATATATAAATAATAAATAATTTAATAAATAATAAATAATTTAATAAATAATAAATTATAATATAATAAATAAAAGCAATATAAGTATATTCCTATATAACTTAAAAATTTAATCTAAAACAATTAAATTATTTTTTTATACATAAATTATAATAATACAACAATATAAAATTATAAAGTAAAAAAAATATTAACGCTTAACTAATCAATTTTTATCATATTTTAAATGTACAAACTAAATGAAAAAATATTAAAACTTAATTAATCAATTTTTATCATATTTTAAATATGCAAATTAAATAAACGAATAATTAATACTATAACTAAATATATTTAAATATAACTAGCATTACCCATTGTATTATTTTATTATTTTTTCCTTCACCTCTCTTCACTGTAATCTATTATGTTGTTTCGGGTAACTCGAGTTTCGATCATATCTTTATTACAGCGAGCCAAACAGCAACGGTGATCATTTATGATCGAAACCAATTTCACCCCTCCACTTTTACCAAAACAAACAATGCAGATATTTTCATACTAGTGTTATCAATCTTGTTTTTTAATATTAAATATTCAAAAAAAATTAAAATTGTTGGATTGGTGGGTATAAATTTATCTATACACACAAAAGAAATATGTAAAATTTACATTCAACTCATCCACAGGTTTAGACGACTATTTTGAATTTAAGTCTTAAAAAAGATAAAAATATATCAAACTGATCTGAACTATGAATCATTTTGAATCCACTATTCAAACTTTCAAAATATTAATTTTACTATCCAATCTTTTAATTTGTTTGATTTGAGTTGGTAACGACATTTTGACTTTAAATTTAAACTAACTACTTATTTTAATAGATTTATAATTATAAAAATTAGATAAAATATATCAACTAAATCTGTAAAGATTAACAGTACATCTAAATTTTAAAATCAAAGTGTCATTAACCAACTCAAATCTCCAGATAGGTTCTGTATATTTTTATCTTAAAAATTATAATTATGATAAAATTAGTATTAAAAAATAAATTTTTTAATGAAGAGGTTGTAAGATTTACACGCACTTTTGTCTTACACGCACTTTTGTGTGTAAAAATTGCATTGCTCTCACTTTTTGAGTGTAAAGGTTGCATTGCTCTTTCTTTAATAATAAACCTTCAAACCAATCCCTCTCCCTCCCTTTGACCCCCCAAGCTTCACTCAGCCGCCACCCTCCTCATATTCTCCTCCCTTAAGCCAGTCACCTTCATTCCACTTCTCTACAATATCCCTACAACAATTCAATCCCCGCGACATCGCCTGAAAACCTCCGCCGACGCCGACGCAGATACCGGAGCCGCAAACATCCGTATCATGTAAAATTCTCCTACTATAGTGCGTGCGAGTAGGGACCTATCCTAATTTGTAGGATTAGGATCCAAAAGGAATTGTAGATGTAGCATTACTCATTCCCAATTAACCCCGCAATGATCACCTCCACTTTATAGTTGTTTTTAATGATAGAACATCCGAACTCTACGGTTCGAAAAGTTTTTTAAAATTCTATTTTATATTTTTTTGATATTATTTATCTATTATTTAACTAGTGGACAAACATGGTGTGCGTTTCAAAATAATGTCAAAAAAAAAAAAACTATATTTGTTGCCTAACGAGTTTAAATATCGTAAATTACATTATCAATTCAGATGTTTCGTCGAAGATTCGAAGAAACACATAGTAATTCTAAAAATACTTAGCTCAATTCTAAAAGTACATATATAAAATTCTAATGTTGTTTTCTAATTAATGGATACACAAGAGATTACAACGGGCGTAAATTAGGAGGAAGTAAAAAAAAAAAAAAAAAAAAAAAAAAAAAAAAAAAAAAACACAAGCACCTGAAACCGCGGGGTTAAAAAGAGATGGATCTACTTACTGTTTCTTTGAGCGGAGGAGGAGGAGAGGGGGTTACCCGGGGGGGGGGCGGTGAGGTTACCGCGGGGCTACTCCGGAACCCTATACGTGTCGAGGGTGATCTCCGTGAGCCACGACCCTGGGAACAACGACTAGAGAGAGAGAGAAGGGGAGGGGGAGGAGGAGGAGGGGTTAAAACCCTAAGAGAGAGAAAGAGAAGGAGAAAGAGAGGGGAGTATACGTACGTCGAGATGCTTCTGGATGAGGCGAGGGCGCTTGCGGGGGCGGCGGCGGGGGCGGGAGGCGGTGACGGAGTAGATGTCCTCCTCGATCTCCTCCACGGAGAGCGCGATCGAGAAACGGGGACGCTCCCGCCGATCCGCGTCCTCCGACCTCAGCCTCACGGTGCGCCGCTCCGCCCCGGAGTCCGCCGCCGCCGCCGCCGACGACGACGATCCCTTCCTCGCCCTCAGATTCCACGGCCGCGCCGCCGCCGCCGCCGCGGCGGAGGACGAGGGATCGGGCTCCGGATCCGGGTCCGGGTCCGGCGCCGGCGCCGGAGAAGGGAAGGGGACGAGGCTCATCCGGTCCGCGGCCTCGCGAAGGTGGACGAGGAGCTTGCGCCGCACCTCCGCGATCTCCCCCCTCCCCCCCCCCTCCTCCTCCTCCACCTCCTCCTCCTCCGCCGCCGTAGCCGCCGCCGACGGGAACCGGATCCTCGAAGGCGCCGCCGATCTCCGGCCGCCGCCGCCGCCGCCGATCGTCTCGCCGTCGCGGTTGACGCTCGCGCAGCGGAGGAGGCGCTGGCTCCCCCACGTCTTCAAGATCGGGAACGACGAGAGGCTCCGGAGGAGGAGGTGATCGCCTCCGCCGCCGGCGCCGCCCCTCCGCGGCCTCGCCGGCTCCGCCGCGGGATCCGGGGGCCTCGCCGGCGCCTCCGCCGAGATCACCATGGATCCGTCTCCGACGCGGTGGCCGGGTCCGATCCCCGCCGCGCTCTCCAACTCCTCCTCCGAGAACGTCGCTGCGACGAGGGTTTGAGGGGGGTGCGGTGGTGGTGAGGACACAAAAATCCCTACGCGGAGAGAGAGAGAGAGGCCTCTTCGAACGTATAGTTGGGGAGAGAGAAAGAGGGGGAGGTGTGTAGAGAGAGAGAGAGGGAGGCGGGTGGGGGAGAGCTCTTAAGGGCGAAGGGGTTATAAAGGACAATAAAATAATGATTAAAAAAATAAAATTATATTATTTTATAATTTTATTATTTTAATAAATAGAAAATTTTGGGGGCGGGGTGGAGAGGTCGCGCGCAGTGAGGGAGGCTACCACACGCAAGGGTAGGAGGCGCAGGAATCCGTAGACCGTATGCGATGCTCCTGGTCCACAGCTTTGGGGACGCGCTCAGGTAACTATTTTCTGGACCCGGCCCACCACGTAATTCTTTTTTTCTTTTATAGAAAAATATTCTTTTTCATAGTTTATATTGACTAAATGATACCTACTACTGCAATAATATCGACTATTTCTCTTTAGATTTGAATTTTTTGTTGTCTAAATTTACCGCATGCTTGATTTAAATATTTTTCTATTAGATTTCACCATTATTTTTAACTTTTTCTTTTCAATAGAAGATCAAAATATTTAGTAGATTATTTTGCTATTTGATCGAGTATTCTTCTACTTCTTTCAAAATAAATTATTAAATTTGGGCAGAACGTGAAAAAATTTTGTAATGACTCGACCCGCTAGCAATAATAACTCGTTGGGTCTAAACCACCAGCCCAAAAAATTTAAACCCAGTTATTATTACTAGCGTGCAAGATTTTATAGAATCCTATTGGGGTGTTATAGACTTATATAATTCAATCAGAATCATTTTCTTATCCGCTATGAAACTATTGGGGTATTATAGACTTATGGCTCTGATATTAATTGTAATGATTCGACCCGCTAGCAATAATAACTCGTTGGGCCTAAAACACCGGCCCAAAATGCTTAAGCCCGATTATTATTACTAGCATGCAAGGCCTTATATAATTCAATTAAAATTATTTTTTCATCCGATGTGAAATTTTTGGGGTGTTATTTTTTTTTTAACAAATTTTCTTAAGTAAAATAAATTTCTTACTGAAAGTAAAAAAATTTGGAAGGCTAAGTTTCGATTTCAAACTGTGCTATAGTTAGGATAATATCTATTATGACCTTCAAAATTTTAAAAATATTTTTTTTATTGTTAGATAATCAAAATGTCATTTCAAAAAAAAATTAAATATCGCCATTTCCTGGGTTTACTAATGGAATCGAATTTTAGAAGAATATTTTGGATATTGAAGAATAAATTTAAAAATTTTAATAATAGTAAGAGGTATATACTATATAAGCAAAAATTCCTTGTTTTAGGTTTATACACTATTTGTTTGGAGTGCTTATCCAATTTTGCATTTTGGTCCCTAATCTTTTGTTTTTTATTCAAATTCTTAATTTTAAGAATTAATTATATTATTGTTCTTAATCATTCCAATGTTTTCACTTCAATCTTCTCTATATGCACGCCTACCATGTCAAAACCAATTTACCATCCTCATAGTCGTTCTTTGTATTTACGATTAAGGACAAAACCAGCATTTGCTATTAAAGGGCCCCGCAAAAATAGCAAAAAATGTTATCACATTATTATTATTTTGTCTAATAAAAAATAAACTCAAACTTCAAATCCCTGACTAGTTCTTACACCTGTCAATTATTTCTACAACATATATGTTGGCTTAAAGGAGTCAACATCCTACCATATGGCCGGAAATCAGGTTGGGCCGATTCACGTTCGAAATGACGGGAGATCGGGTTGGACCGAATCATGTTCGATGTGGCGGGAGACTGGTTTAGGGTTTAGGTTGGGCCGAGTGACGTTCGAAATGGCGGAGGTCAGGTTGGGCCGAATCATGTTCGAAATGGTGGGAGGTCGGGTTTGACCGAGTCATGTTCAAAGTCGCTGGAGGCTGGTTGCGCCGAGTCACTATTGAAACCCGTTGGCGCTGTGTCTGTAAGTGTCACGCCCCGAGACTGCCGATTGGGTCGAATCGAGGACGCGCATAGACCCGCCGAACGGATAAAGTCTCCCTACCCAGACGAAGCGCTAAACTACTTGACCCTATACGTTCATATGTGGAATGTACACAAGTAATATCAGGGCACCATTAAATTGAACATTCAACTAAAAGAAACTTTCATTAAGTTTACATCATTTGGGGTTCCAAAAATATACATGTCTTCCTCTTATACAAAGTGAGAGTACAACTAGACTCACTAGATCCACTATCCCGCGATGCTCTTGTCGTGATCACGTGCCTCGCCGGCGATATCTGGATCTTGAAAATAGGTAAACCACAAGGAGTGAGATCTACTAGAAGTTCTCAATGGGTGCAACCACCGAAAAAGAATGTTCTATACTCACTTGGTCCACAGAAGGCATTAGTAAAGAGATGATAATAATAACAGTTATCTCTATAATAGGAATGCAATAAAAAAAATTTACGACTATAATGCCTCGGTTGCTCAAGATGCTACTATGCCACTGGTTATACGTTTACCCAACTATCCCATACCTCTAACCATCCAACTGTTCAGTCATGTTCCACACTAGACCTCATAAAGAGCCGAGGGAGGTCACATTACTCTCCACTCGGTTGACATGTACATGCACACTTCATGGAGAGCCGAGAATGATCGAACTACTCTCTAATCGTTTGGTCTACACACATCTTATGGAGAGTCGAGAATGATCGAACTACTCTCCAATCGATTGACATGCACCTCATGAAGAGCCGAGAATGATCGAATTGCTCTCCAATCGTTTGGCGCACGGAGTCGAGAATGATCGGCACTCCGGTACATAATAAGAGTTGAGAATGATCGGCCCTCCATATGTACTTGAGGGAATCAAGAATGATTTGCATTCCCTTGACACTTTCGGAAGGTCATAACGCTTCGGAGTCGAGAATGATCGACACTCTGGTACGTAGTGGGAGTCGAAAATGATCGGCCCTCCAAATGCACGTAAGGGAATCGATAATGATCCGCATTCCCTTGACACTTCCGGAAGGCCACGCCATCGTGTCATGACACTTTAAGCTCACTAACCCCTAGGGTTATACACTTTATGGAGAATCGTGAATGATCGAATTATTCTCCAATCGGTTGACACGCATTCGCCTCTTCACCATACCCAGCTGGTTCTCTAGTTCAAGTTTAACCTAGAGTTCATAGTCTTTATATCTCACCTTAGGTTTTACCTAAGTTAGGTGTCACACATTTCAACCTACATTTCAGGTTCTCGATTTCATTTTTCATTCTCATACAAAAAGGTTAAAGCCCTAGTTTTTTTCCCTAGCATGCAACCTATCATATTAGAATGATATTTACTAAGTTAACATACTAAACAAACCAGAAAACTATGGACAAAGAAAGAGATCACCTCTTTTCGGTGATATTTCTCACCTTAGCCGAGCTCTCTACCAGTCAGGTTGATCGGATCTCTTGGAGCATCAAGAAGAACCCTGAAAATGGTTCTATCACCATTAGAAACCCAAAAACCCCCATTTGAACACTAGAAACCGAAAATCCTTAAGAATCCAACTCACCTATCTCTCATTGCAAGCCAAACCATGGGAGAGAAGTTTCGTTTTTCCTCCTAAAGCTTCCTTTTGAAGCTCTTCGCTGTCCCCAAGCTTCGGATGAGATTGAACCCGTGCTTGGAAGCCCTTCCAACAATGGCGGTTCTTCTCCGGAGGGAGGGGGGAGAGAGAGAGAGAGAGAGAGAGAGAGAGAGAGGCGGCTACTGTTGGATTGGGTTAGGGCACTATGAATTAAGGCAAACAATGTGTTGCCCTTTTTATAGAGCTGCGACAGATAGCAACTAAACTCCTCCCATTCGATCAATTTCCGCAAAAGTTCAGTGCATTACACTAAGCTTTAAGTAAATTGGTTGTATCTTTCTAACCGCTCGAGCTTTTGAACTTAATGGTTAACGTCAATGCTCCGACAATATGTAGTTAAATATTTGGTTTAACAATAAAAATAAAATCTAAGTTGAAACTTTGTATTTGCTTCTTTATTTTGTTTAAATGATATTTCACATTTAATTAGGAGCTACTTGATCTTACCAATACATATATGAATAAAAAAAATCTGTCCACTATAAAACATCCAATGATATATAATTTTATGTGTAAAAAGAGAGTTAAAAGTAATACCAAATAAGATCAGCGGACTTGCCACATAATTTGAATGTTACTTTAGACCGGCTAAATTTATCAAATTGACACAAAATCATAATAAAATAAAAAGAGAAAAATGTATGAAGACCCATTCAACTATAGTCATTTTTAAACAACCTCCTATTTTATATTTTTTGTATTATTGAGACCCCTCAGTTATTTTTCTTTTTTGAAATTGAGTTATTTTAACTAAATAAATTAGATGTAGTTTACTAAATTGATTGATATTTTATCAAATTTATAATTTAACTACTTTGTATTTTGTACCACATAAACTTAATTAAATTAACTTTAATAACTAATTAAGTATAAATTAATCGTAAGAAAGTAAAACGAAAAAGGGGAAGTTAAAGATGTATAAATTAAAAAAACTTAGTAGTGGAATTCTTTTTAGAAATGTCCAATAGTTGGGAGGGTGTATGTACAAGTTTATCTTCTAAAAATTATTATGCTTTACGGAAAATAAAAATATAGAACATAAAAAGAAAAAGCTAGTGGGGTGTACATCTTACATCCTGTTCATCCTTGGGCGAAATTTTTTTCACCAGTCACATTGATGTGACTGGTAAATTACACCCCACCCAAGGGAGGAAGTTTACTGTGTCGCACTTGCACCACACCATCAATAACAAATCAATCACATCCTTCATTTGAAAAAAAATGTACAACAAAAATATTTTTTTATAATCATGACAGGACGGATAAACCCAAAAGAACTCATTTGATTGGTTGGGAATGTCACGTCACCAATAAAACTGGTGCATTCTAAAAATTTTCCACATAAAAATGGATGGGGTGTACCACTAGTATTGCTCAACATAAAAATAGAATGTGTACTTTTGCTCAAAACTCTCTGTATAATTTGACTTATGAAAACGGCCCAAAGTACTTTCTATAGAAAAAAACTAAAAATTATCACATAAGTAATGTATATCATCCTACCATATTATACGTACCAAAATCTTTTAAAAAATAAAGAAAAATTAATTTTTATTTTTCAATTAGACAAGAACATTTTTATATCAAATAAATTGTTATCGCTAAATTATTTTGATATCCAAATAAGCCCTTAGTGCATATAAAAAAAATTAAATGCAGGACGGTCCATAGATAATACGGTAGACCTGGTCCAGGAAATAATCTTCTCGTTTTGAATGCAATCTGTCGTCGCGTGATTCCCCTCGTGCGGCTTTTGTGGCCACAGAAAATGTCTAGAATGTATCAGTCACATTTCGTACGCGTCTTAATCAATCTTAATTTTTTCTATAATTTATTTATTTTTATCATAATTTATATAAAAAAATATTTGTACTGTACTTTTCTCCAAAAGAGAGACATTTGATTAGCTGGATATAGCTGATATAGTGTGTGCTCTCGAAAGACTTCCTCGTTGCCGCAAAGACTCTTCTTTCATTTCTTCTCTCAACTCCGCTCATAATTATTAATATTCGAAGTCCCATATTCATTTTTTTGGTTTATATTTTCAGTTAAATTTATTTTGTAAAAAAAATATTTGTTAAATCAGTTCGTATTCGGTTCTAATCCAATCTACTCATTTAATAAACGAGCTGATCACGAGCTCATATTTTAGCTCAAAAACATAACAAGTCTAACGCACGTTGACTTCAGCTTACTCGTGTTCGACTCTGATATGGCTCGAAAATAAATGGATATTATATACCAAATAATATTTTTAGCTTAATATATATCTGAATTAAATATTGGCTTATATTATAGTTCTTTGTTAGCATGATATTTAGATTTTCATACTAATTAGCAATACCAAGCGCAATAACGAGTATCAGCAATAATAAATTAGTAATAATATTAATAAGTATAGAGCCACTTATGCTTCCAGAAATATAAAGGAGTTGGTGCTTCCGACTTTTTAGCCCTTGGATCATAGTGGTCCTCTCTAGGATTCAGTGGTCCCCTAAAAAAATAATATTAATTTAAAGATTAGAAATAATTAAAAGGATTGATCTAAAAATTTAAAAATTGAAAACAGTGGTACTTCTGAAAGTACCATAACCAGACTCTATTAAGAAATAGTTTGTTTTGATATTTTATTCGTCGAGTTCGAACCAATGCACATTAATTTCAATCTAAAACCAACTCGTTCTGATTTTCAAGTATAACATGAGCCGCCATAAATTATTTTCGAGCCGATCTCGAGCTAGCTCCAGTTTTCTGGTATTGTTCTTCTTTTTGGCCCTTTTTTATTATGCCATGATTTTGAGATTAATATGTGGGCCCACGTAAGATGGTCAAAATGGTAAAAATTATTGCCACACGTGTAAAAGTACATTTCATACAACTTAGTGTAAATTTTTATTACGAAAGCTAATTACCCGAATGTATTTATGATATTTAAAGTATGGGATAACTTCAAATACCACTCCTGTAATTTCGTATTTTCTTATTTTAGTATCCTGTGGTTTAAAACGTATTATTTTAGTACCCTGTGATTTGGTTATTCTTTTTTTTTGTTATTTTTTCGTTAATTTTTTCGTTAAATTATACAGAAAAACTTCAAATATCTATCTATGATTTATTGAATATTCACTTTACTATTCTGTAGTTTTAACTCTCTCATTAATTTAACGAAAAAATTAACAAAAAGATAACAAAAAGAGAATAACCAAACCACAGGGTACTAAAGTGATACGTTTTAAACCACAGAGCACTAAAGTGAGAAAGCACGAAACCACAGGGGTGGTATTTGAAGTTATCCCTTAAAGTATTTAAGTATTAGAACTTATAAATTTTGGATATAAATGTTTTTTTAATGCCTAAATAATAAATTTTCAAAATACACAACTTTTTCATGTATCAAATTTAGATGATGTAGATGGTGTCCAACTAATTAGATTTTAAATTAATATGTTAATTATTAAATTATTATATTGAATTAAAATGGAGCATAAAGTGTTATTCATGCACCGGATTCAAGTAATGATATCTGGTGGAAATGGGCCACCGGCCCAGCATTGACCCTGAAAGCTGCCAAAGCAGGAATTTGCAGTTGTTTCGGTTTTGTCATTTCAAATTCCGTTGGGATTGCAGAGAGTATGCATTATATGCGACGGTTGACACACAAAAAAAAAAGTACTGGTTGAACGGAGCGTTGAAGAAAATTTCGGTGAGGTCTACTGAAGAGTGGCCAACTTGGCTATTCGACATCGCGACATCGCACCTGAACACACCCACTTCGGTGATCGAGAGGTAGGCCAATTTGAATTAAATGGTTCAAAATTCAAATGGGTGCAATGGAAGGCGAGCAGTTAGGAGGCAGTTGAGGAAAGAAAGGCGGCGAATTGCGGGAGTTATTTTGATGATTGCGACAACACACCTATGAAAGACAAAGGTAGCTACAGCGAGGACCGAACATCACACCACAGACGCCAGTCTATACCTCACATTAAGGAAACAAGGGTAGCTATAACATAGCCTAGAAGTAGTCGTAATTTAACTAAGGAGTAATTGTGACGTAATCTCTGCCACTACTCAACTCCCGACGACATTGCCCTCGACAACCGTACTATTCTGATCATTGCGGGACCACCTCGTCCTCACCGATGAATGCATTTTCCCACATCGTGCGCCTCCATCCGTGCATACCCAGTGATTCTCGAGAACCACTACTGTGCAGTAACTTGCATCACTATTTCGGCCTAGACAACGGCCAAAAACTCAGAAGTCGAAGCGACCAACTTTCGGCCTGCATGCGTGAAGATCTCGAGACCTTTCCTCCAACTCGAATCCGACCGAATTGTTCCCTCTTTTGTTCATATCTAGGACTAGGGATGTCAATAGATATGGATACCCGAATTTTATCCGAATTCAAATCCGAAGGGAGCGGATTTTATCCGATGTAAATGGATATGGATTCGGGTATGGATATATATAAAAAAAATCCGACGGATTCGGGTTCGGATATGAATATTTTTTAAAAATCCGAACCCGAACCCGAACCCGAACCCGAACCCGACCCGAACCCAAACAAATTTAATATGATAAAATATATTAAAAAAATTTAAACCGTTAGATCTGAATCTAAAGGCCAAAAAAATACTTATACTTTTATAATCTAAACCAAAATACATATATTTTTATAACCCAAACCCTAATATTCAAACTTCAAAATCCTTTCCATTTTTCAAGCCCTCTTCATTCTCCAAACCCTAATATTCAAACTTCAAAATTCTTTCCATTTTCCAAGCCCTCTTCATTCTCCAAACCCTAATAGTTAAAATATCAAAAGAGAACTACTTCAAAACATTTTCATTTTCCAAACTCTCTCCAAAAATCTCAAAAGAGTTGTAGATTTGTGCTTCTCTTCTTCTCCAAGAGGCCAAAAGGGTATTTTGGCTTGTTGCTTTCTCTCCAAGAACCACAAGCTCAAACCTAAGAAGAAAAAATGTGAGAATTTTTTTATAAAAAAAATTTAGAATTAAAGTTGCTTCTTTGGTGTGGGTTTTTTTTATTCTTCATATATGTCTTTTTTTTTTTTTTAAGTTTAGTCTTTTAGTTCTTGTGGGTTGTTGAGCAAAGAAACTATTTTTTTTAAAAAAAATTAAGAAATTTTTGTTTTATTTTTCTCTTAATTAGTATTTTTAACTTTACTTTCTTAAATCTTGTGGGTTGTTGGGCAATGGAGCTACATTTATTTTTAACTTATTTTTTATTTTTTATTTCCCTTAGTTAATAATCTCTTAGTTCTCATGGGTTGTTGGGCTAAAAAACTATCTTTTCTTTTTTAAATTTTTTTAAAAAAAATTATTTTAAAATTTTCGTAATTAGTATTTTTAAGCAATGGAACTATCTTTTCTTTTTTAATTTTTTAGAAATTTTTTTATTTTGTTTTTCTTTTAGTTAATAATCTCTTAGTTCTTATGAATTTTTGAGTTTGTACTTTTCATATTTGGATATCGGTTTTATATGGCATGAATGTTTAATATTGTATTTGAAATTATATTTTGAATGACATGAATGTTTAATATTGTATTTGAATATATAATTTGAAATCTTAGTTTTTTGTATAATATGTTTCAAAATTTGGTAAATATTATTTTCGGGTTCGGGTTTTCGGGTTTAGAATCGGGTTTCGGGTTTTTGTTCGGATTCGGGTTTGTTCCGGATTCGGGATCGGGTTTTCGAGTTCGGGTTCGGGTTTCAGATTTTTGTCGGGTTCGGGTTCGGGTTCGGATTTCGGATTTGATAGTCGGGTTTGGATTCGAGTTTTTAGAAATCCGCCCCGAACCCGACCCGTTGACATCCCTATCTAGGACTAAGCTAGATCACACCTTTCACACGGAGGAACATTTCCGGTTCGCAGACGACATGGATATCGTCACGGATGCGGCCGTGATTTTCCTGCCAGCAACATTGACAAAAAGATATAAAAAAAAAGTATTTAGTCTGTATTCATAAGAAATAAAAATATTGTTGTACGTGCAAGTTACCGTCAGATAACTTATTGTGATGTAATAAATGTATGTAGTGCTTAGTAGACAAAAAAAGGATCAAATATTTAGAAAGGCATTCTATTTCCAGTTTTCCATTCATTTTGTTTTGGAATGAGGTAAATCACTTCATCTGAAAAAAAAAATATTATCCTAACAAATTTTGACTGTTAAAATCCTAATAATTTTAAATCACAACTTATTACTTACAATCACAATAGGAATATTTATAGCACATGAGTTACCAGTGACTAACTTATAATGACGCATAAAAAATGTCATTTCGAAGATGATATCATTGGATATAGGCCTTTTTGCATAAAAAATTCACTAGTTTTGGGCTTTTGCAAAATTGGATCGCTATTTTCGATTTTGCAGATTCGGTCCAAATTTTCAGCAAACTGACCAAAATACCCTTCTTACTTTTTCTCTCTCCTCTTTTTTTTCTTTCTCCTCTTTTTTTTTTTCTGTCGCTCATTTTTTTCCTCTCCGAACGGCGGAGGCGGAGGCGGAGGCGGAGGCGGAGGCGGAGGCGGAGGCGGAGGCGGAGGCGGAGGCGGAGGCGGAGGCGGAGGCGGAGGCGGAGGCGGAGGCGGAGGCGGAGGCGGAGGCGGAGGCGGAGGCGGAGGCGGAAACGGCCCACCTCGCCTCTGCCCCTCACGCCCTCGCCCTCGCACGCGCACCATCGCCCTCCTCGCCTCCGACACCGCCGAGGCCGCGCCGCGCCGCGACTCTTTTTTTTTTTTTTTACCTCTCCGACCATCCTCCACCCGCAGTCCCCACCGCCGCCGCCGGCGACGAAGAAGTGTTTCTTGGGGCCGAGAAGCACGCCGGCGAGGGAGGGGAAAAAAATAGTTACACTCCGGCGAAGGCGGTGGGTCGTGACAAAAAAAAAATTGTAAAGAGAAAAAAATAAAAAATAATATTTTTTCCTACAGGAAAGACCAAAAATCATAGAAGAAGGAAGAAAAAGATGAAATTGCACTGTTAAAATAATGTTACACTGTTTTTTAAAAAAATTATATTATTTTAAATAACTTTGAGACAGAAATTACACTCTTTGAGATGAAAATTACACGTTTTAGACTAAAATTACACTCTTTGGATGAAAATTATACTATTTCTTTTTCTTTTCTTCTTTCTCGTTGCACCATTTCTCCTCGTTGTACTATTTCTTTGCACCCTATCTCTCCAACCAAATTCGGATCCGGTCACCTCCCTCTCCGGGCCGCGCGGCGGGGGGCGGATTTCGAGGATGCACTCGGAATCGGGGGGGAGGCGGGGAGGAGGAGCACGACGATGACAAGGAGGAAGCCTCAAAGGAGGAGGACGAGGACGAGGACGACGACGGGCGCGGAAGCGGGCGCGGGCGCAGGGGGCGCAGGGAGCGCCCCCTGCGCCCACCCTGGGGGCGCGGGGGCGCGGGGCGCAGGGGACGCGCCCCCTGCGCCCTTTTTATTTTTTTTCTCTTTACAATTTTTTTTTGGTCACGACCCACCGCCTTCGCCGGAGTGTAACTATTTTTTTTTCCCTCCCTCGCCGGCGTGCTTCTCGGCCCCAAGAAACACTTCTTCGTCGCCGGCGGCGGCGGCGGTGGGGATGGCGGGTGGTGGAGGGTTGGAGAGGTTAAAAAAAAAGAAAAAAGAGTCACGGCGCGGCGCGGCCTCGGCGGGGTCGGAGGCGAGGAGGGCGAGGGTGCGCGTGCGAGGGTGAGGGCGTGAGGGGCAGAGGCGAGGTGGGCCGTTTCCGCCTCCGCCTCCGCCTCCGCCTCCGCCTCCGCCTCCGCCTCCGCCTCCGCCTCCGCCTCCGCCTCCGCCTCCGCCTCCGCCTCCGCCTCCGCCGTTCGGAGAGAAAAAAAAAAAGAGCGACAGAAGAAAAAAAAAAAAAAGGAGAGAGAAAAAGAGGAGAGAGAAAAAAAAGAGGAGAGGGAAAAAGTAAGAAAGGTATTTTGGTCAGTTTGCTGAAAATCCGGATCGAATCTGCAAAATCGAAAATAGCGACCTAATTTTGCAAAAATCCAAAACTAGTGGATTTTTTATGCAAATTGGCCTTGGATATATAACTTGTTTCGTTATTAAATAAATAGTATTCCATAGATATAGAGTAGGATCAAATGCCTATAAAGCAGTGTCATATTTTATCCTCAAGTTACTTTCGATAAAATAACCTCCTACGTAAAATATAATATTCAAGGAAATAAATATTGATGTGAGGATCTTTCAAAGAGCTACCAATTCTTAACTTACTAGTGAAAAACCCGCGCTTTGCTGCGGGTAAGTAAATTGCGATAAATTTAAAGAAAATGACAGTAAGGTAAGTAAATTGTGGTAAATTTAAAGGACATAACAATAGAATTGAAAATATGATTATATATAGTCTGTCATAGCACTCTCCAATTGCACGGTTCGTTCATTCACATATTCATTTTGTTGCGCAATTGTAGAGAAACATAATACCATAAAACCAATTTCATGAAATAAAAAAAACTGAGCAAGCACTTTTTTTTTCGGCAAGCAGGTACACAGCAAGTCAGCAAAAAAACAGCAAGTGTGAATGCGCAGTTAGAAAAAGATATTGCGGAATAAAAAAGGAAGACTCACATGCGAAGTAAATAGAATTCGAAACAAATGCCATAAAACCAAGTTCATGAAAAAAAACCCGAGTAGAAAGCAAGAAGTAACAGACGCTGTGAGTAAAAGAAAATACCAAAAGGGGGAAGCGAAATAGGGAGGTGCATAACTGAAAATAAGTGGTTGCCTTGAATAGGCCATCCAACGTGAACTTTGGAGATTAGAAGCAGTGTCATCACCACGGAAAAGGAGAAGTACCCACGAAACCAAAGCCATGCAAGAGAAATACCGACGACAGCAAGAAACCAACAACATGTGAAAAAAACTGGGGAACAAAAAAGAATAGACATAACTAAATAAGGGAAAAAAGCGAAGCTCAGGTACAGTGTAAAAAAATCACATAAGCAAACCAGCGTAAGAATGCTCATCTTGCTAGTTCCTCCGTTTTTTAGATACTGTCGGCATCGCCTCGCATAGAAGGGAAAAAAATGGAACAGGGTTAAAAAATGTTTAAAACACGATGGAATAGAATGAAAATAATGTCCAACAAAGGCATGTCGAGTAAAATCCAAACAGCAAAAAATAACATAAAACAAAGACATAGCAATTAAAACATCTTTGTAATGAAGATGCAATTTAAGACAAACAATAAAGTGAAGATAAAAAAAACGAAAGTAAAGCACAAATTGTGTAGAGAAACAGATGAAATCAGCAAAGGAATACATGAAAAGAGAACATCATTCGGACCCAAATACTGCCATAGGGTTGCCTTTTAAAGGCCATCCAACCTCGGGCCATTTCTTCCTTCCGACATCATTGCCCCAAGAAAATCAAGCCTAAGACTGATCAAGATAAGAAGTATGCAAAGAAGTGGTCAAAAAACAGGCAGACTTAGATAAAAAACATATAGCAGGAAAAGAAAGCAACATGAACACAGGATAGCAATTAAAACCTCTTTGTAATGAAGATGCAATTTAAGACAAACAATAAAATGAAGATAAGAAAACGAAAGTAAAGCACAAATTGTGTAGAGAAACAGATGAAATCAGCAAATGAATACATGAAAAGCGAACATCATTCGGACCCAAATACTGCCATAGGGTTGCCTTTTAAAGGCCATCCAACCTCGGCCCATTTCTTCCTTCCGACATCATTGCCCCAACAATACAATCAAGCCTAAGACTGATCAAGATAAGAAGTATGCAAAGAAGTGGTCAAAAAACAGGCAGACTTAGATAAAAAACATATAGCAGGGAAAGAAAGCAGCATGAACACAGAAAGAAAGAGAAGAATGAGGTATAAACTAACACATAAAAAGATGGAAGACAGGCAATAAATCACCTGCAAATAAGGGACACATTTAATCAGGTACAATTGAAATAAAGGCTAGCAATGGTACCGCAAATCGTACCTTCTATAGAGGCAATAAGAGCAGGGTACAGTTTCCTAAGATTCAAAAGTACAGTTAGGACCACAAACTTTAAAATGCAGTAAATGATTTGTAGAATAGGTATAGATATATAAACATACTACATTCTTTTGCACAGGAAGGAAGTGAGCACTTTGCTGCTCAGGAAGGGAGCTATTTATAAGCTCTTAACATATATAGACTTAATAATGAGGTAATCCATCAACTATTATCTAAATCTTCAAATTTATCTTACTAAAATTATTTTATTCTTTCTTTTTTTCTTTGATCCCCTCTGTATAGGAGTAGGGGGCAAATAGATCTAGTGACCTAGCAACCACCTGAAGGGAGTAGGGGCCAAATAGCCGCAGGGGCCAAATAGCCGCAGGGAGTTAGTAGGTTAAGAAAAAAAAAAGCAGCGAAGTAGCATGATTATAAGCTCTTAACATATATAGACTTAATAATGAGGTAATCCATCAACTATTATCTAAATCTTTAAATTTATCTTACTAAAATTATTTTATTCTTTCTTTTTTTCTTTGATCCCCTCTGTATAGGAGTAGGGGGCAAATAGATCTAGTGACCTAGCAACCACCTGAAGGGAGTAGGGGCCAAATAGCCGCAGGGGCCAAATAGCCGCAGGAAGTTAGTAGGTTAAAAAAAAAAGAAGCAGTGAAGTAGCATGACGATGGCATACCTCACCGCAGCCGTCTATTCACAGGGAGGTGATGGAAGAGGAAAAACTTACCCGCATAGACCATAGGTAGAGTAGTCTCACCCGCAGGTTCGGCGCCCCCCTCTCTCTCTCTCTGCTTACCGTCCTCCTTGCTTCACCCGGAGGTTCGGAGCACGCGAGAGAGAGGGCCGGAGGTTCGGAGCACGCGAGAGAGATAGATCCATACCACATTTTATGGAGCTTCGGAGGTAGAGGGGGAGAGAGAGAGAGAGAGCGGGAGGATTGGGCAAAAGAGAGAGAGAAGAGAGAGGGAGAGCGCGGGTCGGGTACGGAGCTTCGGAGGGGGAGGGAGAGGGAGAGAGAGGGGGGAAGGATCGGGAGAAAGAGAGAGAGAAGAGAAAGGAGAGAGAGAGGCAAAGATGGCGGGTCGGCGGAATAGAGAGAGAAAGAAGAAAGAGAGAGAAAATAGGTAAGAGAGAGGGGGAGGGGGAGAGAGAGAGAGTAGGGTCCATCTGCCAGAGGGAATTGGCGAACCCTAGCTGCCGAATAGAGAGAGAAAGAAGAAAGAGAGAGTAAAGGGAGAAGAGAGAGGGGGAGAGAGAGTGTAGGGTCCATCCGCCAGAGTGAAGAGGAGGCAAGAAGGGTGCTCGGGAGAACCCCAGCGCGCCACGTGGATACAGCAAAGGATAGGCCGCCACGTAAGCTGCAAATTGTGCCAAATGATATAATGTAAAGATAATAATAATATTATAATAATAATAATACCAAATAAGTTATTAATTGATAATTTATTCTTGCCATCCCAGAGCCTTAGCTTACAATCACACAAAAAAATTTGGGTTAATTTCATACAACTCCCGGTAAATATATCGAATAGCAAATATATCCCTACAAAGTTTAACTTTTCACATTTATTCCTACAAAAGTTCAGTGATATTCATATTTGCTCCTCTGGTTTGTTACCGTTAGAGCACTATTTATTTTTTAACAGAAGATAAGTGAAATGACATTTTTGCCATCACAAATATGTCTCTCTAAAAGTTTCAACTGTTATAATATGCAAAAATATTCTCAACAAAATTTCTAACGGTTGTTTTCTTCCTTTCTACCATCATAAATAATATAAGAGGGGTAAAAAGGTCAATTTATCTTATTCACTAATCAGAATTAAGTATTTTATCTATGGTTAACTATATTTTTCTAACGGATTCTAACAGTAAGGATATATTTAAAAACGTTAGAACTTTTGTAAGGATAAATATGAAAAGCAAAACTTTGTAGGGATATATCTGCTATTCGATATGTTTACAGTGAGCTGTATGCAATTAATCTAAATTTTTTTTGTAGGACCCTGTTAGTGATGCTGTTGCACAAGTTTGGTGCAAATTGTATAGAAATAACGTGGAGTTGCGCAATCCTATGGTGAAAATCATGCAGTCTTTGCAATATTCAAAGTAACAATTATGCACTTGCATCTTCAATGAATGAAGCGGGTAGCTTGCTACCTTTCTCTCTCAAAAAAAAAAAAAAAAAATCATGCACTTGCAGTTCAAAATTTGTGCACTACTACACAAAACTCTTGAAAGTGCCTAGCACCGCGTCTAGCTGTTTTGGATATTGTGTTTTCTTTGAATTTTTCTTTAATGTCTTTTAGAATTTTAAGTACGTAACTCTATAAATTATTTTTTTTTAGAGAAAGGTAGAATGCTATCCACTTCATTTTTTTTTTAGAAATAAATTTAGCTAAAAATATAAATCAACTAGGCTTCGAACCTCCGACCTCGGATACCAACCATCAAATTCTTTGCCACTTGCACTAGAAACGGTCGGTATAACTCTGTAAATTAGGGAGTGGATTCTTTTGCATAGTTTGTAGGATGGTCTTAGGCTTTGTGCTATTTTGTAGTATTTCAAAAGACTCTATATGTAGCACTTTATTTGAAATAAAAGTAAGCTATTAAGATTCTCTCTCTCTCTCTCTCTCTCTCTCTCTCTCTTTGAGAAGAAGCACTTTTTTTTTTCTTTGCTTCTATTTTCTTGATGGATTTCTAGTGGAGAAGAGTATTGCTTGGCTGTCTCATTGGTGGATTCTACTAGGGGTGTCAACGAGCCAAACACGAGCGAGCTGGGATTGGCTCGTTTCATAAACGAGCCGAACACGAGCTAGCTCGTTAAAGTATCGAGCTGAAAAATTCAGCTAATGTTCGGCTCATTTATTAACGAGCCGAACACGAGCTAGCTCACGAATAACAAATTAAAAAATTAAAAAGGATATATATAGAAAATAAATATATGAGATCTTACCTATTAGATTTTGATCTAATGATTGAAATTTTATGTATAAATGAGCCTTTTTATATATGAGTTTGGCTTTATATTTAGATTGGACTAAAAATCAAATAATAAAAATGTGCATTTTATATATAATTATTTATATATATATCAATATAAATTATATAAATATAAAATATATGTATTCGAGCTGTTATCGAGCCGAACACGAGCGAGCTGACCCCAACTCATGTTCGGCTTGTTTTTTAAACGAGCTGAAAATTTTAGAAAAATTCAGCTCGTGTTCAGCTTGTTTACTAAACGAGCGACTCGATCTCGAACTCATTTCAAGCCGAAAACGAGCTGGCTCGCAAACAGCGAGCTGGATTACCACCCCTAGATTCTACTAGTGGCGAGTTTGCTCGTATCCAAGGTGGTGGATTCTACGAAAGGCTGACTACTTATTCGGCTGTATTTGTGCTAACATCGCTAACTTTTTGAACTTACGGCGTCAGTTATGACGATAACTTATTTCGTATGAGAATTTTCTTATATGATAAAAATTTGAAGTTTAATTTTACTTCTTAAAAGATCTTTATATCTATAATTGGATACGAATTCATATTTCACCTATAAAATAATTTATTCCAAAAAAATAACTTAAATAATTAAATATATTATTCATCTTATACATTTGATCACATGACTACAACAAATTACATTATCAGCAGCACTTTTATTGCGGCTCTGTGAATTGAACCAGCGGCACAGCCCAAATTATAGCTCACAAATATATATATACCCTAATTAGACCTATACTGATGGGGTTTTCACCGACTATTTTTGTGACTATTGGTGAAGTGTCATTACTTATTTTTGCGGTTTTCAAAAAGCTGCTATAGGAACCCTCAAAAGCCGCATTTAATCTAAAATATTATAGTGACATTTCTGATTCACTAAATACTATTAATTTTCTTGAACATATTAAAGAGATATGCTGAGTAAAATATTTAAGCATCTAAATAGGGCTATAAGTATAAACTATTGCAAAATAACTTATTCTAACATTCAAATAAGATTAAAAACTATAATTAAATTTAGCCAAAAGTTTGGGGACTAGTAAAATTCACCCAACCAAAGTCTATAGTGCAATACTAGAAGTTTAACCACTTCTTAACTGTAATCTTATTTAAAGACCAACTTTTTTATGAGTAATGTTAATAGTACACTAGCGCAAGTGGCAAAGCGCTTGATGATTGGTATCCCAAGTTCGAAGCCTAGTTGCTTCAAAAAATTTTAGCTAAGTTTATTTGTAAAAGAAATAAACGAAGCGGGTAGCATGCTACCTTTCTCTCAAAAAAATTTGTTAATAGTACACTCCAAAAAAATTATAAATTTTACACTACCTTTCTCTCTAAAAAAAAATTGTTAATAGTACACTCCAAAAAAAAATCATAAATTTTACACTCCTTTTATCCAAGAGTTCATATTGGGCCCGAGTCTTGTCATATATATTTTTTATATATTTAGATACTGAAAACCTGAATTGAGTTTCTATACTATTACTAGTATTTGGACCTTTTTACTATACAATTTTTAACCCTTGGATGAAAAATTGTAGGTTTAGGATGATAGTGGTCTCCTAGAGTTGAGTAATGGTCCCCCTAGGGTTTAGTGGTAGTTGGTTAAATAGTATTGATCCAATAGTAGAAATAATCAAAAGAGTAGATCTAACGGCTACAAACTGTATAGTAAAATAACCCAAACAATATTGATAGTATAGTAGCCGAACTCCTGAAAACCTAAAAAAGATTTAAACTCTAGGATGGGGATGCAAATCTTACACTCTCTTTGGAATGTACAAGTGGCATTTCTCCTTTTTTTATACTAATTTTTAATTATTTTTAAATACTTTTGATTAAGGATAAAAAAGGTGTAAAGAGTCTTATTCCTCTTATTCTTCCAAATAGGACCAAAAATAATAATTTTTCTCTTGACGGGTTATTCCCAAATAACCCGTTAAGTATTCTCTAAATCTTATTCTCCTATTAATTGAATTATAGATAATTATAAAATATTATCAATTAATAACTAACTAACTTGCTTAATAACTAACTATTTAACTATTTAACTTATTAAATTAATATATATTAAATTAACCGCCTTAGCAATTAATTTATTATATAATATCAATTACCTAACTAATTTAATATACTTATTCAATCATTAAATCATATTTAAATTAATCCAGTAATTAATATTTTAATTAATCGAATTATTTTATTAACTAAATATCTAATTAATTATATAATATATATATAATTAATTAGATAACACATTAACTTATTTTTCATAAATAATTAACTAATTAACATGCTTCTTTATCATTTTATACAATATTTTTTAGTTAATTAATTAACTAATTAAAATATATTACTTTATTAACACTATTATGCTTATTATTATAATATTCTTATTTTATAATATAATTACTTTTATTTTTATTACTCCAATCTATCCATCCGAACACAATTTTTTTTATTCGTCATAATTATTCAATTCTCATCTAAATGAAGAACTAGTAAAATTCTTGTTTATTACAGAAATTATGTCACGCCCCGGCCAGTTTTATAAGCGGAAATACGTGTCATTTTTTTTTTTTTTGAAAGCCTAGCCCGCGTCACGTATAGACCCGCCACAAATACAGGGCCCACTATCCACACGGACAGAGCCTCCCCTGTATTTGCACGGCGTACACAACATACAAACAGGATCACAACCACCATTCATTCATCACACAAAACACAACAACACAATAAGGTTCATACAGCTACCAGTCCTTAAACCTGTATGAATCTAAGCAAGTCCTTAGGCGAAGGATGATGCGATGCACAAACAACAGATCATTCTATAAAACTGCTCCTTACCCAGAAGCTTTATTTGAAACCCTAATCTCAATCATTTAAAAATCCTTTGAAAACCGTTCTCCACACGAGAACTCTCTTTTGAAATTCCAAAAGCCGATCGATCGGAAATCCATTCGAAAACCGTTTCCCCCACGGAAACCTCAGTTTTGAAAACCGCTACAACGAGGGGTAGAAATCTGAGATACACAATATTAAGCCATAATTAAAGATCTAGTAAGCAATGTCATCCGTAATGTCTAAGCATGCAATCAACACATGAAAACCGAACCATATCCAAACATGCAAGACAATCAACCAAAGTGTAACTGAACCACATCCACAACTAACTGATAAAAAGATAAAGGCGATAACCAATCTGAAGGGAGGAACCTCACAAGTCGGGACCTCTAATACCACTAACTAAGCGTGCCTCGCTGCGTCCCGACTCCCACCACCCTGCTCACCTAAAAACAACAACGATGGGGGGGGGTGAGAACATGTAAACATGTCTCCCCTCCTAGTGGGTACCGCAAGCCGACGAAGGCGAGGTGTACACACCGACACGAGGGTCAACAAATAGATGGATAAGGTAAACAATAGCACAAATAAGTATGACGCTGACATACAACTGAACAACTATGCTACTGCAAGTAAGATAACATATGCATCAACAGTGATAACCACAAATGTATACCCAATCCATAGGCCACCGGGATGGATCCCTGGCACTGTCACTACCTGCTAAACCATCGGCATAAAACCTCCAAAACGCACGGCGTCGAGGCTCACGGGTCGGATACACACGACCCTTTTCCGGAAAAGACGACCCAAACGGTGGATCAGACCGCTGTCATACGTGAGGTGCTAGAAGAGCTGTGACGATCGATGCGAATGCTCAATCCACAGAACGGCAACGAGCCGTGAAGCAACTGATAAACCGAAATACGAGGATCGCTCGGAACAACAGGCGATCACCACCGACCAACGAGGTCGTCTCAATAATCATGCAAACAACAACTACTCTACTAAGGCAAGCACACATAAGTAGAGTCAACAGGAGTCAAGTAACTAATAACGAAATGCAAGAGAAGGGATAGAAAGGTATCACCGTAGTCCACTGAACCGACTCCGGATCGAAGTACCCACCTGTAGAAACGATAGAGCCTAACACTGACGGCTCTTGGGAACCACGACAGGACCTACGAAAGACTCACAGGGTCAAGGTCCACCAAGTCGACACTAAACACATAGCGCTCACAACCCGAAACTAACGGATCGTCCGGAAAACCCACCGGGACGATCCCGAAACCACACCAAGCCCCAGAGGGGTACCAACAACCAAACCAAGTCCTCTGCTGTCCCCAAACACACAAAACAAGGTGACAGGACAGCGAGCACAAGCTCGGGGTGCCACGAACACAAACGCACCCGAAACGACTTTCCGGGCACCCGAAACGACTTTCCGGGCACCCGAAACGACTTTCCGGGCACCCGAAACGACTTTCTGGGTTCCCAAAAAATGCCGATTTGGCACCGAAACCCTTCGTCACTCATCCGCTGTCCTCGAAACTTTGGGACAGCGATGAGGAACAGACAACGAGGCTAAACGACGAAGCCAAGTCACTCGCGAAACCAGCAAGTGAGTCGCACGACTAAAACGTGCGTTCCGCCGACTATTTCATCGAAAAACGCATCGGAATTCAATCCGGATCTCCACGAAGGGCGAAGGGGTTGGACAACCAGTCCACAGGGCCTCAAGGGTCATGCCCTTGCTACCCGCAGCATCACAACGCTGCCACAAACACTAAAGCCCTAAAACGAGCAACATACACACAATAATAAGCCTAAAGAAGGCCGTTTGAGCACTCCGTTCGTCCGCAAGACCTTCCGCAAGCACCAGCGGATAGGGAACGACGTAACGGAGGCTGTGCTCACAGCCCCACTGCGACAGGAACAGTCACAGGCTCAAACAACCCAAAAAATAGCACCTACATGCGATAATAAAGCCGACAAAGGCTAAACAGCGAAATGGCGCGCCAAAATAGTAAAATAAGGTGAGCACGGTGATCAGCGCGTCGCCGCAATCATCGTGCTCACCTTCCCAAGTTTCGGGAGGCAACAAGAAGCTCCAAGCCATGCATGCGGCCCAACCAAGCCAAAAACAGCCCTGGCCGGAGCAAGCTTGCTCCGGCCGGCTGCCGGCCGACATGCAGCGCGCGCGGCGGCCAGGGTCGGACACGGGGGAGGTGAGGAAGGGGGAGCTCACCTCAACCGGCGGCAGGAAGCGGCGGCGGCGGCGCGGGGAGAGTGCGAGCTCTCGGGTAGCTAGGGCACGGTGGCGCCGGCAACAAACGGCGGCGCCGGCGGTCGGGACGGCGAGCACCGGCAAAAGGGGCTCGTCGGACGTCGGAAGGGAGGTGACCGCGACAGAAAAGGCCGGCGACAGCGCAAGGCGCTCGGCCGCGGCTGCCCTAGCAGCCCAAGCAGCAACAGCGGCGGCTGCGGCGGCGCACCGGCGGCACGGGGGGCACGCGGCCGGGGAGGAAGGCGACGGCGGCGGAGGTCCTCCCAGAGCTGGCCGGAGGTCGCTGCGCCGGCGGGAGGCGGCGACGGCTCGGGACCAACTCCCACGGCCCGCAGCAGCTAGCTGCGGCGCGGCAGCGCTCGGCGGCTCCCGACGGCGGGGCTGGTCGCCGGCAGTTGTGCCACCTCAGGGGGACCTAGGGCATGGGTTCACCCTGGTGCACACAACAAGGAGAAGAAGAAGGAAGAAGAAGGAGAAAAAGAGAGAGATAAAGGGAGAAAGAGTGCTGGCCGGAGCTCCCCGCCGGCCAGGGGAGGTCGGCGGTGGTCGGCGGCGCACTCGGAGGTGGGCAGGGGAGCTGAGGAGGGGGTGGCACCTGCTGGGGGAGAGCTAAGGGAGAGAGAAGCTACCATTGGGTCTCTCTTTCCACTCACACACTATAAATCAAAAGTACAATTGTGAAAAACCCCTCGCAACTTGGGAAATTAGTCCCGAGTCCCTCACAGCATGCATAAAATGCACAGACACCCCTCTACACTCGATCTCACGCAAAACGGTGCGTGAAACAGGGTCCAATTCGTGAAACGATCAAACATGCACTACGACCTCTCAGCGAAGAACTCGCGATATCTCACGATCCGACCGTCGCATGTGTGAACGAATCGTGCCATCGCGTTCAGCACTGCCGAGACATCGAATCTACCATCTTGGATCATCAGAAACGGACTTCAAATTGCGACACAACCCATCATCTCTCTTCCAACACAACTCAAAAACCAAAAAGATACAATAAATACATATATATATATATATATATATATATACGTATATATATACACCTATACATATATATATACATATACAAATGCAAAAGCACACAAATTCAAAGTAGAGGGAGAGAAAACACTGAATTCAAATTCAAAATTCCAAAAATATTCGAATTCTCACAAATTAGACCTATTTCATGGATAAGGCTAGATTATAAAAATGCTCCCTTGCATTTTAGCCCAGTCTCAATTACTTCCTTTTATTAAAACAAGTATTAATTATCACTCTATGCTTTGTCATGATCTCAAATAGATAAAAAAATAAATTTAGAAGATTGATAAATTAGGCTGTAAATCTTCACTAAAATGAACTGGTTGCACATCTCAATATATACATAATTTGCAATTCAAAAAAATTAAAGAATTTAGATAAAGGAGATCTCCTATTTTGCTAATACTATCAAAATTGATAGTTTGTTGAGGAATTTTGTCACGCCCCGTCGGGCCTTTAACACCAACTAGGTGGAAAGGATAACCGCACGGGCGCATGTCCCAGACCCGCCGAACGGATAGAGTCTCTTCTACCCGCCCAAGGCGTCACAACACAAGCATATCCACAAGGTTCCAACTAGGAACGGAGTACAAGAGTTGCACAAGGAAAGCATCAACATAAAGAAGTTCTACTTCTATTACATTACATTTGCACATTTATACATGCCCAAATTTTCTTTTCTTTCATTACCATTCCATACATCATGTTCCAAAATTATGGAATATACAAGTTACATACATTTAATGAAAACCCCTATACTATCAATGTCCAAGACTAGGGGTACAACTCTATGTATCACCAAAATGGAAGGGCCGCTATCTAGATAGCCAAACCCTTGCCTTGCTCCGCCGCCTCACTCGCGGAAGGACCTGAAAAACGTGGGGTGAGAACTATAAACATAGTTCCCAGTGGGTAAGGCCACCCAAGAGAGAAGCTCGACCCACCAGGTCCAAAGAAACACCATATGCATAAGTTAGATCACAAATAACTATGCAACAAATATTTACATGCTTGTAAATAAACATAAAGGATGCAACCAAATAAAATGTCAATTTTTATTTTCTCCTAGGTTCATCCTATGTCTCACATTGACCAAGTTCAACTACTTGTCATTATCTTATGGTTTCGGAATCGCCGCATCACCATAATAGTTCCAACGTCCAAGGAGTGAAATCGTCACCTCCGTCTTCGGGTAGCGAAATCGTCGCATACCCGGGATAGTGAAATCGTCGCATACCCCATTTCAACACCGCCATCACGTGGCACGGGTAGCGAAATCGTCGCATACCCGGAATAGCGAAATCGTCGCACATCCCACTTTGTCACCGCCAACTCATGGCACGGGTAGCGAAATCGTCGCATACCCGGGATAGCGAAATCGTCGCACATCCCGATCCGTCACTGCCAACTCATGGCACGGGTAGTGAAATTGTCACATACCCGGGATAGCGAAATCGTCGCACATCCCAATCCGTCACCGCCAACTCATGGCACGGGTAGCGAAATCGTCGCATACCCCATTGTTCACATTTTACACTTGCCAACCCAAGTCCAATGGCCCTAGGTTCAAGTCACTAAGTCTCACCCATGTTCAATGACACTAGGTTCACTTTACATTCTCAACCTAGGTTCCATGACACTAGGTTCCATTCTCATGTTCCAACCTATGTTCAATGACACTAGGTTCCAATCATACATGTTCCAACCTATGTTCTCAACACTAGGTTCCAATCATACATGCAATCACATAACAAGTATAGATAATAGAAATATACTTAAATTCTTTAACATGCAAGAGGAGCTCATGGCTCTATCTATCATGATTCTTATTTTGCCAACATGCAAGTTCTAGGGTTTCACATTACACCATTTTATCTTTAAATGATTATTTACCCTAGACATGGAAGTGACCTAATCACTTCGGTAAATACAAACCCACCTCAAGAGCTTCCAAATTCTTAAATTCTTTGAGCTCCTAGGTCTCCAAGCCTTGAGTTCTTGCTTCAATCCAAGCTTCTACAAGAAAATGGTTCGTTACTCATTACGAACCCATAAATCAACTCAATACTTGAAATCATTTGTTCTAACATGATTTTCTATGCCTAAATTGCAATTCCCGAAAGTTCAAATATTTTTAGAACCTCCCATGATAAAAACGCTCATTTCACCTAGGTTTCACATGCATGCATGTAGAACCTCAAAATCTCTTGGCCAATCTCCACGTTTTGTGGTTTACATTGCCTAGGGTTTCCAAAAACCTCATAACAAAGGATTAAATCCAAGGTTTGAACCCAAATCATGAGGAACTCACCTTAGCCACGAGTTCCCCAAGCTTCTTCTTGCACCAAGAAGCTCCAAATCCACCTTAGAAGCTTTTTCCAAGGTCAAATCATTCACTTCTCCAAGCTATGGAGAGATATCTAGAGAGAGAAAGTGAGGGAGAGGGAGGCGGAAGTGGGAAAGATGAAGAGAAGTGAGGGAGAGAGCCTCAGCCCTCAATACATAACTCCCCACATGCGAAATGACCATTTTACCCCCCCCCCCCACAAAACACTTCACACAGCCAGCCAAAGCTGGCATTTCGCAGCTCTGTATTCCGGAATCAGCACTGGCATACCGGAATACGGGTGTCCATTCCGGTATACCACGAGGAATTCCGCAAAACCCGAGAGCTAGATTCTCGGACTCAGCCCTCGCATTCCGGTATACCACACTCCATACCGGTACTAATCACTTCAGTACCGGTATGGACATCTTCATACCGGAATCCACTGCAGATTTCTCAAGTTTAGCAGTTTTAACTTTTCGAAGTCCGTTTTCGCGCCTCATTTGTGCCGAAAACACTTCGCACAAGTCCCAAACTTGGCCGAAGCCTCACACATAGCCTCTCATGCTATTTTTTCACCGGAACTCCACAATTTGTAGAAGTTCGGTACGACGCACTGAAATTCAGTGTACTACAAATTTATTCAATTTTTATAATTCTATTGAATTACTTATAGATAACTTTATTTATAAATTTATTTTTACAGTATTTTATAGCTGATTTCAACCATTATCCTAAATAGTTGGATCTATTTGAGATAATGACAAACTGTAGAAAAATAATTAATGCATTTTTTATGCAAGAAAGTAATTGAGATAAGCCCTAAAGTATAAAGAGGTTTTTTATAATTTAGCCTAGGAATAAAAATGCACAGCTTATTTTTGAACCAACTGTCATGCCCGGAGCTCGGCGGAAGCTCCCTCGATAGGATGCCCAGATCCGCCGTGTGCATAAGGCTCCCTCACATATACGAAGCGACAACCATCAACAATCAACTCATATAAATAAATACGAGTTGAAGTATCAAGTACAGAGATACTATTCAATTACAACTATCAATTCAAATAGAACTGTTACAAGTTTGAGTTCAATTATTACAACTCTCTATAATGTCATTGTTTTACAAAAGGTTTCACCTCTAGACGTACCAAAGTGAGTGGTGGAGAGCTAGCTATTACGCAATCCACTTACTTCGATCACCGGCTGAAAATGAGAGATATTCTGAAAAGTAGATAGCAAAAGGGTGTGAAAATTATATAAAATAGTTTTCAGTGGGTATAATCACCGTAAGGAGCATTCTGCCCACTAGGTCTACTAGAGGCATAATATCGGAATAATAGATAGTAGGTGCGGAAAAAAAAATGCTAATAGTAAGTAAAGACGACTATCATGTCTCTACAATATCAACTGTGTCAATTATCATCTCTACATGCATCAATATCATGAGTACGTTGACTACTCAACATCGACTTTACCCGACCAATCAAGGTCCATTCAAACTTGTGCCTTGCCTAGTGGGGCATCGAACAATTGCATACGAATTCACATTGGCATTCAACAGTTAGGGCGAGACGAACAATCGCATCCTGACTTTGCTACACTTCCGAAGGGCCACGACTTGTAAGGAGCGACTCTTACAAGCTAGAGTGCTCATTAAGCATATTTTGGCTCTTGCAAGCTATAATCACATATACATTACCAATCATGTCACATTTGTACCCAAACAAAAACTTTTTAGGTTCATTGTCATTTTGTCGAACACTTTGTGTGCACTATCTTGAATTAAGCCCTACATGTCATTTTGTTTTGTCCAATTGATGTCTCACTACAATACCATCCTCATTAATCTATTAACCTATATGATTCCCAATATTTTTTGCCATATGGCAAGTTTTTCTTCACCCTCACTAATGTGTGACCCTTTCCCTTTCCTCAACCAAACTTTCAACTAATGCATTTGATTAGTGCATCTTAAAAGTTTCCACTACCAAACTTTCAATTAATGCAATTAATTCATCTCCAATTAATTCATCACTTCTCTATTCTTCATCTTTTTTTATACACCGTCACTTCCCTCCCTCTCTCTCACTAAAATGCGCGCACACCTCCCTCTCTGCCGCGGTCGAAGGGATCGTCGTTGTCGTCACTATTGCTGTCACCGGAGAAGGCGTCGTCCGGCCCATCCCCGCCGCCAATAGTGGGGGACCTTTGGTGGGTGTGGCAAGTGAGGTATACAAGAAAATATTTGATATTCTCTTATTATTAATTACTTTTACAGTTTCTATTCGCTGCGAAACGCGGACTTCTTCACTAGTATGTTTAATTCGAGAAGCATAAATAACAACATCTATAAGGCATGCATGTATAGAAAGTCCAACTCTAATAGCTAGATTTTCTACCTATGTTCAAGATTCATCATTCAACAAAAATTTATACATTAACTAGATTCATCTCATGCAACATAGGATAGAAAATAAACTAAAAACCAAAAAGTGCAAGATATAGGAGGAGATCACCAATTTCAGAGACTTAAACCCATCGATTCTTTGAGAAGAACTGTCAAAAACTCGATAATAGGTGTGTAGTTCACCAAATAATCCTACGAGAGGGTTTTCAATCCATCAATACCATCAAAAAGTCTTAAAGGAGAAAATCCCAAGATCTAAACCCTAAAATCACATTCTACGCAAAATCCTCCAAAACTATCAAAATCACCCTATATAAAATGTAGAGAAACATGAACTCACATTTTCTAAGCTCTACTCCCTATATCAAGCCTCTTGGACCTAGGGTTGAGCTCTCCAAGAATGGTTCCTCCTCTTCTCTTGCTCGAACTCCAAGCTAGGTTGAGATAGAGCCTTCCAAAGAGCGAAGAAAGTGAAGTTGAGGGCGTTGAGGATGTCGAATAGTGATAAGGGAGAAGGAGATGGAGGAGGAAGAGAGGGAGAGGTTTTACTCACTTTAAGCTTGGAGAGATGAGAGAGAGAGTGAGAGGGGTATTTATAGAGAGGCAATAAAATTCTTCTCTCAATACAACTTGCTTACAGGTGCATACTGGTATTCCCTCATTAATACCGATACACTCCCACAGTTCTGCAAAATCCAAGAGTGCCAACCACGAAATTAGCCCAAGGTGCACTGGTACTCCCTCTCGAGTACCAGTATACCGCAGCCAATACCGGTATCCAACCTGAGTTTCGCAAAATTCGAACGTTTCCACACGGAAACTTCAATTGAGTACCGATATTCATAGAATCGGTACAAGTACTAAAGCGAAGATTTGCCCAAAACTATAGGTTGGATCCAAAGCTTCATTTTTCACGCCGTTTTCGCGCCAAAACAGTTCAAAATTATCTCAAACTCTCCCAAAATCACTCAAACGGTATCTTAAGCTATTTTATACTAGACTTTAGCTGTTTATAAAGTTCAAAAAAGAATTTGTTAAAGAGTGTCAATTTTAGAACAGAGATTACCTTTAAAAAAAAAAAAAAGAATAGTCTAGAACAGAGGAGGTAGTCTCATATAAATTTTTTGGACAGTAAGCTAGAATTTGGCAAAAGAGTCTAAAACCCTTCCCCACACCCCTAAATCACTGAAGCCTTACCCTTCCTCCTCCTACATCCAAGAGCACTCCCCCCAAAGCAAACATGTCCACCACCTCTCTCCACTCCCCACTCCTCCTCCCCATCTCCTCCCCTCCCACCTACACCGGCCTCCGCATAAACCACCCTCTCCTCTCCCAAACGGGCCAAACCCTAACCCTAACCCTAACCCTAACCCTAACCCCTCCCTCTCCCTTCCCCATCCGCGCCTCCTCCCTCCCCTTCCCTTCCTCCCCCTCCTCCATCCCCTCCTTCTCCATCCCCTCTTCTTCTTCCTCCTCCTCCGTCGTCGTCGCCGCGGGGCGCAGCAAGAAGGACAAGAAGGGCGGTGGCGGCGGCGGGGGGCGCATCGAGGGCGGCGGCGACGTGCGGCGCGAGGCGAAGAAGAACGCGCGGCGGCGGAGCCGGCGCCTGGCCGAGAACCTGTTCTACCGGCGCCGCAAGCTCGCCGGCGGCGGCAACGGCGCCGACTCCTTCACGGAGGAGGAGCTCCAGATGATCGGGCTCGGCTACGACCGCTCCGTCCGCTTCATGTCCGGCCCCGACGACCCCAACCTCCGCCACCCCCACGACTGGTACAGGTACGGCTCCTTCGGCCCCTACTCCTGGCGCGGCCTCGTCGTCGGCCCCCCCATCCGCGGCCGCTTCTCCGACGACCGCGTCACCCTCATCGGCGAGGTCCGCGACCACGACGAGTGGGAGCGGATCGAGCAATTCGACATGGCCGCGCAATTCTCCCGCCGCCTCGCCGACCTCGACGCCTCCGTCGGCTTCCGCTACTTCTGGGTCTTCGTCCGCCATCCCAAATGGCGCCCCACCGAGCTCCCCTGGCGGCAGTGGACGCTCGTCGCCGAGGTCGCCGTCGAGGCCGGAATTCAGCAGCGGATCGACAAGTGGAGCCTGATGGGCCGGCTCGGGAACGGGACGAGGGCCATGATCACGCAGTGCGCGGCGTGGATGCGCCCCGACGTGATCTACGTGAAGCGCCCCGTCTACCAGTGCCGCTTCGAGCCGCAGGACGGCTTCTTCCGGCCCCTCGGCCCGCTGCTCGATCCGGGGACGGAGAGCCACTACTTGTTCGAGCTCGACGGCGCGCCCTGCACCTACTTCGGCGGGCTCTGCAGAATTGTGAAGATCAGCCCCAAGGCGTACGTGGACGACGTCGTGAACGCCTACGAGAGGCTGGGCGAGGACGCCAAGTCGCGGTGCCTGGAGTTCCTGCTGACCAACCACCCGACGGAGCTCCTCCACCCCTACACCAAGGAGTGGAAGGTCAAGCTGGAGGAGATGGAGTTGGGTTGCGACGCACCCGACGAGAGCGAGAGCGAGAACGACGATGAGACCCAAATCACCGATTGGATTGAGGATGATGATGATGATGATGATGATGATGCTGAGGAGGAGGAGGAGGAGGAGGAGGAGGAGGATAATGAAGTAATTGATGTGGGCGCAGAAGAAGAAGAAGAAGAGGAGGAAGTGGAGAGGAACCCGGAAGAGAGCGAGGAGTACTGGAATGAGCAGTGGAAGAAGGCGGTGAGCAGTTCCGAGGAAATGGAGAAGCTCGTGAAGAGGAGCGTGGAGGTGTCGACGGAGTATTATAAGAGCCAGATGAGGGAGGAGAAAGAGAGGGAGGAGAGAATGAGAGAAGAAAAGGCGGCGAGTGTTGGTGTTGTGGAACCGGTGCAGAGTAATAAGGCGGAATGGGAGAACGAGGGGTACAGAAATAGGAAGAGGAAAGTGAAGAGCAAGATACCGCCCGAGCTCTTCTTGAGGGCGGCTGTCCGGCCCTTCACATATCGGAATCTCGTGAAGGAGATCGTCCTGATGCGGCATGCGATTATTGATGGAGATATCAGCGGAAAGGGCTGAGCCAAATGAATCTGTTCTTTAGATTTATGGTGAAATTCTCTGTTGAATAACGAGTTTCTTCAATTCATTGTTATTAGCATAATGCACGGCTTTAATGGACCATTTTTACTTTTGCAGGATCTGAAGATTTTGGGTCATGATGTAGTATTCGGCCTCTTCAAAGATGGATGAGTTTTTTCGCTTGTAAGCCCCCCTGTTTTTATATAATTTTGTATGATTATAAAGTCACAGATATGCTTTCAATATTTTATTGCGATTATGATCAAAGGTTGATGACAAATTAATTTATCACGAGCACTATGAACTCGAGTCATCACCATAACTCTTAATTTTTGTTCCCTGTGCAAATGATTTTGCAAGGATTGTTATATCTCCTCATGCAAAAGAAGAACTTGCAGTTTGTATAAATGTTTGTTACAGGCAATCGATTAGAAATTTATTTTACTATTTAAGTGCTGGGAGGTAATGCATCCTTTATCTCCAAGTGATTATCTCATTCGTTAGGAAATGTATCGTTTTGTCATGATCCAGTAAAAGATGTTCAAGTGATTAGGAGTTCATTGTGGCCTCCATGATTTCCTGGAAAAGTAGTTTTGAAAGCATTTTGATGTTCTAAGATTCTTCGATGTTCTGCTACATACTTTTTGTTATGTATATTTCATGGCGGGTTGGTTGTCTTGGTGGTAGTGATAGTGGAGATAAGATATGGCTATCAATGGTAAACGCAATGAAAGAGGAACGTTCTAAGCTCATTTATTCTAATCCTATAGTTAAGATTGATTGTCAACTCTTCAATGGGATTCGGATAGGTGGATTTGATCTCACTGAAATCTGAATTTGAATGCTATTCTCTTTTTCCTCGTACAAATGATTAGCATTGGACTCACTCCTTTCAGTTCCTATTTTGGCTCCGAAAACCCCTACTAAACACGCGGTGAGATGACTAGCTATGTTTTCTTCTTGATTTTCTCACTTTTGATGTTTTGCGTTGTTTTTGGCCTCTCACTCCTTTTTAGTTTGTCAAGAAATTGTTGTCTCATCAAACAGATGGGGTAGGTGGTTTTGGTCGTCCTTGATTTACATATTTTTTTAAATTATTGCATGATGTATGATGATAATCGTGGGTGGTAGAAATTTCATTTTGGATTGTAGAGATTCTTCTGATCATCACGCAAAGTTGGTCAATCCAAAAAAAAAGAAAAAAAAAAAGAAGATGGGCTGGAAGCTAGAGCTTTGTTTCACTTGGATGCCTTCTTGATTTTAGTTTCAATGGGCTTATATTTCGGAGCTATGATCTCTGTGTTTAACTTAAAACCTCAAATGAGTCTAGCACTTGATAATGGATCAATTCCTATACTTTTTAACAGGAAAGAGTAGTATTGCATAATTCATGAGATAGGTGGGTTATTGTTAGAGTAATTCTTTTTGGTTTCTTCCCTTTGAACTTGAATGGGAACATCGTAGGGTACACTATGCATTTTCACTTTTTTATTTGATTGAACGATCAACCATTCTTTGGGAGAAAATATTCATTTTATTGATGATGCATAAACAAAGAGTGGGCTCTTCAATATCTTATAAAAATCCTGTGGTTTCTCGCACCCCTGAAACAATTCACCTGTGGTTTCATCGCTTTCGTGTAAATATGTTGTCCATCTACGCTGATTTCTATCAAGTAAACTGATTTCTGGCACATTAATTACTTTGTATCTTATTGCGGACTTTTTTTACCATATAACCCTCCAAAATTTAAAATTTTGAAAAATAACCCTGTGAAAAATGAATTTGGGAAACTAACCCTCATCTCGCCACGTCGGAATCACGTCAGGTGTTTCTTTTGAAGACGATGAACGCTTCACCGTCTTCAGAGAAGACGGTGAACGATTCACCGTCTTCGTAATATACGAGCAGAAAACGGTCAACCATTCACCGCTTTACAAATGCGGTGAACGACTCACCGCCTTTAGTGCAAATATGTCTGCGCAGCGAAGGCGGTGAATCGTTCACCGCCTTTAGTGCAAATGTCAGAAAGGCGGTGAATGGCCCCAAATTATTTCTAAGTGCTGGTCCCAAATTATTTCTAACGGTAATATAAGGAAAGCGGTTGATCGTTCACCGTCTTCATGAAAGCGGTGGATCGGTCACCGTTTCATGAAGACGGTGAACGATTCACCGCTTCCACTAGGGTTTAGAAGCCCAGAACTTACGCGCGCCCTCTGTTCTCTCTCTCTTTCTCTCTCGCGCTCTCACTCTCTCTCGCGCATACACAGACTTGCCGCTCTCTCACTCTCTCCCTCGCAGCTTCCCCGTCGCCGCCGCTCGCCCGTGCCGCCGCCGGAGCTGCCCACCCGTTCCTCCGCCGCCGACGCCTCTTCTCCCGCGGTCGCTGCAGCAGCCACCACCTGTGGTCTCCCACATTGTGCTGCTGCTCCCCTGTGGCCGACGCCGCTGGTAGTCGCCTCGCCGTCCGAGATCGACGGCTTTTCCGCCACCGCCTAGCCGTCCGAGATCGTCGTTGTGCAGGTCATGCTTACCATTTTCCCTAGTGTGTTGACATCAGTGTTATCAGTTTAGTGGTAATGTAATTTTAGAAAATTGTTAGTGTTAAAAATAAAGTGCAAGTGAAAAAATTAAGAAAATTATGAAAATAATTTAAAAAAATAATTAATATTAGTGTGTTAAAATAGATTAATATTAGTGGTAACGTAATTTTATTGTAAAAAAGTGTGTAAATTAAGAAAATAACAGAATATATTAGCCTTGTGTTTTTTTGTGTAGTTAAAATGGCTAGTCGTCGGATGCCTCTAAGTGTTCATTGGGATGGACAGTTAGTTACGGATGGAAATGTCCCGCAATATGTCGGCGGACGAAAGAAATTGATCGCGATTCGTTCAGATACGACATATTCTAATTTTGAAACGAAAATGTATCGTCTGGCAAATTGTAGTAGAGAAGAATGTCGTCTCAAATTCACAATTCGATGCCCTACAACGGGAGTGGATGAATATATAACTCACGAAATAGTAGATGATGATTCATTTGAGGGATTAATTAGATGTGCTGAACATTATGGATGTGTGTCGGTATATATCGAGAAAGATTTATATCCGTCGGAGACACAATATCAGTCGCAAGGCTATTACACAAGTCTGCTTCATAATAATTTCGATGTGGGCTTTTGGGATAATCCAATTGGTGACCACGAAGTTGGTAACGAACCAGGCGTCGAGATGACAAGGTAAGTGAAATCTCTACATTTGGGTGCGGGTTTTGTTCTTTGCTTATTAGATATTTTCAGATAGTAAATTATAAATATTGCAGACAAAGTAATTCTCCACGTGCGCAACCCTCGTCATCACGTGCGCACCCCTCGTCATCACGTGCGCACCCCTCATCATCACGTGCGCGACCCTCGGCCTCACAATGCGCAACCCTCGACCTCACGTGAGGAACCCACGATTCATGCACTACCGACGAACTCCTGTGCAGAACCTACCATATCTCATATACAATTGGAACCTTATGATTGGGGGTAAAAAACAAAACTTTAGTTTTTTTTAATTAATAGCATGTAAAAATGTATCTAAGTGTGTAAAGATTCGGGACCCATTGCAGGCTATCTACGTCCTATGAACATTGGAATGAAGTTCCTACTAATATTGTCGACGAAGGAGATGATAATGACAATAATCAGGATGATGCCCCTATTCAGGATGATGCCCCCATTCATAATGATGATCATTATAGTAGTGAGGACAACGATTGGAATGATCTAGCTGTTGACATTGAAGATGATCATGACGATGGGTTAAACTGCCTTGCAAATGCTATTTACAGTGAAAACAATGACCCACATGTCAACAACGAATATGTAGATAATCCTGATGAGGAACTTGATTTTATTGACCATCCAGAGCAGTTTCCTGCGGATAATAATTGGATAAATCAATACGTTGTTAATCCAGCTGGATTTCGTAATCGACAGACTAACAATGATCTACCTAGCATTGACGGGACTTGGGTTCGGTGTACCTTTAATGATAAGGCATCTTCGCTCTAGATCGATGGCACATTAATTATAATGTCCAGATGAAGGTTTTGCAATCCACGGAAACGACTTATACGGTAAAATGCATGATTGAAGAATGTCCTTGGAAATTACACGCTTCGGTTCCTAAAGATGCAACATACTTCAGAGTGAAGACATATGCAGGTCCCCACACATATGTAATTTCAATGCTAAATGCGTCGCACCGTAATTGTACTTCTAGTCTTATATGTCAAGAGATTCTCCCGATGATGAAGGCAAGACTTAATATGACGCCGAAAGAAATACAGGAAACAGTGCGAGCAACTTTTCATGTTGACATAAACTATTGGAAGGCGTGGTTAGCAAGGAGTAAAGTATTACAAATTATTTATGGGAGCTGGGAGCAGTCATACACAGACTTGCCTCGTTATCTTACTATGGTGCAGAAAAGTAATCCTGATACTTTATGGCGTCTTGATCATAGATGGCCTGGAGGTGGGGTTTCTCAATTTGGTCGTGTTTTTTGGTCATTTGGACCTTCTATTCGTGGATTCACACACTGCCGACCGGTAGTGAGCATTGATGCCACTCACTTATATGGAAAATACGAAGGCCATGCATTGATAGCGACGGCTACAGATGCAAACAATGGCATATATCTATTAGCATTCGCAATTTGTGAAGGAGAAAATGGTGGAAGTTGGCGTTGATTTTTACATAACTTGCGTCAATATGTTACACGCAATCGTTCAGTTTGCTTTATATCTGATCGGTTTAGTGGCTTAAAGAAAATAGTAGCCGAGATATATCCTCCTCGACAGGGGCATGCATACCGATGGTGTCTTCGACATATGAAAGCAAATATGAATAAGCATATTAAAAATGATTCTTTGCTAGACAAATTCTGGGCTATTGGATGTGCTCCCACATCGGTACAATATTATAACCTTAAAGAAGAGTTACTTGCATTAGACCACGATGCTTGTAAATGGGTGGATGATCTTGAAGGGTATAAAGAATATTGGGCATGGGCATTTGATGGAGGACGACGATTCGGGTTGATGACCACTAATATGTCAGAAAGTTTAAATGGGGTACTTAAAGGAATTCGTACTCTGCCTATCACGGCTTTCGTAGCGGCGACATTGTATAAACTTAATAATTATTTCTTGGAGCGTCGTGAAGATGGTGAAAGTATGACGGGCACGTTGACTCCTAGAATACGCAGCCAGATTTCAATTAATATGGAGCTTGCACGGGGTGGCATTGTCCGTCGATATGGGCTGGATGAATTTGAGGTCGAAGATGGAAATGACAAGTATACGGTGGTGGTGAATGGAACATATGCACAATGTACTTGTGGTGAATTCTGTCTAACTGGAATACCTTGCTTACATCTTTTGGCAGTTTGCAGTAGCTCGCAAAGGAGAATAGACTATTATAATTTTTGTTTTCTTTGGTACAGTGTTCATTGTTATCGCGATATATACGCACCACATTTCCATCCTGTCCCTGATAGGCGTCACTGGCCACGACCTCAAGGCCCGCCAATTGCACCGCCTCCTTTGAGGAGGAAGAAAGGTCGTCCACGTTCTACACGTATTCGTAATATAATGGACGAAAGGGCAGGCCGACGAACGAAGTGTAGCATTTGTAAACAGGAAGGGCATTATAGGAATACCTGTCCACAAAATACAGAGAGAGCAAATCAAGGACGCCGACGTAGGACTTGTAACCTATTATGATATTATTTGTAAAACTGCCAATATTTGTATATTTCTAATGTTTCTAATATGTAACTAAATGCAAAATCTTATACATTACAGATGGCAGAGCTAGAGGACGTGGGACCGGTTATTCGTCGGTCTTGACAGAGCAGCATCTCCATAGGTCAGGATTTATCAGGGCTGAGGTAAGTAGAAATGATGAACGGATTATTTTGAAAGTTTGTCATTGTCTTAATAAATAGAAATGATGAACGAATTATTTTTATTCATTACAGGGGTATTGTCCTGTTCAGTTCACGGAGCACGGCCGCAAATTAAACCAGTGGGATCTTGATCATCCAGCGGTGCTCGATCTTCTACGGCAGACTGGATTCTACTATATTTCACGACTGAGGCGTGTACAGCTAGATCAGTCTTTATTAGGGGCTATGGTTGAGAGATGGAGACGGGAGACACAGACTTTCCATTTTCGTCACGGTGAGATGACGGTTACACTTCAAGATGTGGCGGTTATTTCTGGTCTTCGTGTGCATGGTGGGCCGGTGACTGATACAGCAGTGTACCCGTGGGAGGATATTTGTTAGGCGCTTTTGGGAGCTGTACCGGATGACATCAGAGCCGGTCAGATTAGACTAGATTGGTTATTCCAGCACTTCCACCATATACAATTGGATGCCCCTTCTGGAGTAGTTGCAGCTACGGCACGCGCCTACATGCTATATCAGATTGGATGTAGCCTTTTTTCCAACCCCACTGGGTATAGAGTTCACCTGAAGTGGCTTCCACTTTTGGAGGATTTTGATGACTGCGAAGGATTAGCGTGGGGTGCAGCAGCTTTGGCCTATCTTTATCGGGCGCTAGGAGCAGCTTCATTGAAAAGAAAGGTCGAATGTTGTTGTTTTGCGACATTATTACAGGTATAATATATAATATTCTAATTGTTATATTAAGTTACCATCGTTTGAATCTATTGTAAATTATTTATTTTCTTCTAATTTATTTATAGATTTGGGCATGGGACCATATTCATATTGGGCGACCTACCGGCGTTGGGGTCATGCCCGATATAGTAGATTGTCCTTTGGGTTGTAGGTATAATATAAGTATGAAGTGCATATTCCATTCTTCAAATTACAAACACATACTTTTTAATTTTATGTGGGCCAATGCTGGTGGCGTACGATTTGGAGCAAACGTAAAGACCACAGATATTGAGTTTTATAGAGATGAGTTAGATCAGCAGAGAGAGTCCCAGGTATATATTAAGGCAACAATCTCTTGCAGTATTATAAAAACATATGAATGCATTGCGTTTTTTTTATATATACTATTGGCTTGTTCACAGATTATATGGAGGCCATATACAGATGCGATTATAGGAGGGCTACCGGCATTTTGTGTACAGGACAGTGAGATCTGGCGATCGAGGACTACACTGATTTGCTTTCATATTGTAGAGATGCATGTACCGGATCGAGTCCTACGACAGTTTGGTCTTCTCCAGCATATACCCATTAACGTGGAGACCATCCGTCGTGTGACTTCTCAGGGGCGGGTGGATGAGGATTGAGCGATCTTTCATGCTGCACACATCGAGAGATAGGGAGAGAGATTGCAGCACATTTTCGACCAGCTGCCGATCACCGGTGATGATCCGATACATGCGACCTCTATTTACATGCAATGGTATTGGCAGATAACGAGGAGATGGATTTCTCGTGGGGTACAGCGTCCTTCGTTGACTTACCAGCCTCGTGGGCAGACCGAGAGGGCTTTGGTACAATCACTCATATATTAATTATTATTTAAATCTTACATTTAATATAGATAAAAAAAATGAGTTCTTATCTATAATGCAGGTGGACGCACTACGACATACTCACTACAGTATCAGACAGCTAGTTGATGATCCGCCTGCTATCCATACGATGCTACAGTCTCTGACGGGCATCTGTGCGCATATTGAGTCAGTACTGGAGCATGTTCCTGCTATACCTGTCGTCACGGATATAGGGGATGGAGGCTATGCTCACGCCTCGACATCGGGTCATCACATGCGACGATCGCCGTCTCCTATCGAATCACATTCGACATCGAGCGAGCGTGTGTCACGGTCTCCATCTCCCGCTGCTGTTGGAGTTATGCCCGCCGCCCCTGTGTCACGGTCTCCATCTCCCGCTGCTGTTGGAGTTATGCCCGCCGCCTCTGTGTCACGGTCTCCATCTCCTGCTGCTGTTGGAGTTATGCCCGCCGCCCCTTCGATATCTTCTTTGCCGTTGCACTTGCTTCCGCCACCAGTCTCGCGAGAGTATTTTAGATCCGTCTATTGTCGTCGTCATGCCCCGTCATCATCACAGCACCCCCCAGAATCTACACCGGCCATTGTCGAGGGTGATCGACCAGAGCCAGACCGGAGCATCCTGAGGGCATCATTATCGCGAATCTCGATCAGATAGTCGGTATCGAGCCAATTGATGACGCACCTCCTGCTGAGCCGGATGGTGATCGTGGGCCTAGACGTGGACGTGGGCGTGCACGCGGACGTGGCCGAGGACGTCGAGGGAGAGGCAGATCGAGAGATTGACATTGATATTATTTTGATCGAATATTGTATCATATTGGTTTTATCTTATTGTTCTGGATGTGTTTTTTATTTTCTTCTTGAAATTTGTGTTCTTATAAAATTGTTTGCTTCAAACTTGTACAAATTGGTCTTAAAACCTTGCTGAAAATAGGTGTTGGCGCAGTTTGTACTGAAGGCGGTGAACCATTCACCGTCTTCATCAAAATTCATGAAGACGACGAATGGTTCAGCGTCTTCATGAAGACGGCGAATGGTCCGCCGCCTTGTTTGTGTCACAACTTCCACTTAGGAGGGCCAGCACTTAGGAAAAAATTAGGCTTTTGGATATTTGCACTAAAGGCGGTGAACGATTCACCGCCTTCGCTGCGCAGGCATATTTGCACTAAAGGCGGTGAGTCGTTCACCGCATTTGTAAAGCGGTGAACGGTTGACCGTTTTCTGCTCGTATATTACGAAGACGGTGAATCTGAAGACGGTGAACGATTCACCGTCTTCTCTGAAGACGATGAAGCGTTCACTGTCTTCAAAAGAAACACCTGACGTGGCTCCGACGTGGCGAGAGGAGGGTTAGTTTCCCAAATTTATTTTTCACAGGGTTATTTTCTAAAATTTTAAATTTTGGAGGGTTATATGGTAAAAAAGTCCTCTTATTGCCTGTAAGTTGCCTTGGTTTAGTTGTGATGATAAATTATAATCTATTTTATTGCAGATAATCATTTGAAATCTGATTGTAGTAACAGTTTTAAGTCCCCATGATCTTCAGAATCTCGTTGAGCATTTTTATCTGTTGCATTAATTGCAGGAAAAATGTACAGAGACCCTATGAACTTTAGCTCATTTGCAAACAAGCGTCTAAACTTTCAATTTTGATAATTAGACATCATTAACTTTACCAAATAGTTTAAGTTAAGTTACTAATTATATAGCCGTTTTGGTCGTATGTCTTATATATAACATTATAAAGCTTTAAAACACAAAGAATTTTATTTTTTATCCTAAAGCTATAAGAAAAGCAACAAAGCGTTGTTCTTTAATCTTCATGCTTTATTATCAAAAAATTCGAAGAGGAAAAAGAAAGTTTTCTTTACATCTTGCGGTCTTACAAAATTATGTTTATGACATGTGATCAAACAGGCTGTATAATTAGTAACTTCGATTGATGAGATGGACGAATTGAACTATTTGATGAAGTTTAGTTGGTTTAATTGCCAAAATTGAAAGTTTAGGTGTTTGTTTACAAAAGAACTAAAGTTTAGGGGGGTTATTGTACACCTTTCACTTAATTATATATAATCTCAATTATTAACTAGATTTCTTTTTGCATAAATTCAGGTCAAAGCAAAATGAGATAAGGTGGGAACTCGAGTGTAAGATACAACATCAGCCTAGCATGACTAAGAAGGAAAATCCCTCTAGTCCTATACCTGTAGGAAGGAGAAATAATACACCCAAGACCTTTGACATACATATCAAATCTATGATCTATGATCTATGAATCTTACCTATCTGCAAAATTAGTTGGTCTTTTATTTCAAATGAATGTAAAGCTGTTCAGATGGTAGCTTTACTACATAGAAATATTCTTAATTTGCAATAAATTAAGGGCCTATTTGGATGTCAGAACGAGTTATTCAATATTAATTTACGTAATATATATATATATAGAGAGAGAGTTGAGCTCCTGTGTTTTTAAAAGTACAGGAGCATTTGTACTTGTGACTTTTTAGCCGTCGGATTGCCTCAAGATTCGTGCAGTATTATTAACGTTGTATCTTATTAAGTCTCCTTTACTAGTGCTGCATGGTTCTTAAAACGATCCGACGGCTAAAAAATTACAAGCACGTTGAGCTCCTATGATTTAAAAACTCTATCATCGAAAATAAATCGGTAGTAAACTGAGCCGTTTACTACCGATAGTATTCCAGTCCCTCTCTCTCTCTCTCTCTCTCTCTCTCTCTCTCTCTCTCTCTCTCTATATATATATATATAGAGTTTTGCTAGAATACTATCGGTAGTAAACCGAGCGGTTTACTACCGATTTGTTTTCGATGCTGGAGCTTTCAAATCGACGATCGGCACCGTTGAACATGATCTAGACCATTCAAACTATCTGGAAATCAAATTTCACGCTTTTTCGATATTGTTCTCTTGTCCATCAAGTGAACAGAAAATGAATGGCTGAAAATGAATATCCTATAAAAAGTGATGATAGAAGTCTTGTAATCAAGATCAAGAGTACAGATCTTATTTTAAATAGTTCAAAAAAATTTCTAACAAAAATTTAGTTGATTTGGATTCTTCTATACCGTTAAACGAGCAAACACACCATATCGGCCATTAAAATTACAGATTTTGTAACCCTTTGATCGTTCGGTTAATGATATCAAAAAAGCATGAAATTTGATTTCTAGATAGTTTAAATGGTCTAGATCATGTTCAACGGTGCCGATCGTCAATTTGGAAGCTCCAGCATCGAAAACAAATCGGTAGTAAACGGGGCGGTTTACTACCGATAGTAGCCCAGTCAAGCTCTATATATATATATATATATATATATATATATATATATATATATATGTGATTGTAACTTGGGGCTTTGATTTTAATCCATTATTACAAGGTCTTAATGATTGTGACTTCATATGAGAAAAGTTGACTTAGATTTTGTATATATTATTCAAGGAAAAAAAAAATCTCAAAAGCCAGTTAATGGCATAGCGTATTTGTAATTTGTACATTATGGTTGAAAGAATTGCATTTTGCTTGTTCTGTTGGTATCTGATTTAGTTTCTCGCAAGGATTCGTAGTCGAGTTTGGCAGTGAAGCATTACAGTTTATAAAGCATAGTAGGGTGGTAAAATATATCACTTTACCATTATCTGATACGCAAATTATTATTCCATGGTTTATAAAATAAGTTATCTTGCTACTGTGGTAAAATGTAGTAAATCCAAATAACATATATATAGGGGTTTTTCTGAAATTTTCCATTATGCAACTGTAGGCATCTTTCTTTTATGTTGTTTCTATTGTTTGAATTGCTGTATAAACATTTCAATTCTTCCTATTGGAATTGAAAAGAGAGGCTAAATTGTTGCACATGAAACAGGATCCAAATAGCAGCAGTTTTAATTGCAGCAGTTGGAGAGAGTAATTTTAGACTAGAGGTAAGATTACTTATCTAATCATCTTTTAAACTATTTTCCTTTTTTTTTGGTTATTTTGGAATTGATTTATCTTTCAGTTTCTGACTGCATGCAATTAAATAAATTATCTGTAGTTTCAACACTCTCTATCATCAGCCAAATTTGATGCATATTGATGCAATAGTTGCAAGTGCAATTATATTTATCTTTAATTATGGCGTAACTAAACGATCCCAAGTAAAAATATGAATATGAATTGAGCTACGATGCAATTTGCATTATCAAGGCCTTCTTATTATAGACTAATTTTTATGATGCGACATCTGATTGGTCGGTCGGCACCGTTAAACATGAGTATTTGATGACCAACACCTTTAAAAACCAAATTTCGTGTTTTTTAAAAAATTATTTCTAACTTACCAAGTTGCCAAAATATGAAAGATAAAGACCTTAAACAACCTTCTAAAATATGGGATAGTATTTTTTTTAATTCAAGATTAGAGATAAGTCAAAAAAATTTGCATAAAAAATTCAATTAATTTGAATAACCTCTACTGTTAGACGAGAAAATACTTCATCTAGATTATTAAAATTTTCATTTTTTAGATCACTTGATTATTAAGTGAATATTCTTAAAAAATTTACAAAATTCTTTTCTAGGAAATGCAAATGTTGTAGATCATGTTTGGCTGTGTTGACCGTTGAATCAGATGATCAATCATTAAGGATGACTCTACAACATTGTGGGCTTGGTGTCATTAATTGCACCCCACCCTAGTTCTAAACATACAGTATTTGCATCTCCTTGATTGGATTTATCCGGCCCAGTGAATTAGTCACCTAAGAAAATATAGAAAATTTCAAGTTCACATACACATATTGATCTTTCCCTATGATTATATATTGATCTTTCCCTATGATTATTCATTTAGGCGCTGTTTGACTGTCGGAATAAGGTATCAACTGATAATTTATTCGGTATAAATTTTTTTTTTTGTGATTGAAAGTTTTGTGTTTGATTTTGCTCCTTGAGAAATGTGCAAATTTATAATTTGGTAAAATAATATATTTTACCTGCAAAGTGACTTAACTTATCTAGAAAAATGACTTAAAGTCAAATATGATAATCATTCTAAATATTTGATTACACTATTTATCTACTAAATAAGACAAACGTCTTGAGTAAATTGAATAGATATATTGAATAAGATTTTCATGCATCCAAACAGTCTTATAACATAAATTATCTTTTATATCTTATTCGGGGTAACTTGGATGACCATCTCTTTATTGGATATTTGACATGGTGTATTAGCATATGATTATAAATACATTAATTTTCATTTATTAGTAATATGTTCAAGACTCTTTTTTATACATTGAAAACCACTAGAACATGCTTGGTGCTATTCATAGTTTTAAATAATTGGATTAAATTAAAATAGTGCTTTGAATACATGATTAGCAACTTCAATACAAGCCATCTATTGCTAGAAATGTATATTGTTTGAGCTCACACAAAGTGACAAAGACCTTCTCCCTTATAAAAGAATTGTTGTATAAAATATAAAAAAATACCAGCTTAAATTCATGGAGAATAATAATTATTTTACGTAATATCAGAACATAAGGCCATATAATTTTCCTCCTGAAGCCCTAACTTGGATTTGACCAGAACACAGGATCTTATATTAATTTAATGTGTCATCTACACAATACTTTTTCTAACAAAATCATGATAATTTTGCCAAGCTTTAGATCAGTATTGAAAGTTAAATCTATTTGTTTCAATAGGCCAATCTAGCTGTATTTTTGTTAATTTCTTTAGCAATTATTAATAGGTAACACCTACGTTTTCTATTTTTCAGCAAAACTCTTATGTTATCTTACGTTGATTCTATTTCTAGTTCTGCTTTATCGTTGGAGCTAAATATTATTCTGAAAGCTCAAATCGAAAGAAGGATAATAACTAATTCACATCTCGCAGGTATTGCAGAATTGTATTTGTGACTTTAATATTATTTGTGAATTGTTGGCGCTAATTACTATTCTAGAAGTTCAAGTTCAAAAAACAAAAGAAACAACAAATTATAACCTAAAAAGTACAACAACTCTTGCAAGTTTTGGTCATAATTTGGCATATTATAACTTCTGCAATGCGCCCAGAACACTAACCTACAAGCCAAAAGCTGCTTCTAATGTACTTAATAAATTACTTTGTCTATTTGCATCATTAGTTTCGCCGTATTACGTTTATATTTCCTATGTACTTAAAAGATGACCTTAAACCGTTAGAAAAGATCTCCAACCGCTAAAAGATGTTAAATAACCCCAACGTTAGTAGGAATGCAAACCGAGCGGATCCGGAGGCGGGAAGGTTCCCCACCTCCTACCTCATTTTCTTGGCGGGTCGGGATAGATTCAGCACGAGTTAAGATTTTATTATATTTTTTGTCTCTACTTACCGCTCCATTGCTGGTGGGTTTGGAAGGAGAGCGGGTTTTCAGTAGTGGATCGGAATGGATCAAAAGAAGAAAGGAGTTCCTCAGCCTCTCACTCTATTTTTTAGCGGATCAGGTAGATTTGTAGCGAGCTATTTTTTTTTATTTTTGACACGGATTCAGGGCGAGTTAATTTTTTTATTTTTGACTCTCATTTACCGTTCCATTCATAACAGATCAGGGCAGACCCCCTCAACGAATAAGCCATTTTGGAATGAACCCCTCAATTTTATCATTTTCTTTTACCGACATCTTTTAAAATTTTTTGAGTTTTTAGAATTGAGTGATTTAGTCAACTAAATAGAAAATATATTAAGTTTACAATAATCTTATTAAATTTAATAATATTTATTATTTTAAGCAAATAAAATTAAACCATTTTGAAACCATTAGATAAGAAAGCCAATAAATTTAACAAAATTTTTACTTAACTAACTAGAATAATAACTTAAAATAATATAAATGGAGAAATGCTGATAAAAAATAAAAAAGTAGCTTATTCGAAACTGTAGGCCATTTTGAATTACCCCCTAATGTTTAATTTTTTTAATTAATATTTCTTAACTTTAAATTTTAAAAAAAAATTTGACTTACTCCAGTCATTTTAGTCAAATTTTTTATTAAATTTAATGGCTCTATTAACAATTAGCTGTTAATTATTTTTATTTTATCAACTAAAGGAATTAAAGGTATTAAACTTAACAAATCATAATTAATTTTAATAAATTTTTTTAATTTATTTGACTGTATTTATTAAATTTTAACACAATTGAAAGTTAAGAAGATTTCAATTAAAAAAATAAATTAAAGTTCAGGGGCTTCTTCCAAATTGTGCCTATAGTTGATGGAGGTGGTTTCGATGCAGCAGTAACACTACTTTACTGTATCTCAAGCCAATTAAATTTCTGATTTTGAGAAAAAAAATAATAATAATATTTTTTAAAAACAATCATGATGAGATGGATATACTCTAGGGACAAATTTAATTAATTGAAGACATAGATGATGTGGTGTCTATATTACATTTTTAAAATTTACCTATTTGATATGGTCTATGCATAATTTTACATAATATATATTTATATATTTTAAACTACAGTAACATTTTTCTCGTCTGCACAAATTCTCTGTAAGTAGGGATGTGAAAAGGTATGAATAATCGTATTTTTATTCGAATCCGAATCTATTCGATTTAACCCAATATAAATGGATATGGCTTCAGGTATGAATATAAAAAATAAAAATTCGACAAATTCAGATTAGGATTTAGATTATTTTTATACCCGACTAGAATCCGAATCCGACTCAAACTCAAGTAGATTTTATATTATATAATATGCACACACAAAAAAAATAAATTCTTAACCATTAGGGGCTATTTGGTTACATGTAGTTGCAACTGCATTGCAGTTGTAACTGCATGCAAATGTAAATACGGTATTTGGTTTGATGTATTTAACTCCAATTGCTACAGTAGAAAGTTCAGGAGGAGGTCCAACTGCAGCAGTTGGAACTACGCTCAAATTGGCCGCAGTTCCAACTGCAGCAATTGGAGAGAATAACTTTAAGCAAAAGGTAAACTTACCTTCTTAATTATTTTTTAAATAAAAATATTTTTTTATATATATATTGGAGGTAATCTCACCATCACATATAAAAAATAATAAAATTTTAAAAATCATTTCTCAACTGGATGCAACCAAACAAATTATTTATAGTTGCAGCACTTTCTACTACATCCAACCAAACAGGATATATGTAGTTGCAACTGCTACATTTCCAACTGTATGCATCTCCAACTACACTACATTTGTAATTACATGTAACCAAACGGTCCCTTAGAATTTGTATTTTTTTTTATTTGGATATTACCATTGAATTTGCATTTTAAAGATTTAAATTTTAACATAATATGTATTGAAATATGGTAAAGAGAAATGATTGTTTCGGATTCGAGTTTTTTAGTTCGGATTTCAAATTTTTGGTCGGATTCAGATTTGGATATGGATTATCAAAATCCGTTGGGTTCGGGTCCGAAACCGGATTTCAAATTCGGTTGTCGGATTCGGTTTTCTGAAAATTCGTTCAGAATCCGACCCATTGACATCCCTATGTGTGAGACGGCTCGCCTCATCCCCACCACTCATCAAACTCTTTCTCGTTACCGTTTCCTCCATCCCTATATTACGCAATTAGAGCCGTCCGATCAACATCTGCACAATTTCACAGCGGGCCCCACTTATCATGTGGTCCTAATTTAATCCCACCGGTTATGAAATTGTAAAATTTTATATTTATTTTATTGCAGAAATATGATGTATCTCCAATTAAAAATTTTTATAAAATTTTATAATTAAGTATGACAATCTCAATCCGTAACCGCGGGTACTCACGAATTACCTGTAAATTTACAGGTATGGGTTCTAATTTTTCTTACCCAAAAATTTATAGATAAAATGGATGGATATCTGTTAACTTATAAATATTTTGGATAACCCGTGGATACCTACGAGTACCGGCATATATATATTTTTTTGAAAAATAAAAAAAAGTGAATACTACTTTTATTTTATTCGCTCTTAGAATTCTAGCACTAATTTCTCCTAATATCATTTCTTTTCATTATTATTGATTGTATGTTGTGATGTTTTAAATAATTAGTTAAGTTTTGATCTTTTAAAAATAATATATATGTTATTTGTGTTTGAAAAGTATAAGAATAGAAAGTGAGAAAAAAATAAGAGTATTTTGTGGGTAACTCGCATACTCATGCGCTTACCTACGGACAGGTATAGGTAAGAATGATGACTATCCAAAAATTTGCGAGTAAATGTTACCCGTGTCTGCGCAATCCACGTGTACGATGACCCGCTCGCGGGTTATTTAATCTGCCCGTTTGCCAGGTCTACTTATAATTTCTTAAAACGTAGGATTTAAAAACTCACCTTCTCCCCTAATGTTTTTTTTTTTCTTTCTGAGAATTTGTTTTAGAAGACTAAAATATCCTTATACAAATTTTATATCTATTCCAAAAATTCAAATTAAGTAAAATAGATAAATAATTTTTGAGGATCAAAATGGCAACCTAAGAGGGGGGGTGAATTAGGTTTCTAAAATAAAATGTTAAATAATCAAGTGATTTAAAAACTCGAAACAAATAAAGTGAGAGAAAGTGAGGAGTTAGAGAAATGCAAACTCAAGAAGCACACAATCGATTTGTTTCGAGGTTCGGCACTTTGCCTACGTCCCCGCCAACTTCTCAACACAAGAGAACGTTGGATCTCCACTAAACGATGTTTTTGCGGGCAAGCACCAAGCCTTCACACCAACACCTTCTTCTCTCAAGAATGTTACACTTTCAAGCTTCAACTCTTTTCTTTTCTCTCTTTTACAAGATGATATCTCACTATCAATTACACTCAAGTTTAGAGAGAGGATTGAGGGCTAAGAGTATTAAAAATACTGAAGTATATAAGCTCAATTGGACTTGGAAATCCCTGCTGAGAAAGGGCCTCAAGACCATCTATTTATAGCCCTAGCTGCTCCAGACCGTTGCACTTTCGGGCGCCCTAAACATGACTTTCGGGCGCCCAGAAGTTGAACACGCGCACTGCACAACCAGCGGCCTGTCAGACCCGTGCGCCGCTTTCCTGGATCCGTACATTCGGGCCTCCAGAAATTTGTGGGCGCCCAGATCACGCGCGACAGCTTTCTGACCAGCCAGACCACGCGCGCCGCTTTTCTGGATCCGTACATCAGGGGCTCCAGAAACTTGTGGGCGCCCAGAACATATGCGTCGGTTTTCCTGACACTGTCAGTCCACGCGCGCCGTTTTCTCTGACCAGAACTTTTGGGCCTCCAGAAGTCAACATGTGGGCGCCCACTTTCTCAGGCACGCGCGCCGCCTGCGCAATGCTGCTGTCAGAACTTTCGGACCGTTGCGTCGTACTGTCCGGAACATCAAACCTGTCAAGTCAAACATTCGGGCGCCCTAAACATATAATTCGGGCGCCCAGATCATGAACCATTCTGGACCACCCAAACATCAAACCGTCAGGATCCAAAATCAACCAAGATTCGGATCCATGTTTAGGGCGCCCAGATCAGAGTCCAAAACACAACCTTGACAGAAAACAGTTTTTGAGAAATTTTTGAATATTGTTTGAAGTCCCATGTGCTTTAGATGATAAAAAGAGTAAGTTAAAATATAACTCGTCATTTCATACTTTAATCTATAAAGCACAATGTTAAAAGGTGGAGTAGAGAGATATTTTATCTACTTGACAATGTAGCTTCAAGTGGTGAAGCTTAGTGCTAGAGGATTGCCCATCTTGAGTCCATTTGAAGATAGAGAAGTCTAAACACAAAACTCAAGATAAAAGATTAGTTCAATTATTTGTTATCATCAAAATCTAAAGAGTGATTAGGGCCATTGGGCCAACAATCTCCCACTTTTTGTTGATGACAAATAATGTGATATAAGATTCAAATAAGTAGAGAGCAATAAGAATAGAATACTCCCCCTAAATATATGCATATCTTTGATAATTAAATTTGGCATATATCACAATCATTGGCATAGCATGTATCACAATCATAAGTGAAAGATAACCAATTAAGCATATATCAAAGCACTATAATGTAAGCATATCATAAGTTAGTACCAAAATATAGCATATCACATATCACAAGTTCTCCCCCTTTGTCATCACAAAAAAAAAGCATAAGGAGACTTAGTAGCAAAAAGCATAAATGAAAGCATAAAAGAGTAATTAATAAAAGCTAGTCATCATCGTCATCCTCTTGATCATCGTCCTCTTGACCCGTAGGAGAGACCGGCGGAGGCACGATGGAGGAGGAAGGTCGATCACCATAAGGCCCATATGCGGCATAGAAGGCACTAGAAGGTCCAAAGATAGAGTCCATATAATCCTTTATGCCGGAAACTTCTGTCTTGATCTCATGCATGCGCTCATCCATCCTATCAAGTCTATGAAAGACTTGATTTTGAAAATCCATAGGAGGAGGATCATGAGTCGGAGGAACACAGGGCGGTGGCTCAACCGGTGGAGAAGGCTCATGTGGAGGCGGCTCAAAATGCATAGGCTCATCCTCGGTGTCGTCGCCATCGTTGTCATCACCTTGATCAATCACATTCTTTCTCACCCAATTTCCAAAACGATTTTTCTTAAATCCAAGGGTTGAGAAGGTATCCGTACTGATGGCGGTGGGGAATTTCAGCGGCCGTTCATCATGAAGATCAAATGCAATAAAGTGAAGGACGGCGGAGAGCAAAGAGCCATATGGAAGCGAGCGCGAGGTATGAGATGCGGCGGCGGCCATGTGGCGAATAACAATGTACCCCAAATTGATCCGGATTCCCTCAAAGAGATGATAAAGGAGAAAAAGATCCATCTTTTGAACGGCGGTGTGGTGACCGTCTCGGGGAAGAATTAATTTAGTGAGAGAAAATGGGCGAGGCGGTGTGGAAAAGAAAGGTGAGAGCTATCTTCCCTAGAGGTAGAATGCTCACTAAGAAAGCGAGTGCGAAGTTGAGCCTCGGTGAAAGTGCGAAAGTTCCAAACATTGGTTTGGTAGTAGCGAACGCCGTCAAAAGGAATGTTTAAGACGGTGTGAAGAAGGGTAGATGTAATGGAAAAATCACGTCCTCGGATACGGGAAGTGATAGTAACATAATCGGGATTAAAGGAAGCATTTGCATAGAAGATCCTAATTAGGTCGGGATAAAAAGGTTGATGATTTTGAACAAATTGGTCCCAACCTACATTGGTGAGCCTATCTAATAGTTCAAAGCAATCAAAATTTAAATGATGAATTCTACGACAAGGTTGAACGGGACGACCTAAAAGATATTTATCTTGAGCTTCCCTAAAGATAAAATTAAATGCATCAAAATCATCATTTGAACGATCTCTAGGAGGTTCATGTGAGGAGGGGCCACTAGATGCATGTTTAGTTCTAGGCATTTTTTTTTTTTTTTTGAAATCTAGGGTTTATGCAAATGATGAACAAAAAGCAAGATCTAAGAGAAAATGGGTGTTAATCTTGGTGGAGAATGAGATTAACATGCAAAAATTACAAAAAAAAAATTTAGGTAGAGGGATCTAGGTTAGGGTTTACTAAGAGATCTAAGAACTAGAAAAAAAATTAAAAAGAAGGGAGTATACCACAGATTTGAGGAGTAAAAGAGGAGAGATCCGAGTGAATGAAGGAGATTGGGGAGATCCGGGCTCAGGGGCTGCGGTGGCGCAGGAAGTGGGCGGCCGGGAAGTGGACGGCCGGGAAGTGGGCGGCCGGGAAGCGGCTGCGGCGCAGGAAGAGGGCGCGGGAGCGGCAGATCCGTGCTCTGGAAGATCCGGGCCGGAGGCGGAGCGGAAGTGGACGGCCGATCAGAGCCGGAGGCAGAGCAGGCACGGGTTCGGCACAGGGAGTGGGTGACCGGAGTGGGAGGAGGAAGAAGAAGAAAAGAAGAGAAGGAAAAAGAGAAAAGGGGTCGGGCGGCAGGGACGAAGGGGGCACCGCTCGCGGGTTTCGGTCGCGGGTGCGAACCGAAGCGGGCGCCCACAGCTCGGATCTGGAACCCGTTAACCCGTTAGGTAGAAACGGGTGAAGTAGACCGGAATATTTCGGGCGACCAAAAACTTTCCGGGCGTCCGGAAAAAGGTACACGAAAAAAAAATAAAAAAAACTTCAACAAAACAACAAAATATATATATATATATCAACAAAACAACAAAATATATATATATATATATATAAATATATATATATATATATAAATATATATATATATATATATATAAATATATATATATATATATATATATATATATAATATATATATATATATATATATATATATATATATAATATATATATATATATATAAATAAATATATATATATATATATATATATATATATATATATATATATATACTATATATATATATATATATATATATATATATATATATATATATATATATATATATATATATATATATATATAAAAAAATATTCAATGTAATCAACATAGAAGAATCAAGCATTTAAATCAATTATCCCTAATTCTCTTCTAAGTTGAGTGAATCTATCCTCACTAAGTGGTTTGGTAAAAATGTCCGCTAATTGATGATGGGTGTCGACAAAATCTATGGTGACATCTCCCTTTTGAATATGATCTCTAATGAAATAATGTCTAATTTCAATGTGTTTAGTTCTAGAATGTTGAATATGATTTCTAGATAGGTTGATGGCACTAGTATTATCACATTTGATTGGAACTTGTTTTAGATACACTCCAAAGTCCTCAAGAATTTGTTTCATCCATAAAACTTGTGCACAACAACAACCCGCCGTAATATATTCGGCTTCGGCGGTTGAAAGTGCAACCGAATTCTGCTTTTTCGAAGACCATGAGACTAAGGAGTGACCAAGAAACTGACAAGTTCCACTTGTACTTTTACGATCAACTTTGCACCCGGCAAAGTCGGCATCCGAAAAGCCAATGAGATTAAAACTAGTGCCCTTGGGATACCATAATCCTAAGTTGAGAGTTCCCTTAACATATCTAAGAATTTTCTTTACGGCCACTAGGTGTGACTCCTTAGGTTGAGCTTGAAACCGAGCACACAAGCAAACACTAAACATGATGTCCGGCCTGCTTGCGGTAAGATAAAGTAAACTACCAATCATACCTCGGTAGATCTTGATATCAACATCTTTGCCTTTTTCGTCCTTATCAAGTTTAGTTGAAGCGCTCATGGGAGTATTTGTCTCTTTTGAGCTTTCTAAGCCAAATCTTTTGATTAGATCCTTTGCGTATTTGGCTTGATTGATGAATATTCCATCATTCGGTTGCTTGACTTGGAGTCCAAGGAAGAAGGAGAGTTCGCCCATCATGCTCATTTCAAACTCATCTTGCATTAACTTAGAGAATTCTTTGCAAAAAGATTCGTTAGTAGCACCAAATATGATATCATCAACATAAATTTGTACAATGAGAAAATCTTTATCCTTTATCTTGATAAATAATGTAGTGTCAACTTTTTCTCTTGAAAAATTATTTGAAATAAGAAAAGTGTTAAGTCTTTCATACCAAGCTCTAGGAGCTTGTTTTAAACCATAAAGTGCTTTTGAAAGTTTAAAGACATGATTGAGAAAATCGTGTTTTTCAAAACCGGGTGGTTGCTCAATATAGACTTCTTCGGAAATATATCCATTTAGGAAAGCACTTTTAACGTCCATTTGAAATAACTTGAAGTTCATGTAAGAGGCAAAAGCCAAAAGAATTCGAATAGCTTCAAGTCGAGCAACCGGTGCAAAAGTTTCATCAAAATCAATCCCTTCAATTTGGTTGAAACCTTGGGCCACTAGTCTAGCCTTGTTTCGAACCACAACACCAGATTCATCTCGCTTGTTTCGGAAGATCCATTTAGTGCCAATAACGGTATGATCACTTGGTCTTTCCACAAGCGTCCAAACTTGGTTTCGCTCAAATTGATTGAGTTCATCTTGCATCGCAATGAGCCAATTTTCGTCATTACTAGCCTCAACGAAATTTTTAGGTTCAATTTGAGACAAGAAAGCCAAGTGGTCACAAAGTAATCTAAGAGAGGATCTAGTCTTGACTTTTTGACTAGGATCTCCAATGATGGAGTTCTTGGGATGATAAGTAGCAAATTTTCACACTTTAGGTAGAGGAGTGGGTTCATTATCTTTAGAAATGAACTCCTCAACTTCCTTGGATTGAACAACCTCTTATGGTGTGGAATTTATATGTAACTTATCAAAGTCAAAAAGATCATCTTCAATAGAAGTATCTTTTTTCTTAGATTCTTCAAAGAGAATATGCATGCTTTCCTCTATTACCAAAGTTCGTCGATTATAGACTCGATAAGCTTTGCTAGTAGAGGAATATCCCAAGAATATTGCTTCATCGGATTTAGCATCAAACTTTCCCAACTTATCTTTTGTGTTCAAGATGAAACATTTACAACCAATAATTTTAAAATAACCAATATTGGGAATTCTACTATGTCATAACTCAAAGGGAGTTTTCTCAAGAATTGGTCGAATTAGAACACGGTTCATGATGTAACAAGCCGTGTTTACGGCTTCGGCCCAAAAATACTTTGGCAACTCCCCCTCAATTAACATAGATCTAGCCATTTCTTGGAGAGATCTATTTTTGCGTTCAACAACCCCATTTTGTTGAGGTGTACGAGGAGTAGCGAACTGATGTTCTATTCCCAATTCATTGCAAAACTCTTCGAAGTTATGGTTTTCGAATTCACCACCATGATCACTTCTAATTTTAAAAATAATACAACCTTTTCATTTTGAACACGAAAGACAAATTCTTTGAAGAATTTAAAAGTGTCATACTTGTGTCTCAAAAACAAGGTCCAAGTATATCTTGAGTAATCATCAACAATTACAAAAACATAGTTACTTCCACCAAGGCTAGAGACATCAATTGGACCAAAGAGATCCATATAGATTAATTCCAAAGGCCTAGATGTAGAAATAACATTTTTGGATTTAAAAGAAGATTTTACTTGTTTTGCTTAAGCACTACAAACCTCATCTTTGGCATAGTTAATGTTAGGTAAACCTTTTACAAGTTTTTCCTTGAAAAGTTTTGAAAGAGAATCCATACTAGCATGAGCTAGCCTTTTATACCAAAGCCAAGATTCGTTAATTTGAACCGAAAAATATTTTTCACCTTCATGAGAAAGTTTGTTTAGATCAACGGTGTAGACATTCTTGTATCTAAAGCCCATAAAAGCTACCTCATTTGTAGAAGGATCAAGGATGCTACAATGAGATGCTTTGAACTTTACAAAATAGCCTTTGTCACACAATTGACTAATACTCAATAAATTGTGCTTAAGGCCATCAACTAAAAGAACATTTGAAATATTAACCTTCTCATTTCCGATTGTGCCGGTTCCAATGATCTTTCCTCTAGTGTTGTCTCCAAATGTGACAAAACCTCCATCTTTCTTTTCAAGTGAAATAAACTTGGTATGATCCCAAGTCATATGTCTTGAGCATCCGCTATCTAAGTACCATTTGTCACTAGCACCTTTTGATTGGAGACACACCTACAAGAACAAATCAAGTTTTTAACTTTGGTACCCAAGTGAGATTGTGTCCTTTTGGGTTAGATGAGCCTTTCACAACCCAAATTTGGTTAAGTTTAGGATTTTTCTTATATTTACATGATGATGTATGATGTCCTTTAATATTACAATAAGAGCAATGCAAAGTTGGGTCTTGATAGAAACTTTTAACAAAAATTTTTTTTTTAGTCTTTGTTAACTTAACATTGTTTGGATTAGGAACATATCATATCCCAAACTTCTTGAAGTTCATAACTTGACTTCCAAGCATCATATTTAAGTACTTGGTTCCACCAACAAATTTCTCAAGAGTTTTCTTAGATTCACCTAAGCTAACTTTGAGTTGTTGGTTTTCAAATTGAAGTTTTTCAAGTTGATTGCCTTGATGAAGAATTGGCTTAAAATGTTGACCTTCAATTTTCTTCTTTAATGCCTCGTTTTCACAAGTGAGATTACAACATGTCTCATTAGCTTGTTTAAGCTCTTTCATGAGAGAGGAGACCTCATTTTCAAGTATTAAAGAAGGATTTGAAGTCGAAGATTTTAGGTCATTTACTTCCATCTCTAATAAGGCATTTTGCTTCTTGAGAGATGTATACTTGGGACCCAAACTTTGTAGATCATCATATAAAGAAAAGAAAACTTCTAAAAGTTCATCATAACTTAAATTATTTACCTCATCTTCAAGAGCCATGAGACATAGAATAGAGCTTTGTTCCTCAAGGCAAATTTGGGCAACTTCGTTTTCCGATTCGTCAACGCTAGACTCGTCGGGAGTGTCCCAATTTAGAGCATTGATGGCTTTCTTTTTCTTGTCTTTCTTGAAGGCCTTGCTTGGAAGAGTGCATTCGCTTTTCAAATGCCCTGGTTTGTTGCAATTGTAGCAAATGATTCACTTCTTGAATCCTTCACCTTTGAACCCGTCTCGTTTAGGTCTTCTTAAGTTGCGCCTCTTAATTAGTCGGTCGAGCCTTTTTGAAATCATAGCGATTTCTTCGCTTGAGCCTTCTTCGCCATCTTCACTACCGGAAGCTATGACTCCTTTAAGTGCAAGACTCTTCTTTTTCTCGGGAGGCTCTTCGTTGTCATATTCTTTGAGGCGTTGTTCATGCGCCATGAGTGATCCGACAAGTTCGTCAATCTTTACCTTGTCCAAATCATGAGCTTCTTGGATAGCCGTAACCTTAGGTATCCAACTTCTTGGTAGCACACGGAGAAGTTTTCGCACCAAGTCCGATTGAGGAAAATCTTTACCTAAGGCTTTCAAGCTATTTATAATGTTAGTGAATCTTGTGAACATATTTGAAATGGATTCACTTTCTTCCATTTTGAATAGTTCATAACTTGATATAAGCATGCTTATTTTAGATTCCTTCACCCTAGAAGTTCCTTCATGAGTAACTTCTAATTTATCCTAAATCTCTTTAGCCGTTGTGCATATAGAGATTCGATGAAATTCATCTCTACTAAGAGCGCAAAGGAATGAATTAATTGCTTTAGCATTTAATTGAAAACGAAATTTTTCCGCTTCATTCCATTCCGCTCTTGATTTTGATGGAGTAATATAACCACTTTCGATTATGTCCCAAATATCAAAATCTAGAGATTGAAAGAATATCTTCATTCTAATCTTCCAAAAAGGATAATCGGTCCCATCAAAATATGGTGGCCGAACAATAGATTGTCCTTCGATATTCTTTCCCATGGATGCCATTCTCACTTAGATTTTAATCTAAATAGTGTGAGACCTCGCTCTGATACCAATTGAGGATCAAAATGGCAACCTAAGAGGGGGGGTGAATTAGGTTTCTAAAATAAAATGTTAAATAATCAAGTGATTTAAAAACTCGAAACAAATAAAGTGAGAGAAAGTGAGGAGTTAGAGAAATGCAAACTCAAGAAGCACACAATCGATTTGTTTCGAGGTTCGGCACTTTGCCTACTTCCCCGCCAACTTCTCAACACAAGAGAACGTTGGATCTCCACTAAACGATGCTTTTGCGGGCAAGCACCAAGCCTTCACACCAACACCTTCTTCTCTCAAGAATGTTATACTTTCAAGCTTCAAGAGAATGTTACACTTTCAAGCTTCTATCAATTGGACTTGGAAATCCCTGCTGAGAAAGGGCCTCAAGACCATCTCTTTATAGCCCTAGCTGCTCCAGACCGTTGCACTTTCGGGCGCCCTAAACATGACTTTCGGGCGCCCAGAAGTTGAACACGCGCACTGCACAACCAGCGGCCTGTCAGACCCGTGCGCCGCTTTTCTGGATCCGTACATTCGGGCCTCCAGAAATTTGTGGGCGCCCAGATCACGCGCGACAGCTTTCTGACCAGCCAGACCACGCGCGCCGCTTTTCTGGATCCGTACATCAGGGGCTCCAGAAACTTGTGGGCGCCCAGAACATGTGCGTCGGTTTTCCTGACACTGTCAGTCCACGCGCGCCGTTTTCTCTGACCTGAACTTTTGGGCCTCCAGAAGTCAACATGTGCGCCCACTTTCTCAGGCACGCGCGCCGCCTGCGCAGTGCTGCTGTCAGAACTTTCGGACCGTTGCGTCGTACTGTCCGGAACATCAAACCTGTCAAGTCAAACATTCGGGCGCCCTAAACATATAATTCGGGCGCCCAGATCATGAACCATTCTGGACCACCCAAACATCAAACCGTCAGGATCCAAAATCAACCAAGATTCGGATCCATGTTTAGGGCGCCCAGATCAGAGTCCAAAACACAACCTTGACAGAAAACAGTTTTTGAGAAATTTTTGAATATTGTTTGAAGTCCCATGTGCTTTAGATAATAAAAAGAGTAAGTTAAAATATAACTCGTCATTTCATACTTTAATCTATAAAGCACAATGTTAAAAGGTGGAGTAGAGAGATATTTTATCTACTTGACATGGTAGCTTCAAGTGGTGAAGCTTAGTGCTAGATGATTGCCCATCTTGAGTCCATTTGAAGATACAGAAGTCTAAACACAAAACTCAAGATAAAAGATTAGTTCAATTATTTGTTATCATCAAAATCTAAAGAGTGATTAGGGCCATTGGGCCAACAATTTTTTTAATTTTTTTAATTTTAAAATATTTAAATAAATTTCTGTTTAAATAGTTATAATTTTTATATGAATAATCTAGTGTAAAATAATAGATAATTTTACTCTTTATAAAAAAAGCATTGTAGTAATTTTACTGATATATGAGTAGCTCTGTATTAAACCAAACACAAAAATAATATATTTTTGTGTATTTAAAGATATATACCAAACAAAAAATATTCCTACAAGACAGGAATTTTATCATGAGAATAAGTTTTTCGAGAAGTTAATTTACAGTGAAAAATTTAAATTCCATGAACCAAAGAGGCCCTTAAAGTTAAAAAATTTAATTTTCATATAATTATGAGTGGGAGCTCGAATGATTTTGTGACTTCGGGGTCGAAATAAGTGTCAAAACTTTCTTCAAATTATGAGTCCTATGTATCTATACTACTACAAAAATTGTGAACCACTGGATCAAACAAAAATATCTCTTTGCTATTTTGTTTAATGGTAGAATGAAAACTATAGGTTAGCTTAGTGCAACTTTCTGAACCACTGGATGATGAAATAAAAATACGCTAAACACATGAACGTAAATTGAAGTTTATACTATATTTTATCGAGATTCCCTGAACTTTTGGTTTTTTACAAGCTATAATTTTTTGAATGTCTTTATGAGAGTATGACGCATCGCTCCTAGGGGGTCACACATTCTAGAACTACTCGAGCTCTAACACGCTTAATTCTCTTAATCTCTTACACTATCCACCATCCAAAATACTATAGCTGGATTAAGAGGTTTAGTTCTATTATACCTTATATATATGATTATTCCAAATTCTGGGGTTTCTTATTCTTCTCCCCTTTAAGTCTTGACGTCCTCGCCAGACTCAATCACACTCACAAATATCAGGCGATGTGAGACTCGTCTTGCTAGCCTTACCCAACCTTGTAGGGAGCCGCGCTCTGCCCACAACGGTCGTCAGCTAGGGGGTCGCGTTCTACAGGCTGTGTGATCCTAGCTTACCCTTCCGGCTGGGTGATTAGCTCTGATACCAACTGTGACACACCGCTTTTCAGGGGGTCACCTATCCTAGAACTACTTTGACTCTAGCACGCTTAACCCTCTTAACCTTCTAGGCTTAGTCATCAGTCAAAATACTATAGTCGAATTAAAAGGTTTTGTCATAATATACTTTATATATAGAACTATTTCAAATTCTTGGGTTTCACAGAGAGATTATATTTTCACTAATGAATTATCAGTACTTTTGTAAATATCAGAAATATTCTTGAATATTTTTGCTAGTAAAAATCTACCCAAATTTAGTTTTAAATTTTTTCTTACCCTCCTAATAAGCTAAAATCTCCACACTTACTATCAGGAAAGAAATTTTTATAATTTAACTAATAATAAAATAAAAGTGGTAGATTACACACTTGGTAGACTTAAAAAAATCATACTATAAGCTAAAAAACTAAAAACTATATCCTAAATAAAAAAAATGAAAAATAACATGTAATAACATATTGCCCTCCAAGAGATTGTTGATGATAAAATAGTTATTCATTTAACTTAGCTACTGTTTATTTATTTATTTTTTTTAAACCCGGATAAGCTTACTGTTTATTTAGAGAATTTTACGTAAATTCATACATTTAGAGAGGTTTGAAGAGATATATATAAAATTTCAAAACTTTAGAGGATACATTTGAAATTACTCCTTTTTAGAATTAGCATATTTAGACAAATAAATTTAAATTTTTTCAAATTGATCAATAATTTCATAAATTTGATAGTTTAAACTATTTTATAATGAGTAACACCGAATTAATTAAATGATAATAGCTAATTGAGCCATAAAAGTTAGCAAGAGTTTTTAATTTAATTAAGTATAAAAAGTTAAATGAAAGAAATTGAGAGGTTAAAAGGAGTGTCAATTTTTTTAAAAAAAAATTAAAGTTGAGGGATCTATTTAATATTTTAATAAAGTTGAGGGGTCTCTCTACATTTTCACCATCGAAAACTTAAAAAAAAAAAAGAAAAAAAAAAAAGAAGAAAACGCCCACATTTTTCGGATCCGTCCAAATCCTCTCGGCGAGGCGGCTGGCCAATCTCCACCGTTCATCATCGTCATCCTCTGTCTCATACTTCAATTCTGTATACAAATTTCGTAGGGGTAAATAAATTGCAAAAACTAGTCCTTGAACTTTTAGTCATTTTCATTTTGCTTCTCAAATTTTGATTTCCATATTTTATGCCCTAAATTTTTTTTAATAAGGTAAGCCCCTAGTTTACCTGTTTATTCAATTTCGTTGCTTGTACCTAGTTTACCTGTTTATTCTCATAGATAATTTTTTATTTCTTCATTTATTTTGTATTTTTAATTTATAGATCTAATTTTGTATGAAAAAAAAATATTTAACTCAATAAATGGCAGGGCTGAAGCAGTCGATAAATGTACGGTACATAGGTGTACATATACACTAGTCAATATCAGGGGTGGAAACGAGCCCAGCTTGAGCGTGCTTACCTCGGCGCAAGCCTGACTTGAAATTAATTTCGAGCCTAAATTTAGGCTCAAGGTCGGCTTGAAATTAATTCGAACCGAGCTCGAGCGAGCCTAATTTCGAGTCGAGCGAGGTTGAGCCCTAAACGAGCCGCTTGAAATTCTTAATATCATGCAGTATAGAGTTTAATTTTTATAGAATATTATTTAAGTTTGAGACAAATATATGCCTAATAGTTCAACATACAAAATAAATGCATGAATACGGTATTATAATACTAAGAAAAATAATTTAGGAGAATCGAGTCGCTTCCCTAAAGCGACTATGCGAGCAAGTGAAAGAGAAGGAGAGTGAGTAATTAGAGTAGGATTTTACTGATTTGATTTTGTGGGCCACTAAATTTGTTCAATAACCAAAACTCTATATGCATATAATTAAAATACATAATATATATCATTATATGTAATTAGAAAAAATATTATATATAATTATATATTTATAAATATTTTTAATATATATATTTATATTTTCGAACTTTTTGAGCCTACTTTGAGCGAGCCCAGTAATACTTAAGTTCGGCTTGAAATAAATTTTGAGTTTTTTTTCTTTTCAAGCTCGGCTCATTTAATTTCGAGTCGAGTACGAACGAGCTGAATACCGAGCTGAACGCGAGCCGCACACGAGCCAGCTCGCTAATTTGCTAGCCCTAGTAAATATACAAAAAGACCAAAGCGAAACATTTGAAAGTTTGAGGGGCCAAATCAAATTATACTGAAAGCTTAGGGCGTGCGTGCAATTTATCCAACTTCCTTTGTAGTAACATGTAAAATAGCACACCTTTCCTCTGTGATTTATATATATATATATATATATATCGAGGGAATCAGAGCCGTACGATCAACGTGCTCACCATTTCACCGCGGGCCCCGCTAATCGTGCGGTCGTAATTGAACCCCACCGGTCACCCTTTTCACCCCCCTTCAAATTCTCTCTCTACTCTTCTCTAAACCCGCGAGACCGAGCGAGCTAGAGAGAGAGAGAGAGAGCGAAGCAACATCAGAGACCCCACGATATATACACACAACGTTATTATTATTATATATAAGCAATACGAAGAAGAAGAGGAAGAAGAAGAAGAGGAAGAGGTGGATACGGTCACCGCGCCGGAGCTCATGGCCGCGGCGGAGGAGGAGACCGCGCGCACATCCTCGGAGGGCGGCGCCGGCGCCGGCGCTGGAGGAGGCGGCGGCGGAGGCGGAGGCGCACCGGGGGTTCACCCGAACCCTCCTCCTCCCCCGCTGCGCCCCCGCTCCCAATCGCGCCTCCACAACTTCCGCTTCCCCACCTCCAGCTGGGGCGCCCACCGCATCCTCCGCTGCGCCAAGATCGATCGCTCCTCCTCCTCCGCCGCCGCCGATCCCCCCACGCCGCCGCCGCCGACGCCGAAGCGGGAGCTCTCGCCCTCGCCCTCGTCCTCCTCCCCGTCGCGCGACGCCAAGCGGCGGAGCCCTAAAGAGTCGCCGTCGTCGGCGGCGGCGGCGGAGGAGGAGCGATCGATGTCGGCGGGGGCGGCGCGGCCGTGGAATCTGCGTATGAGGAGGGCGGCGTGCACGGCCCCCGCCCCCGCCGGCGCCGCTCCGATGGGGGATGCGAAGGGGGAGGAGGGCGGAGCGGAGGCGACGCGGCGGGCGTTCTCGGCGTCGCTCTCGAAGGAGGAGATCGAGATCGACTTCTTGCAGCTGCGGGGTTCGAAGCCCTCGCGCCGGCCCAAGAAGCGGCCCCGCAACGTCCAGCGCGTTCTCGACGTTAGTCCCCCCTTCCCATCTCCCCTCCCAATCATCTCTCACTATTTCAAATTTCTAGATTCGAAATTCATAAAAATTACCTCTAATTTGTGTTACTATTTGCCCAAATTATGTTTCAACTTTGTAATTTTGTTGTTGCAGTTGCTCGTCCCTGGTAGCTCTTTGACAGAGGTAACGAAGGAATTATACGGATGATCGAGGTATAATTTGCATAATATATGCTGCAATTTGAAACGAATACCTGAACTTTAGAAACTTGATTTTACTAACTGATCAGAATTTAATGTTCCACATGTTTTTGAATGAAAATACGTGTAAATTCTAACCGGATTTGACAAATTTTTTAAAAAATTTAAGGCTGGGTAGTGAATTGGAAGTTTTTTAAAAGTTCAAGTACGAAACTTTTCGAGCCATTTCAAATTTCTTGCCTTTTGCTCTGATTTTACAGGAGTTAGCTGGTGTGATCTCACTAGATGATTTTTCGTGGTGAAAAGTATCTGCTTTTGAGTTGCTGACTACTGTAGTAGGGCTCGGAAAAATGGTCAGTTTGATCCGCCTTTGTAAATTAGTAGCTGAATAAATGTAAATGTAATTGCACTCTCTGAGTTTAAAAGGGTGTTTAATTTAGCTTCTAATTTTATCGCATGTTTTAACTTCTATTCTTATATTTGCGTTCGAGAGAACTACACAGTCGCTAGAGTAGCTAGAATTTTTCCTTAGGTGATGGAAAATAGTTAAGTGTTCATAATATATGGCATGGATTTTGGTAATTTATTTTCTTGTTGTGCCAGATGTTACATGATTTCTAGTACGACATATGTCTATGTTAGATGATTCTGGGATTGATAATGGCGGAATTTTTAAATCACCATTCTTTTCTAGGTCTGCATCTGGTTGTCTTAAAAGAATGGTTTCGGTTCAAACTTATGGTTTTACTTTGATACAGTTGGAAGAGAAGCTAAATTATTAATCTGAGGCCTTCATTATATTTTCGGGTAATGTATGTTTTACCAGTAACTTCGTCATGGTTGATGCAGTATAAAGATATATTTCTATCAAATGGTTAGAACCAACATGTCTGCAGCTCTTATTTCCAGTGTTCTCTTTCAGGTTATTTTAAATCAAACATGCTATGTTATTTGTCCAACGGGAAATTATGAACACTAGATGTTACGAAATTTTGCCTATTCAAAAAATTTGAACGGGCACATTGAGGAGTAATGATGATGCGGTCAAATTGTTATCGATAAGCCCATGCATTTCACTTGATTATTTGTTTGACCTCTTGAACTTGCTATAAAAGTGAATGGTCGATGACACAAAACAGTAAAATAGGTTTGAAGGTAAAGGAAATACCATTAAAGTCTGATACTATAATCTTTACTTTTGCCCTGCCCCTCAAGAAATCTAATTTTTTCTATAAGATTTATACCGCCTATCCTGTTTCAATCTTTCATATCATGGGGTAGCTACTAGCTAGTAACTTACAAAGATGCTGATATCAGAACTGTACCTAGCGCAGTTGGCTAAGGGCTTGATGCTTGGTACCCGAGGTCCTAGGTTTGAAGTCTAGTTGCTTCACATTTCCGGCTGAGTTCATTTCATAAAAATTAACGAAGTGGGTAGCATGCTACCTTTCTCTATCTCTCTCAAAAAAAGAATTGTCTAATTAAAAAGATTATACAACTGGTTGTATAAAAACAATATTAGGATGTGAGTTGCATTTTTGAACTCTCAAATGATTTTGTTGTGCAATCTTAATTGTGTGGAAAGGCTGCTTATGCCTTAAAAGAAGGTAAAAATGACAAAGTGGACGAATAACTTGTTTGATTGGAATGTTTTTCACTCAATTTAGGTTACTAATAATTTTTTGTTCATCTTTCTATTGACTTTTCTTGTTTAGCTATATTTATTGTTTTAGCCAATGTACTCTTCCGAGATCTTAACCTTTCTGTTAAGTAATTACTCTGCTATGTCAGAAGATAATTTATGTTCTTCTTATTGTTCCTTGAGGCTTTTTGTGACCAATTTAATGATCCATCTTTAGAAAATAATTTTTTTTGCTATTCATTTTAATTTCCTTTTTATTCGTTTGTCTGAGTCCCCTCTAAATGTTACTATGTCTGGCCTTCTAATAAATGCAATTTGTATCCCGCTTTTTAAATAAATGCGACTTGTAGGATCTATGGAGAGCAGTTAAGCTGAATCTCTCAGTTAAAGCTCAGTCTTATCGGTCTGAGTCTTCAAACTTGAACATTAATGTACTAATATTAGGAATGGTGATGATGTAGCTGGAATATATCCTTCTTTCGAGACACAAGAGAGTGATAAAGGATGTTTTTCCATAAGATTTAGAGCAAAGGTCACTAAATGAATAACTATGGAGGTCAACCTCGTGTCCTCATCCTAACCTTACCATTCACTTGATTCATAGTTTGGATGCCTGCAAACACATTAAAGTGTGAAGGAATGTTGGGTTTTCGTTCTTTTACTAGAAATATATTTTGAAATTACAAAAACATGCTCAGATTTAAATTACTTATAAAACCAGTGAACAATTTCTATAAGACAGTGAACAATTTTCTATTAAGCAGCAAACTGTTTTCTACTAAACAGTGAACGCTATTAAGCAGTGAACAGTCTTGTACTAAGAAGTGAACAAATTCAATTAAGCAGTGAGTAAATAATATAAAGTATGTGTTTAGATGTGGCTAGTGGGTCGAGGTGTGCGATGCACCGTCCTAAAAGCAAGATTGCCCCCTCATGTGCGAGGCTCCGCCAGTCATTTCTAGCAGTAAAACTCCAGTGGATAAGTCACTAGCTACCCTGTTGGCGTATCTCCACTGTAGCACAAGGTAAACCGACTAAGCTTTCAGAGCTCCAACAAATAGGGAAAATAGTAAGAGAAGAAGATTTAAACTTCAGTGTAGAATGTACTCTAACCACCACATCCCTTTCTTAGCTCTCTATATATAAGCTGAGAGGAAAGATAAACTAGCAAGATGCTAATGTTGGCTTAAAGGGGCCAGCATTCTGTCCTGTGGCGGGAGGCCAAGTTGGGCCGAGTCATGTTCGAAATAGCGGGAGGCCGGGTTAGGGCTAGTCATATTCGAAGTAGCGTGAGACTGGTTGGGCTAAGTCACAATAGAAACCCGTGGGCGCTATGTCTGTACGCTTTAAGTAAATTGGTTGCATATTTCTAATAGCTCGAGCTTTGGGATTAATGGTTAGTGCCAACGATCCGACAAGTGGTATCAGAGACAGAGGTCACGGGTTCGATTCCCGTATGCTGTGAATTTGTGCAGATGCTGGGGGGGGGGGGGGAATTGTTGGCTTAAAAGGGCCAGCATTCTGCCCTGTGGCAGGAGGTCAAGTTGGGCCGAGTCATGTTTGAAATGGCAGGAGGCCTGGCTGGGCTGAGTCATGTTCGAAGTGGCGTGAGGCTGGTTAGGCCGAGTCACAATCGAGACCAGTGGGCGCTGTATCTGTACACTTTAAGTGAATTGATTGCGTATTTCTAACAGCTCGAGCTTTTGGGATTAATGGTTAGCGTCAACGATCCGATAGTTAAGTGGCCATTAAAGGCTATTCTAAAAAGGAGCAATACTGGTTCATAGCTCAAAGAGTCTCCAACAGCTAGTTGGGACCATAAATAAGGTAGTTAGCAGGTAAGCAAAAATAGAACAAAGTATTAAAAATAAAATTAAAAATAAAGATTAAATGTTGGTGAGCCCAAATTGGTTAGTCAGGACAGCACATGGCCCTGCCTGGCTCGTGCTCGTGTTGTGCGCACGTGTGAATAGTGGAGTGCACCATTCTCTAAGTCTCCTAAGAAGTGGCTATGAGATAGTGGAATACATAAGGAGCAATCACTTCTCTTTTATATTCCATTTAGGACTAAACTTTAGAATAGTATTTGGAGCACTTAGCAATCCCGAGTAGATCCCATTAGGTATTGGGCCACTGAAGAGGCCCGTGCCCCAAATTAAAGTTTTGAATCACAAAATAAATAATAAACTCCAATAAAGGATTGATGATGCTTAAGAGCAAAATTAGTTTGAGGGTGAAGAAAACAACAAACCAATCTAATAGTGTAATTTCTACTTTTCCACTCAGAGCTTTCTGCTTTTGCCAAAAGATTAATACTGGTCAACCTCTACTAATTTTTCCGTACCATAGCTAGTTGCTTGCAGAGATTCTCATCTCCTGACCCTATAATTTGAAAAGAATGGATGAGCAGTTGTATATAGACAATATTATAATGTTAGTTGTTTTACTGCACCATAAAATGGTTTCATGCAAGGCATATGAAAGGGGTGACTATGTCTCAAAATATGTTTATGTTCAGAAAGGATGTCTTGGTTGGTTGGGATGTTTTTCATGCAAGTCGTGTAATCAACAAATTTTTTGCACACATTTTTATTAAGATCATTGTGTTTAGCTGAAATTTTTATTTTCACTTTAATTTTGGAGGCATAGTTACTCAGCAATCTACTCTATTGACAGACCAAACCTTTTCATTATAACGTATTCATGTAGGGTGAAAGTGAGTATATGTCACTCTTTAATGTTTCTTTTCTGTATTATAACTGATTCAACAAAAATGCGTTTTGGTGAAGAATTTTATAGAATTCCATGGTACATTTACTCCATCCTTGCTGCCAAACTGCTCTATTTCAGGCTCTCTAATCAGGAATAGAAGTTAGTCTAGCTTTTTCCCATAGGAAGATATGAGATGGTTCTGAAATGTAGGAATAATACCTTGTTGTTTTAAAGAATGTTTACTTTGATTTAGTATTCTTCAGACCAGAACCAGATTGCAATTAGTGCTAACAAAGACCATTTATGACTGGCATAAGGACTCCGGTCTTCACGTTTAACACACCATTTATCTAAGGGATAACAATACGGCATGGCTTGTAATAAGACATATTAACCTATTCTATTCTGATATGAGTTGTTTTGTGCATAAAAGATGGCCATACTTTTTTGATCAAATTCTCTCTTTGACATGACAATTCCTTTGAATGGAGTTATAATATGAGACACAAATTATTTGTTTTTCCTGGATCTGATAACAAGGATTCAAAAGACACCAGCTTATCTTATTCTTGTATAAAATATGAAGTTGGAATGTAAAAAGTAACAGGTATTGGCTAGAAGAGTGGAGGTGACAGTGTAATAAGGGCTTTAGGACAAGTATTCTTTGTTTACTAACTAATCAATGCCGAAATTTTTTAGGCTAAGCAGGTAAATTGAACAGATATGAGTTATAAGATGAGAACATTGTTAAATATACCAGTTATTAACCTGTGAAACTAATGGAAAGAATTGAAATGAATGCAAGAATTGGACTACAAGAAGCCAAACAAGAAAAGAATTTGCGGTAGTGGACCGGAAGTAGTCAAGTACATGGTAAAGTGGGATGTTCTGGCACAATCTAATTGAGGGACGAGGTGAGAAACATCACAATCCTTATCCTGCTGCATAGATGGGCATAAAATTTTGTTGAATCTGTTCAACCTTTTTATTGGCCTAGTCTTCTACCTACTGCCTGTTCCGTAGTTTCATTATGCTAGAGATTTGTCGTTGTCATTGTTGTCATCAACATTTTCTAAGCCACTTTCTAAATCTTTAATATTTTTGACCTTAGTACATATTCATTCTTTTTATCAGGGTATTGAACTTCAACTTCTATTATTTGATTGGTTTCTACATGATTCTACCGCTAAAATGCAATATCCAGTAAGCCTTTTGAGTATGAAATCATGTTTTTATCTTGTAACTTAAGCAAAAAGCCAGAAATAATAAGGAATGACCTGAAAACCTTGTAACTTTCATTTGCTCTCCGACTTGCATTATTTCTTACATTTATAGGGATCCTCCTCCTTTGACCCTTAATCAATTACTACTATATATATATATTGTTTTTTTTCTTCCATTTATCTAGAGTAAGGCCTAGTTTGGTAATGTGGTGGCTAAAAGCATCTATTCTATACTTTGGAAGTCCCGAAAATCTTAAAGCGCTTCCAATCTTTCCTATTTTTATGCTATAAAATCGCAATAGAAACCGTCATAGGAGATACATCTCTGGTGGTGGTTGCCACTGCAATTTTATAGCATTAGAATAGAAAAAATTAAAAACGTTTAGAATTTTTGGGTCTTTTGAAACATAAAATAGGTTCTTTTAGCCACCACGGTACCCAACTAGGCCTAATTTTATTTGTAAAATGCATTCAAATTTGAAAAAAAATAAATTGCAATGAACTTTATATTTTCTGCCTCTTTTTTGGCTATAAAAGTGCACCACATCACTAATCATGCAAATGTTGAAACAATCTACTGCAAAGCTTAAATAATCCTTTGGAAGAAAATATTAACATGAAGGTGGCAAAACCTGTTCTTCATGTAACAGGTTTGTTTCCAATCTTTCTGAGCTTGGAACAGTGAATTATTTCCATGTACAGGGAACACGCTGCTAGTTGAGACAGTAGAAAGAGGTGTATATAAAGCAAATGAGTCCTGCCAGGGCAGGTTCTGGGCATTTGGTTTAATGTGTTTGCCGGCATTGCTGTTCGTATGTCGTTTTGCCCAGGTTTAGCCCATTAGCTGCCCTAGAAACTGGTGGTAAAGAAGGTAGTTCATTCAACCTTGGAGGCATTGTTTGTTGATTGCATTTCAGCTGTTTATGCATCACAGCGGTGGTCAAAATGAATTTTTGAACAGTTTGTTGTACGGTCTCAGGCATATGATGGTGGCTCATGTGACAAAGCTCGATAGTTCTTCACGCTAGGTGAATTGACTCAAAGAGTATTTTTGGTTTTGGTTATGGGGTTTTATTGTTAATTAATTATCACTGGAAGAAATTCTAGTTCTAAGGATGTTCTAAAGTTTTTAGGACAGTTGTTTGAACTGTATTATAGGGACTAATACGGAGTTTCTATTGGCATGTGATATTCTTTTGTAGCTTTGGTTTTTTGTACGACAACATATTACATTATGTGGACTCCCGACGGCCTTTTAAATAACTAATCTGTTTTGCTTTAGAATTAGAAGCCAGAAACCTTGAGCGCTTGCTTTGTGTTGATCTGATAGCTGCTTCAAAATGTCATGAGTTATGGACAGTTCATAACAGGAAAACCCTTCAGGTTTGTTTCTTTGTGGTTATGATGAATTTGCGTTTGACTACTGTTATTATCTGCTTTTATTTTGTTGTAATTATTGTATTGTCTCAGTAATAGCTATCTACTTTACATACTCTTTTGTCAAATCTGAAACTAACTTCATATGTTTGCAACTGCTTACTGCTGCCATAATCAGCTCGCTCATCTTATCTCAGTTTTTGGCTATCTTTTCATAAATTGGAACTTTTGTCCGCATCTCCGGGGCTCATCTTATCTTTCCACTCTTTGTATAGTATTAGCGCCGCATTGTTGCCATTGCGAATTAGCTTGGAATTGTTGAAAGAGAATTTTCTATCATGCTCGCATCTTAGATATTCGCTGCGTGTGCTTTTCCTTATTCTTATATTATGCTCATGAAAATGGGACCTTCATAGGATGTTTAATGATGTATTTCTTTTCCCCTGTATTATGAACTAAATTTCCGAATATTTCTGATCCCTTTTTTTCTTAAATGTGAGAGAGGTAAATGTCTTTGTTTTGCACTCTTTATGATTTTCATGTTTATCAATGCAGTGGTTGTTAATGTGGTAATAATGCCTTTGACATAGGTTTTGTGTTTTGATCTGCTCCTCTCACTGTTGTTTCAATCATGGTATAGTGATATGAGTTATGTAGAGGTAAAGATGTATGAAACTGTGTAACCCATTTTGAGAGGACAAAACATTAAAATTATATAATTTGATTTTTTTTTTCTTTTTTTTTGTTGATATTTATGCTTTGTTAACTTGCAATTAGGGATGTAAGACGGGCCAGGCGGCCCACGCACGGCCTCGGGCCGGGCTGCAGCACCGGACGGGTGCTGCAGCACCCGACCCGTGCCGGCCCGAACTTCAAGGCTGTGCTGGGCCTCTCTCCTTGGGCCCGACAGCCCGGCACAGCATGGCCTGCTTGGGCCGTGCCAGCCGGGCCAGCACGGCCCGAAACCCAAGGCCCACTTGGGGTCTGAGCTCCTGAGGAGAAGGGTGCCCTTCTCTCCAGGAGCTCTCCTCCTAAGGTTTGCCATCACAGACCTTAGTTTTTGGTTTGGTCCTTTGGACCAAAAACTCTTTCAATTTTTTTTTTCAAAAACAATAATAAAAATTTATATATTTTTCAAAAAAAATTAAATATTTCTTATTTTATAATTATTTTTAATCAAAATAAGTTTATAAATTTTCTAAGTTTTTTATTTTTTAAAAAAATAAAAACTTTAAGGGCCGGCCAGGAGCACGGCCTAGCCCGGCACTGCCCATGCCTTCCAGGCCTAAGGGCCGTGCTGGTCGGAGGCTTGGTAGCTTAGGCCCGGCACGGCCCGGCCCGGATTTGGAATCGGGCTGGGCCGGACTAGCCCCTAGCCCGATTCGGCCCGGCTAATGTGGGTCGTGCCGGTCCGACACGGCCCACATTACACCCCTACTTGCAATACACTAGCTCCAGCTAGGGGTGGAACGAGGCTTGGGCCTAAACAAGGTCCGGCCCGATGGGCCGTGTATGGGTTGGGCTTTAAGTATCAAAATTATAACTTTGGGTCTAGACCATGGTTAAAAATTTAGGCCCAAAAAAATTTTGGGCCTATTTGGACATGTCCAAGCTCGGCCTGGCCCTGACCCAAAAGCCTGATACCTTTGTTACCAAAATAAGATATTTAGTTTTATATATATATATATATATATATATATATATATATATATATATATATATATATATATATATATATATATATATATATATATATATATATATATATATATATATATATATATATAGTCCGGCTACTATACTATCAATAGTACCAAGCACTTTGTGCTATTAAGTTTTTTACCGTTAGATCTATCTCGTTAATCATTTCCACCTGTTAGATCATACTATTCAACCAACCCCCCACTCAACCCTAGGGGACCACTATCATCTTAACCGTACATCCCTTCATCTAAGGGCAAAAAATCTAATAGCACCAATGAGTTGGTGCTATTGATAGTATAACAGCCTGGTTTTATATGAGTCCAGCTACTATGCTATTAATAGCACCAAGCACTTGGTGCTACCAAGTTTTTTGCCGTTAGATTTACCCCTTTGATCATTTTCACCCGTTAGATCATACTATTTAACCAACCACCCACTCAAACCAAGGGAACCACCATCATCCTAACCGCACATTCCTTAATCCAAGGGCCGAAAACTTAATAGCACTAATAACTTGGTGCTATTAATAATATAGTAGCCTAGTTCTATATATATATATATATATATATAGAGTCCGGCTGGGATACTATCGATAGCACCAAGGGCTTGGTGCTATCGAGTTTTCCACCGTTAGATTTAACCCTTTGATTATTTTTATCCGTTAGACTATACTATTCAACCAACCACCCACTCAACCCTAGGGGCCCACATCATCCTAACCGCACATTTCTCAATCCAAGGGCTAAAAAACTAATAGCACCAATAGCTTGGTGCTATTGATAGTATTCCAGCTTAATTTTATATATATATATATATATATATATATAAATATATATATATATATATATATATATATATATAAATATATATATATATATATATAGTCCGGCTACTATACTATCGATAATACCAAGCTCTTGGTACTATCGAGTTTTCTGCCGTTAGATCTACTCTTTGATCATTTCCACCTGTTAGATTATACTATTCAACCAACCACCCACTTAACCCTAGGGGACCACTATCATCCTAACCGCATATCCTTTCATCCAAAGGCCGAAAACTCGATAGCACCAAGCGCTTAGTACTATCGATAGTATAGTAGCATAATTTTATATATATATATATATATATATATATATATATATATATATATATATATATATATATATATATATATATATATATATAGTGTGGAGTTACTATGTTATCGGAAGCATAAGGGAGTTGGTGCTTCCGATTTTTTGACTCTTGGATCAAAGATTGTACGGTTAGGATGATAGTGGTCTCCCTTATGGTTGAGTGGTCCCTCTAGGGTTGAGTGGTCCCCATTGGGTAATAATATTAATCCAATGGTTAGAAATGATCAAAGCGGTTGATCCAAGGGCCAAAAAATCAAAAGCACCAACTCCTTTATACTTCCGATAGTATAGTAGCTCTACTATATATATATATATATATATATATATATATATATATATAATATTTATTCATATAAGGAATAAATGATATAATAAGTTATATATCGTATATATTATCATCGAGGATATATATTAATATATATGAGGATATGTTATACATATAACTAAATATTTAGTTTTATATGAAAATATATTATAAATAGTGTTATTCTGTACAATTATAAATATCTATGACTAAATATTATATAGTACGTATTATTATTTATAATTATATACATATAACTCAACATTATATATAATAATATAGAGCTAGGCTGGTATACTATCGGTAGCACGGAGGCCTCCGTGCTACCAAGTTGTTTTCAATGATGCGGCTTCGAAATCAACGATCGGCTCTGTTAGACTTGATCTACACTATTAAAAGTATTTGGAAACTAAATTTCATAATTTTTCAACATTATTTGGCTAGTGATCAAAAGGCCTCAAAATTGATAATTTTAATGGTCGATGTGATGCGTTTGTGAATTTAACGGTATAAAACAATTCAAATCTGATGAAATTTTTATAAAATTTTTTTTGAACTATTTGAGTAAGATCATTGCCTTTGATCTTAAATTTAAGTCTTTTATCATTATTTTTTATGAGATTCTTATTTTCATCTATTTATTTTTGGACTACTCGTTTGATAGGTAAATGATATCGAAAAATTATGAAATTTAGTTTCCAAATACTTTCAATAAGTAGATCAAGTCTAACGGAGCCGATCGTCGATTTGGAAGCCGCATCATTGAAAACAACTTGGTAGCACGGAGGCCTTCGTGCTACCGATAGTATACCAGCCGGACTTTAATAATATATATTATTTATTTATTTGAGGATTTTTTTTTATTTTAATTTTGTACAATAAAAATATATATGTGCTATGTAACAAATGCATAAAGTGAGCGGTGAGCCTCCACGAAGCCAGCCTGATAGGTATTGGGTATTGGGCTTTGGGCCTAGTGGGCTTTAATTTTTTAGAAAAATTAGGTAGAAGCCCGACCCAAAGTCTAATATTTTGTTTTGGGCCGGGCTTGGGCATAGTATGACCCAACCCAAGCCCGGCCCAGTTGCACCCCTAGCTCCAGCGGAGCATTGGACAACAATTAGACCCGGCAATCTCTATCCATACCCACTGGTACCCGCGGGTTACCCGCAAATTTGCAGGTCTGGGCACTAGTTTTTTTTTACTCAAAAAAATCGCGAGTAAACCGAGTGGGTAGCCGTTAAATTACGGGCCCCCACCCCAACTCACTCACACACATTAAATAAAATAAGTGAATACTTGTTTTGTTTTACCTATCTTTAGAATTCTAATCTTAATTTTTCTTAGTGTTGTTTTAAGACTCTATATTATCTACTATAAACTGTGATATTTGAACATACATGTTGTGGTATTTTAAACAG